>JAKWJC010000363.1:47595916-48832166 GCA_027704865.1 Solanum neorickii | reverse complement strand
TATGACCTAAAAATGTTTAGAAGTCATACGAGAAAGTTTAGAGCTAAGACGTCAAAGGACGTCCATGACGTTCGGAAACTAGCCTAACTGAACTAGTTCACATCTCTATGTTTGGGGATGGTTTCGGAGGGTCAAATGAAGTCTAAAACTTTTAGAACGACATTGGTTATGTAGAGTGTAGTATATAGAGTCTAAACGTCCCATAAAAATGCCATAATGACAATCTAAAGGGTCGAGGAGGAGGACCCCAACATTGGTGGGTAGGCTACCTAAGCAGCCTACGAGGTGTCAAAATTCAGTGAGCTCCTGCGCGACGCGCAGCCCACACGTACCTCACCGGTCCAAAAATTATTTTTGGGGAAATAATTGTGTGTTAGCCTCGCGAGGGGGAGCCACTTTCCAGATTCGGTAAAATAGTATTTTTGAAATAGTAACTTCATAAAAAACCAATTTAAGTGAGGAGTGTTTTGGAAAATTTAGGGGGTGATTATTTATATCCTAAGAGTCATTTTAAGTCATTAATCAATCACCCAAACCCAAATTCCCAAATCAAAACTCAAAAGCTCTCACCTCTCTCTACCTTCTCTCTCCCCAAAATCCTCCATTCATGAAGGAAGAAAGTTTGAAGAAGAAGGCCAATTTCTATAGGATTTCACTTTAATTTCATGGGTAAATTTTCATTAAGGTATGGGTTCTTCACACTTGGGAGTCCTTTCCCCAACAGGTCCTTGTTGATATTCAAAGCACCCAATTCCATGGGGTTTTCCAACTCTATTGGATTTTCTTTTAAAATTCAAATTGATGACGAATTATGATTTCCTATGACTAATTGAGTATAGATTGTTGATTAATTGATGTTCTTTGATGAAATTTTATTATGATCATGTTCCCTTCCTCAATCTCCCAAATCTTTGATATTGGTTTTGAATTTATGGGAATCGAAGAACTAATCGATTATTAGACTTGTTTTATCTATTCTAATTCATGTATGGATATTCTTAATATGGTGTTGGGATTGGATCTAATTCTTGGTGAATACATGATGAACCATATTTACCCAAACCCTAGGTTATGAATTGATTTTAATTGCGATAGTGATGATGCAATTGACCTAGTTCTAGTGTTAATTACTATTGATTGACGTTACAACACCTATTGTTGGATGTAATGTGTTAGTTGATGGTTAGAACATAAAGATGGATATTGTAGGTTATTGAATAAGTCCTTATGATCCTAATCGTTACTTCAATTATGATGGCTTGTGATCGATGATGTAGTTCAATTGAAGCATTCCTTGTGATTAGCCTAAGTAGGTGTTAGTATGATGTTTAATTGAAATGTCTTGACTATGTGATTGTGAGATTTATGCTTAAGATGAAATGATATAAGGTGATTTCTGAAGTACCTATATGTCTTATTATGACATGATGATGATGTTATGTTAATCTCACATATGAGGGTTGCCATGAAATGATATTCTCATGCAATTCGTAATGAGCTTATGACATTGACAATACAAGGGATTAGACCCCATGACCTACTTTAAGCGACGATGATTTATTAAAGACATTTCAAATAGGGACTCTAGCTTAGCACCAAGTGAGTTAGAGTGAAGAGTGTCCCTTCCCGCATAGGGAAGGTAGGATCACTAATGTACTCTTTAGATTGGAAACTATGATGTATATACCATAAAGAGGGCCCCAACTATATCTCCTAGTTCTTGATAGTGTTGCCCCCATAGGAATTCTAGCTAGTTTATCCAGGTAGTTGCTATGTACATGTTTTCGTACTACCTTGGCAAGTAATCCTCCTTCGTTAGGTTTAGGGTTCCATGACACGGGATTCCACATTAGATCATGTGGTCTCTGTCGATTAAGGAAAGATGTTTCCAAAGGTAAATTGAATTCTAACTATAATAACCTAAGGGGTCTAGCTTAGTCTAGCTAGGGGTATGAGACTCTACCTAAACACTTCAATAGTTAGCCTTGAAAGGAGTCTTACGAGGATGTTCTTATATATGAATATGCTTATGATGATATATGATATGTATATGATGAATTCGCACATTGTTAATACAATATGTTGAGTAGTGTCACTTATGAATATGTTGGTCTATATTACTAAAGAATGATGATCTTCACACTTAAATGCTATGCTATGTAAAGTAGGATGTTAGTCATGATTCTTGTTGGGTTACTTGATTGAGTAAGATTATGGATCATTGCTTGAACAATGAACTTGTTGACATAATAAGGGTCCAAGGGTTCTTTCTTTGATTATGTTGTAATGAACTCTTATTTATGTCAGTTTCTATTATGCCTAGTGATAGAGTTGTGTTGACTATATGTCTCGAATTGAATGATATGTATGTTAACTTGACTAGAATTTGTATTGTTGGTCTTGTGGTGTACATGATTTGACTTAAAAAATGTTCCTTATTGATTTGTACGGTCTTGTTGAATGTGCATAGAGGTTTTTAATGAAAAGTGCATATTTATGAGATGTCTATTTTCTTAGCATGATTACAAAGTATGTGTGCATATGGACTCATACTTAGTAAAATTGGTGTACTCACCCCATTTTTTTCCTTTTCCCCAACATTTTAGGTACCGGTCGTTGAAGGACTTTTAGAGATGACTTTAAAGAAGACTTGGAATTCTTAATCATCAAAGTTCTGTAAGTCCTCACATTCCAAGGGCAATGTCAATATCAATCTATGAAGTTGTTTTAGTATTAAGACTCATGTTTCTTTCCTTTCATTTGAGTACTAATTATTCGTATGACCTATATGTGGTCCTGTCTCATTGATGTATGGGCTAAACCCTATTTGATATACTCTTATTAGATGATTATAAGATGAGACATGTTTTTAAGAATATGTTATATATTATATATCTATGTGTAAAAAAAGTAGAAGACTAAGTAATCTACCTATACGAAGGATCTATGTAGACTCGATATATATCTATTATCTGTATATAGATGTAACGCCCCGAAACAAACTAAGGTGAACTAGAACCTCACGAGTGTTTCTTGAGTTAATTTTATTATTAAATGAGTTACTTTAGTGTTCTTACTCAGTGTGTGATGTTTTTCAAAGTTTGGAGGTAAACCTAAGGAATCAATCCACATCCACCCATAAGGAATCATAGAACTTTTGGGTCAAAGGTAAATCTACTACAAATTCCATATTCATGTCTTCCCACTTCCAAGAAAGAATTTGGATCTATTGTAGTAAGCCACCCGGCTTTAGGTATTCTGCCTTACTGGCAATTTGGACACTTCAAGACAAACTCCGATATGTCCCTTTTTAGACCTTTCCACCAATATATATCCCTTAGGTCATGGTAGATTTTTGTAGACCCTGGATGAATTGAGTACCGAGACCCATGTGCTTCTTCTAGAATTTGATCCCTAAATCCATCTTCATCGGGAACACATAATCTCCCTTTGTACTGTAATACACCATCCCCCCGTAAAAAGAATGATTGATTAAAGTTACCGAGAATCAATTCTATTACCTCGATTAAGGCTAAATCAATGTGTTGTTTGGACTTCACCTCAGCCACCAAAGATGACTCGCAGTTATGATGAACTATGGCACCCCATTCAGGGAACTCTTCAACCTTAACCACAACCTAGACAACCTATCTACTTCCCCTGCTAGGTTCAATCTGGCTTCGTCATGATGGAATACACTACCCATTGTCATTTGACTTAGGGCATCCGCGATTACATTAGCCTTGCCAAGGTGATAAAGGAAATTCATACAATAATCTTTCAACAACTCAAGCCACCTTATTCGTAAAAGATTCAACTCCTTTTGGGTAAACACATATTGGAGACTCTTATGATCGGTAAAAACATCAACATGAACCCCATACAAGTAATGCCTCCAAATTCTCAAAGCAAACACCACGTACGCTAATTCAAGGTCATGAGTGGGGTTATTTTTCTCATGTACCTTTAGTTTTCTATAGGCATAAGCTACCACCTTCCCGTTTTGCATAAGCACCCACTCCTAACCCACTCCAGATGCATCACAATACACCACAAAACCCTTTGTATCGTCCAGTAAGGTCAACACCGGAGAAGAAGTAAGCCTATCTTTCAACAACCGGAAGCCTTTCTCACATGCCTATGATCACTCAAACATTTTACTCTTTTGGGTAAGTGTAGTCAATGAAGACGCAATGGATTTGAACCCATCCACAAACCTCCTGTAGTAACCTGCTAAATCTAAGAAACTCCTAATATCTATCGAAGTCAATGGTCTAGGACAATTTTTCACCGCTTTCATTTTCCTTGGGTCTACATCAACTCCCTAACTAGAGATGATGTTCCCTAGAAAAGTCACCGACCTCAACAAAAACTCACACTTATTATATTTGGAATACAATTGATGTTCTTTGAGGGTTTGGAACATTACCCTAAAATGACCCATATGATTATTCTCATTCTTCGAATATATTAAGATATCATAAATAAACACAATGACGAATGAATCTAGGTAATCTCGAAACACCCTATTCATAAGGTCCATAAACACCGTCAGAGCATTTTTTATATCAAAAGACATTATCAAGAACTTATAGTGCCCATACTTAGTCTGAAAGGCCGTCTTTGGGATGTCGTCATCTCTCAACCTAAGTTGGTGCTACCCCAACCTCAAATCTACCTTTGAGAAGTAACTCTGCCCCTTGGAGTTGATAAAAAAAATCATCAATCCGAGTAAGGGGATACTTATTCTTGATAGTGACTTTGTTTAGTTAACGGTAGTCTATACACATTATCAAAGAGCCATCTTTCTTTTTGAAAAATAACACCGGAGCACCCCATGGAGATATACTAGTCCTTATAAAACCCTTATCTAGTAAATCCTTGAGTTGAGCCTTCAACTCTTTCAATTCGAACAGAGCCATTCGATACGGAGGGATTGAAATTGGATTTCTTTCCGATAGCAAATCGATACCAACATTAATTTCCCGTTTGGGAGGAATACCTAGAAGGTCATTGGGAAAACTTTCAGAAATTTACTCACTATGGGGACTGACTCAATAGGAGGAATTTCGGAATCCAAATCTTGGACTCTCACTATGTGACCCTTTGAGATCATCTTACATGATTTTAGACAAGATATGTGCGACCTCTAGGAATAGAATTCCCATCCTTCCACTCAAAATGGGTTCATTGGGGAAATAAAACCTCACAACTCTTGTACTACAATCATTATCATGTAACCAATCAATAACTAAAATGATATCAAAATAAAGCATATCTAGTTCAACTATATTTACATTACAAACTCTATTGGGTAATGAAATAGGACAGTTTCAACAGACTCTTTTAGCAACAACGAACTCTCCCACCAGAGTGGACACTAGAAAACGCTCATGCAAAATATCAGGTAAAATTTAAAACCTATTAGCTATTAGGTGTGTAACAAATGATAATGTAGTGCTGGGATCAAGTAACGCATATACATCAAGAGAGAAAACTTTCAACATACCGGTCACCACATCGAGAGAGGTCTCTTGCTTGACCCTAGAGAGGAGAGCATAGAAGTGGTTCTTCTTTGGAGCATCATTAGAACCACTTGCTTGAGCTTTGCCACTACCTTTGTCTTGGCTCTTCAAGTTTTGACAATCTCTCATCTTGTGACCACTCTTGCCACAACTAAAGCAATTATCCATCCCCTTAAGTCAATCACCATAGTGCATTTTACGACACTTTCCACAAGTTGGCTTTTCATTTGATAAAGTAGTACCTTTTCCCGTATTGAATTTAGGGTTAGACACCCTATAAACACTAGCTCTTAGGAATTTTGAAGGGACTTGATTTGAAACCTGCTTCTTAAATTTAGGCTTGTCTTGTATCTCAAGCCTATTCTGTGAAGAAACTCCATCAAATGACCTTGCCCTCATATCATCTCTACTTTTTTGCTTAGCTCTTACATCTTCAACCCTTCTTGCATGAACCATAAGACGGGAAATGTTCATGTTGTCATGTAGCATGGCCGATTGGCACTCCTGTTGTAAGTACTCCGACACCCCCATCACAAAATGACTCATTTGGTCTCTATGATCAGAGACTAAAGAAGGTGCATATTTGGACAACTTAAAAAATTCCAAAAAGTACTTTTGGACACTCTTCCCTCCTTGACGAAGATTGATGAAGTTTGTCACTTTCTGCTCCCTCATCTCTCTAGGGAAGAAACCATCTAGAAAAGCCACCTTAAAGAACTCCCAAGTCATTGGGCCACCCCTCAATAGCCTATTGTCCCTCCATTGCACCTACCAAGTTTGAGCCACATCCTTGAGTTAATATGAGGCCAAGTCGGCCTTCTCACTTAAAAACACCCAATAGCATATAGTAGCTTATACACCTCATCGAACAATTCTTGGGGGTCTTCATCAACATTATACCCATAGAAAATAGGAGGGTTCATCCGAGTAAAGTCCCTTAGACAGGGAGCCATAGTAGTGATTTGTTGATGAGGACGGGGCACAACATCACGATTGGCTTGAGTCATCATAGGTTGGGCTTGAACCGTCGCGTCTTGTGGTTGAGTAGTTTTGGCTTGATCCATTCGAGCAAGAATAGCCCTCATCTCCGCCTCCGTCATATGTGGAGGGTTAACAGGGGTTTTGTGAACATTAGCATTTTGCTCTAGTGGAGGGATTGAGTCATCATTGTGAGGAGCTCCCTCATTAGAAAATTCCTCCTCAAGTATTCGAGCATCATTCCTTCGAGTAAGATGCTTCCTATAAGATTAAAAATAGGATTAGATGCAAAAGCATACCATAAGCATACTCTATTGGCATGGTATAAGATTTCCAAGAAAGAGAGTGATTCTTAAGCATCATATAGGTTTCTACTCATAAGTGTGGCGCACATTACAATTATGAATACAAATCTACATAGATGTGGTAGCGAGAGTGACATAACTCAATGATATTCAACCTCATGCTCTAATGCCAAGTTTGTCACATCCGGATTTACCCCGTAGACACAACCGGCGTCGTCATCCTTTTGAAGGACGAAGACTAGCCTCTTAGTTTCATGTCATTACATTCATAGATTGAAAATGCGGAAAAATTTAAAACTTTCATTATCACTATTTGGAGGTTTACATAGACCTCTACATACACATAATATATAGTCATATCGAGTAGACATAGACACTTTATATAGGAAGGTCAAATAGCCTTCTACGTTTATCGCTCATACAAATGTAAGAATATATATATAGTCTCAATGATTGGCTCATATCACACCATCTAAATGACTATGACAATATGGGCATACCCTTACATCAATTCAACAAGACCATGTATAGGTTGTACAAAAGTACAATATTCAAATAACAAGGAAAGGAATGATAGACTCAATAAGCTAATTTCAATAATGACGCCTCCCAAAACTCTTCAACGACCAGAACCTAACATGTTTGGGAAAAGGAAAAAATAGGGTTAGTACTCAACATGTAATAAGTATGAGATCTTATGCACATACACAAGAAAAAAATAGTAAGAGGGACTTTTTATCAAAACATATCATTTTACCCCTTTAGGGAATTTATACAAAGTCAAGTAAATCATATCAATCAACCAACATGCTTGATATCATACAAGTAATACATATCCCAACATACTTGAAACCATGATTTACTACAACCCTAAAATCAAGGAATAATATCACAAGAATGAATACGATTTAAGCATATCGTAATAAGCAAGACAACTACTCACAAGTCCTTAATCAAGTCAACAAGTGCAATGACCAAGAAAAGCCCCATTACCCTACTCAATCAAGTATCCTCGACAAGAAAACATGGCATTTGGACTTGCATTTCATCATATACTATCATCATAATCTAAGGCATATTCATAAATGAACTAATGAACATATAGTATCAATAATGTGTCATGGTCATCGTATATACGTCATATATTATCATAACATAAACATATAAGAACCTCCTCCTAACACTCCCCTCAAGACTAATTAGTTCAATGTCTAGGTAGAGTCCTATACCCTTACCTAGACTAACCTATACCAATTATGTTATCTAAGTTAGGGTGTAAGTCCTTTAATTAGTTTTACCTTTTGGGAACATCTTGCCCTAACCTACATAGACCACATGAGCTAGTGTGGAATCCGGTGTTATAAAAGCCTACACTAAAAGAGGTGGACACAATTCGTGAGTTGAGATATTGTAATCCAATGAACCTCTTGAGATGAGTATTCCTCGTTTGTATAGAATGGTTACTTAGTAGCAATCTCCTTATCCCTTAACTATGCGCCCGCATAGGTGCAACTATTAGGAAACCCATATAAAAGCTAAAAAGAATGACCTTACTCTAGGCAAGTGAGGATCCCTCATCCGATAGGGGTTAATGTAAGGAATCCATATCTAGATATCATGGTCTATACTGGTAAAGATAAATCCCACAAAAGAAATGAATGTGTTAAGTCTTCTAAATCAGTGTTCTACTTAGGGAAGGTAGTGGAATGGGACGCTATTTAACCATTGCAGTAGGTAGGCAATCCAAAAAGGAGTCTTGGTGAGTCTTATTTGTGTTGAATGAACTAAGTCTCCAAAATGAACGTATTACTTTGGGTAGGTGGTGGTATGGGACGCTATCAATCCATTGCACTAGATAGGACCTTCAGAAAGGGGATTCTTGGTATCATGTCTTCTAAAAGAGTGTACTACTTAGGGTATGAGGTAGAATGGGATGCCATATACTCATTGCACTAAGTAGTCATTCCGACAGGGAATTATTGGTGTGTTGTTGAATGCTCTTTTATTATATTTCCTATGAGTTGTTTCTTATTCTCCCGAGTTAAGTATGCCCAAAATAGAGGTAGTCTTGAGGTTTTCTTGGGTGGGTATTGAAGGAGGCATATACGTACTTTATTCAAATATAATCTTACTAACTCTTAGGATGACCTTAGATGGGGAAACTCCGTCGGAAATGATGCTTACTTACTCATTGGCAATATTTTGGAAGTCAACTACTTTAGATTCATTTTAGTTCACTGTAAAGTTCTTAGTAGTTCACTGTAATTGTTAAATGAGCTTACTGTAAAGTTTGGATGTTTACTTTAAAGTGTTCCTTTGGGTTTAAAATGATTGAAATTCTTCTCTAAGTGTTAAATGATAATTCTTTTGATCTTTTGCAATGTTTTACTTATTTGGCATGAAATGTTATTTTAGTTAAACGTCCCTCTTTATATGATTTTGCATGTTCCATACTTTGTACATTGTTTTGTACTAATTCCATACTTTTCTATATTCTATAAATATAAGTTGGAAACTTTTGAAGGTTTTAAGGTGAAGCTTGGGAAAATTCCTCTCAAGACAAAGTATCTCATCATATATTCGAGGGCATAGTCCTTTCTAATTTTCTAATTAAAAGATTTATTATGTATTTCTTTTAATGTAAGAGTTTGTGTCCCTAAGATATTGTATCGTTTCATTAAGTTGGCTTGTGACGATGAGATTCTCTGAATACTTATGAAAGACTAGTTTTGTTTAAATGTCTTGAAAATTTTTAATTTTGCACTACTTTTCACGTCTTATGTAATGAACGATAGTTGAAGGGCTCGTACATGAACCCAAATGGATAAAGTACACCTTGCCACGAAACAAGAGTTCTCCCTAACTTCTAGGGGGTACTTTTGGGTGGTAACAGATATGGTATATGAGCATAAGGTTGTGGAAAATAGTTTAGGTTCTGAAAGTCTCACAAGCCATGTATAGTATTATCTTGGTCATTGTGTGAGGTCGCGACACTTCCATGGACAGGAGGCTATAGGATGATAAAGTTTCACTTTCTTTTCTATTCAAATAGCATGCCTTAGAGTTGAGATATATAAAATGTCTTTTCTAAACCTATTCTCTTTGTGTTTATAGGACATGAATACGAAGAGATAAACCGCTAAAAGGGAGAATAGAGGTGTAGATAATAAGGAAATCCCTCCCCATGCTGGCCAAGTTCTTATTGTTGGCCTAGAGCCTGAAGTGCCCCCAGTGCCTCTTATGCCTCAAGGTTCTTTTTTATGAAGCAGATATGACTAATGCGGAGGTGAGTGATGCCCTAATGTACTTGACCCAACTCATGACGGCTCAAGCTCATGTCGTCAACGATCACTTTGTTACTAAAGCTTACCAAGATAGGCTCCAACGTAATGCTAGTATTCCCGCTTGTAGAATTCTGGATTTCAGGAGGATGAATCCTCCCACTTTTCATGGCACTAAGGTGTATGAATATCCACAAGGTTTCATAGATGAGGTTTTCAAAGTGGTAGATAGACTGGGTGTGACCCCTAGGGAGAAAGCAGAGTTAGCCGCTTACCAACTCAAAGATGTGGCTCAATTGTGGTTTGAGCAATGGAGCGTTGAGACACTGATACGCTCAAACTTAATTCTCAAATAAGAAGTAAAGCGGTCGTGTCAAGTAAATAACCCAACTAATGAGGTTGGGATCGTTCCCAAGAAGAAAATAGTTTAGACATAACAATAATCTATTATTACTATTGTTGAGTCAATTATTCCCATAGAAAACAAAAGACAATAAAGGGGTTTTTTTATATCTAAATTTATGAAAATAATTAGCTATTTTGAAGTAAACAACTAACAGGTTCAAATTTTGGAGTTTAATCAATTAAACAAAGTAACTAAGGGATAAGTGTTTCCCACAGGTTCCTAACTTGGTAATTCTAACTATAACAATTCTTTCCTAGTATCTTGAATTCAAAGTGATAAGTTATGTATTTTTAAATCCTTGGTCCAGCATCTACAAAATTTCACTTCACACTTTGGTCCGGCTACGTGTGTTACTATACTAACCCTTATCTTTAACTCATATTAAGCATCGTATTCGATATTTGACTAAGTTATTACTTCATACCAATCAAAATCAGCCTATTAGATAGTATACACTAAATCTATGTTGATAATTCTTTTCCTATTATCAACCTACTTGGTCCGGAAAGTAGCGTTAAGGTGAGTTCTAACATTGGCCATCCGTTAAAAAGACTTCTAAGCGAAAGAATTGTCAATACATGCAAGACACTATTCTATAATTGTTATTTTAGTTAGGTTTTACCTCATTATTCGCCAATGGTTCCCATAACCCTAGTTATGGAGTTTAGTTACCCATAGTCATAATCGCAATATTCAAATATGTAATATAAGATTTCATGTACTTACTTCAATGAGAAAGAATAAAATCCAAAAATTTACTTGATTAATCGACAAAATCACCAACAATCAACTCCAGAGCATAGTGTAACAATCCAAAGTCTAATAATCAAAATAATCTCTTAACAAAGAATCTAACATAATAGTGTATAATAACCAAGAGTCGAACTATTTGAGAGTCTAACTATCTCATAGTCTAACCCCAAAAACGAGGTTTTTCGAACTATTTCTAAAAAACAACAACCTAATAAAAGAAGGACTCTATTTGTTGAACACGGCTGGGTCGACGGACCTAGCGACGGGTCGTCGTGGTCACGACGGGCCGTCATGGACTCCGTCGTCCCATACTTTGCAAATTCTTCTACTACTCTTAATTACCCTCGACGGCAGGTATGACGGATCATCACAGGCACAACGGTCCGTCGAGGGTCTCCATTACATAACACTTAAACTCTTGGAATTTGGGTACTGGACTACTTCTCTGATCTTAATGACGAACCAGCAGGACGGACCGTCATGGCTACGACGGTCCGTCATGCACTTTGTAACCCCACACTTGGTCAGACTTCCCCCATCTTCCTTCAGCAGCTTCACTACGATGCCACCTACGAATCGTCACAGTCACGCCAGACAATCACCAGCTCCGTAGGTGGTAGTTTTTTGCATTTCTTGCTAAAAAACTTTTGCGTTCATCTTTTGACCGATTTCCTGCAAATAAAGAGAAACTTACATAAAAATTAATACAAAAAAGCTTTTGGACACACACTAAACTTAAGTAAAAGCATTAAAAATACCGTGAAACCATGGTATATCAACACCCTCAACTTAAATTTGTTGTTTGTCCTCAAGTGACGCACTATGACTCCCTACAAAATCTTTGTATTATAGTATTCATGTTTTTCCGTTCGCAATCATTTGGCTATCAATCTCGATAAGTCTCATCAAATTTATGCATGTTATCACTATTAGTCTTAAATTATGTGGAATCAGACCATGACATAGACTCACCACGCACTAACACTTACCCTCTTTAATTTCTCACCGAGGTGCTAATATTTATGGTATTGCAACTAGTGTCCTCACTTCAAAACAATATCCTCATTTTTCACACAATGATTTCAGTTTGAGTATAAGGATTAATTTTCAACGCTCACTCTCAGAAAAAATTCACAATTCATTCACACATATTGCCCTTATTTTCACTGCTTTAAGTTTGCTATACAACTCTTAGGATAACGATAGGACTTTCTTTGCTTGTAACATAAGCTCAGGGTCAGGTAAGGTATATTTAGGTATACTTTAGTGACTTCTTTCCCTCTTTGACATATCGTCTAACCATACCACTTTTTATCATTTTATTTTGCCCAGTTTCTCATATTCTTTCACCTTGTTATTTTCCCTTCTTTCTTCATTTGTGCAAGTGACTTTCTTGTTTTCTTGATTGTATTTATTTTCTTTTTTTTATTTCACTTTAATTTAAACTAATTCTTGAGTCACTTTAATTTTGTTTTTTCTCTCTCTTTGTTCTTTCAACCCCACATTCCAAAGCATTCCTCATAATAGCCACCCACAACTCATGGCTTTTCCATAAGTCAAAGTACACAATACCCAATGTTGGGTCAGGTCCATAAAAAGGTTGTTTACTACATTAGCCACCCTCAACTTATGCTTTTGGCATAAGCTGAGGTGCACATGTCCAAGGAGGGACCAGGGTCAACACATTATTCCCAGAAAAGATCAGTTGGGGTAAAAAAGAAAGGTCTAGTTTAAGCTCAAATCATTTGGATCAAAGAAGGATTAATTTTATTTGGTTTTATTTCGGCTAAAAATGGGTTATATTGAATAAAAGCCTATGATCCTTTCTTAATTGTCTATTACAGCTTACTTTTAGCAGGACTAACCAGGAAAGTTCTAGCTCTATACAAATAGTGGACTATTCAAATCTTCCTCACTCTCACTTGACACCTCATTACTCTACCACATTATCAAACATCTAGTTCAAATTTTAGACTTAGGGTCATGTAGTGGTGTATATCTATGTCATGCTTAAAGCCACACATTTATCAACTTTGCCTAGTCATGCATCATTTTCATTTCATCAGGATATCATTTTAGCCATAATGCTTTACAGTTAAATTATGAACACAAGATATAGACATGCCGGTTCAACAGTAAAAATAATAAGTCTCTTGGGGAAAAAGAACACAGGCAAGAAAACCCCAAAAGAGGATCGTGAATTGACTACTCATACATCACCCTAGCACTCCCTTTCCACTTACCCCACCCCCAACAAAAAGATATGTAATTATCCTCAATGCATTAAAAAAACTAAAATACGAGAGTGGTTGGTGAAGCAAACCTGTGGCGCAAAGCGCCGATGATTAGCAAGCCTGTGGGTTCGGTCTGGAACCCACTACCTCTGTAGTTTGGACACCCAAAGTAGTGTCCTTAGAAGCAACAAAACTATCAGCAGTGCCTCCCGTGGTCTCCACACCTCTAGAGATAGATACCCCTGCAGCTGACTCGACAACCTTAATTCGATGCGCCTCTTAATCAGCAAGTGAGGTTCTCCTCGCATCCTCCATATCACGGCGCTCCTTCTTCCGTGATGTAACCTCATACTCCTCTCGACCCTTTTCCCCTTTGCATGCTCTCGAGGGAGAGGTGGTGGAATCTCAAAAGTGGTGAATAAGGTCGCCATAACTGTGTCCTCAGCACGAAGGGGCCTTTAACTCAGGCACCCTAGCCTCTAGGATCATATCAATGTCCGCCCGCAGACTCTCGACCACAGCCTTAAGGGTCGACACATCCACCCGAGGGGCTGGACGGGCTAGCACCCGCAACTCAAAGGAATCCAAGCGCTGAAGAACCTCGGCGTTCTTCCGCTCTGTGTGCTGGACAATTTTACGCTCCATGCGCTCTTCTACCTCAGCAATAGACCTCTGCATCCAATGCTTGATGCGATGCAGAAGTGTAGCCATTTGTGCCTCAAGTTTCTGGACCCTAGCAAGCGGGACCAGAGCGGGAATAGGGGCTGAACGAGAGGAGCTAGGGTAAGTGCTACTACCCGAGATAGACTTGACCGGGGTACTGTCAGTGGTTTCAAACGCAGCCTAGGTAGCCGTTCGAACTTGTCATACCGTATCAGCAAGATTGTCACCAAGTAGAGGCAACTCTGGACGTGGCCCTCTGCGTGGAGCAAACTCATTGGTCTCATCCCTATTGAGGCTGATATCAACAGTGCCCAACGGAGTCTTGCGATGATCAGTGTTCCAGATAGACACACCTGCGAATCTTCATAAAGATAATATCATGCACGCAAAAGGGTAAGTATTTGTGACCTTAAAAGTCGTCTCGTGCATGACCGCCTGTAGAAGCCAAAGAAAAGCCCGCCTCAAACCCGGATATCATCACCGCCATCAGTACTGCACGATCCTTATGTGACTAAATTATCAGCGGCTGGGGGGGAAAGGCAATGGCACACAATCAACCATAAGAACTTTGCAGTGAAGGTCAGGTTAGCCTTCTTGATGGATCCCTTTGGCTCGGTTACCCAGTCGGCACCCTCTCCATCAACAGTCAAGTGCAGGGCCATACACCTCTTGGTGGCTCTATCATCGATGGCTCACGCAACCATTGGCCATCTTTGACAATTTTCCACCGGTAGTCGAACTCGACGGTGAGAGTGATCCGGTTGGCATCAACATCCTCTCCGTATAGATACCGGCGAATGGCAGGCAGGGAGATATCAACCTGAATGCCAGCAGGCAGGGAGATATCAACCTGAATGCCATGTACTTGGACATGCTCCCATGGGGCCTGTTTAGCGCAGGCATCGTGCCTATCAATTTGTGATCTAAGAGAAGCCACGTGGGAGGCGTAGAAATGTCGAACCAACTCTTCACTATAACGGCCCATAGAATGTGTTGTCCACTCCAGTCGGTGTCTGGTAAAGAGATTGTGGATCTCTAGCATAGTAGGAATAGTTCCCGTAAGGACCCACCTCTACAATGTAAGGGTCCGTGTCATGACTCCTTTATCATTAAGAAACTTTGCGTCTTCATAAACTTGATACTGCCCGTCGACACACCATTACTTGGGCTGGTCGGCAACTGGGGTGAGAGCACAAGTCGGTGAGCCGGAAGTGGATTTAAAACTGTCAGCCTCATTAGACGAGGCAGACTGTGAAGCTGTGGCGGGTGCAAGGACTACAACAGACCTGGAGGCTTCCTCTAACCACGAAACTCCTTAGGAGCCAGACGCTCCTTCTTCATAAGTGGTTGACCAAAAAAGTGTGCTGGTCAGTGTGCGATCCTGATCAGATTGGGAGGCAATGACTACGTCGGATGCAACTACCTAGTAAACTAGCAATGATAAAGCACCTATTTCTAGAGTTTTAACAAGGTAATTTTGAGGATTCTCAAACTTAGTCAGACAAAATTAGTATCAAATAATGAACCCATCAGTAGGTTAAGACTAATAGATAAACAAAAATGCAATGTTAACTGGTAGAAATAAGAGACACATACTTGAGAATTTGAGAAAAACAAGCAATGAAGGTACTTAGTGACCAAGAAGAGAACCACAGCAGCAGACTCCGACTAGTAGAGAGTGGATTTTAGGAATTGGGGAATTTGGGAAAATGATCGGTTGAAAGAGAGGTAGGAAATTGGAAGTTAAAAGAGAGGGAAATGAGAGGAAGAGGGAAGGAAATGGTTGAAATGAAGGGTGGAGTTTTTAAATGATAAGAATTTTTAAACACCCCCAGCCGAGTCGGGTCGGGAACGCTTCATTAATGACACAACGAGTCCCCGAAAACGGTCCGTCGCAGTTGCGACGGTCCATCATTTGTTTCGTCGCGTGTTCCCTAGTTTTGAAAATAAATGAAAGACGTACCTAGCACGATGGATTCATGCGACGGTCCGTCGTGTTTGTGATGGACCGTCGATGGGTCCGTCAGTGACTGTTGTAGAGTGATCATCTGCCGAATTTCCTGGTGATGCGCGTGCAATTTTAAAAACCCATTAGCAAAAAATGCTACAATTAATAGAAAGAAAACTTTAAGTATTGGGTTGCCTCCCAACAAGCACCTGATTTAACGTCGCGGCACGACTGAGGACACTTGATTACTCAGCATTCATCAAGATGGTATGCCTTGATTCCTTCATTTGCCGACTCAGCATGCCCAGAATAGAGGGCCAGTCCATTTGGACTTGAGCTTGGTAGGAAACCAACGCGACCTAGAATTATATAAAAGCACCAAATCCCCAACCATAAACTCTTGTTTTTCACTTTGTAGGTCATGGTGCTTCTTCATCTTTTCTTTGTAGGATATAGCAGATACCGATTGGAGCTCACCACACCGCTTCATGGACCTACAAATGTTGAATGTCGCTTCTTCATTGTTCAACCTAAATTTCATTTGACCCTTTTCCGTATCAAGTAAGGCTCTACCCGTAGCAAGGAATGGCCTCCCAAGAATAATAGGCACTTCAAAATCGACTTCACAATCAAGAAAAACAAAATCTGTCGGAAATATGAACGACTCCACTTTTACTAGCACATCGTGGAGTATCTCTATAGGCTTTTTCACTGTTCGATCGGCCATCAGTAGCCGCATCGCAGTGGGATTTGAGTCACCCAAACCCAACTTCTTGTAAATCGAGATGGGCATGAGATTTATGCCTGCCCCCAGATCACATAATGCTTTCGCAAAATGTAATGACCCTACTGTACAAGGAATAGTGAATGCACCCGGATATTCTTTATTTTGTACTAGAGATCTTGTAGCAGTAGCACTACAGTGCTGCATTCTATCATTATCCTCGAAAGTGACCGTTCTTTTCTTTGTAACCAGATCTTTCATAAACATGCACTAACCGGGCATTTGTTCTAGAGCTTCTACCAAAGGGACATTGATAGAAATAAGGGCATTTGTTCTAGAGCTTCATTGCTATGATGGTCCGTCATGGCTATGACGGTCCGTCATGCACTTCGTAACCCCACACTAGGTCAGACTTCCCCATCTTTCTTCAGCAGTTTCACTACGATGCCACCTACGGATCGTCACAGTCACGACAGACTGTCATAAGCTCCGTAGGTGGTACTTTTCTGTATTTCTTGCTCACAAACTTCTGCGTTCATCTTTAGATAGATTTCCTGCAAATACAGAGAAACTTACATAAAAATTAATACAAAGAGGCTTTTGGATACACACTAAACTTAAGAAAAAAGCATTAAAAAGTATTGTGAAATCACGATATATCAGAGACCCTTAGAGAGAGGTCCTTTTCATTGGGAGGAATTCAAAGACGCTATCCTAGATAGGTTGTTTCCCCCAGAGTAGAGGGACAAGATGATGGTTGAATTCATGAACCTTCATCAAGGGAGAATGAGTGCAGCAGTACACTCTCAATCTCACCCAAAACTCTGTGTATGCCCCAACCATGATAGCCAACCCTAGGACTAGGATGGACAAACTTGTGATGGGAGTTTCTAGCTTTGTGCAGAAAGAGTGTCGTATGGAAATGCTACTCAATGACATCGATATTTCTAGGCTCGTGGTCTATGCACAACAAATTGAAGAGTCCAAAATTAGGGAGATAAGGAAACAGGTTAACAGGTCTAGGTCGGATGATTCTAGTCACCAAAAGCCTTAGAAGAGTTTGTATCACCAAGATCCTTCAATGGAAAACAAAGACAAGTCTCCAAAAAAAAAAGTTTTGGGTGGTGGACATTCATTGAGAGGACTAGGTGCCCTACTTGTGGGAAGCAACATTTAGGTAGGTGTCTTGCCGGAATGAATGGTTGCTTTGCATGTTGTAATAAGGGATGCAGGATGACGCAATGTTCTAACATCAAATCAAGAGGTAAAGAGGTCAATCAAGCTTCCCTAGATCCTAATGCTCCAAAGAAGAACCCTCCCTATAGGATGGGAGCTAGGAAGGATAAATAATATGAAGTTGATAGTCCCGGTAAGTTTTAACACTTTATGACTGCTTTTTTATGATATTAAATGATTTTATATGGTTTTATGGTTCATATGATCACGTCATCTTGATGAATTGCTCAAACAATGAAATTGTGAAATTTTTTAGTATGTTGGTAGTGAATAGAGTGAATGCTCCCTGTAGGAATTCTCATTTTTGAACAAAAAATTGTTTTGCCTTGAATTGAAGTTTCACTATGTGTATAAATGTTGTATGTGATCATATTTAATGTTGTACAAGGTAGTTCCTCAATAAAAGAAGGTTAAGGGTGAGTTTTAAAAAAAAGTTGAAGTTGCCAAGAGCTGCCTATGTTGCTAAGTGTTTGAAATGTAAAATGATGCTACTTGCTAGTTTATGCTTTGATTTCCTGTTTTTTAGCCTTTATTGCAGTGTTTTAGCTGATCCTAAGTGAATTTTTTTTGTACTTGAAGTTTTAGTGTCATTCGAGGACTAATGTTATTATAAGTGGAGGAGAATGTAACGACCCAAAACTAACTAAGGTGAGCTAGATCTTCAAGAGTGTTTCTTGAGTTAATTTTGTTCTAAACTGAGTTACTTTAGTGTTCTTAGTCAGTATGTGATGTTTGGTTTAGTTTGGAGGTCAAACGTCCGAGAACGTCCATGCCGTTTGTAAGGTGAACCTTAGATAGCGCTTGTGTGTCTTGATGTGTTTGGGTGAGTTTTACGTGTTCGTTTTAATAGAAATTGATGTGGGATGTTACTAATAACTGCAAAACTTGATTAAGGGGTTTAATGTCCAGAAACGACCCCACCTAGGAACCAAAGAGGCACTCGAGGATGGCCAAAGACTTTGGTCCAAAACTGCCATAAGCAGTGACCAATCGAAGAGCCAATCGACGGCAAGTCGACCAGGCGACGGTCCGTCGACCTGGTCCATTGTTTGATAATGAAATCCTGCAGTTCTGTGATTTGCAGTCACAACCAACGACACCCCATCCTCGAGGCATTGGTTGACAAATGGCCCGTCGTTTATGGGTCGTAGATGCTACATGTGAAAGTTGTTAAGGGGCTGCCTTGTCTTGGGGTGTTTGGTAAATTCACCCCAAGTCTTTTAAGGACCATGAACATTAATTTCAGGTTTATTTAGATACATTAATGTATTTCAAATCCTAAGACCTTATTTTAGACCTCATTTCCCCAAACCCAAAACTGCTCTCCCTTAGAATTCTCTCTCAAGTCTCTTTGGAAGCAAGATGTCAAGAAGTGCTAAGAGAGATGTTGGTGGTCGATTTATTAAACAAAATATTTGGGGTTTATCTTATATAAGGTATGGTACCCATCCTTAAACCCTCTTCCATTCAAGGATTCCTTTCCAAAAGATTTCAAAAAGGGTTTCAAACTCTGTTTCCTTCTATCTTTGATTTTAAACATCGGTCTTCTTATAAAGGTGTTTTAATGATTTAAATCTATTTATTCTAGTATGAATTGATGTTTTAATGTCAAAACCCTAATTAACTCATGTTTATGAACATTTCAAACTTTTAGCTTTAAAATGAGTTCAATGAGCATGTTTTTGGAGGGTATGAACTTTTGTTTTGTTGTGTTATTATTATGACTTAGCTACTGCTCTAAGGGACTTATTATGATGAAATCTTGATGGTGGGTTTCTTATATTGTGTAATTCTTATAATAAATTGCTCTTGAGTAATATGGTCCACCTTCTTGGTGGAGGTGTTTATTTGATGAACTTCATACTACATAGCATGCATTATGAGTGTGACTTTGAAGGCCTAATATGTGAAATGAAGTGATATAGAAGATAAGTCTTGTCTTGTGTTTTGTGAAGTTGAATTGCATGTTTGGCTAAGATTATGCCTAAGTGAAGTATATGATTTTGTGAAGCATGTAAAGTGTGTGAATTGATGAAGCAAGTCTAAAGCATGTATAAAAGCTAATGTGAATGAATGATGCTTAAATGGATGATGTGCTTACAAGTACATACAAACACATAAATGAATGTATGAAGATAAGTTGTGTAAATACAGGAATTTTGTGGTTAAGACTTTTCGTGAGTTGAGATGATGTATATAGTAGAAACATCCCTACATCCTAAGATCTTTCTAAGATAGGTCGGAGGATGAATGCCCTTCGTGAAATGAGATGTGGTTTTCACTAGTTATCCTTAACCTATAGTCTAAAATGTTTAGAATTTGTGGGCGTTATTTCTAGCACCGAGAGGATATGAAGAAGAGGTGGATACACTTCGTGAGTTTAGAGGAGAATGAGTCAGTTAGTATCACTCTCCTTATACCTTAATTATGCATCGACATAGGTTTATCTATTGGAAAATTCATGTAAAAGCTAACAAGAATGACCTTACTTTAGGCAAGTGAGGATCTCTTATCCAATAGGAGTTAATGTCGGCATTCTATGTCTAGCTCTCATGGTCTATGTCGGTTAAGCTAACTCCCACACAAGAAATCAATGTGCTAAGTCTTCTAAAGAAGTGTTCAACTTAGGTGGGTAGTGGAAAGCTATTTATCCATTGGACTAGGTAGGCAATCCAAATGGGGAGTCTTAGTGAGTCTTATTTGAATTGATGGACTAAGTCTCCTAAAAGAACGTACTACTTACGATAGGTGGTCGTATGGGATACTATCTATCTATTTAACTAGGTAAGGTCTTTCAAAAGGTGAGTCTTGGTGTCAAGTCTTCTAAAAGTGTGTACTACTTAGGGTAGGTGGTGGTATGGGACTCTATCTACTTATTGCACTAAGTAGGCATTCCGAAAGGGAGTTCTTGGTATGGTGTTGGGTGCTCTTCTATTGTATTGCCTTTGAGTGGGTGCTTACTCTCCCGAGCTGAGAATACCAAAAAGGGAGGTAGTCTTGAAGGTTGCTTGGGTGCGTATTGAAGGAAGCATATGTGTACTTATTTCATGTCTCATTTTAGTGAGTCTTAGGATGAAGGTGTATGGGGAAACTCCAACTGAAATGATACTTACTTACTCATTAGCAATACTTTGGAAGTCAACTACTTAAGATTCATTTTAGTTCTCTGTAATACTCTTAGCAGTTCAATGTAATTGTTAAATGAGCTTACTGTAAAGTTTGGGAAGTTTACTATAAAGTGTTCCTATGTGTTTAAAATGATGGAAATTCTTCTCTAAGTGTTAAATGATGATTCTCTTGATGTTTTGCATTAATATTTTTGAATGTTTTATTTATTTGGCATGAAAGGTTCTTTTACCAAAACGTCCCTTTTTACATGATTTTACATATGACATACTTTGTATATTGTTTTGTACTAACCCCATACTTTTCTATACTCTATAAGTATAGGTTGGAAGCTTTTGAAGGTTTGAAGGTGAAGATTAGGAAAGTTCCTCTCAAGACAGTATGTCCTCATATATTCGAGAGCATAGTACTTTTTTTAGTTTCATATGTAAAGACTTATGATGTATCTCTTTTAATGTAAAGAGTCATCTCCCTAAGATATTACATCGTGTCTTTAAGTTAGATTGTGACAATGAGATTCTCTAAATGTTTATGAAAGACTAGTTTTATTTAAATGTCTTGAAAAGTTTTAATTTTGCACTACTTTTCATGTCTTATATAATGAACGATAGTTAAAGGGCTCGTACAACACCCCAAAAGGGTCAAGTACGCCTTGCCACGAACCGAGGGTTCTCTCTAATTTCTAGGGGTTACTTTGGGGTTGTGACAGTAGAGGTCTATGTAACCCTCAATGTAGAAGTAGTTAAAACATTTAAATTTTTTGTCTTTTCGACCTAGGAATGTAATGAAGTAAGCTAAAAGGCTAGTCTTAGTCCTCAAAGAGGACGACGACGCCAGTTATGTCTAAGGGGTAAACACGGAAGTTACAAAATTTTTATCAGATGATGTGGTTGAATATATTTAAGTCGATGCCTCGCTCAACCATGTCTATGAAGGTTTGTATTCATAATCGTTAAGTGTGTCATACTTATGAATAGGAAATCTATGTGATGCTTAGGGAACTCTCTATTTCTTGGAAATCCAATATTGTGCCTCTAGAGTTTTGTCTCTATGTACCCTTAGCATTTAATCCTCTTATTGTGAATATAGGCAATGAATACACGATGAAATACATGACGAAGACTTGAAGAAGATATTGTGAATTCGGGAGTTCCTCCCCGTGGTGATCAAGGTCCTTCTCTTGAGGAAAAAGTGAATGATGACCAAGCCCCGGTCAATCCTCCTACTTTGACAGATGAGAACATAAGGGATGCTATCCTCCAAATGGCCTAAGACATTACAACACAAGCACCAGCTGCCACTACTCAAGCACAAGCCATGACGGCCCAAGCTAATCGGGAGGTTATACCACGAGCACATCAACAAGTAACTACCATAGCCTCTCATCTATGGGATTTCACTCTGGTAAATCCTCCTACTTTCTATGGGTCCAAGGTTGAAGAACACCCCCAAGAGTTCATCGATAAAATCTATAAGATCTTGTATGCTATGGGGTTATCTACTAGTGATAAGGCCGAGTTAGCCACATACCAACTGAAGGATGTGGCTCAAGCATGGTACGCCCAGTGGAGGGACAATAGGTCATTAAGGGGTGGACCAGTGACTTGGGAAGTTTTCAAGAAGGCTTTTTTTCATCGATTTTTTTTAGGGAGAAGAGGGAAGATAAAAAGGTGGATTTCATCAATCTTCGCAAAGGATATATGAATGTGCTTGAATACTCCTTTAAATTCACTTAATTTTCAATATATGCTCCTTCTTTGGTTTTCGATCCTAGAGATGAAATTAGCCGCTTTGTGACGGGGGTGTCGGATTATTTGCAAGAGGAGTGTCATTCGGCTATGCTAACATGACAACATGAAAATTTCTCTTCTCATGATTCATGACCAAGATATAGAAGAGGCAAGGGCTAAGAGGAAGAGTAGAGATGTTAAGAGGGCAAGATTTTTTTATAGTGGTTCTCCAAAGAATAGGCTTGAGATACAAGAAAAGCCTTAAGAAGCGGGTTTCTAACTATGTTCCTTCCAAGTTCCCTAAGTATAGTGGTGATAGGTTGTCTAACCCTAATCCTAAGAAGGGAAGGGATACAAGTTCACCAACCAAGAAGATAACTTGTGAAAAGTGTGGCAAAAACCACTATAGTGATTATCTTAAGTGAACGGATAATTGTTGTTGTTGTGGTAAAAGTGGATACAAGGTTAGAGATTGTCTTAATGTAAGGTTTAAAGACAAGGGTAGTAGTCAATCACAAGCAATTTGTTCAAATGAGACTTTGAAGAAGAACTACATCTATGCTCTCGGCTCTAGAGGTGAGCAAGACACTTCTCCCGACGTGGTGACCGATATGTTGTAAAAATTCTCTATTGATGTATATGCCTTACTTGATCTCGGTGCTACTATATCATTTGTTACTCCTCTTGTAGATAAAAAGTTTGACATTTTGCCCAATATTTTTCATGAACCTTTTTTAGTGTCTACCCAGATGGGTAAGTCGGTTGTTGCAAAAAAGGTGTATAGAAATTGTCCTATAAGGATTCCCAATAGAGTTTCTTATGTTGATCAAGTATAACTTGATATGCTTGATTTTGATATCATATTAGAGTGGAAGGGGGTAAACTCTATTCCTAGAGGTTGTATCATCTCTTGTTTCTAATCATTAAAAATAATTTCTGTAGGGTGTTTATATTATATAGTAAGAGTCAAAAATTTATACTCCGAAATTCCTTCCATTCAGTTGGTCACCGTAGTGAGAGAGTTTCCAGAGGTCTTTCCAAAAGATCTGCTCTGTATCCCTCCCGAATGGGAAATTTATTTTTGTATCGACTTGTTACCGGATATAAATCCCATTTCAATTCCTCCTTATCGGATGGATTCGGAGAAATTGAAAGAGTTAAAGATTCAAATCAAAGATTTACTAGACAAAGGCTTCATTAGACCTAGTATTTTTCCATGGGGTGCTCCAGTATTATTTGTGAAGAAAAAGGATGGGTCCCTTTAGAATGTGCATCGATTACTGCCAACTCAATAAAGTCACTATTAAGAAGAAGTATCCTCTCCCTTGGATTGATGACTTTTTTTTATCAACTCCAAGGGCCAAGCTACTTTTCTAAGATTGATTTAAGATCGAGGTATCACCAACTTAGGCTGAGAAGTGAGGAGATATAAATGATGGCTATTCAGACTAGATATGGTCACTATGAGTTCTTAGTAAATGTCCTTTGGTCTCACAAAAGCCCCGGTGGCATTTATGCATCTCATGAAAAGGGTTTTTAGAAGTTACCTAGATTCATTTTTCATAGTCTTCATTGACGACATCTTGGTATATTCGAAAAATGAGGGTGATCAAATGAACCATTTGAGGGTGGTGTTACAAGTGCTTAAGGAAAATTAATTATTTGCAAAATATAGTAAATGTGAGTTTTGGTTGAGGTCGTTTCTTGGTAATATCATCTCTAGTGGAGGAGTTCAGGTTGATCTAGGAAAATTGAGGCAGTTAAGAATTGGACTAGACCATTGACTCCAACCGACATTAGGGGTTTCTTGGGTCTAGCTTGTTATTATCTGAGGTTTGTGGATGGTTTTGCATCCATTGCATCTTATTTGACTACTTTGACCCAAAAGAATAACAAAATTGAGTGGTCGGAGGCATGTGAGAGAAGCTTCCAAATTTTGAATGATAGAATTACTTCCGCTCCGGTGTTGACTTTACCGAAAATTACAACGGTTTTCGTTGTGTATTGTGATGCATCCCGAGTGAGTTTAGGGTGTGTGCTTATGAAACATTGGAAGGTAATAGCTTATATTTCTATGAAACTTAACATGCATGAGATAAACTATCCAGCTCATGATCCTCAATTAGAGGCACCAAAGGAGATTATTAGGAACTCATAGTGACCATACATAGTTCGAAATGCCGTTTAAGGTACATCCTCACCTATCACCAAAAGTTGGTGGTACCCTGACCTCAAGTCAGTCTTGGAAATGTAGCTTTCTCCTTGGATTTGATCGAACAAGTCGCCAATCCGAGGGACATGATACTTTTTATTAACGGTAAATTTATAGAGTTAACGATAGTCAATGCACATCCATTGAACCCATCCTTCTTCTTAACAAACAACACCAGGAGCTCCCCGTGGTGAAATAGTAGTATTCACAAAACTCTTATCTAATAGGTCTTTGAGTTAAAAGTTTAGCTCTTACAACTCCACTGAAGCCATCTGGTAAGGAGTGATAAAAATGGGATTCATATCCGGTAACACGTCAATTCCAAATTCAACTTCCCGCTCTAGAGGAATTACACGCATGTCATTGGGAGAGACTTCCTGAAAGTCCTTCACTACGGGGACCGACTCTAAGACAAATGTCAGACTCAAGATATTTGACTCATACAATATGGTAAATACACCCTTTAAAGATCATTTTACAAGTTTTTAAACAATAAATAAAACGACCTCTAGGAATTGAGTTACCCCTCTTCCATTCTAAGACGGGTTCGTTAGGAAAATCGAACTTAACCACTTTTGTTCGACAATCAATGGAAGTAAAGCTAGCATGCAACCAATCCATTCCCAAAATAACATCAAAATCAACCATATCAAGCTCTAACAAATCCACCCATGAAAATCTATTTGGCAAAGATATAGGACAAATCTTAAAGACTCTTCTAGCCACAACAGAGTAACCTACTAGGATAGTAACCGAAAATGGTTCAAATAAAATATGGGGTAGAATCTCAAACTTTTTAGCTACTAGAGGAGTTAAAAATTACATGGTAGCACCGAGATCCAGTAAATCATAAAAATCAATAGAAAAGGCTTGTAACATACCCATGACCATATATGGAAACTCGTCTTGCTCACCCCTAGAGCGAATAGCATAAATGTGATTTCTCTTTGCATCTTCCGAACTAGAAGCACTAGGTTGAGTTGGACCACTTCCCTTTTCTTAACTCCTTATAATACGACAATCGCTAACCTTGTCGCCAATATATCCACACCCAAAGAAATTATCATCCCAACTAGAAACTCACACAAATTCTTCTTACTGCACCTGGAAAAAGTTGGTTTCTATCTAGGTGAATATCCGCTTATTGCCTTTTGGAACTTAGGGTTAGACACAATATCCTTGTTTGCCTCGAGGAAATTGGAAGGGACTTGGTTGGAAACCCTCTTCTTCAACCTAGGCTTGTCTTGGATCTCATGTCTACCCTTTGAAGTACCTCCCTTATATGACTTGTCCCTAATAAGGTCCCTATTCTTCCTCTTGAGTCTAGTCTCTTCAACTTGTTGGGCATGAACCATCAACCTAGAGATATTTCTATTTTCATGAAGCATCGCCGAACGACACTCTTCAACCAAATTATCGGTGTCTACCATGATAAGGCAGTTCATCTCATCCCTTGTGTTAAAACCTAATGATGGTGTATATTTGTACAATTTGGTAAATGTCAAGGAGTACTCTTTCACACTCAACCTCATTGACTAATACTGATGAATTCTTCCACTTTCGCCTACCTTTTCCCCTAGGAAAGCAATGATCGAGGAAAGCCCTTCTAAACATATCCAAAGTGATAGGACCCGCCGTAAGAACACTCTTATCTCTCTATTGGGTGTACCATGTTTGAGCTACCGTTTTGAGTTGATAGGAAGCTAGCTCAACTTTATCAGTTAAAGTCAACCCAATGATATAATGAATCTTGGAGACCTCTTCAATGAAGTCTTGGGGATATTCATTTACTTTTGACCCATAGAACATAGAAGGGTTCATCCTCATGAAGTCCCTCTAGCGGGAAGCCATGATACTATCATTTGGTTGAGTACGAGGTTCAACCTCCCGATTGTCATGAACTGTCATGGCTTGGGCTTGAGAGGCTACCGCTTAAACATGGGTAGTCATGGCATGTGTGAATGTCATAAATGCTGACCTTATCTCACCATCTGTGATAGGTGGAGGAATCACCAGAGCTTGGACTTGTGGATGCACTTTTTTGCATTATGGAGGGGCTTGGTTATCTTGTTGAGGAACTCCCGTATTAGTAAAATTTTCCTCCACTCACCTCGCAGTCGCCCTTACTGTAGTCATTTCCTATATCCACATGAAATGAATTAGAGGAAAAAGGTACACATTGTGTTACCACTTAGAAGGCAGGACTTTCAAGATTACAAATAAGTGAGTGTTGACACCCAATTTTGATCCTTTACAATATAAATTAATCATCGAGCTTCATAAATATCAAAACGATTTGAAAATAATTGACTTTATAAAGTTTCAATATTTTCAAGTCATTAAATAATTTGTCATTTGTATATATATATATATATATATATATATATATATATATATATATGATTTTTTTATATTTATTATATTAATTTTTGAAAATTGCCTAAAATTATTTTAGTTTTCTTTAAATATTTGGTTAAACAGTTTAGCTAATTTAATAGTTTATTATTTTGAACTAATTAGTTTGTATCAAAATTTTATTTTAGCTAATTCAATTATTTTATTTTGCTATGATTAAGATACTAGTTAATTAGTTAATATGAACTTGTCTTATTACGGATTTAATAGAATTTGTCAATTTAACTAAATTCGACTATTTCTTAATCTCAATCTCACCTCTTTTGTTACCTCACTTTAAATCCATATATAAGAATCCATTTTTTAGCTTTTTCATTTCAAAATTCCATTCCAGTTCTCCATTTCTCAAATAAATTTCAGCAGCCCAAGCTCATAACAATCCCAAGCCCAACATATAAATATGCATACATCAATAAAAGGAAGCAAATCCGACCCACCCCTGCTTCTTCTTGTTCCTTCACGAGACCAGCGACCCCATTTTTCTTCATTGCAGCGAAAATCACAGGAAGCAGCGGAAAATCGTGAAAAAATTGTTATCTTATCCAACTACCCTACAAAACCTATAACCCTAGCAACCTAACCCAACAATCTTTATTCCCTTTCCTGCTTTAACAATGATTTTCAAAATTTCATCCATTGTTTTATTTGAAAATCCTTTGAATTTCTCCAACGGATTTCCACCCTAAATCGTCCCTTCTTCCCTATAATGAACTCTCTACTCTCACTTACTAAGGGACGGGAAAAAATAATATTGGATTTTGAGGTCATACACGGAAAATATCTCATAAAAGGTTTTACAGTTTAGTTCTTTGATTTTCTTGGCTTGCTGTTTGTATTCGAATTTTGTGGTGGGAACTCTTCACGGTCAAGCTGGTCATCCCAGAACACTGCTCCAAGAAAGTTGACCCATCTTTCCTCTTACTTCAGTTTTTAGCTATTCATGTAGCTATGCATCTTTGTTGTTGTTTTGAGTTTAGTTAACCTCATATTTCGTGGATTAAAATATTAGTTCGCTATATACTTAAATTTATATTTTTTCTATATGTCCTTCTAGTAGGCTTATGATTTGCTTAAGGATGCATTTGCATTCACAAGGGTTATTTCAATAATTGCTTATTAATGCCATATGAGTCTAACTTGATTCACTTCCCGACCTTTTTTTATTTTTTTTTCTCGTCTCTCTTTTGTTTTGTTTCCTTAATTTGCCTACTTAATTGACTCTATCTTGATAGCCTTTGTCTTTTTTCAGGGAATATTTATTTAAAGGTTGCATTTGCTTGGTTAAAATTATGAATAAAATTTAATATCATTTGCACAATCTTATCTAACAAGTTTTGTGGGATTTCATAGTTTCTTTTAGATGTACTCATTCTTGATGAGGTAGCTCTTGTTAACGTATTTGGTACGCTTGAAGTGCTTAATCTTTCTTTTACAATTTCTAAATCTTCTTCTGTATCAATTTCTTTATAACTATAGTCATTATTGTCTATTACAGTAATTATTTTTTCAAAAGGATTTTCTATTTTTATTTTATCGATTTTATTTTTTGCTGTTATTTTATGTTTTGCTGTTAATATATATAAGTTTTGGCATCTTGCTGTAAATATTTTACTGCCTGGTGCTAACTCTATTCCGGACATTTTCCAATATAATACTAATGTTTTATCTATATTCCTATTTGTTAATGATACTGTATAATTGACACTTATTATAAATTTAAATTTTTGGCATATTAGGTTTCCTTTTACTGCACTAATTACGCTTTTTTCTATAGGGTGTATAATTCTATCATCTGCTAAGTATATTTCAATAGGTGTATCTATTGTCCTTCTCTAAAACAAGCTTTTTAAATATTTCTGTTCCTCCTAAATGTACATATTTATAGGTGTTTTAGCTTTTATATCTTGTATTTCTTTATTTTATTCGTTACTAGTATAGGTATATATGGTTTTCTCTTGCATATTTACAATCTATAATTGTTCTTTCTGACTAACTACATAATATTCTTCCTTTTGTCTTTCAAACAAATTTCTCAAAGTAGGTATTTCAAGTACTTTTTCAATTCTTAAGCCTAATTCTTTTCCTTTTATTTGTTCAAAAATTGTATTATCAAATATTATTTTTTGGTCTGATAACTCTTCGTTTTGATAATCTTCTTTGGATATTATTATTATATCGTCTTCAGACATTATATTTCTTCGTTTATTATATCATTATCTAGACTAATATATTCTTCTTCATTTTCTGTTTCTATGTCTGATACTTCGTATATACTATCATTTTCACTTAGTTCATACTCTACATATTCTATTTGCATATATTTGTCACTATCTATAATTATTTCTGCAATTTGCTTCTTTTTTGGGTCTTTTGATAACTTACAATCTCTAGCTATGTGTCATATCTCTCCGCAATTATAGCATGTACATTGGGATATTTTTCTTCTTGGTCTATATGGTCTTTTCATTTTATAATTTTTTACATAATATCTTTGTCTTGTGTTTTTGTATTTATACATAGTTTTAGTTTTCTATAATTTTATATTGTCTCGGTTTTTTTTCTTTTATAATTTTGTTATACATCCGAACTGTGGTGCTGTTTTATTTTACAACAGGTTAAATTTTTGTTTAGTAATTTTTCCTTTTTTAATTTTTCTTTTGGTTTCACATAGTTGTATGAACCATTGATGTAAGAATTTTATTCTTGCTCCTAAAGTATCTACTAATCCTTCATCATTCCAATCTTTTATTACTTTGTACTAAATGGTTGGTAATTTGTAAAATATTGTTTTCTTATTCTTTTGCTTCATCAAAATTGTATTTTGCTTTGTAATAATATTCTTTAAATGCACAAGTGTCGGCCATTTTGGCCAAAGGTGTAAAATTTTTGTGTATAAATAGAGGGTTTTCCCTCATAATAAAATCATCCCCCTTTCAAATACATCTCTCTCTCACTCTGAATTCTTTTAATTCCGCTTCCACCCCACATTGGTATCAGAGCTAGATAATCAAAAGAGAAGATATGGAAAACACATCAGAGATAATAAATCTACAAAAGCAGGTATACATTTTTATCTTCATGAGTAGCTAAATTAATTTATTCCTGATTATTCACTTGTTGATTATAATTGTTTATCATGTCTTAATAATGTTATAATAAGCATCTTTAGAAGGTTTGCTACAAAAATATTCTATGAACAAGTATGCCCAGACTATGCCATCCTAAGGTTGAAACCGACAGGCAAAAGAAGGTCGTTTACGGGAGTAAACAAAGTTGAGGCGCTGTTAGGGTAACTAATCAAAGAAGAAAGCCGTAGTAGTGACTAGACGAGATGATTATTAAATCATTATTATTTCATAATAAATCAGTATAATCCGTTAAGAGGTTGGAAGGAATAAAACTTTTAGCAAAAATGAACAAAATGAATACCTATTTAATAGATGATGATGATAATTACAAGATATTATTACTTTATATATTAAAAGACCTTAATACTGCTATAAAAAGAGAAATTTATGAAATATTAGTAACATATGAAGTAATAGAAATAACAACCCAAGGTTGGGCTGAACTAAGTATACAAAGTATAAAAGATGAATTATATTATGGCATGTATGATTTATACAAGTACAGATACCCGTGGAACCACAAACATCCACATATGCAGTTAGTCTACAGAATGACAAAAAGAGATACAACTACATTACGCAGTCCTACATCGAAAACATATACATAATCCAGACATATTAAACTGAACCAAGATCTACGCAAACAAAAACCCCGAAGAATTACTATATAACCCAGAAGTTACAGGGATATAACAAACTTATAGCACAACCTAAAACCAGTCCAAATTTAGTTAAAACATGTTATAGCTATGGACTACTAAATACAGTATATACATAAGGAGAAGCGAAATAATTGGAATACCGGAATTACATAGAATTGTGACATATAAAAGAATTACTAAAGGAAACCTTTTTTATATAAAATTCTATACAGCACCAGCTGAGATATTATACGAAGAGATAAAGTCGCCAATACAAGTTGTAAAGATAGGCTTGACCAGAGATATGATTTATACCAGAAGAGATAGAGAAACAAATCGAGATACCAAAGATAGAAAAACCAAACTTTTATGCGAATAAAAGAATAATTGGTATAACAACAATTATACAAGAGTTAGCCAATAATTATTTAAATGTTAATGCTATTTGGAGTTATTATGCACGAGACCAAGTAATGATTTATTCAAACTTCAAAGAGTTAAGGAAATCAGATATGGATGAAGTCCAGCGAAGGATTTTGTCATTACTAAAGCCAGAGGAGCAACCAACTACAAGAGCCTTGAAGAAGGAATTTATTTCAGAGGAGTTATTAGTAAGATATTGTAAACTTATCAGCAACAAATACCCAGATCATAGATGCTCCAAGTGTAACGGAGAAGATAACGTAATACCAGCAGTTGATTTGGGATAATGACAAAAGAAATAAAGCAAGCTATATCAAATAAGATTCATACAAGATTAAAAAAAAAAGAGATAGATATCTGTGTATAAAGTAAAGTATTTTGTTTTTTAGTGTTTATCATTTTGTGTCGGCTGAATATCAGCCATATGTAAAAAGTATTGTAAAAGTATGTCGGCCAATAATAAAAATAGGCCATTAGTAGTTGTATCTCTTTTTGTCATTCTGTAGACTAACTGCATATGTGGATGTTTGTGGTTCCACGGGTATCTGTACTTGTGGTTTTTGGATAAATGGTTTTATGAATAGTTGGTTTAAATTTGTATTTTGTGGTTTCTCACTATCTTTTTTGTTCGTACCAGCAACTGTATTTAAACAAACTTTGTTATGGGTTTTTTGGAGTATCCCAACGTCTCCTTGTAATTCTGGCTATTTACCGTCTGCCGACTGACGTAGCTCCGCATGTTTATAGTCATGCTGCTAACTGTTAGCTTACGCAGTCCTACATCGAAAACATATACAAAATCCAGACATATTTAAACTTGAACCCAAGATCTACGCAAACAAAAAACCCCGAAGAAGACTATATAACCCAGAAGTTACAGGGATATAACAAACTTATAGCACAATCTAAAACCAGTCCAAATTTAGTTAAAACATGTTATAGCTATGGACTACTAAATACAGTATATACATATACCGGAGAAGAAATAATTGGAATACCGGAATTACATAGAGCATTTGTGACATATAAAGAATTACTAAAGGAAAACTATTTTATATAAAATTCTATACAGCACCAGCTTAGATATTATACGAAGAGATAAAGTCGCCAATACAAGTTGTAAAGATAGGCCTTACCAGAGATATGATTATACCGGAAGAGATAGAGAAACAAATAGAGATACCAAAGATAGAAATACCAACCTTTTATGCGAATAAAAGAATAATTGGTAGAGCAACAAATTATACAAGAGTTAGCCAATAATTATTTAAATGGCAATGTATTTGGAGTTATTATGCACGAGACCAAGCATGATGATTATTCAAAACTCCAAAGAGCTAAGGAAATCAGATATGGATGAAGTCCAGCGATGGATTTTGTCATTACTAAAGCCAGAGGAGCAACCAACTACAAGAGTCTTGAAGATGTAATTTATTTTAGAGGAGTTATTAGTAAGATATTGTAAACTTATCAGCAACAAATACCCAGATCATAGATGCTCCAAGTGTAACGGAGAAGATAACGTAATAACAGCAGTTGATTTGGGATAATGACAAAAGAAATAAAGCAAGCTATATCAAAGAAGATTCATACAAGATAAAAAAAAAAAGAGATATAGATATCTGTGTATAAAGTAAAGTATTTTGTTTTTTAGTGTTTATCATTTTGTGTCGGCTGAATATCAGCCATATGTAAAAGTATTGTAAAAGTATGTCGGCCAATAATAAAAATAGGCCATTAGTGACAGTAAGTTTTTTGTTTTTTGTGTCGGCCAAATGTAAAAAGGCCAAGTGTAAAGTAAGTGTTGGCCATTTTGTCCAAAGGTGTAAAATTTTTGTGTATAAATAGAGGGTTTTCCCTCATAATAAAATCATCCCCCTTTCAAATACATCTCTCTCTCACTATGAATTCTTTTAATTCCGTTTCCACCCCACATTGGTATCAGAGCTAGATAATCAAAAGAGAAGATATGGAAAACACATCAGAGATAACAAATCTACAAAAGCAGGTAACATTTTTATCTTCATGAGTAGCTAAAAATTTAATTTCCTGATAATCTCTTGTTGATTATAATTGTTATCATGTCTTAATAATGTTGTTATAATAAGCATCTTTAGAAGGTTTGCTACAGAAATATTCTATGAACAAGTATGCCCCAGACATGCCATCCTAAGGTGAAACTGATAGGCAAGAAGGCCCGGTTAGGGGAGTAAACAAAGTTGAGGCACTGTTAGGGTAACTAATCAAAGAAGAAGAAAGCTCTAGTAGTGACTAGACGAGATGATTATTAAATCATATTATTTCATAATAAATAAGTATAATCCATTAAGAGGTTGGAAGGAATAAAACTTTTAGCAAAAAAAACAAATGAATACCTATTTAATAGATGATGATGATAATTACAAGATATTATTACTTTATATATTAAAAGACCTTAATACTGATATAAAAAGAGAAATTTATGACATATTAGTAACATATGAAGTAATAGAAATAACAACCCAAGGTTGGGCTGAACTAAGTATACAAAGTATAAAAGATGAATTATATAATGACATGTATGATTTATATGACGTTTTAGACGTATTCAGAGATCAATAATTAAACCAAAAATGTCTGAAATTTGACAAAAACGAAATAGTAATTTTTATAAAATAAAAATTATTAAAAACCCAAATAAATTAAGTAAACTTTCTAAAATTTTGTATAAAAAATATAAATTAAAAATACAACAAGTAAAGAAATCAGTATAAAAAGAACCAAAATAGATAAAAAAGTACGAAAGATATGGAAAAAATTAAAACCTTTATATATAGAACACTAAAATATAACTTTGATGATTTAAAGGAATTCAAAATTCATATAGATGAACTATTAGAAAATAATTATATACAAGAAAGCAATAGCAAACATACAAGCCCAGCATTTATAGTTATAAAACATAGTGAACAAAAAAGAGGTAAAAGTAGAATGGTCATAGATTATCGTAATCTAAATGCTAAGAAAATATAAAATCTTAATATATACAGGACAAGAAGAAAATTACATAACAAGAGAGTTAGTATTAGAAGAAGAAATTATAAAAACAGGACACATATGCCTTGGATTTCCTAGTGAGATAGTAAACACAAATGAAGAAACAACGGAAAAAGAAATAAATATAGGAGGAATACCCTTAGTAATACCATTTAAAATATACCAAGGAAACCATAATATTACATTAGGAATAAAATGGTTAGAAAAAGTTAAACCGTACAACATAGAAAATGAACAATTAACAATAACCTGTCAAAATAAGAAAATAATTATAAAAAGAACAAAATGATTAATGAAAATATTTATACTTGCAAAAATTATTGTAGAAGGATATCACAACAGATATTGTACCCCTATGATAGATATAGGAGCAGAAGCGAATATATGTAAATATAATTGCTTACCAGAAGATAAATGGAAAAAATTAAAAACACCTATGGTAGTAACAGGATTTAATAATGAAGGAAGTATGATTAAATATAAAGATTTCCTTAGCTCTTTGGAGTTTGAATAAATCATTACTTGGTCTCGTGCATAATAACTCCAAATAGCATTGCCATTTAAATAATTATTGGCTAACTCTTGTATAATTGTTGCTATACCAATTATTCTTTTATTCGCATAAAAGTTTGGTATTTCTATCTTTGGTACCTCGATTTGTTTCTCTATCTCTTCCGGTATAATCATATCTCTGGTCAGGCCTATCTTTACAACTTGTATTGGCGACTTTATCTCTTCGTATAATATCTCAGCTGGTGCTGTATAGAATTTTATTTAAAATAGGTTTCCTTTAGTAATTGTTTTATGTGTCACAAATGCTCTATGTAATTCCGGTATTCCAATTATTTCTTCTCCGGTATATGTATATACTGTATTTAGTAGCCATAGCTATAACATGTTTTAACTAAATTTGGACTGGTTTTAGGTTGTGGTATAAGTTTGTTATATCCCTGTAAGTTCTGGGTTATATAGTCTTCTTCGGGGTTTTTTATTTGCGTAGATCTTGGGTTCAAGTTTAAATATGTCTGGATTTTGTATATGTTTTCGATGTAGGACTGCGTAATGTAGTTGTATCTCTTTTTGTCATTCTGTAGACTAACTGCATATGTGGATGTTTGTGGTTCCACGGGTATCTGTACTTGTGGTTTTTGGATAAATGGTTTTATGAATAGTTGGTTTAAATTTGTATTTTTTGGTTTCTCACTATCTTTTTTGCTCGTACCTGCAGCTATATTTAAACAAACTTTGTTATGGGTTTTTTGGAGTTTCCCAACGTCTCCTTCTAGGTCTGGCAGTTTACCGCCCGCCGAACGACGTAGCTCCGCATGTTTATAGTCATGCTGCTGACTGTTAGCTTTTCCTTTCAGATCTTGTACATCTACTTCTATCTTTTCTATTTTTTGGCATAGATTTGTCATCATAGCCAATAGGTCTTTCATTGTATCTTTCTCTTGAGAGGTAGTCTGCAACAAGGTTTTTATCAGTTTTGATTTCTTCAATTGTAAATGTAAAATTTAATATATTTAATACTAATCTCCTTATTTCTTTTGTTGTAACTGAATCTTCTAAATTTTTTGTTATCCACCATTTTAACTGTGTATTATCTGTTCTTACAATAAATTTATTGTAAACAATATATGGTTCAAATGCTAATAAACATTTATATAATGTGAATAATTCTTTTCTATTTATTTCTCATTTTATTTGTGCTTCTGTATAAGATCCTGAATAATATCTACAATGGTGTTCTTTTTTTCTTTTTCATATTTGTATTTTAAAACTCCTCCATAACTATGATCACTCGAATCTGTTTCAACAATATAAGTAAATGTTTTATTTTCATCAGGAAAATATAGTTTTGATAATTTTTTACATAAATTCTTAATTGTCGAAATAGTATTCTACATCTTTTTTAAGTTTTTTATGTAATGGTTTTAAATGTTCCGCTAATTTTGGTATGTATTCCCTTACTTGATTTACTAATCCTAGAAAGGATTGTAATTTCTTTTTTGTATCTATATTCTCATCAAGGTTGATTATTTTTTGTACTATGTGGTTTTGCATTTTTATCTATTTGTATTCCTAGAAATTCTATCTGTGGTTTCATAATTTCTGCTTTCTTTTTACTTAAGCTTATACCTGAGTGTTTAATTATGTGTATAAGTTTTTCAAATAATCTTATATGTTCATCTTGTGTCTTAGAATATAGTAATATATCATCTATATATACAATACAATTTTCTAACTGGTTAAAACAGTTGTCCATAAAGTGTTGGTATCTTCCTGGTGCATTTTTATATCCAAATGGTAAAACATTCCATTCATAGAAACCTTGCGGTACTGTGAATGTTGTTAGCTGTTTAGATTCTTCTTCTAGTTTTATGTGGTAAAATCCTGATTTACAGTCGAATTTACTAAAATAATTATATCCTTGTATTTGTCTTATTTTTATTTTGTTTGGTATTGGATAATTGTTTGTTATTGGTTTTAATTGTATGTTTTTTAGTTTTAGCATTTAGATTACGATAATCTATGACCATTCTTTTTACCTCTTTTTTGTTCACTATGTTTTATAACTATAAATGATGGGCTTGTATGTTTGCTATTGCTTTCTTGTATATAATTATTTTCTCATAGTTCATCTATATGAATTTTGAATTCCTTTAAATCATCAAAGTTATATTTTAGTGGTTTCTGTGTTATTATACTATTTTCATTTATTAGTTCAATTTTTACTTTTGTCTTATGTTTTTCCCATCCTTATAATGGATCCTCGTTATATAGTTGTTCTAGTTGTTCATTTATTATTTTAACTTTATCTATTGTAAATATAATAATTTCTAATTGTGATATTTGTTTTTTACTTATATTTTCCATTTCTTGGTTTATCTTTTCACTTCCTTTTATTCATTCTATAGGTGTTCGTTGTTTATTATTTACTCTTTTTGCTCCTATTTTGGTTCCGCATGGTGTAGTAAACCACCAATGTGTTTTTGTTATTATATGTGGATAAAATCTATCTAAAAATGGCATTCCTAATAACATATCTTTTGTGGTAAATTCAAAATTATACATTTCTTCTATTGCTAATATTTTATCCCATATTTGTATTCTTATATTTTTTGCTTTATATTTAATCATACTTCCTTCATTATTAAATCCTGTTACTACCATAGGTGTTTTTAATTTTTCCAATTTATCTTCTGTTAAGCAATTATATTTACATATATTCTCTTCTGCTCCTGTATCTATCATAGGGGTATAATATCTGTTGTGATATCCTTCTACAATAATTTTTGCAGGTATAAATATTTTCATTAATCATTTTGTTATTTTTATAATTATTTTCTTATTTTGACAGATTATTGTTAATTATTCATTTTCTATGTTGTACGGTTTAACTTTTTCTAACCATTTTATTCCTAATGTAATATTATGGTTTCCTTGGTATATTTTAAATGGTATTACTAAGGGTATTCCTCCTATAATTATTTTTTTTTCCGTTGTTTCTTCATTTGTGTTTACTATCTCACTAGGTAATCCAGGGCATATGTGTCCTGTTTTTATAATTTCTTCTTCTAATACTAACTCTCTTGTTATGAAATTTTCTTCTTGTCCTGTATTTATTAAGATTTTATATTTTCTTTGGTCTATTATTCCTATTATGAAATAATGATATGGTGTTATTTCTTCCTTATCTAACAAGTTTTGTGGGATTTCATAGTTTCTTTTAGATGTACTCATTCTTGATGAGGTAGCTCTTGTTAACGTATTTGGTACGCTTGAAGTGCTTAATCTTTCTTTTACAATTTCTAAATCTTCTTCTGTATTTATAACTATAGTCATTATTGTCTATTACAGTAATTATTTTTCAAAAGGATTTTCTATTTCTATTTTATCGATTTTATTTTTTGCTGTTATTTTATGTTTTGCTGTTAATATATATAAGTTTTCGCATCTTGCTGTAAATAATTTACTGCCTGGTGCTAACTCTATTCCAGACATTTTTCAATATAATACTAATGATTTATCTATATTCCTATCTGTTAATGATACTGTATAATTGACACTTATTATAAATTTAAATATTTGGTATATTAGGTTTCCTTTTACTGCACTAATTACGCTTTTTTCTATAGGGTGTATAATTCTATCATTTACTAAGTATATTTCAATAGGTGTATCTATTCCTTCTCTAAAACAAGCTTTTATTAATATTTCCGTTCCTCCTAAATGTACATATTTTATAGGTGTTTTAGCTTTTATATCTTGTATTTCTTTATTTATTTTTCGTTTACTTAGTATAGGTATATATGCTTTTCCTCTTGCATATTTACAATCTATAATATGTTCTTTCTGACTAACTACATAATATTCTTCCTTTTTTCTTTTAAACCAATTTCTCAAAGTAGGTATTTCAAGTACTTTTTCAACACTTAAGTCTAATTCTTTTCCTTTTATTTGTTCAGAAATTGTATTATCAAATATAATTTTTTGGTCTGATAACTCTTCATTTTGATAATCTTCTTTGGATTTTATTTTTATATCGCCTTCATACATTATATTTCTTCGTTTATTATATCATTATCTAGATTAATATATTCTTCTTCATTTTCTGTTTCTATGTCTGATACTTCGTATATACTATCATTTTCGCTTAGTTCATAGTCTACATATTCTATTTGCATATATTTGTCACTATCTATAATTATTTCTGCAATTTGCTTCTTTTTTGGGTCTTTTGGTAACTTACAATCTCTAGCTATGTGTCCTATCTTTCCGCAATTATAACATGTACAATGGGATATTTTTCTTTTTGGTCTATATGGTCTTTTCATTTTATAATTTTTTACATAATATATTTGTCTTGGTTTTTTGTATTTATACATAGTTTTAGTTTTTCTGTAATTTTTATACTGTCTAGGTTTTTTCTTTTTTTAATTTTTTGTTATACATCCGAACTGTGGTGCTGTTTTAATTTTACAACAAGTTAAATTTTTGTTTAGTACTTTTTCCATTTTTAATTTTTCTTTTTAGTTTTCACATAGTTCTATGAACCATTGATGTAAGAATTTTATTCTTGCTCCTAAAGTATCTACTAATCCTTCATCATTCCAATCTTTTATTACTTTTGTACTAAATGGTTCTGGTAATTTCGTAAAATATTGTTTCCTTATTTCTTTTGCTTCATCAAAATTGTATTTTGCTTTGTAATTATATTATTTAAATGCACAAGTGTATTCTTCTACATAACACATTTTACATATAGCTAATTTTGTCATAAGTTGCCTATTTATTATTTTTTCCCTGTTTTGTTCTCTTATATCCGTGGTCATACTACCAAATTCACTTCTTATTGCTGATTCATATTTATATAGTATATCTATATTTGTTGCTGATGGAGATCCATCTATTTTCTTGTCAGTTCTAAGTACTTCTAAACTTTCTGAGGGTAGATTTTCTATCCATAATCTTGTTGTTCCTACAAATGTTCTTTCTATATACCTTGGTGTTCCGGTTGTTCTTATTTTGTTATCTATTAGTTGCTTCGACATATTTCCTATTCATAGTAATAATACTTTACTTATATCTGTAACACAATCTAGATCTAAGAAATTATATTGTTCGTTTATTGGTTTTGGTATCCAATTTTTATTTAATCTACTATTCCATATTGCGTTAGTTCTATCTGATTGTTGATAACTTTCAGTATAATAAGTTGGTGGTGTCTATCTGGGACTAATTCTAGGACTATTTCTGGGACTATTGTCTGGAGTTTTGACTCTTGACGTACTAGGTCTATTCATATCTCCTGTGTTTATTTCTAATTTTATTGGTTTATTTACCTGTTCTAGGATTTCTGTATATGTCTCACTTATATCACTTATTTCTGATTTTTGATCATTTATTGTATCTGATTCATTTTCGTTTATTTCATTTACTTCAAGATCTTCATTTAGTTTTTGTTCCTTTATTTCATTTACTTCAAGATCTTCATTTAGTTTTTGTTCCATTTCTTTTATTTCATTAGTTAATTCAAGCTCTTTATCTTTTTCCTTTTGTTTTTGTTCAGTTTCATATAATAATTTTAACCTAGATAATTCTTTTTCTACTTTCACTTATTCTTGTATTTTTTATTTCTTCTAAATGTTGTACTTCTTGTTTTACTTTTAATTTTATTTTTTCAATTTCTTTTGATTTGTCTATTTCTTCATTTTCTTTTGTTATTCTTATCATGGCTGTTAAACTATCTTCTTATTTTGCTGTTTCTTTTTCTAACATTTAATATAGGTTATTTCCTATTTTCTCATATCTTCTTCCTAAATTTGAAAATTATTTTTATTATCATTCCGTCTTGATTTTCATATGTCTTTTCGTCTACTGCAAATTCTTCTTTGTTCATTATAATTTATGTATTATATTATGTTGTAACTTATATTCAAGACAATCTATTTCTAGTTCTAAACTAGCTGAGACGACGGACCCCACGACGGACCGTCATGGGCACGACGGACTGTCAAGGGGGTCTCGTTTCAAAACACTTAGAAATTCTGAAATTTGGGTACTGAAATCGACTCTCTGAACTTCGTGACGACATGGCAGGACAGACCGTCGTGGGCACGACGGACCGTCACAGACCCTTTAGTGGAATTGAGTCTCTGAACTATGTGACGAAGCAGCAGGACGGACCGTCGCAGGCACGACGGGCCGTCACAGGCTGCGTAATCCCAGGCTGGGTTGGATTTCTGTTAAGTAATTTAAGGGGCGTTTTGGACTATCCCTGCATATAATTATAAAGTTAGTGGTTTAATATTAATAACTCAATTACTTGGTGGTTAAAAGAGGTAACCTTGAGTTAATTAGTGGATCACTATTTCCATCTTTTATACTTAATTATATGCTAATTAGGGTAAAAGAAAGAGGGTTTGAATAAGAAAAGTTGAAAGAACAAGAGAGGGAAAAACGATTGATAGAGAGAGACGAACGAAGAGAGAAACAAAGCTTTGAGAAATTTCTTGCTTGATCACGAATCTTCGGTGAAGGTAGGTTATGGTTTTTATGTTATTCATAGTAAACTCTTAATAGTGAAAGATATGTATTGGTAGTATTGTAAACCCTGCTATATGCTTAATTGTATGCTTGCATGAATGTGATGATATAATTGTGATGAAATAAGCATGATGAAGCTATTGAATCCCAAATCTTGAAAACCCCTTGTTAATGATGTTGCCTTGATATAAAAGAAGGTTTGATGAACTAAAGTAATGAGATGATGACGCCTTGGTATAAAAGAAGGATTGATGAATTAATAGAATGAGATTAGTGGAGTGGGTGTCACGAACCGAAACGTTTAGGGGATCGGGTGTCACGAACCGACACGTAGAATTAGGGGATCGGGTGTCACGAACCGACACGTAGAATTAGGGGATCGGGTGTCAAGAACCGACATGTAGAATTAGGGGATCAGGTGTCACGAACCCACACGTAGAATTAGGGGATCGGAGTGTCACGTTCCGACACATAGAACTAGGGGATCGGAGTGCACGTTCCGACACATAGAATTGGGGGATCGGAGTGTCACGTACCGACACAAGAGAAATAAAGATAATGAATCTTGAAAGATGTTAATATACTCAATCTAATGAACCCAATACCCAAATGAGTATGGTATTGAGGCTTGAGTCCTCATGTGTGAACTTGGCGGTACTTATTAATGATTATAGTACTTGTTGTTGTTACATGTTGCGTATTGTAGTTGATTTTATAATATTACTTGATATATATTGTCTTCTATTTTGAGTTGGCCGATGATACCTACTCAGTACTGGTGTTTGTACTGACCCCCTACTTGTATGTTTCTTTCTTTGTTATTTGTGGAGTGCAGCAAACGGACCGTCATCTTCAACTTAACCGCAATTCTAGACAGTCTTCCTTACACCGGATTTTCAGGGGAAGCTAATGCTTCTAGCTTGGACTGGATCTTCTTCCTCATGTCTTGATGCCTTGATGTTCCGGCATGGACTAGCTTTTTATTTATTTTATCTTCTTAGAATCCCTTCGTTTAGTAATTTGATCATAGATGTTCTTGTGGTGATGACTTCCAGATTTTGGGGAATAATAGATGTTGAATTTTAGAAGTTATTGAATTGGTTTTTATTAATGAGTTTAAATCTTCCGCATTACTTTCTGTTGATATTATATTGAAATGTTAGGGTTTAGATTGGTTGGTTCGCTCACATAGGAGGGTAAGTGTGGGTGCCAGTCGCGGCTCCGTTTTGGGTCGTGACAAAATATAACTTTTTTTTATGCTAATATTGATTTATTACAAACTCCTGCTAAAATATTTTCATCTAATCTTCTTTTTCTATGTTGTAATTCTTGTTCTTTTTCAGCTATTTTTTCTATCAATTGTTGTTTATATTTTCTTTGTTCATACTTTTTTTTCAAATAGTAAACATATTTGTATTCTGTTTTTGAAATTATATTTATTAAATGATCTTTTTTATCGTTACTTGTTTTGATGAGTTGTGATAGTTCATATTCTATATATAAAGGTTTTAATTTTTTCCATATCTTTCGTACTTTTTTATCTATTTTGGTTCTTTTTATACTGATTTCTTTACTTGTTGTATTTTTCATTTATATTTTTTTATACAAAATTTTAAGAAGTTTACTTAATTTATTTGGGTTTTAAATATTGTTTCCTGCAAAAAAAATCAATTTTAGGAGATCCTCTTTTGCTAGTGAAACTGCATTATGAAATGAAAAGAAGTAGTCTCCACCAAATGTATCATGTGTTGCTATGTATCTTCTACGGTTATTCAAATTTAGAAGAATATGTTTTCATATACAATATCAAATTATATTCGTGATACATTTGTGAGCGAAGAAATCGAGGAAGGACACATGCTCGAGCTTTAAATCTATTGTTTTAAAAATTTTCAAAATCCCTCATTTTTGCGCATTAAATTAATGTATCAGCATATCAGATTAATGTATCTCACACATCAGATTAATGTATCATGTATAAAATGTAATGTGTCTTAACGATTAATGTATCAACGCATATTTTAGTTATGATACGTAAATTAAAATTTATACTAAATGTATCTAATACGTAATAATTACCAAACAATAATGTGTCGATCTCAAACAATTACTATAATGTCTTTTTAAGAAAATTTAATGTGTTGTATTTCTCAAATAAAATAGCAGAAATAAATGATAATATATCAAACACTATTTTTTTAGTTATGATACGTAAATTCAAATTTATACTAGATGTATCTTATACATAACAATTACCAAACAATAATCTATCGATCTCAAACTTAAAATCTTATAGGCAACACTTACTTATTTAATGTATCTAGTAAAAATATAATATTTATCAATTCAATCGAAAGGATCTTCATGATCTCAAACAAAAGAACATACACAAGTAATAATATATCATGCACTAATTTTTTAGTTATGATACATAAATTTGAATTTATACTAAATGTATTTGTAACATAACAATTGCCAAATAATAATGTATTGATCTCAAACCTAAAATTTTATGGGCAACACTTTAGTGTACCTAGTAGAAATACAACACTTATCAATATAAATTGAAAGGATCTTCATGATGTATCTTCTCGAAAAATTTGATAATTTTTAATCAAAATTGAAAGAATCTTCAATGAACTAGGAGAATAATTTTGAAATTCAAAGTTTTCGTCAATTTTGAATCAAAATGGAAAGGAACTTCAATGACTGGAGAAGAATTTAGAATCTCAAAATTTTTAATAATCTTGAATCAAAATCGAAAAGATATTCGATGAACTTGAAGATTTACAAAAGAAATCGTTTGTCCAACAACAATTCCATACAATCATTCATAACTCATCACCCTTTTCAAAATTTCGACATATTTTTTTATGAAACAGAGAGAACGATGAACAAGAAGAAGAAATTTAATTTTTTATTTTTTTGGGTTGTTATACTATATGATTTTGAATTCTTCATAATAATTTTGAATGGAATAACGTAATTTGTGGAATCTTAATTTAATTTTTAGTTTTTCCCTTTAATTAGTGGAACAAATGGATACTATGAGATTTTTAAATTGATTTTACAGCCTTTTTTCCCTTTATAAGTGCAACAGATTGATATATAATGTATCAACAATTATTGTCACGACCCAAAATTGGGCCGCGACTGGCACCCACATTTACCCTCCTATGTGAGCGAACCAACCAATCTAACCTTTATCATTTCAACATATATCAACAGAAAGTAATGCGGAAGACTTAAACTCATTAATAAAATCAATTCAATAACTTCTAAAATTCAACATCTATTATTCCCCAAAATCTGGAAGTCATCATCACAAGAACATCTATGATCAACTTTCTAACTAAAAATGTCTAAGAAGCTAAAAATACATAAGAAGCTAGTCCATGCCGGAAGTTCAAGGCATCAAGACTTGAAGAAGAAGATACAGTCCAAGCTAGAAGCATTAGCTCACCCTCAATTTGTGATGTAGTAAAGACTGGCTTGAATTACTGTTGAGTCGAAGACGACGGCACGTTTGCTGCACTCCACAAATAACAAAGAAGAAAACATAAAAGTAGGGGTCAGTACAAAACACGGGTACTGAGTAGATATCATCGGCCAACTCAAAATAGAAAACAGTATATATCAAGTAATATGATAAATCAACTACAATACTCAATCTGCAGCATTTACAATTACAATAACCCTTGGTCACAACACCAAGCACATCAATGAGGACTCACGCCTCCTCATCATACTCATTTGGGAGTTAGATTCATTAGATTGAGTATATTAACATCTTTCAAGATTCATTATCTTTACCCCTCTCGTGTCGGTACGTGACAGTCCGCTCCTCATATACTATCCTGGTGTCGGAACGTGACACTCCGATCCTCATTCTATCCTGGTGTCGGAACGTGACACCTGATCCATATTCTATCCTGGTACCGGAACGTGGCACCCGATCCATATTCTATCCTGGTACCGGAACGTGGCACCCGATCCATATACTATCCTGGTGTTGGAACGTGACACTCCGATCCTCATTCTATCCTGGTTCCGGAACGTGGCACCCGATCCTCTATTTCTATCCTGGTACCGGAACATGGCACCCGATCCCCTAATCTCACCACTTCCGTTCATCAAGCCTTCTTTTATACCAAGGCATCATCATTAACAAAGTAGATTAGGGTTTCTTTTCAAGATTTGGGATTCAATAGCTTCATCATGCTTATTTATTCACAATTACATAATCATATTCATGCAAGCATACAATTACGCACATAGCAGGGTTTACAATATTATCAATACATATCATTCGCTGTTAAGAGTTTACCATGAATAGCATGAAAACCATAACCTACCTCTACCGAAGACTCGTGATCAAGCAAGCAATTTCCCAAGCTTTGTGTTTCTTCTCTCGTTCGATCCTCTCTCTATCGATTCTCTTTCCCCCTCTTTGTTCTTTCTATTTTCTTTATTCAAACCCTCTTTCTTTTACCCTAATTAACATATAATTAAGAATGAAATATGGCAATAATAACCCACTAATTAACTTATGGTTACCTCTTTTAACCCCCAAGTAATTAGACTTATTAACCTTAACCCTCTAACTTTATAATTAAAGTAGGAATAGTCCAAAACGCCCCTTTAAAACATAACAGAAATCCGACCCCGCCTGGGATTTACGCAACCTGTGACGGCCCATCGTGCCTGCGACGGTCCGTCATGCAGGTTCGTCAGAGACTCGATTTCCTTAAGGCGTCTGTGACGGCCCGTCGTACCTACGACAGTCCGTCCTGCACTTCCGTCACGACGTTCAGAGAATCGTTCCCTGTACCAAATTCTCAAGAGTTGAAGTGTTTTGAAACGGGGGCTCACGACGGTTCGTCGTACCAGTGACTGTCCGTCCTGCAGGTCCGTCACAGAGTTTAGAGAGTCGATTTCAGTACCCAATTTTCTAATTTCTAAGTGTTTTGAGACGAGACACCCTCGACAGTCCGTCATGCCCATGACGGTCCGTCGTGGGGTCCGTCGTCTCAGCCAGTTTTCTAGAAATAATATCTGCTGCTCAAAACGACTAAACAAGTCGTTACAATAGATACCAATTTACCCATTGTTCGTCCTCGAACGATCACAAGAAGAAAAACAAGGGCGAGAAGGAGTACCTGAATCTTTAAACAAATATGGGTATCTTTCTTGCATATCATCCTCCTTCTCCCAAGTGGCTTCTTCAACCGGTCGATTCTTCCATTGCACCTTGATGGATGCAATCTCTCTTGACCTCAACTTGCGAACTTCTCTATCTAAAATAGCAACAGGCTCCTCCTCATATGACAAGTTCTCATCAAGCAAAACTGAATCCCAACGGATAATGTAGTTTGCATCCCCATGGTATCTCTTCAACATCGACACATGAAATACCGGATGCACTCCGGACAACCCTGGAGGCAAGGCTAACTCATAAGCCACCTCCCCTACTCGCTTAAGTACTTCAAAGGGACCAATATACCTTGGGCTTAGTTTAACTCTTTTACCAAACCGCATCACCCTTTCATGGGTGAAATCTTCAACAAGACTTGTTCACCCTCCATGAACTCTAAGTCTCTAACCTTTCGATCTGCATATTCTTTTTGCCTACTTTGCGCCACTAGAAGCTTTTCTTGAATAGACTTCACTCTCTCTAACGAATCCCTCAAAAGGTCAGTACCCCAAGGTCTAACCTCAAATGCATCAAACCACCCAATGGGAGACCTACATCTCCTACCATACAATGCTTCAATCGGGGCCATGTCAATACTTGAATGATAGCTATTATTGTATGAAAACTCCGCTAAGGGTAAGAAGTTATCCCAATGGCCACCAAACTCTATCACACATGCACGAAGCATATCCTCCAACACTTGAATAGTTCTTTCAGACTGACCATCGGTCTGAGGATGGAACGCAGTACTAAGGTCCAACCTAGTACCCAATTCCGCATGCAATGTTTTCCAAAACTTAGAGGTAAACTGCGTACCTCTATCTGATATAATGGAGAGTGGAACCCCATGCAACCGAACGATTTCTGAGATATAGATTTTGGCTAACTTCTCGGCATTGTAAGTCACCTTGACCGGAATGAAATGAGCAGATTTAGTTAACCTATCAACAATCACCCAAATAGAGTCATACTTACCCATTGTCTTTGGAAGACCAACCACAAAATCCATTGCAATTCTCTCCCACTTCCATTCTGGAATGGGCATTCTCTGAAGTGTTCCTCCGGGCCTTTGGTGTTCATACTTTACTTGTTGACAGTTTGGACATTTAGCAATAAAGTCAACAATATCACGCTTCATTCTACTCCACCAAAAGTGTTGCTTTAGGTCACGGTACATCTTGGTCGCACCCGGATGTATCGAATACCTTGAACTATGAGCCTCTGCCAGAATAGTGTTGATCAAATCATCAACTCGGGGTACACATACCCTTCCCTTGATTCTCAAAACACCTTCCGCATCGATTTGTGCTTCCTTAGCCTCTCCTCGCAATACTTTCTCCTGGATTCGCCTTAGTTTCTCATCATCAAACAGTTTTCCCTTAATCTTGTCAAGAAAAGAAGATCTTGACTCCACACTAGCCAACAATCCTCCCTTCTCATTTACTTCTAATCTCATCAAGTCGTTAGCCAGAGTCTGAACCTCTCTAGCCAATGGACGTCTAGAAACTTGCAAGTGAGCTAGACTTCCTATGCTTCCCGCTTTTCTACTTAAAGATTCTGCCACAACATTCGCTTTTCCCGGATGATACAAGATAGTGATATCGTATTCCTTTAGTATCTCCATCCATCTCCTCTGTCTCAAGTTCAAATCTTTCTGAGTAAAGACATACTGAAGACTACGATGATCCGTGTAGACCTTACACTTAACCCCATATAAATAGTGTCTCCATTGCTTTAATGCAAACACTACCGCAGCCAATTCCAAATTATGGGTCGGATAGTTACACTCATGCACTTTTAATTGCCTCGAAGCATAAGCAATTACACTCTTCTCTTGCATTAGCACTGCACCCAAACCCGAATAGGATGCATCACAATAAACAATGAAGTTCTTACCTTCCACGGGCAAGGTGAGAATGGGTGCGGTAGTCAACAAAGTCTTGAGTTTCTGAAAGCTTTCTTCACACTCGTCCGACCATTCAAATGGAACATTCTGCTTAGTCAAGTTCGTCAATTGGGAAGCAATAGAAGAGAATCCCTTGACGAATCGGCGGTAGTAGCTAGCTAAACCAGCAAAGCTCCTTATTTCTGACACATTAGTAGGTCTCACCCAATTCTTCAATGTCTCAATCTTAGAAGGATCCACCATTACTCCATCCTTAGAAACTACATGCCCCAAGAAGGACACTGCATCTAGCCAAAACTCACACTTAGAGAACTTGGCATAAAGCTTTTTCTCCCTCAACATTTCCAATACAATCTTCAAATGCTCCTCATGTTCCTCCTTACTTTTAGAGTATATCAGTATATGATCAATAAATACGATCACAAAGAGATCCAGATATGGCTTAAAAATCCCGTTCATCAAGCTCATGAATGCAGCAGGGGCATTCGTAAGACCAAAAGACATCACTACAAATTCGTAATGCCCATACCTGGTTCGAAAAGCAGTATTTGGCACATCCGTTGCTCGTATTTTCAATTGATGATAACCGGATCTCAAGTCAATCTTAGAGAAGACACAAGAACCTTGTAACTGATCGAAAAAGTCATCAATGCGAGGAAGAGTATACTTGTTCTTAATAGTTACCTTATTCAGTTGTCTGTACTCTATGCATATCCGAAAACTCCCATCCTTCTTCTTCACAAACAAAACCGGAGCACCCCAAGGAGATGCACTGGGTCTAATGAAGCCTTTGATCAACAACTCTTGAAGTTGGGCCTTTAACTCTCTTAACTCCGCGGGAGCCATTCTATAAGGGGGTATAGAAATGGGGCGAGTGCCCGGTTCAAGATCGATGCAGAAGTCAATATCCCTATCTGGTGGCATACCAGGAAGATCTGCAGGGAACACATCCAAAAACACACGGACTACCGAAACCGACTCAATCGAGGGTACTTGAGTAGTGTCATCCTTGAGATGTGCCAAGAAAGATAAACACCCTTTACTAACCATTTTCTTAGCACGAAGAAAGGAGATGATACACACCGGATTAGAAGTGTAGTCACCCTCCCACACTAACGGAGCTATCCCAGGCTTTGCTAACATCACAGTCTTAGCATTACAATCCAAGATCGCAAAATTCGGAGAAAGCCAAGTCATACCCATAATTACATAAAAGTCAACCATTTCTAGGATAACCAAATCTACATAAGTGTTGCTCCCCACAAAAGTCACCAAACAAGACCTATACACTTTTTCAACTATCACAGACTCACCCACCGGATTAGAAACACGAATAGGCATGTCAAGTAATTCACAATGTAAATTAAGACCATTAGCAAATGAGGAAGATACATAAGAAAATATGGATCCGGGATCAAACAATATAGAAGTCATGCAATCACAAACCAAAAGATTACCTGTGATGACAGCATCAGATGCCTCCGCTTCAGACCGCCCAGGGAAAGCGTAACAATGGGCCCTATCGTTTGTCTATCCATTGCCCCTACCATGTTATGATGTAGTGGCTCCAGTTTGCCCATCACCCCGACCGTTTTGGTGACCACCATTACCTCGACCACCGCGTCCCCCAGAATAACGGCCTCTACCATGACCACCTCTACCTCTAACATTTGGAGGTCTGTAACTCTGTTTTGGACAATATCTCTTAATATGTCCAATCTCCCCACATCCATAGCACTCTCTGGGTTCATGCATAGGTCTATCAGAGAAGTGTTGACCGGTCTGAGGTGGACCCCCAACTACAGTCTGTAGTGAGGACTGAATTGGTCGGACTGAGTAACCTCCGGAACCCTGTCCTCTTGAGTAAGAACCATTAAACTCACCTCCCTTTCGAAACCTTTTTGTTGTCGATGCCATGGTGAAGTCATCTGGCTTTACTCCTTCCATCTCTACCACAAAGTCTACCACTTCTTGGAAGGATTTTACTGTAGCCGCTACCTGTAAGGCCGAAATCCGCAACTCTGATCTCAACCCCTTCACAAACCGGCGAATCCACTCTTGTGGACTGAAACAAAGTTGAGTGGCATACCTGGATAATACACGAAACTTAGCCTCATATGCATTGACCGACATCCTACCTTGCTCTAGACTCAAGAACTCATCCCTTTTCATATCCCTCAATGTCCGGGGGATATACTTCTCCATAAACAAGCTAGAGAATGAGGCCCAAGTCATAGGTGGTGCCTCTGTTGGTTGACACTCAACATGTGACCGCCACCACATTTTGGCGTTCCCTTGAAACTGATAACTCACGAACTCAACACCAAACCGTTCTACTATACCCATCTTGTATAGTAGCTCATGACAGTCAACCAGAAAATCGTAAGCATCCTCAGATTCAGCACCCTTGAAGACTGGAGGTTTCAATTTCAAGAACTTACTGAAAAGTTCATGCTGATCATTTGTCATTATGGGTCCCGTAGTCAGACGAGAAAACGTGCCTATCTCCAATGAGGCATCCATGCAGGGAGCCATAGTAGCTGCATGTTGTACCTCCGGAACCTGAGGTGCTGGTGCAGAAAACACTGGAGGTGCCTGACCCTGATCAGATAACCCACTAAGATAAGCAAGAACCTGATTGATCATCTCTGGGGTAGGTTGGGGTGGCAATTCCTCATTTTGCTCTTGTTCATTCTCCCCTCCCTCACCCTCTCTTACTACCTCCTCAGTCGGTGGAGGAGTCACCGCCCTAGCATCAGATGGACTAGGTGCTCGTCCTCTTCCTCTAGAGGACGTCCTCCCACGACCTCTACCACGACCTCTTGCCGTTGCTCTTCCTCGAGCCACAGCCCCAGTGGCTGGCTCAGACGTTTCTTGTCTTGCCGGTGTTGGTGTTGGCGCGGTCGTTGCTCTAGTTCTAACCATCTGCGAAATAGAGTGAAGATGGTCAGATACCAATTTGTATAACCTAGATACCAATTGGATTCAAGTAGTAGCACGAAAGAAAGAATGAAAGAATGCAATTTTCCTAAAGTCTTATAGCCTCTCAAAGAAAAGTAAAGGCGTCCCCCTACCGTTCCTTAAGACTCTACTAGACTCATTCTTGTGTGATGAGACCAACGAACCTAATGCTCTGATACCAAGTTTGTCACGACCCAAAACCGGGCCACAACTGGCACCCACATATACCCTCCTATGTGAGCGAACCAACCAATCTAACCTTTATCATTTCAACATATATCAACAGAAAGTAATGCGGAAGTTTTAAACTCATTAATAAAATCAATTCAATAACTTCTAAAATTCAACATCTATTATTCCCCAAAATCTGGAAGTCATCATCACAAGAACATCTATGATCAACTTTCTAACTAAAAATGTCTAAGAAGCTAAAAATACATAAGAAGCTAGTCCATGCCGGAAGTTCAAGGCATCAAGACTTGAAGAAGAAGATCCAGTCCAAGCTAGAAGCATTAGCTCACCCTGAATTTCCGATGTAGTAAAGACTGGCTTGAATTACTGTTGAGTCGAAGTCGACGGCACGTTTGCTGCACTCCACAAATAACAAAGAAGAAAACATAAAAGTAGGGGTCAGCACAAAACACGGGTACTGAGTAGATATCATCGGCAAACTCAAAATAGAAAACAGTATATATCAAGTAATATCATAAATCAACTACAATACTCAATCTGCAGCATTTACAATTACAATAACCCTTGGTCACAACACCAAGCACATCAATGAGGACTCATGCCTCCTCATCATACTCATTTGGGAATTAGATTCATTAGATTGAGTATATTAACATCTTTCAAGCTTCATTATCTTTACCCCTCTCGTGTCGGTACGTGACACTCCGCTCCTTATATACTAGGTGTCGGAACGTGACACTCCGCTCCTTATATACTATCTTGGTGTCGGAACGTGACACCCGATCCATATTCTATCCTGGTACCGGAACGTGGCACCCGATCCATATTCTATCCTGGTACCGGAATGTGGCACCCGATCCATATACTATCCTGGTGTCGGAACGTGACACTCCGATCCTCATTCTATCCTGGTACCGGAACGTGGCACCCGATCCTCTATTTCTATCCTGGTATCGGAACGTGGCACCCGATCCCCTAATCTCACCACTTTCGTTCATCAAGCCTTCTTTTATACCAAGGCATCATTATTAACAAAGTAGATAAGGGTTTCTTTTCAAGATTTGAGATTCAATAGCATCATCATGCTTATTTATTCACAATTACATAATCATATTCATGCAAGCATACAATTAAGCACATAGCAGGGTTTAGAATATTATCAATACATATCATTCGCTATTATGAGTTTACTATAAATAGCATGAAAACCATAACCTACCTCTACCGAAGATTCGTGATCAAGCAAGCAATTTCCCAAGCTTTGTGTTTCTCCTCTCGTTCGATCCTGTCTCTATCGATTTTCTTTCCCCCTCTTTGTTCTTTCTATTTTCTTTATTCAAACCCTCTTTCTTTTACCCTAATTAACATATAATTAAGAATTAAAGATGGCAATAATAACCCACTAATTAACTTAAGGTTACCTCTTTTAACCCCCAAGTAATTAGACTTATTAACCTTAACCCTCTAACTTTATAATTAAAGTAGGAATAGTCCAAAACGCCCCTTTAAAACTTAACAGAAATCCGACCCCGCCTGGGATTTACGCAACCTGTGACGGCCCGTCGTGCCTGCGACGGTCCGTCATGCAGGTTCGTCAGAGACTCGATTTCCTTAAGGAGTCTGTGACGGCCCGTCGTACCTACTACGGTCCGTCCTGCACTTCCGTCACGACGTTCAAAGAATCGTTCCCTGTACCAAATTCTCAAGAGTTGAAGTGTTTTGAAACAGGGGCTCACAACGGTTCATCGTACCTGTGACTGTCCATCCTGCAGGTCCGTCACAGAGTTCAGAGAGTCGATTTCAGTACCCAATTTTCTAATTTCTAAGTGTTTTGAGACGAGACACCCTCGACGGTCCTTCATGCCCATGACGGTCCGTCGTGGGGTCCGTTGTCTCAACCAGTTTTCAAGAAATAAAATCTGCTGCTCAAAACGACTAAACAGGTCGTTACAATTATGTATTCCGATCCTTAATTATGTATCTAAAATGTCTAAAAATATGGAATTTATGTAATTATAAAAATAATAGGGATAGAAGGTAATTTAGATTTTACACTATGGTATTTATGTAAGTTATACTTAGTTAATTGTTTTTATTTATTGTTTTGTTCATTATTATTATTAACTCTAACTTTGGAATTATTAATTTCCCAAAAGATGAACTACATTTCTTATGTTTGTAAAACCTTCTTATCAATTTGTGTGCGTTACTTAAAAAATTTTCAAAACCTTTTATTTTATTTTTCAATTAATCAAAAATAATTTTTCACGATTAAATTGACCAAGTTCGTTAGAATTATTATCTCTAAAAATCATTCAAATAAAACCAATTAATCTAGTATTGTTGAAATTCTAACCGAATGTCTTTAATCCAAAAAATTTAATTAAGGACCCATTTTCTTTACAAAATAAAACTTTTTATTTGTCTAAATATTTCTTAAAATCAATTAAATATTGAATATAATTATATTTTTATATTAAATTATTTTCTTGAAAAGATATTTAAAAAAATATTTAACCTAAATCATAGCATAACCGCGTGTTAGTGGACTCTTCAAATGACTTAAAAAACTTCTTGAACTGTAAATAAGAATCACTTACCCATTTTCTCTAAATTTATAAAGATTTAGTATGTTAGAGTCTTTTAAATTAAATTTTCTTGATTTCTTTAAAAAAAATTAAGTGGTGACTCTTTTTCTATGTATTATCAAATTGTTTTATACATAGAACATTTTAAAAAGTGATGTTTCTAAAGATAGTAAAATTATGGCATAAAAGAAATGATGACTCTATTCGAGAATTAATAGGTTCTAACCATAATAGACTTAGGTTAATTATTAAAAATAATTAGTTGTTGTTTGTTTCATTTTATTTGCTTGTGTTATTATACTTTTCTAATGATATGTTTATCATGTTTATGTGATATAAACTTTTTATTTGATACCATATTATATAAATTGTTTATTAGTTACTACTTTTATAAATTGTCATTCCGTTCATATTTTCTCAACTTCTTGTAAATTTACACTCTCATATGTACACGCGAGGTGCGCTTTGCAGTAACGACCTGTTTAGTCGTTTTGAGCAGCAGATTTTATTTCTGGAAAAACTGTCTAGGTCGACGGATCCCACGAAGGACCGTCATGGGCACGACGGACCGTCGAGGGGGTCTTGTTCCAAAATACTTAGAATTCTGAAATTTGGGTACTGAAATCGACTCTCTGAACTTCGTGACGACATGGCAGGACGGACCGTCGTGGGCACGACGGACCGTCACAGATTCTTCAGGGAATTAAGTCTCTGAACTCTGTGACGGCCGGACCGTCGCAGGCACGATGGGCCGTCACAGATTGCGTAATCCCAGGCTGGGTCGGATTTCTGTAAATATTTTAAGGGGAGTTTTGGACTATTCCTGCTTTAATTATAAAGTTAGTGGGTTAATGTTAATAGTTTAATTACTTGGGGGTTAAAAGATATAACCTTGAGTTAATTAGTGGGTTAATTCCTCATCTTTAATACTTAATTATATGCTAATTAGGGTAAAAGAAAGAGGGTTTGAATAAGAAAAATAGAAAGAACAAGGAGAGAGACAGAGAACGATCGAGAAAGAGGAAACAAAGCTTTGGGAAATTGCTTGCTTGATCACGAATCTTCGGTGGAGGTAGGTTATGGTTTTTATGCTATTCGTAGTAAACTCTTAATAGCGAATTATATGTATTGGTAGTATTGAAAACCCTTCTGTATGCTTAATTGTATGCTTGCATGAATGTGATTATGTAATTGTGATAAAATAAGCATGATGAAGCTATTAAATCCTAAATCTTGAGAAACCCTAATCTACTTTGTTAATGATGATGCCTTGGTATAAAAGAAGGCTTGATGAACGAAAGTAGTGAGATTAGGGGATCGGGTGTCACGTTCCGACACCAGGATAGTAATAGATGATCGGGTGCCATGTTCCGGTACCAGGATAGAATGAGGATCGGAGTGCCACGTTCCGGCACCAGGATAGAATATGGATCGGGTGTCACGTTCCGACACCAGGATAGAATGAGGATCGGAGTGCCACGTTCCGGCACCAGGATAGAATATGGATCGGGTGTCACGTTCTGACACCAGGATAGTATATGAGGATCGGAGTGTCACGTTCCGACACCAGGATAGTATATGAGGATCGGAGTGTCACGTTCCAACACCAGGATAGTATATGGAGCGGAGTGTCACGTACCGACACGAGAGGAATAAAGATAATGAATCTTGAAAGATGTTAATATACTCAATCTAATGAACCTAATTCCCAAATGAGTATGATGGGTAGGCGTGAGTCCTCATTGATGTTCTTGGTGTTGTGACCAAGGGTTATGGTAATTGTAAATGCTGCATGCTAAGAATATTAGTTGATTTTATGATGTTATCTGATATATATACTGTTTTCTATTTTGAGTTGGCCGATGATACCTACTCAGTACTTGTGTTTGTACTGACCCCTTCTTGTATGTTTCTTTCTTTGTTATTTGTGGAGTGCAGCAAACGTACCGTCGTCTTCAACTCAACCGCAACTCTAGCCAGTCTACATTACACCGAATTTCAGGGTGAGCTAATGCTTCTAGCTTGGATCGTGTCTTGATGCCTTAAAGTTCCGGCATGGACTAGCTTTCATTTATTTTAGCTTCTTAGATACTCTTTGATTTAGTAATTTGAGATAGATGTTCTTGTGATGATGACTTCCAGATTTTGGGGATAATAATAGTTGTTGAGTTTTTAGAAGATATTTAATTGATTTTCATTAATGAGTTTAAGTCTTCCGCATTACTTTCTGTTATTATATTGAAATGTTGGGTTTTGTACTGGTTGGTTCGCTCACATAGGAGGGTAAGTGTGGGTGCCACTCACGGCTCGATTTGGGTCGTGACAAACTTGGTATCAGAGCATTAGGTTCGTTGGTCTCATCACACAAGAACGAGTCTAGTAGAGTCTTAAGGAACGGTAGGGGGACGCCTTTACTTTTCTTTGAGAGGCTATAGGACTTTAGGAAAATTCCATTCTTTCTTTCTTTCTTTCGTGCTATTACTTGGATCCAATTGGTATCTAGGTTATACAAATTGGTATCTGACCATATTCACTCTATTTCGCAGATGGTTAGAACTAGAGCAACGACTGCACCAACACCAACACCGGCAAGAAAAGAAACGTCTGAGCCAGCCACTGGGGCTGTAGCTCGAAGAGGAGTAGTGGCGAGAGGCCGTGGAAGAGGTCGTGGGAGGACGTCCTCTAGAGGAAGAGGACAAGAACCTAGCCCATCTGGTACTAGGGCGGTGACTCCTCCACCAACTGAGGAAGTGGTAAGAGAGGGTGAGGAAGGGGAGAATGAACAAGTACAGAATGAGGGATTGCCACCCAACCTACCCCAAAGATGATCAATCAGGTTCTTGCTTATCTTAGTGGGTTATTTGATCAGGGCCAGACACCTCCAGTGTTTTCTGCACCAGCACCTTAGGTTCCGGAGGTACAACATGCAGCTACTGTGGCTCCCCGCATGGATGCCTCATTGGAAATAGGAACGTTTCCTCGACTACAGGGCCTATAATGACAAATGATCAGCATGAACTTTTAAGTAAGTTCTTGAAATTGAAACCTCCAGTCTTCAAGGGTGCTGAATCTGAGGATGCTACGATTTTCTGGTTGACTGTCATGAGCTACTACACAAGATGGGTATAGTAGAACGGTTTGGTGTTGAGTTTGTGACTTATCAGTTTCAAGGGAACGCCAAAATGTGGTGGCGGTCACATGTTGAGTGTCAACCAACAGAGGCACCACCTATGACTTGGGCATCATTCTCTAGCTTGTTTATGGAGAAGTATATCCCCCAGACTTTGAGGGATAGAAAAAGAGATGATTTCTTGAGCCTAGAGCAAGGTAGGATGTCGGTTACTGCATATGAGGCTAGGTTTCGTGCACTATCCAGATATGCCACCCAGCTATGTTTTAGTCCACAAGAGCGGATTCGCCGTTTTGTGAAGGGATTAAGGTCAGAGTTGCGGATTTCATCCTTACAAGTAGCGGCTATGGCAAAATCCTTTCAAGAAGTGGTAGACTTCGTGATAGAGGTGGAAGGAGTGAAGCCAGATGACTTCACCATGGCATCGACATCAAAAAGGTTTCGAAAGTGAGGTGAGTTTAATGGTTCTTACTCTAGAGGACGGGGTTCAGGAGGTTACTCAGTCCGACCAATTCAGTCTTCAATACAAACTGTAGTTGGGGGTCCACCTCAGACCGGTCAACATTTCTCTGAGGTTGGAGGTTATTCCCAAACTTCGTCATTCTCACAGAGACCAATGCTTGAATCCAGAGAATGATATGGATGTGGGGAGACTGGACACATCAAGAGGTATTGTCCAAAACAGAATAGCAGGCCTCCCATAGTCAGAGGTATAGGTGGTCATGGAAGAGGCCGTCATTCTGGAGGACGTGGTGGTCGAGGTAATGGGGGTCACCAAAACGGCCGGGGTGACGGTAAAACTTGAGCCACTACAGCACAACACGGTAGGGGCAACGGGCAGACAAACGATAGGGCCCATTGTTACGCTTTCCCTGGGAGATCTGAAGTGGAGACATCTGATGCTGTCATCACAGGTAATCTTTTGGTTTGTGATTGCATGGCTTCTGTATTGTTTGATCCTGGATCCACATTTTCTTATGTATTTTCCTCATTTGCTAATGGTCTTAATTTACCTTGTGAATTACTTGACATGCCTATTCGTGTTTCTACTCAGGTGGGTGAGTCTGTGATAGTTGAAAAAGTATATAGGTCTTGTTTGGTGACTTTTGTGGGCAGCAACACTTATGTAGATTTGGTTATCTTAGAAATGGTTGATTTTGATGTAATTCTGGGTATGACTTGGCTTTCTCCGAATTTTGCGATCTTGGATTGTAATGCTAAAACTGCGACTTTAGCCAAGCCTGGGACAGATCCGTTACTGTAGGAGGGTGACTACACTTCCAATCCGGTTTGTATCGTCTCCTTTCTTCATGCTAAGAGAATGGTTAGTAAGGGTTGTTTAGCTTTCTTGGCATACCTCAGGGATGATACTACCCAAGTACCATCAATTGAGTCGGTTTTGATAGTCTGTGAGATTTTGGATGTGTTCCCTGCAGATCTTCCTGGTATGCCACCAGATAGGGATATTGACTTCTCCATTGATCTTGAACCGGGCACTCGCCCCATTTCTATACCCCCTTAAAGAATGGCTCCCGCGGAGTTAAGAGAGTTAAAGGGCCAACTTCAAGAGTTGTTGAGCAAAGGCTTCATTAGACCAAGTGCATCCCCTTGGGGTGCTCCGATTTTGTTTGTGAAGAAGAAGGATGGAAGTTTTCGGATGTGCATAGACTATAGACAACTGAATAAGGTAACTATTAAGAACAAGTATCCTCTTCCTCGCATTGATGACTTGTTCGATCAGTTATAAGGTGCTTGTGTCTTCTCTAAGATTGACTTGAGATCCGGTTATCATCAATTGAAAATACGGGCAACGGATGTGTCAAAGACTGCTTTTCGAACAAGGTATGGGCATTACGGATTTGTAGTGATGTCTTTTGGTCTTACGAATGCCCCTGCTGCGTTCATGAGCTTGATGAACAGGATTTTTAAGCCATATCTGGATCTCTTTGTTATCGTATTTATTGATGATATACTGATATACTCTAAAAGTAAGAAAGAACATGAGGAGCATTTGAGAATTGTATTGGAAATGTTGAGGGAGAAAAAGCTTTATGCCAAATTCTCCAAATGTGAGTTTTGGCTAGATTCAGTGTCCTTCTTGGGGCACGTGGTGTCTAAAGATGGAGTGATGGTGGATCCTTCTATGATTGAGACAGTGAAGAATTGGGTAAGACCTACTAATGTGTCAGAAATAAGGAGCTTTGTTGGTATAGCTAGCTATTACCGTCGATTTGTCAAGGGATTCTCTTCCATTGCTTCCCAATTGACGAACTTGACTAAGCAGAATGTTCCATTTGTATGGTCGGACGAGTGTGAAGAAAGCTTTCAGAAGCTCAAGACCTTGTTGACTACTACACCAATTCTCACCTTGCCCGTGGAAGGTAAGAACTTCATTGTTTATTGTGATGCATCCTATTCTGGTTTGGGTGCAGTGCTAATGCAAGAGAAGAATGTAATTGCTTATGCTTCAAGGCAATTAAAGGTTCATGAACGTAATTATCCGACCCATGATTCGGAGTTGGCTGCGGTAGTGTTTGCATTAAAGCAATGGAGGCACTATATGTATGGGGTTAAGTGTGAAGTATACATGGATCATCGTAGCCTACAGTATGTATTTACTCAAAAAGATTTGAATTTGAGACAGAGGAGATAGATGGAACTACTGAAGGACTACGATATCACTATCTTGTATCATCCGGGAAAGGCTAATGTTGTGGCAGACGGAGCAGGACCATCGGGCGCAGCATAGTGGATTTCACCTCTGAGTGGGTTTTTTTATATGTAATTATGTTTTTTTTAAGCCTCTGTGTGGTCCTGGCTTTATTGTACTTTCAAATGGCCCCTGAGTGGTTGTGTTTTAATGTTTATCATTTATTTTGCCCTTTGTGAACATTATTATTCATTTATAAAATTCATTTGGGGAGGGGGAATTGTTTATGTGGTTCAAATTCATGCGTACATCATTCAAATGCGCTACGCCTACCCTAGGCACAAAAGGGTCCCCCTATATGTTTTAGGACGCGATATGTGTGTTTAACTATTTATGTGCTATGTTGCTATGAATGAGGATATTGGAAACCCTCTCTTTTCCAGAAATTTCCAAAATATATACAGAAGTCACTATAAAAAATTTCTTACCAAAATTTTATGAGTCTTAAGTTTCTCACTCAAAAGATAAACCTCATCTCCAAGTCCTAAACATTACTCTACTGTCTCAGGAAAGGCAAAATCGCCGCTATGGACAAAGGAATGGGTATTCAAACTTAACCAAGTGAGGAAGAGAGGGTCGAGATGCAAAAGTAACATGGAAAGCGTCTGTATGCATCACTATTTCCTCCTGGGAGCCCCAAACAAGATATCAATGAATAAAGTCGTGAAGAGGAAAGTTATGAGAAGTGACTTGCTCACCAACCTTCTTTCGAGGAATGTCTCGCAAATAGAGACAACAAAATTTCTCTCCATGCATACCCGCACGAAGGCCGGAAGAAGATTGAGTTCATCTCGTGCGTTCTCATTTTTGAACACTATCGGTCTAGGGGCCTGCTAGGACCCATTAAGAAAGCTTCCCCCAAGTGGGATTAGGAGATCTCCGCAAGACATGTGAATGTCATCCTAGGGATAAAGGACATACAATAGAGGAGTGTATTGGGTTTAAAAATGCATCCCATTATTAATTCAATATGGATAGTACTCCTAACACTTGGTGTGACGGTATCATCCTTGCCTGTGATGAACCACGTCTTGACATACCGATAACAAAGGGAACCAATTTTTTTCATTGCTCATTCACACCTTTCAAGAAAACAACGAGGGTAATCTACTAGGATTTGGTTTGGAGTGGCATCTTTACCCATTACTACAAGAATGTGGACATGAAATATTCTCTTTAGCACGAAATCCAAAATCATTGTCCCTATCATCATCACCCCAAAGACCACAAAATTGAAAAGTGTGTCGACTTTGATCACGACGTCGAATCCCTCATCCACATGGAAAAGATTCAAGTTGAGATCATTCCCCGTGGCTAAGATGAAGATGACGAAGAGAAGAAAATAACTAAGATGGAGGCATTGGTTTATATTTAATGCTTTGTTGTTTTTCCGTTTCCTTGTAATCCCAACAATTGAATGAATGAAAATATTCTCTTTTGTACGCGAACAACATTGGGCCTGAATTCTTCTTGTGAGATACGTAGGCAGCCTTCCAAGACCTTGCCCCTATATTTTAAAGTTTTAATTCTCCCTCTTTATGTTACGAGAAAACACGAAGGCCAGATCAACGGACGTCAAAGATCAGCTGCAAGAAGACCTTAGCTCTACGTTATTTAGCCTTTCTAAGACTGTGTCAAAACTAAAACAAGAAAACTCGTGCTTGTTAAAAATGTGTTTTCATCCTTACTCGTGAGTTGAAGATATCCTCTAACAAAGCAACTTGTGTGTTTATCTACTCTCAGTGTGATATTATGCATTTTGTATTCGCAATCTAAACTGACAAATCTGCCTTTCAGTTGTTTTCCTTCTGAGGTACTTTGAAACTGATCTGTGTTGATCAAAAGCTGGTAGATCATTCCTATTTAACCAAATCAAAAGGTCTCGCAAATTCCTTCCCTAGACAAAGCTCAAAGAAAGGAAAGACAGTAATGGGAGAATTTAACAAAAAAGTAAGTCTCACCGGCATTGTTGTGGCTCAATCCACCATAGCGGACCAGAATGAATTGATTCTGCAATTGATGAAGCAAATTGTAGAAATGAGAGTTGAAATTCAAAGAGACAAGATCTGCCTTTGGCAAGTTTTATTGCTAACGTTGCTGAGGGTAGACATTCAAATCATCTGCCTTCGCCAGGTTTTGTTGCTAACGTTGCTGAGGGGAGACTTTCAATCTACTTCCCTCCTTCAAATAAGGACCTAGCTCAAAACCATCAGTGTACACCTTCTTAGAATCTTTTGGTCATAGATCTGACTACCTAAAATCCCCAATATGCTTACGCATCCTACCAAACTCCACCTCCTCCTCAAAACAACCACCCCCAAATGCCACCTCATCCTCAAAATACCCACCATCAAACCGCTCTACCACCTCCAAAACAAAATAAAAATACTTTAAATCCCCAAACACCCACCACAACTTAAATCAGAATACCAATCGTCAGACCTACCCACAGAATTATCAAACCGCTCAAATTGCCGAGAGTCCCTCTATAGCTCCACCCTTACCTAAAACAACCATTTTCGGAATTCCTGTAAGCACGGTGTACACGGTTCTGAGCTGGACCATTATGAGGAACAGGAAACAGAGTGGAGGGCAAAGGAAGAGGCAAAGGTGGACATAAAAGAAGAGATCAAGAAAGCCATGAAAGACTTCCAATGCGTCCCTAATATTGCCGGTTTTAGTTATGAAGACTTACGTATTCAAAATCCCAAAAATAGATACTCTCAGAGGAGTGGGGAAACCTATGTCTCATTTGAGAGCCTACTACGATTATCCCGTAGGAGTTGATAAGGATGAAACTCTATTGAGGGTCTTCAGCCGAAGCCTGTGCGGAGAAGCCCTGGAATGATTCACCTCGCATGAAACCAGGAAATGGCCCTGCTGGAATGCTCTAGCAAAGGATTTTATTTCTCGGTTTGCATATAACGTCGAAATAGTTCTTGATCGATATTCTTTGGAGAAGATGAGGTCGAAATCTATTGAGATCTACAGTCAGTTTGCTTATTGGTGAAGAAAGGAAGTTGCAACGGTCAGACCGCCTATGTCAGAAAAGGAAAACGTAGAAGTGTTTGTGCGGGTGCAAGAGCCCGAGTATTATGATCGAATCCTGTTTCTCATAGGAGAAAAATTTGCTGAGATAGTCAAAGTTGGTGAGACGTTCGAAGATGGGTTTAAGAAGGGAAAGATAGACCGTGTTGCTGCATCATCCAGATCATCAGGAACGTTGAAGAAGAAAAGAGAAGAAATCGTTGTTGTTTCATATAGGGGAAAGAAAACCCCAGAGGCTCGTCATATTCCCAAGGTATTTCTCAGCATTCCCAAAATTCCTACCAAGCTTGCTACATGCAATCTAGTTATCCCAAAAATCCTCTAATTTATCAGAATGCTACCTCCACCTATCCAAACGTGCAAGCTCTAGTATACAAAAGTTAACCCCTGAATTACAAAAATCCATCTCCCATTTACCCAAATCATCCTCCACCTTACCAAATTCCATCTCCCTACCAGGGTGTTTTACCCAACTGTGCTAACGTGCAGTCGAGCAATTGATCACTCCCTCCTCCGTATCAAGTTAAAGGTCCACCATATCAAAATCCCCACCTGAACTACCAAGCTCCAATGCCAAACTATCTAAGACGAACATATATCCAATAAATCAACCTCCCCGTCCGAATAATCGAGTTTATCAAGAGATGCCTCGCCCACAAGAAAGTTATGATCCCCTCGACCTCGGTTTAAGAAGAAACCTTTGAATAACTTTACTGCGCTCGCCGAAATCTGAATAAAGTTCTACAATCTACTGACTGCGGATTGATATATCCACCCAGTGGGGCTCAAAGCCGTGGTTATAAATTCAAAATTCTATAGTCCAGATAAGAAATGTGCTTATCATTCCAACAGTGTTGGGAATGATATTGAGGACTGTATCAACTTCAAGCACAAGATTAAAGATTTAATTGACCAAGAGGTGGTTTCTCTGCAACCAGCTGCACCTAATGTCAATACCAATTCTTTGCAAAATCATGGAGGCGGAAACATCGGTATGATAGAAGTAGACGATGATTGGTTTGGGATGAAAGTTATAACTCCAATCGTTCATGACGAGTTGGAAAAGGTTGTAGCCTCCTTGAGCATCAAAGAGAAGAAAGAGTTCGTTATCTTGACACTTGCAAAGGGTGTTGCCTTGGTGCCATAAAAAACTTTTATCAAGTAAAAATTTGTTATTGATCTTGCTCTCAGAGGTCAAAAGAAGGATCAAGCTAAAAGGCCAATAAGAGAGGGTGAGGTAGAGGAATTCTTGAGAAGAATGCAGCCGAAAGATTATTCTATTGTCAAGCATTTGGAGAAGACTCCAACCAAGATTTCTGTATGGGCCCTGCTGATTAGTTCTCAATAGCACATGAAGGATTTGACGAGGGCTCGATGATCCGTGTGTACCCGCGGGCACAATCAGTGATAATGTGGCCGCTACGATCCACCACATTATTCGATGGCAACGAATCATCTTTTGTGACGATGAGCTGCCTTTTGAAGGCAAGTCCCACAACAAGGCAATTCATATCACTGTCATCCGTTGCGAAAAGGTTATCAATCGCGTCTTAGTAGATGATAGATATGGTCTAAACATCTGCCCGTTGTCAATGTTAATGCAATTGAAGTTTGACTTGGGAAAACTTGAGCAAAATAAAGTCAACGCGAGAGCTATCGATGGGGTCCAAAGAGATACGTTGGGAGCCGTAAATCTGATCATCTAACGGGGTCCGACAGAATTTAGTGCACAGTTCCAAGTCTTGAACATCGACACCATCTATAACCTTCTTCTAGGAAGGCCTTTTATTCACATGGCTGGAGTTGTGCCTTCTACCCTACATCAGATGATGAAACTCGTTTGGAAGAACAAAGAGCTAGTCATTCGTGGCGAAGGTAGTAATTGTGGCAGACAGGCATCGATTATCGATGAAGTGTCTCAAGGTACTTATTTCTACACGGTGGAGCTAGTAAATGTCACCCGTGAAGACTTGGCCCCACAGCCTCTCATGCCTTCTGTATATAAGATGATTGCTATTGTGATGTTGCAAAGTGGATTTGAACCAAGTTTCGGATTGGAAAGGAATTCCCAAGGAATTGTTGAGACCATTCAAGTTCCATCAAAGGCTCAAGGTATGCCTTGGGGTACGTCCCCACAGATGATGATGAGAAGACAAAGAAGAAAAAAGATCAAGCATTGGCTAAACCAATCCCTCATCTATATCAATCTTTTCCAGTCCGTGAATATGCCAAGCAAGAGGAACTTGGGGAAGGAATATGTGGCATTTTTAACAGATTGGCGCTATCATTGAAGAAGAGGTCAAGATGATAGGATTCCGTGATGTTAAGCCAGGAGAGATGCTGCATAACTAGACCTCCACGCCCATCCTGATCCCCCGAACTCCTCGGTAGAAGGGTATCGTTTTATGCATATTCAAATCGATGATAGTCCAGAAGAGGACCGAGACCCACCATTTTACATTTTTCTTAAGTTTTTGAACTTTTAATTTTCCATCGTGATGTTTAAAAAGGAAACATGGCCCTATGCCATGGCAATAGTTTGCAGCGTTTTTTCCAATTTGAATGAAAGCCTCTTTTATTTTGAAATTTGTTTATTTATTCATTAGTTATACTTTGATTTCCTAACTTTGTTTCTTTATGGTTTCATTAATGTAAGTTTTAAACCTGCCAATGTCGTGTCATGTCACGAGCTTAACGAACAAAATAAGGCAGATGATGATGAAGTTGGTGAATACGAAGAGGAAATTGAGGCACCGGAATATGTTGTGTAAGGGTTTCTGCATTTTCAAAATCAACATAAGACGAATTTAGAGGAAACTGAAATTATAAATCTTGGAGACCAAGAGTGTGTCAAAGAGGTCAAAATCAGCGTTCACTTGAATGAAGATCAAAGAAAGGGCCTTATTCATTTACTCACCAAGTACATTGATGTGTTCGTCTGGTAAGTCAGCGACATGATAGGGCTGACTACAGAGAAGTCAACAAAGCTAGACCTAAGGATAATTTTCCATTGCCGAATATTCGTATGCAGATCGATTATTGTGATAAGCATGAAATGTAATCATTTGTGGATCGTTACGCAAGTTATCATCAGATTTTGATCGACGAGGAAGACGCATAAAAGGCAACTTTTATTATACCTTAGGGTGTATATCATTAAAGGGTGATTCCATGTGGCCTCAAGAATTCTAGAGCAACCTATATGAGGGATATGACGACCATATTTCATGATATGATTTATAAGGATATCAAGGTGTATGTAGATGACATCATAATCAAGTCCCGCTTGAGTTTGGACCACTTGACACACTTTAAGAAGTTCTTCGACCGTCTGTGTTGGTATAACAAGAATTTAAATCCCGCCAAATATGCTTTTGGAGTGTCAGCCAACAAGTTGTTGGGATTGATAGTCAGCAGAAGGTGTATCGAGCTCGACCTTTCCAAGATTAAGGTGATTCAACAGTTAACTCCCACGAAGACTAAGAAGGAGGTGATCATTATCCTAGGGAGGTTGAACTACATCAGTCGATTCATAGCTCAATCAACTGTGATGTGTGAGCCTATCTTCAACATGTTGAATAAAGATGCTCCGACAAAAAGGATTGAAGAGTGTCAGACTGATTTTGATGCTATCAATAACTATTTGTCCAATCCGCCGACATTGGTTCCTCCACGAGAAGGGGGTCCATTATTGCTATATTTGTTTATCTCAAATGGTGCATTCAGATGCATACTTGGTCAACCTGACGAGACAGGAAAAATAGAGAACACTATATATGACATAAGCAAGAAATTTACTCCATACGTGTCTCGTTATACATTGTTAGAGAGGACGTATTGTGCTTTGACTTGTCTTGCATAGAAGTTGAGACATTATCTCTCTTCTTATACTACATACCTCATTTCCAGAATGGACCCGCTGAAGTATATCTTCCAGAAAATGATGGTGAGTGGAAAATTAGCTATGTAGCAAATGTTGTTGAGTGAGTTTGATATTGTGTGTGTGACTCAGAAGGCGATAAAAGTGCAGGCTTAGGTTGATTATCTTGCACAAAATCCCGTTGATGAAGAGTATGAATCGCTTAAGACTTATTTTCACGATCAAGAAGTGTAAGTGGGTGAAGATATTTCTGAAGCATATCAAGGTTGGAGATTATTCGTTGATCGAGCGAAAAATCATCAAGGTAAAGGTATTGGGGTGGTCCTAGCGTCGGAATCTGGTCAGCACTACCCCATGTCGGCTAAGCTCCGATTTAATTGCACGAACAACATGGACGAATATGAAGCTTTTGTTCTTGGTTTGAAAATGGCCATTGACATAAATTCCCACGAGTTGCTGGTTATTGGAGATCAAGACTTGATTATTCAAGTTCAAGGAGAATGGGCTGTGAAGAATCCGAAGATTATACTTACGTACAATATATGCAGAAGTTGTGCAAAAGGATTTGTAAGATCGAATTCAGAAATACTCCCATAATATAGAATGAGTTGGCGGATGATCTTGCCACCATCGCTTCAATGATTAAACATCCAGCTACTTATTATATTGATCCTCTAGATATAGAGCTAAAAGAACACCCAATCTATTGTTCACATGTTGAAGCAGAACCAGATGTTTTGCCATGGTATTTTGATATAAAGAAGTATTTGGAGTCCGGGACCAATCTTGAAGATGCTACATCCAACGATAAGAAGTCGATCCACTATATGGGTCTCAATTTTTTTCTAAGTTGAGAAGTCTTTAATAGGAGGACTCCAGATTTGGGTCTCCTTAGACGTGTCAATGTTGTTGAAGTTTCCAATCTGATTGAATAGATACATGGTGGAGTTTGTGGTACGTATATGAATGGGCTCACTTTAGCGAGAAAGATCCTTCGAGCCGTTTATTTCTGGATGACTATGGAGGATGATTGTTGTAAGCTTGTGCAAAAATGTCATAAATGTCTGGTGCATGGTAATTTGATCTGAGTGCCTCCTCACGAACGTAATTCTATAAGTTCACCTTGGCCATAGTAGCTTGGGGTATGGATGTCATTGGTCCGATAAAGCCAGCCGCTTCTAATGGAAACAGATTTATTTTTGTTGCCATGGAATATTTCACCAATTGGGTGGAAGCAGCTTCTTACAAGTCGGTCACGAAGAAAGTTCTAGCTAATTTTGTTCGCAACAATATGATATGCAGGTTTGGAGTACCAGAATCCATCATTACTGATAATGGTGAAAATCTTAAAAGTCACTTGATGAGAGATATAAGTGAGCAATTCAAAATTGCTCCTTGAAACTCAACTGCTTATCGCCCCCAAATGAGCGGAGTTGTAGAGGCCGCCAATAAGAACATCAAGAAGATTCAGAGGAAAATAATTGACAATCACTGAGGTAGGCATGAGATATTGCCATATACTTTATTGGGTTATCGAACGACTGTAAGAATGTCGAATAAAGCTACTCCGTATTTGCTAGTATTTAGGACAGAAGCAGTCATACCTGCTGAAGTTGTGATACCATCCTTTAGAATCATCGAAGAAGCCGAATTAAGTAATGCTGAATGGGTCAGCAAGCGGATTGATCAGTTTACCTTGATAAATGAAAAGATAATGGTTGTCGTTTTTCATGGCCAGCTATATCGACAGAGGATGATTCGTGCTATCCACAAAAGAGTAAGAGCCTGAATTTTAGAAATTGGTCAGCTGGTTTTAAGCACATTTTTCCTCATAAAGATGAGTACAATAAAAATTCGCATCAAATTGGCAAGAACCCTACATGGTTCACAAAGTGTTATACGGAGGTGCTTTGGTCCTATCGGAGATGGATGACACCGCATGGCCGAAACCAATCAATTCTAATGTTGTCAAGAGACACTATGTGTGAAGCTTCGGTTTGCATTTATGTTATTTAATTGTAATCATTCTATTTGCTTGTATTTGTTTTGCTTAAAATTTTATCCCTCTTTGTAATTAACTACGTATGACCTGAATTCTCAAGAATGAGATACGTAGGCGGACTATGTCGGCCTCGGTCACCCCATTTATCCCCTTTTAATTTTTCTTTGTATTTGAACTACGTTCGACCTGAATTCTTAAGAATGAGATACGTAGGCGGCCTATTTCGGCCTTAGTCAGTTTTCTTTGTAAGTTTCTTGTTTTGTTATCCTTTAAGGAGGAAATTCGTTTGACCTGCTTCCTGCCTTAACGGGATACGTAGGTGTCACAATGGTTCAGTCATATATCCCATAAGATTTCTATTCCTCTTTACAATCGAAACTGGGACATAATTTTTGAGAGGGACTCAAAAATTCTCTATAAAAAGATTCTTCCTCAGCGAGTTAAGACTGAATATACTTCGAGATTTGCAACTGGGAAAGAATTTTTTAGAAGATCACAGAAATTCCATGATCTACTCAGTTACAGTGGAAAGATGAGCAAGACAGTTAACCTGAACAGAAATTTTGAGAATGTCCTCAAAATTCGATCACGAGTTTATCTACAAGTCTAGAGTGACTCATAAAACTCCCCAGCGAATAATCAGATAAACATCCAAGCATCAGACTCAAAGAAGTTTGATAAGCCTAACGTGACATGACATTCGGCAGTGACCTTTTATCAAAATATTACGTCTCAAAATTTATTTTCCTAAAAAGTTTTCCTTCAGTGTTTCATTCGTTTTGGCATAAAATATTTTGGCTTATCTATCAAGAATCGGGAGATCAGGAATATCAACAGGGGTAGCAGAAAATGGAGCAGACAACTGAAGAAATCGACACAGATCAGTGCATTTTAAAACTAACAATTTTTCTGTGGACTTTGCTCTGAAATCAGCAAATTCCTCTGATTGACGAATATGAGAAGTCAAGTGAGGAGAAAGGTCTCCCAAAATCTATGATTTTTCTGCAGATGCAAGAATTATTTCATATTGCTTATACCAGAGACTTGAGAATATGACTGGTTTATTTTAATCAATTTGTGACAACATGAGGCCTATAAAGAACATCCAGTTAGATTTGAAGGTGAATCAAGCAAAAATCTCAAGAGATATGGTTTCCGTAAAGGACGTCATCTGCACGGTAATGTCAGATACGATATATACATCACCCGGAGGGGTCACTTATTTTATTGTCGATCAAGACGATTGACAATATACTATTAAGAAGTCATCGTCAATTGAGATGATATGGTTATTCAGAAGACACCCAAAAGATCACTATGTTACTCAATTGATGCATTGTCTTCATTTGGTATCATGGATAACAACAAGAGTTAATATTCATGCATCGCAGAAGACTATGCATCGCGAGTCTATATTCATGCATCGCAGAAGGTCATGATTCACGAGTCAATTTTTATGTATCACGGAAGATCTATGCATCACGAGTCAATATTCATGCATTGCGGAAAATCATTTATCGCGAGTAAATATTCATGTATTGCGGAAGACCATGCAGCGCGAGTCAATATTAATGCATTGCTGAAGATCATGCATTGCAAGTTAATACTCATTTATCGCGAGTTAATATTTATGCATCACGAGAAGATTTCATGCCTCACAGAAATTATGCATTATGAGAAGATATTTATGCCTCACAGAAATTTATGCATCCCGAGAAGATTTCATGCCTCGCAGAAATTATCCATCGCAAGAGGATTTTCATACCTCACAGAATTTATGCATAGCGAGAAGATTTCATGCATCGTGAGAAGACATTCATACCTCAAAAAATTTGTGCATCGCGAGAAGATTTCATACCCCGCAAGAAATCACACATCGCGGGAAGATATTCATTCCCCGCAAGAAAGCATGCACTACCAAAAAAGGAATCGTGCATCTCAAGAGAAATATTTACCCCTCAACATCAACTGCAGTCTTTACTTTGATAAAAGTAAGCATCAAGGGGAACATGGAAGACGACGTCAAGAAAAATATCAGCACTACATCAACTTTCATTTATTTCAACACCTAATGAAGAGTATGATGATAGATATTGCAAATTATAAAATATAAGATTTATTTGCTTTACGTCAAACCGATCGAGTTGATATCAAATGCGAAGGAGAGCAACTAAGTGTCAACACAGTAAAATACACTATCTCCCATTCAAATTGCACTTTTATATTAATGAGTTTTATTTCATCCTTTGCCGAGAGCATTCAAAAGGATGAATTCTCCATAAAAAAATCCACATGTGCGGACGACATAAAAAAGGATGCAGCACAACGTGAAACATTTTCTTAGCAGCAAACTAGGACATAGTGCAAAAGGGATTGCCAAACTCTTAGGTCACGAGCAGATGAGTGACTTCACCACAATCAAACCACACCCCTATCAAAAGGAATGTGGGTTTTTCTTCATATTCGTTAGTTTTGATTTAGCATACGGACCTTTGGCCTACCGGAAGTAAGTTTCCAATCTAAGTGACAATGCGCCAGGAGCTTTGGGAAATATATCCCTGTAAATTCTTAATTATGAGTGTGAATTGCATGACATTAATGCCTAAGAGGTTACAAGCCTCCTTTTCATACTCATTAAATGTTTCACTTGTCAAAAACCAAAGGTTATCTAACAATATAGATTTCATTTTCAATCGGTCGAGTCGAACTACAAGCAGCCTGATATCTAAGGTTTAAGGATATGTAGGCGAGCTCAATGTTGAAAATCCGGTTGTATTCCAACTTTTGCTCTCGAATCTTATTCTCGAGCATTTCGGTACCTTTATAATTCAGTATCGAGGTGGCTTTTAATTTCTTTGAAAATCATGTGTTAAATTAAGTATGTCGAACTACAAGTGACCTGAATTCTTATTTACTTTGGGATGTGTAGGAAACCCATTTTCGAGGGTTCGACCATAATTCCTAAAATCTTTAACATATCCCTTTACTAAAAAATGAATAAGTGGTCGATCAAAATTATTTTGGTCAATTTCATTTTTCTCGAATTTCTTGCATCAATCCAAGTGAAATGAGGGACAGTTGTTGACACCCAATTTTGACCCTCGACTATATAAATCAATTGACGAGTTTCCTAATTTGAATGATTTGAAATAATTAGTTTTTATAAATTACAAAATAGTTTTCAAGTTATTTAATTTTACCGCCTTTATAGCTCTTATATACATGTTTTATATAATTAGTATATATTTCATGAACACTTCGAAAGTAATCTCAAAAACTTTTAATTCTAAGGATTACTTTGTTAAAATTAGCTTTGTTTAAATTATGGTTATACTTTTGAATTTTTGACTTAATTATTTCATTTCGCATAATTAAGAAGTTCTTTAATTGATCTTATTTAAATTCGTTTAGATTAAGCTTGGCATGATTTTAATCTTAGTTTGTCAGACGTGATTAGCAACCCGGTTCCCCCCAGTTTTCCTTTCCCCAAAAAAACCATTTGACCCAGACCATATTCTCCCAATCCCTTAACCAAATCTGGGCCCTTTTGTAATCCAGCCCATTCTGCAGGCCCAATCTCCAAATTCCCCATCCTAAATACCTTGCGTAAACCCGACCCTTTCGATTTTATTTTCTTTCTCGCATGAGCAAGAGCAAGAATAGAAACGCCAATGGATCTGAAGCGCTAGAAAATCGACAAAAGATCAAGGTGTGTGAGTAAAGACAGTTGCAGGAGCAAGTGTAACGGGAATATGGGGAAGAACAGGTTGGTACATTGCGCTCTTTTGTCTCTTTCTTCATATCGCCCTCACCCATACGATTTGCAGCAGCAGAGCAAGGCACGCCAATTCGTCCTTGATGTAGCAAGATGAGTACACGTCGGGCTGAAGGACAAGACAATCAATCTCAAACGTTCATTCTCCCTTTCCTTTCTATATTGGTCCGATTTCATCAGGAAAAATGGTCGATCGAAAAGGGGAAGGTTTGTGGAATTTCGAATTTTGGGATGGGCCTTTTTCCTATCCGAACACTCCCCTTATTTTTTTAGAAAACCCTAATTCCTTCCCCTGTATATGTTATGTTATCTCTAGTGTTTAGAGGCGGGAAAGGGGGGATTTTTTGGGAGAAAATTTTTAGCTGCTTAGAAAAGGGAAAAAATTACGACACATTTTTTTTTCTTTTCTTTCTTTAGAGAAAATTCTATACTACACGAAGATTTATTTTTTTTTTATTTTTATTTTTTAAAAAAGTTGAGTTATAAGAAGAGAAATACACAGGGATTTCTTTCTTTTTCTCAGCCTGCATATATTGATATACTTTAAGATTGTGAGTTGTTCTTGTGATTGGAAACGGAGTTGGGTCTCTCCATTAGTTCTATTTCCTCTTCCACTCATCATCGAAGCTTGTCAGAATTCTCGGGATCTCATCATAGTGTGTGATGTTTCTTCGCTGTTCACTGTTTTCAATCCCATCTCTTCTCCGAAAAAGGTAACTTTTTTTTAGTTCTTTAATTCTTTTTGGATGTTGTATGACCGTTTCTTTGAGTAGATCTATTTTTCTTTCTTGTTCATTTCAATGTTGTTGTTCATATAGCTTTGGAGATGATAAGGTCATACTTATTTCACCGTCTAGCATTAGTAGTGTTATGTCATCTTCGTTCATCTTATGTCTTGTTCGCTGCTTTCTCTATATTTAGCTTAAGGTTACTTCGCCATCTCTGCTTGATTATTGTTTGATGCTTATAGTGAGTTTCACTTTTTTTCTGCATAATTTCTCCAAATACCTAATCTAAAAATGCTGAAATTTAGTATCTTATTATCGTCTCACTGTTTTGGGTTCCTTTGTCATTAAAATTTTTACTCTAAAAATGAGTTAAGTTTTTAGGTTTGGGGTCCTGTCCTATGGGAGCTTCCAACGTCATTCGGCAATATTTCATTTGTTAGCCTTACGGTTTGATTAAATCGGTTGAGTCCTAGTCGTCGGGATGTCTATAGTGAGGTTTGCGTTTTCATATCTCTTTGCTTACCGTCTTCATGTTTTTATTAATCTGCTATTTTGTTTAAGTTCTTCAATTTCCAGCATGCCTAATACATCATATGCCTTTCTATTTCTACAGCATGCCTAATACATTTCCTTTTTTTTAGCTTCGTTTATCCTCCCCTTTAATAATAAATTTATCTCATAGAGTGAAACATCGTTTTGTTTAAACTTAGTAATTATTAATATCGTGTGGTCCTAATTCAGTGTTGGAGGTTTGACCTTGTATTGTCATGGAGGGCGTTTTCTTTTTCTTTTTGGGATTTAATTTGGTTGATAATTTGTTGTTAAGCATTGGTTTATTTTGGAGTCCTCTTCTCTTTAATTTGTTTGAAAAACTTTTAAGTTCGCTTTCATCGTAACTTATCCAAACTCATTTTCTTAGAAATGGTGTATTTGATCAATTTATTCATAATTAGAAAGTATGAATGTATGTTACTTTCGAGTTGTTTTACCACTCTATATCTTGCCTTCTTCAAGTTGTCAATCTCCTTTAGCTTGTTAATTTGCTTCTTTATATTTTATCAAATGATGTGGTTAAGATCAAGTCATGTGAATTTAAGGATAGATGCCTCTTCTTTTTTTAGTTTGTTAGGTGTTAGGTTTTCCTTGTTCATATATCTTGCATTTTTTAAAAGAAAATAACGAGAATCTTATCATGCATGTTCCGAATATCGTACCTCCTTTATCCTTAGAAACTGTGGATGATATGTTAATTGCATATTATTAAATTTAGTGTTATAAAGATTTTATCAAAATTATCCAGCATTTCATTAATATTTATGTTTAGGATATCCCGTTGCTTCAGTTTATTCTTTGATATATGGTGAGTTTTACCTATTTTAATTATGTACCGTATGGATTTGCATGTGAATTTTTTCCGAGTCTTACGGACTCCTCCCTTGTATTGTCTTTGGACTATTGGCACGCAACTTGCTTCCTTCCATCGAGTCGAGTGATTCCTTGAATGAGGCGTACAAATCTTGGAGTGGATAAAACTCGAAGTAAATTGGAAGTGTTTGAAGAGATAGGACCAACCAGCCCCCCCCCCCCCCGCCCTTTATTTTGTGTTTTCCATTTTTATACTTTTATATTTTTGGGCCTAAGGCCTTGTCTCTTTATTTTTATAATGATTATTTATTATTATTGAATGTTTAGTCTAGGACAGGTACAAAAGACTAATGGGTTAAAAGCCCAAAAACAGCTGGGTCCAAATATCTGTCAAGGCACACAGAAAATCTGAATTTGGACCCAAATCTCTCTCCCTATCTCTCTTTACTTGCTGTATTACTTATCTGTTTTACATATCGTTAGTTCTAAAGGTTTGGAAAATCCGATTCCCCGAAAAATGCCACTTTGCTTTTAACAATTTGATCAAATCAAATAAATGGCTTAAGGGTTTTAAAAATTAAAATTCACTTAGATAAATAAATTTTCACATTCAAAAAACAATCTTAAATGATTTTTGGCTTTCATTTTTCAACCAAATCTGAAGAATATATTTATCACAATTGTAAGCATCAGCAAAACAGTTAGTTGTCTAATAACCGCAATTTAACAGAACGTCTTAGGTGCTTTCAAAACCTTTCTAAGATGTTAATATGAATCCCCAAACCCTTTAAATTATTTTCAAATAGATTTATTCTTTTTAAGTCTTTTTAAAATAAAGGTTTTCTTAATTTTCTTTAAAATTAAGTGGCAACTCTAAAATTGTCGAAAACCTCAAAACTTACAAAAATTAATATTTTTCCTCTTTTGATATTAAAAAACAGACGTTAACACACCATTCCCACCCATTGCTTTGGTTAGTGAAGGAGAAGCTAAATAGTCAATGTTCAAAAAATTATCGAGTCTATAGAGAGGATAGTTGCAACCAATAGGAGACTTGAAATACTAGACCAAACTGAATGGACGATACGAGAGAGAATTATTGAGGTTGACATTGAAATAGTCTCGTGGAAGAGAAATATTGCAAAATCAATCAAGATATAATTAATATCACTAAAGAGACTGCAAAAAAGCTAAATTTTGATAGTTCTTCTTCCATGACCGGAAAAAGGAAAACAAAAGAAGGTTCAGATGATGAGACCACTGGATTGTCACCCTATTGTTGAAGAGGAAATGAAGGAGTTTGGGGTAGACTTAGGTTCATGTAGCGCATCTCTCATGTTCGTGATTTTGTTTTTAAGTTTATTTGTAATCAAGAACTACGCGAGACTTGAGCCAATATGGGGATTGTAGAAGCTCTTTTCGAGCCTAGTCTCTCTATATATTCCGCGAAGGGTAAGTTTAAGTTATTTTATGTAATTCGCACTACGTTGGGCCTGATTTCCTTTGTGGATACGTAGGCAGCCTACTTAAGGTTCCGTCCCTATCTTTTCAATTTTTATCCTCTCTTATTAGTAAAAGATTCTGAAAAGTTTCACCTACAAAAGATATGAATTCTAGAAAAGTCGACCTACCTAATTAAACCACAGAAAGATTTCATTCCATTCAAGTCCTCCCGTCCACCCAAAATATTTCCGTGGTTTAATATGCTTGAAGAAAAATGACACTTGTGTGATTATTTTTATGGCATTTTATTTGCATATCTCACTGAAAAATGACTAACATATATGTGTTTTGAGTTTATTTCCTCTATCGGTAAAAAAATGATTTGTGTTGAAATCAAACTGACTGACCATCCCTACTTTGCAAGATATAAAGCAGTCATACCATCCTTCCAGGATCTTTCTTTGGATAAAGGCAAAAACAAAATGACTGGTACTTCGGAAGAAACAGATTAATTAATGTTACCATCATAAATGCTGAACTAACTGATCATAGTGAGTTGATCTCTCAGTTAATGCAACAAATTGTTGATATGTAAGAAAAGATTAGGTAGACTAAGGATCTGGCCAAGCTAGTCATTACATCAAATGAACCACTCTTTGAAACTAGAAGACCTCCTTCTCCTTTTCCATCATTAAGTTCTCCATTACAAAACTACTTCCCTACCCATACCAAAGGACCCCTCACTTCCAATCCTAATCCTCATACCATTGACTTAACTGTGTCTAACGCTTCTTATGCCGACACTTCGTACCACAACCACCACCAAATCATAACCAATAACCTAACACTAATCACTCCCAAAACTTCACGCAAACCTACAAAATTTCGCCTCTAGTCTCCAATAATCCATGTGTTTTGCCTAGCCAGACGACATACCCTTACATAACATTCAAAACTACACAACCCAATATAATCCCTGAACCATATCCTAGTTTTCCCATTCAAATAGAGTTTGATCACTATGAAGCGATTGAGAAGAAGTAAAGGCTAACAGAACAAAAACGTGAACAAAAAATGAAGGTCATGAAGGAGGCCATCTCTGAAGTAGATAAAAGTGTTCAAACTTCAAGGAAAATAACAGGACATGAGTATGAAGAGCTTTGCATGCACCTTGATTTGGAAATATTCGAAGGTTCCAAAATTCAAAAATTTGAAACCTTCAAGGGTATTGGCAATTCAATGGCTCATCTACGAGCTCATTGTGACAAACTCGTGGGTATTTGGAAAAATGAAGCACTAATTATGAGGTTGTTTAGTCAAAATCTTAGTGGGGAGGTGTTAGAATGGTTCATATCTTAATAACTCTATCAATGGTCTACATTGGGGGCTCTTGCTAAAAATTTTCTTTAAAGATTCCAATTTAATGTCGAAGTTGTCCCTAATCAATATTATTTGGAAAAAATCAAGAAAAACACCACGAAGGGCTATCGTGAATATGCTGGTTGAAGAAAGAAGCTGCAAAGGCACAACATGTGAGGACTGAAAGTGAAATAACCTATTCTTTTATTCTAGTTCAAGATTCCGAGTATTATGAAAGGATGTTGCCTATGATGGAACATAATTTTTTTGAGCTAGTAAGAATGGGAGAATCCATAAAGGATGGTTTCAAATATGGAAAGGTTACAAGCCTCATTGCTTTGTAGGATGCCAACAAATCCTCACCATCCATGGCCACATGATTTGCTAGGAAAAAGAAAGTGGACGTGTCTGTTGTATGTTTTAGCCTGAGGCCAAGGCAACAAAGATGTTTTGGGTCTAGTTCCACCATTGGGAACCCTACCTGATTTTCCACCTCAAACAATTACCCCCCACTTTCACAAGCTCCAATACCAATTTACTATGCATAATAGAACTACCAATTATGACCACCTATCTACAAAAATTAACAACCAGCCTACAAAAATACATCACGAAATTACTAAGCCAATGTACCATCCTTCCAAAGTCCTTGACAAAACAACCCAAATACCAATAATCTACCCCACCCTAACCTCAAAAGAAAGCCTCCCTAAGTTTTCACTCCTTTGGCAGAGCAGCAAGATTAATCAAACAAGAAGACGCAAAGACAATTAATCCCACAACAAATTTCTTCTGAGCTGATCTACGATGTGCTTACCATTCTTGAGAGGCAAGTCATGAGACAAAATTACGTATCAATCTAATACATAAGATTCAAGACGTGATCAATAACATAGTAATCACTCTCCAGGCCCGTGCCCCCAATGTGAACCTTAACCCATTACCGAATCATGGGGGAGTGACCATCAACATCATTGAAAGAGACAAAGATTAGATCGTTAATGGGACTATCGGTGAAGAAAATGTCAACTCGCTCATATCACCAGTGGCCTCATTAACCATAAAGGCCAAACTTGAGTTTGTTGTAATAACTGCACCTCATCACGCATTCACTTTTACAAAGGAAAGAAGCAACGAGCATTCCAAAAAGAAGTTTGTTGTCCAGGCAGCTACAACTGAAGGGATGACACATTCAAGAAGATGCTATGTTCCAGAACAATTAGCTCAAGAAACACGAAGAATAGAGGAACAAAAAAGGACGATCATAGAGGGTGTGGCTGAAGAGTTTTGGTAAAGAATGCATCCTAAGGAGTATTCCATTGTCAAGAGTTTACAGAAAACTCCTGCTCAAATTTTTGCTGGGCTCTATTAATGGGTTCTGAGTACCATCGAAAAACATTGTTGAAGGTACTTGATGAAGCGTATGGACCGACAGGAACAATTGGTGAGAATATGGACACTATGGTGAGTCATGTCATAGGTAGTCACCGAATCTCTTTTTGAGACGAAGAATTGCCACTCGAAGGAGTGATGCACAATCTTACCTTGTATATCACTATCAAATGCAAGGACAAATTTGTAGCTCGTATATTGACTGATAATGGTTCAGGACTCAGCATTTTCCCGTTATCAACCCTTACTCAGATAAATTATGATGCTGGAAAAATTTACCAAAGTTGCATGAATGTATGGGCTTTTGATGGCTCGCAAAGAGAAATCACGTGGGAGGTAGACTTGTGTGTCCAAATGGGCCCTTCAAAATTTGTCACTGAATTCCTAGTGATGTGTATATCCACAAGCTACAATATGTTGCTAGGAAGACCATGGATCCATACGGTCGGGGTAGTTCCAGCAATATTGCATCAAATCTTGAAGTTTATCTGGGAGGACAACAAAATTGTTACTCATGGTGAAAGGAGTAATCGTAGTTACCCTAGCTTCTTTGTTTCAGTTATTCAAGATTCATCTCAAGGTACTTAATTTCACATGGTGGAGAAAATGAATGCTGCTTTTGAAGAAATTACACCACATGTACTAATGCCGCCAGTGTATAAACTATTTGTCACGACAATGCTAAGAAGCGGTTTTGAACCCGAGTATGGGTTAGGAAAGAATTTGGATGGCATCTCCGAACCTCCTCATATTACACTTAATAATTTCCACTTTCGCATAGGTTATACTCCAAAAGAGGAGGAATTATTCGAAGCAGAAGCAAGGCCGTTATATACTGAAACATATTCAAGAATTGTTCCAGTTATTTATTGCTAAAGCTTTAGAGCTTGAGATCCATGGTCTAGAGGAAGGGATGGGAAAATTGTTTGATGAAGAAGATCGTGTTGGGATCTTGGAAGAATGCACCACAACACAAACCATCGAAGATACCAAACCTGAAGAGATGCTACAGAATTGGATGGCCGCTCCACTTATGAACCACCGAATGACTTGGTAGACAAAGACAAAATTTGAAGTTTTCTTTTTTAAAATCGATATTTTTTTGGATGAGTCCCGGAATAACCATTTCTGTAACTTTATTTTTCATCGTAATGTTTAAAAATGAAATGACTCATTTGTCATGACCAAAGTTTGTACAACTTCTTAACAATTCCAAGGAAATCCTTGTTTAGTTTATATTGGTTGTCTTGCCTTTTCGAATTATTCTCTAATATATACATTTAAATTTTTTTGATCTAACATGGTTGATTTTGTTGTTCTTTTCAATAAAAATGAATCTAAACCTGCCAATGTCATGACATGTTAACAGACACGGTGACCCGAGTAAGGTCATTGAAGATTAATGTGAAGAATATAATTAGGAAACTATGATGCCGGAGCATCTTACTCAGGAGTTGAGCAACTTGAAAATTCTAAAAATACCAACTTGGATGACACAGAGATAATCAACTTGGGAGATGATAAGTCAGATAGAGAAACCCGAGTAAGTATCCATTTGACTGCAATAGCTGCTCAGACAATACATCGATGTGTTTGACTGGTCTTATGATTATCTGTCAGGGTTCAGCACTGATATTGTTTCCCACAAGTTGCCTATCAACTTAGAGTATTGTCCTGTAAAGCAGAAAACCAAAAAGTTCAAGCCCGATTCATGTTTAAGGATAAAAGAAGAGGTCATGAAGCATATCGAATCAAAGGTCGTTGAAGTGACCAAGTATCCCACTTGGCTAGCTAACATTGTTCCAGTGGCGAGGAAAGATGGAAAATCAGGATATGCGTAGATTATCAGGATCTCAACAAAGCGAGTCCAAAAGATAATCTCCCCTTGCTGAATATCCACATACTCATCGACAATTGTGCTAAGTATGAGCTGCAATCTTTTGTGGATTGTTTTGCAGGATACCAAAAGATTCTAACGGATGAAGAAGATGCAGAAAAATTACCATTTATAACACCTGGGGTAGTTCACCATTATTGAGTGATATCGTTCGTCTTCAAGAATGTTGGAGCCACTTACATGAGAGCTATGACAACCATTTTCCATGATATTATCCACAAATAAATTGAGGTGTAAGTGGATTATGTAATCATAAAATCTCGCAAAAGTTCAGATCATATGACACACTTGGAAATGCTCTTAAACAAGTTACGTAGGTATGATTTGAAATCAAACCTAACCAAATGTGCAGTTACTCGGATTCATAGTTAGCAGAAGAGGTACTGAGCATGATCCCTCCAAGATGAAGGCAATTCAAGACTTGCCTCATCTGAAGACTAAGAAGGAAGTAATGAGTTTTCTAGGGAGAAGAATTACATTAGTTGATTCATAGCTCAAGAAAAAGTGATATGTGAGACCATATTCAAGATTCTACGAAAGGATGCACCAACCAAAAGGACCGAAGAATGTCAGACGGCTTTGACACTATCAAGAGGTACCTTTAAAATCAACTAGTATTGGTGCAACCACATGTGGGAAGTCCTTTGTTATTGTATTTAACCATCTCTAACAACGCATTTGGGTGTGTGTTGGGACACAGAAAGAAAGGAGAGAGCTATATATATTAGACCAAGAATTTCACATCCTAAAAGGCTCGTTATACCCTCTTAGAGAGAACTTGTTGTGCCTTGACATTGGTGGTCATAAATTGTGAACATGTCGGCTTATAAAACACATCTCATTTCGAGAATGGACCCGATCAAGTAAATATTTCAAAAAGCAATGCCCACAAGAAAGACAACAATGTGGAAAATGTTGTTGATTGAGTTTGATATTGTGTACATGAATCAAAAAAGAATTAATGGTCAAGCCTTGGCCGATTACCCTTTTGAAACCTAGTGGATGAAGGATATAAACCACTGAAAAACATATATTCCCTAATGAAGATTTATTGTTTGTAGGGGAAGATATATCAACATCATATCATGAATGGAGTATTTTCTTTGATGGTGTGGTGAACTGTAGAGCATCCAAAATTTGAGAAGTATTGATATCTGAATCGGGGCAAAAATTTCCAGCAATAACAATGCTTAGATTACGATGCAAAAATAATATGGCTGAGTATGTAGCTTGTATTCTTGCCATGAGAATGTATCTAGACATGAATGTTCAAGAATTACTGATAATTGGTGATTCAGACTTGTTAATTCATCAAGATCAAGGAAAATGGGCCTTGAAGAATCCTAAAATATTACCTTATGTACAAATGGTGTGAAGGTTATGCAAAAGATTTAGGAAGACTTAGTTCGAACACACCCTGAGAATACATAACGAGTTTATTGATGCCCTCACGACCATATCATCCATGATACAACACCTAGAAGAGATTTACATCGACCCACTTGACATAGGTTTAAAAGAACAACAAACACATTGTTCACATGTGGAAGCAGACTCGTATGGAAATCCATGGTATATCGATGTGAAAAGGTACATAGAAGCTGGCGAGTAGCCTGAAAGAGCAACAAGTAGTAAAAAGAAAACAATTTGAATAATTGGCAAAAACTTCTTTTCTAATGGAGAGGTTTCTTTATAACAGGACACCAGATATGGGAAACTGCAATGTGTGGATGTTTCATAAGCCACAAGATTGCTTGAAGAAGTGCATACTGGAGTGGGTGGGACACACATGAATGGGTTTACATTAGCAAATAAAATCTTAAGGGAGGGATATTTTTTGATGATGATGGAAAATGATTGTAGTTGATTTGTCCATAAATGCAATAAATATCAGGTACATTGAGATCTGATAAAAGTACCTCCCCATGAGCTCAATGCGATGAGTTCCTCTTGGCCATTTGAAGCCTGGGGCATCGATACTATTGGACTAATTGAATCTGCGGCCTCCAATAGTCATAGGTTCATTTTGGTCTCCATTGATCACTTCACAAAGTGGGTCAAAGCGGCTTCCTATAAAGCTGCGACAAAGAATGTTTTAGCCGATTTTGTTCGAAACTATTTGATATGTCGTTGTGGAGTTACTGAATCTATCATTACAAACAATGGTGCTAATCTGAACAGTCACTTGATGAAGGTTGATATGTGAACAATTGAAAATAACCCACTGTAATTCAACAGCATATGGTCCTCAAATGAATGGAGCTGTTGAAGCTGCTAATAATAACATCAAGAGGATATTGAGAAGGATGATTGACAACTACAAATGTTGGCATGAAAATTTTCCCTATGCTTTGATAGGTTATCGCACCACAATTCAAACCTCAACTGGGGCAACTCCGTATACAATAGTATACGGAACAAAAGCAGTTATACCAACTGGAGTTGAGATACCATCTTTGAGGATTATTCAGGAAGCTGGATTGAGCAATGTTGAATGGGCTCGTGATCTATATGAGTAGGTAACAGTAATTGATGAGAAAAGAATGAGTGTTGGTTTTCATGGACAGTTGTATCAATAGAGAATGACGCGCGCTCTAAACAAGAATGTAAAAGGTCAACCATTTGAGGTAGGCCGATTGGTGTTGAAAAACATTTTCCTTCATCAAGATGAATATAAAGGAAAATTTGCACCTAATTGGCACGGATAGTATGTTGTCCACAAAGTACTATAAAGAGGAGCCTTGGTTGAAGCAGAGATGGACAGTAGACTGTGGAAAAAAAACTATCAATTCAGATGCCGTAAAAAGATACTATATTTGAAGAATGATACTTCTTTCCTTTATTTCCTTGTAATCGCATTTTTCTTGTAATCATTGTCGCATTATGTTTTGAAACATTACCTTATATGTGAACTACATTCGAACTGAAATCTCAAGAATGAGATATGTAGGCGGCCTTAGTCGTTTCCTTAAAAAAAATTCATATTTATATATTAACCCTCAAGAGGGAACTACGTTTGACCTTATTCATCCCTCAACGGGATACGTAGGCACCACAAGGGTTTGGTCATATTCCCAATAAAATTTCCACTTTCCTTCATGATGGAAACTGGGATGTGATGTCAAAATGTGCAATTAGGATATCATTTTGGGATAATATCAAAAATCTGTAAGATATAATGACTTCTGTGATTACCATAAGATTTGTTTTAAGACATCTAACTAAGACAGAGTTTTTGAGAAGGATCTCAAAAATTCCATCAAGCGTACTCAGAACGCCAAAGTCAACTTCAACGCCTCAATCTTACAAACTATTAAGGAATTCAAAAGTTCTCTACAAGCTACCAATCTTGAAAAAATCTGAGACAGTGGGTTTTGATTGTGTCGTGCATTTCTTGACAATTAATTGAAAGAGATTTTCTTTAAAACTATTTTTCTAAAAACATCATACATAGAAAGTTTTTTAATTTAAATATGATCTTGTCTTTTGTCTATTGTGATTCGTAGGGTCAACAAAACTTCAAATGATAGCGAGACAAGAAGCAAGGTGACTAGAAGAAATCAACACATATCAGTTTTCCAAAACTAACATTTTTTTTGTAGATGCTCGATAAAATAAGATAATCAAAGATAATATATTTATCAACCAACTATTTCGAGAGAAATTATCAGTAAATATCTTATAGTGAGTGAAACCTCTCTACTTTACCAAAGAATACAACATTTATAGTAAAATCCATCATATAAAACCGCCAAGAAGGACATTTCATATTCAAACAACCGAGAGGGCTAATAATATTCAAACCGCCAAGAGGTTCATTCATATCCAAAATGTCGAGAAGGCCATTCATATTCAGTTTGTCGAGAGGGCCATACATATTAAAAATGTCGAGAGGGTCATTCATATTCAAAATGCCAAGAGGGTCATTCATATTCAAACTGCAGAGAAGGCCATTCATATTCAGTTTGCTGAGAGGGTCATTCTTATTCAAACTGCCGAGAGGGACATTCATAATCAAAATGCCAAAAGAGTCATTGCATATCAAACTGCTGAGAGGTCCATTCATATTCAAACGCCGAGAGGGACATTCATATTCAAACCTCAAAGAGGACCATTCATATTCAAATGCCGAGAGGTCTATTCATATTCAATATGCCAAAAGGGCCATTGTAGATCAAACACCGAGAGGGTCATCCATATTCAAACGCCGAGAAGGCCATTCATATTCCAACTGTCGAGAGGGACATTCATATCCAAAACGCCAAAAGGGTCATTGCATATCACAATGTCGAGAGGGCCATTCATATTCAAATGCCGAGAGGGACATTCATATTCGGACCGCCAAAAGGGTCATTCATATTCAACCGTCGAGAGGGTCATTCATATACAAACGGCCAACAGGGTCATTCATATTCGAACCGCCGAGACGACCATTCATATTCAATTTGAAGAGAGAGCCATTCATATTCAAATTGCCGATAGGTCCATTCATATTTAAATTTCCAAAAGTGTCATTGCATATGAAAATTCCGGGAGGGTCATTTATATTCAAAATCGCCTAAAGGGCTATTGCATATTTAAATTGCCAAAAGAGTCATTCATATTCAAACCACCGAGAAGGTCATTTCATAATTAAACTGTCGAGAGGTCCATCTTATTCAACCCACCAAGAGAACCGTCAACATATTACATTATTCTATTTTTACTATTTGTATATTAAAAAGAAGAGTACAGTGAAGAATCATGTCGCAAATATGAGAGACTTGCTTTATTTTCTTTGCGAAAAACATAAAGAAGTTGACGTAAAATATTAAAGAAGAAAAATTAAGTTCTAACATGGTAAATGACTTTATTTCTCCATTTAAAATATATTTTAGACTAATAAGTTTTATCTCAGTATTTGCCGAGGGAATCAGAGAGGATGAATACTCAAATAAAACTATAGGTGCGGACAACATTCAAATGGATACAACACAATGTGGAATGTTTTCTTAGCAGCAAATTGGAACAAAGTCCAAAGAGGAGTATCAAACATTTAGTACCTAAGTTGTGGAGCGAATTTTGCCGCAATCAAACCGCAGCCCTATCGGAAGGCATGTGAGTTTTTCCTTCGGTTTATAAGTTTCAATTTCGCATCCGAAAATCTTCCGGTGTTCACCAAAAGCAACTTTACAATCCGAGTGAAAATACACCAAGTAATTTGGAAATTATGTCGATGTAAATTTTTACTTATGGGTGTGTAGCGCGCCACATTCATGGTTGCAAGACTCTCTTCCATACTTGACTACTTTTCACTCTTCCAGAACCAAAGGTTATCTAGCATAATAGAATTCCTTTTAAACCGATCGAGTCAAACTATAATAAGCCTGATTCTCAAGGTTTAAGGACATGTATCCGAGGACAATGTTAAAACAATGGGAGTATTTTGACGCCCTCTCTCAAATCTTATTCTCGAGCATTTCGGTCTGTTCATAATTTGATACCTAGATAACTTTCGAATTCTTTCATAATCATGCATCAAATCAAGTATGTTGAATTACAAGTGGATTGAATTCTTATTTAGCCTGAGATATGTAGGAAATCCAAAGAGGGGGTTCGGTCATAATTTCTAAAAGTTCGTAAAAAAAATCTCTTTTCGATATATGAAGATGTGATCGATCAAAATTAGATTCGTCAATTTCATTTTTCTCGAATATCTTTCATCAATCCGAGTCAAACGAGAGACAACTGTTGACACCGAATTTTGACCCTTCACAATATAAATTAATCATCAAACTTTTTAAATACGAAACGATTTAAAATAATTGACTTTATAAAATTTTAAATATTTTTCAAGTCATTTATGTAATTTTGTCATTTGTGTATATAAAATAAAGATAGATAAATAATTTTTATGTATGATTTTTTATATATTTATTATATTAATCTTTGAAAATTGTCTAAAAAATATTTTAGTTTTCCTTAAATATTTGGTTAAATAGTTTAGCTTATTTTGAATTAATTAGTTTGTATCAAAATTTTATTTTGATTAAGTCAGTTATTTTATTTTGCTGAGATTAAGAAACTCATTAATTAATTAATATTAATTTGTCTTATTTAGAATTTAATCAAATTTGTCAGTTTAACTCAATTCGGCCAATTCTAAAATCTCAATCTCACCAATTTCCTCACCTCACTTTAAACACATTTATAAGAACCCATTTTTTTGGCTTTTTCATTTCAAATTTTCAGCGCACTTCTCCATTTCTCAAATAAATTTCAGCAGCCCAACAAACAAATATGCATACAACAATAAAATGCAGCAAACCCGACTCACACTTGCTTCTTCTTCTTCCTTCATGAGACCAGCGACCCCATTTTTCTTCATTGCAGCGAAAATCACGGGCAGCAGCGAAAATCACGAGAAAATCAGTACACTTTTCAAGCTACCCTCCAGAACCCATAATCCTTGAAACCTAACCCATCAATCCTTGTTCCATTTCCACTTTTTTGTAAAGATTTTCAAAATTTCTTCCACTGTTTGATATTGAAAATCCTTTGAATTTCTCCGTCGGATTTCCACGTAAATCGTCCCTTCTTCCCCTATAAATAACTTTGTACCCTCAGTGATTAAGGGACGGGGAAAAAAATAATATTGAATTTTGAGGTCATACATGGAAAATAGCTTATAAAAGGATTTACAGTTCAGTTCTTTGATTTTCTTAGCTAGCTATTTGTATTCGAATTTTGTGGTAGGAATTCTTCACTGGTCTAGCTCGTCGACTTCCCTATATACTTGTGTATAAATTCTTTTTATTTATCCTTCCAGTAGGCTTATGATTTTCTTAAGGATGTGTTTGCATTCACAAGGGTTGTTCCAATAGTTAATGCCTTATGAGTGAATCAGTTGCCGACATTTTTTTTTTCTCTTCTCTATTTTTGTTTCCTTAAGAATTTGCCTAGATTACTTACTATAGATTCTGACTTGATCAGCCTTTGTTCTCTTTTTCTTTGGAGCTATATTTATTTAAAGGTTGCTTCATTTGCTCACACCGATGATATATTTATCCATAGTTCTCAGAGGCATTATTTACATTTTCTTGGTTAAAATAATGAATAAAATTTAAGCTCTTTAGAACAATCTTATGTCATCATGTTCTCTGCTTGTTTACCAGTAAGTTTTTTCTTTTCTTTTCTTATTATAGGAGCATATATTAGGTTTTCTTCTTTCTTGGTTTAGCATGTAGTCAAGTTACTGGTTTGCTCCCCTTTCTCTGTAATCATGTTGGCTTTAGAAGATATTGTTTCGAGTATGGATTAGAGTAATTGTATGTCCATTCATAATTCATTTTATATGACTCATGCATTCCCATTAACATGTATTGAATTTTTATCCTTATCAAGTATGCTTCTGATGATATATATATTTGGATTGATTTGGATTTTTATGTAGTAATGTTATCTCGGGCAAGCTATAATCCCTTGTGGCTTATATTTTCTGCCCATTCATTCTTTTCTCTGTGTGTTGACATGTTCGGTTATCTCTCTTGCACTTGTTTAACTATTTTGTATGCTAATGTTGTCCCTTTTTCGCTTGTTGTATGAATCCCTTCAAAGTCCATGGTGGACTTCTCCTCCTAACATTCTTGAGTCGAGCCATAAAGGCTCAACATATTTAGTCCTCATCATTCGAGTCAGCCGGGCACATAAAGAAGAAGCACAGTGCTGAAAAAGAAAAAAATGTGTATCTTTGGAGCCAAAAATAGGTCGTATACAACAGTATACACAGAAATACAGGCAAATACACAGCTTGTGTACATTTGGTATACGTGATACTGGTTGAAAGGCAGGATTACAGTGACAAGGGAGCAGATTACAACTCTTGAGTTAAAAATCAAGTTATATACACTCATATACGGACAGTATACCGTTTGTAGATAAAAATCAGAATTCAGCCGAAGCCCAAAATAAAATCAGCAACTTTGAGCCCAAAGTTTCCAGGCAAAAAATAGGCCCAAAAGCCCCAAGTTCTTCTTTTCCTCTCTTTATTATTATTTAATTGTCTTCATTTATTGTTTTTGTTATAAATTCATTGAATGAGTGGATAGTCCATAAGGTTGGTACATGAACAACCATTCATATTCACTAGGTTACATGAACCTTTTTGGATAAGAATGTATCTATTTATTATGACACTTAATATGGTGACCTTTGGAGTGATTTCTCACTCTATAAGTAGGGTTGTTCATTCACTATTGTAATATATACATATGAGACTTGAATACACTTGAATAAGAAGAAAAATCCTCTTCTTCTATCTACATCTCTTGTCTTCTTCTCTTTATGATTATATCTCTTATGAGCTTGATTTTATAATACGTTATCAGCACGAATCTCTAGCAAATTAAGATTGAGTTTTAGTTTTTCTTTAACTCATGTTTTGGTTTATCTCGTTATGAGAATCAAGGTATTATATGCATAAAATCAGGTATGTATTTTCTAGAATATTTTATGATTTAGAATAAAAATAATATTCAGTCACTAACAATTATCAAGAACCGAAGACATATACTACTATTGGTTGAATATAACATGCTATACAAAACTTCTTAAATAGAAGAAGGTATAAAATTTTAATAGCATGAGTTTGAATGTTATTTTGATTGTTTTGAAAGACTGAAAGGGTGAGTCATGTTGTACTTCGGTCTATTATACCGTTGGTTAAGGGTAAGACGATGGATTCAAGTTTCATCGCACCAAAAGGGTAAGACATCTGATTAAAGTCCGGATGCACCATAATGAAAAATATTTGAGCATAAGACGATAGATTCAAGTTCTATTGCACCAAAAGGGTAAGACATCAATTTGAGTTTTGATGCACCGTGATTGGGTTCAAGTCCCATAGAATTATGGCGTAAAACGCCTTATATGGATAAGACATTGAGTTTGAGTCAATGCACCATAATGATGATATAATGATGACTAAGGCTTTGATGAAAAATCTTGAAATTCGTCCTATTGAATTTGCTTCATTCCTTGAAAAGAATGTGGTAGCAACATGTAATAACTCTGAAATCCGCCTGTTAACTTGCTCCATTCAATCATATGAATATGGTAGCAGTGAATGTTAGTCTGAAAGATGACAAATGATTAATGATATGAATAAGGGCGTGGAGGGACATAATTATAATAGTCATCATTGTGGTAATGATAAAAGGAAGAACACTATGAGTTCTTCAAATAGTCCTTCAAAATGTGAAGGCAATTTTTATTATCACAATGGTATGAAAGGTCATTAGACTTGTGAATGTTGTCAACCCAATAATTTCACAAATTTATAAATCCTCTATCATGATACAAGAAGATAAAGTGATGGTACACTTAATCTTTCAAAGTGATGTTGAGGTGTGTCATGGAAATATGATGAATTTTAAAGCCATGACAATGTGCTTATAATGCAAATTTATGAAGTACATATAAATAATTAGTCCAATCCTTGAAGAGAATGTGACTTGTAATGAGTATCGTGAATGCTCGACCATTCTATAAGAGAATGGGTCCAGATGTGATAAAATCATTATGGGTTGGATATATGTCACAACTCACCTCTATAGAAGGTTTGAGAAAAAAAATGATACATGTCACTTCTCATCTCTACGGGAGATTTGAGAGGAAATAAATTTTATTTGGCAGAAATGGCTTATTGTATTGTACGTTTTATACGTCACTATGATATAAACTACCGAAAGGGCAAAAGAAAGAAATAGTTCTTGCTTATAAGGGTTGTGGTCATTATTGTGTGGCAATACAAATTTGTCATTGATTGTGTACCTATGGTACAACAAAAGTAAAGCAAGAAAGACGTCTTGCTCGTAATGATTTTGACCATGACAATAATAATATAATTTCCTCCTTGAAGGAGATGCTCACCAAAGGGATGGTGTCATGCAATATGTGATAGTACACAAAATTAATTGCAAGCTCTAACGAGTTGTGCTATTATCAGAGGAATAATATTGGGGTTGTAGTAAGTCTCAAAAGAAACTTTTTAAGTTTCAGATGAATGAAAATAAATATTGAGACTATATCACTACAACCGAAGAGGGTTATAATGTTTATGTAAAAGATTACCCCACTTTTCCTCTTGTTTGTTCCATACAAACATGTACATGCTGATGAAATCACATGTAAAAGTAAATTATAAGTGTACTAAAATAAAGATCAGTTGGCATGACTGGTTGACCATTCCGATTAAATGTAATGCAAACGTGATTGAGAATTCAGGTGATTTATATGATGAAGAAATAAAGATTCTTCAAGAATTCTCTTGTGTTGCTTGTTCTCTTGATAAAATGATCATTGTACTAGCTAAGGTCGGGACTGTAATCCCCTAAAATTTTTGAAACATATAGAAGGGTGAATATGGGCCCTTTCACCTATCATGTGGATCATTTGCAACTATATGATTAATGCATCTATGCGATGGTCACATGTATTTTGTTGTCAACTTACAAATTGGTTTTTGTAAGGTTGTTTGCTCGAATTGTTAAAATTAATAGCATAGTTCCAAATTATGAAATTATATTGATAATGCTGGTTGATTTAGCAGAAATTGTATGCCTCCAATTATAGCTAAATCATGGTTATGAGAACAAAACTCCCAAATAAGATTTGGTATGAGATAATTTGTTTAACATGTAGCAACACATGTATGCATCAAACCAACAAGGTTTCCCCATTAAAATTGGTTCAGGGTCAGGAACCATATAATTTTCATCTAAAATGTTGAATGTGCGGTTATGATTTTAATTGCACCACCACGCACAAAGATGAACTTCCAAATAAGGTTGGAATGAATGTTAGATTTTCTAACATTAGGGGGAGAGATGATTGACAGCTGAAAATTATGTGTGAGGTTAATTATGAATTATCTAGATCCTCGTTAAAATAAATATGTGAACTTAAAGTTCAAGGGATAATTCAGTTGCATAATGTTGCAAATCAGTTGCCAGATGAATGCACTGACCCTATGATATAATTCAGCTGCAAATGCTCCAATGTGAAGTCCTTGAAGGACAGAGTCTATGATACGCCGGAAGCGTAATAGACCAATCGATTCGAAATATAAAATTCCTTGAAGAAGGATGGAGAAAATGATCAATATGGTCATAATAATGAGGCAAGTGCTATAAAAGAGCACATTGACATAACACTTCATAAAATCTTGAAAAAGGTTCAGGTACCTGAAATAATGAAAAATGAAGAGATCTCGATAAGTTATGTCTTGTTGGAATCGATATCAAATAACCGTCGACGGTATCTTTGATATGAGGTAGCGCTCAATGATTTAAATTGTGATGAGGATCTTGAATTCAAATCTGTCATATAGTGTGAACAGATAAATGGTTGGCCAAGTAAAATGCACAATTCAAGTATATTTTGTTTCACTTAGAAAAGTGACATTTTGGACTGGTAGTCCATAAATCAAGGTATAATGTCAGTGGGGTACAAATAAATTATTATGCGATAGTATAACCGTAAGATATCAAATACGGTTTGTGCCTTGGGGCATAAAGGTTTATCGCAAAAATCCTGACATTAGTGGAGATGTTTTCTCCTTTGGTGGATGAAATGAGGTTTGTTTTGATGTGGCAACATATGAAAACTTGAATGCATGTAAATGAATAATTGTAATGTCTAGCTAGACAATGAAGGTTATATGAAAATCCTTGAAACATTCGATGTGTCTGAAGCATATAAGAGCTTGAAAGAAACTTTTCCAATAAAGCTTCAAGAATCCTTATATGGATTGAAATAGTCAAGGAAGAAAAAGGGTACAAAAGAATGACCCTAATTGTCCTTGTATTTTTATGAAAAGGTCTTGGTAAGACAAAATTTTGTCTTGACCTACAGATTGTTCATTTGATAAATAAAATATTTGTCTAACAGTGCACATACACTGAAAAAATTTGATGCAATTTTATGAGGATATATCGCATTCATTGAGTACCCTAATGATTATGAGATCACTTGACATAAATGATGATTCTGTTTGATCTCAAAAGAAGGATGAAGAGTTTCTTGGTGATGAAACTCTATCTTGGTCCAATCAGGGCACTAGTGCATCTTACTAACAATATTTGACCAGATATTTGTTTTGCAGTAAATTTACTGGCAAGATTCAGTTTCTCCCCGATAAAAGGACATTGAAATGGTGTTGAGCACATGATTGAATATCCTCGAAGGACCATAGTTATGGGTTTATTCTATCATGAGGAATCCAAGACAAATTGATTGATTACGCAGATGCAGAATATTTATCTGATCCGCATAAAGCTCTATCTCAAGCACGCTATGTGTTTGCATGTGGAGGCACAATAATATCCTGGGATCAATCAAGCAAATGTTGCTATGCAAAAATAAAAGTCCTCCATGAAGCAAGTCAAAAGTGCGTCTGGTTGAGATAAATGACACACAATATTCAATAAATGTGTGGTTTTTCTTTAAAAAAGGAATATACCAACCACAATGTACGAAGATTGGAGACATCATCACAAGAAATTAAGTGATGTTTTAATCAGGGGGAGTACAATACGCGTTGCACTCTTTTTCCCTTGATCGAGGTTTTTTCCCACTGGGTTTTCCTGGCAAGGTTTTTAATGAGGCAACAAATGGTGCGTATCAAAAGATATGTGTACTCTTTTTCCTTCACTAGAATTTTTTCCCACAGGGTTTTTCCTAGTAAGGTTTTAACGAGGCACATGATCTATGGACATCCAAGGGGGAGTGTTATAAATTCATTGAATGAGTGGATAGTCCATAAGGTTGGTACATGAACAACCATTCATATTCACTAGGTTACATGAACCTTTTTGGATAAGAATGTATCTATTTATTATGATTCTTAATATGGTGACCTTTGGAGTGATTTCTCACTCTATAAATAGGGTTGTTCAATCACTATTGTAATATATACATATGAGACTTGATTACACTTGAATAAGAAGAAAAATCCTCTTCTTCTATCTACATCTCTTGTCTTCTTCTCTTTATGATTATATCTCTTATGAGCTTGATTTTATAATAGTTTTGTTATTTTTATTATTATTAACTCTAACTTAAGAATTATTAATTCCCGAAAAAATAAACTACATTCTATTTTAGTAAAACCTTCTTATCAACTCGTGTGCGTTATTTGAAAATTTTAAGTCATAACTTTTCATTTTATTTTTCAATCAATAAAAAATAGTTTTTCATGGTTTAATTTACCATGTTGGTTTTAAATTATTATCTCGAAAACTCATTCAAATAAAAAAATAATTAATCTTGTATTGTTAAAATTCTAATTGAATGTCTTTAATCCAAATGTTTTAATTAAGGACCCATTTTCTTAAAATAAATAAAACTTTTTCTTTGTCAAAATATTTCATAAAATTAATTGAATATTGAAAATATTATATTTTAATATTAAATTATTTTTCTTGAAATAATAGTCAAAAAACATTTAACCTAAGTTATAGGATAATCGCGTGTTAGTGGATGATTCCAATGCCTTAAAAACCTTCTTGAAGTTAAATAAGAACCTCATATCAATTTTCTCTAAATTTATAAAGATTTAATCTTTTAGAGTCTTTTAAATTAAGTTTTCTTAATTTCTTTAAAAAAATATTTAGTGGTGACTCTTTTTCTAAGTAGTATCAAATTGTTTTATACTTAGAACATTTCAAAAAGTAATTTTTCTAAATAAAGTAAAATTACATCAAAATAGTGAGGATTTCTAAGGATCACATAACCTCTATTCATAAGTGTGGCACGCTTCACACCCATGAATAAGACTATACGTAGACGTGATTTAGTGAGACACCAATCCTAAGATTACTTCAACCTCATGCTTTTATACAAGAGAATTTCACGACCTGGGAGCACTCCTACACAAAACAGGTATCTTCGTCCTCGGTGAGGACTAAGACTAGCCTCTTAGCTTTCGTCATAACATGTCATAGGTTAAGAATGTGTAAAATTAAATCTTTTCATGTATATATATATATACAGATGTTTACATAGACCTTTCACATATTACATATGGAGTTTACATAGACTACTCACATATGAAGCTTACATAGCCTTCTCGATTAGACAATATGCATAAAAAAATAAGAATTTCGTCTAATATTATTAAACCATTCAAACAGGATTACAACATTTGAGCATAACCCATACTTAATTACAACAAAAGCCACATGTAGGCATATAGAATAATAGTCTTCAAATGAAAGAGAAGGAAACTAAATGTCTTAAACAATATCAAGTAGCTAAATAATGTCATCATCCTCGGAATGGTGAGGACCTACCGAATACTTGGAGAATATCAAGTAGTCTTCCAATTGGTCTTCTTACTTCAACGGCCCGAACCTACATTGTTGTAGATATATAAAAGAAATGGATTCATTCATCCATCTGTACTACGTATGGAAACATATTCACATATAATGTTCGAAATCATGCTTAAAAGGGACATTTACTTAAAACTATGACATTTTACTTTGAAAAGCCATATGTATAACCAATAACACATATAAGATAATAATCACATATATTCCTTCAGATAAGATCATATACAACACAAGACTAATGTCATCAAATAGATCAATTCAACATGGGTAGCAGCTTATTACAAGCCATAACTAAAGCAACTCCTACATCACGTTATACTGTAACAACCCTAAAAATGGATATGCTAAGTAATGCTTAATGTGTGTAGAATGCCTACGATTAGAACGGGTTCACACGAATTGATGCGTGTAGAACCGACCTCTGAACCCTTGTGACAGCCAAGCCAACTAACTTGGAAAGTTAGTTGAGCTAGGAAAGGTTTGGTCCATCCGTGTAGGGCTCCCGAATATGAAGATTTACCCGAATGAGTCTTTACCGGATCTAGAAAGGGGAAATCATAAGCTTGGATGGTCTATGGGTAAAATGGCCTTTTTCAGGCTAAGTATGGTATCATAATTACCCTAAATATGTAATTAATTATTTAATTAATAAGGTGGAGGGGCATTTTTGGGAGAGAGGGCCAAAAATTGGCCTTTGAGTGAAATCTTGCTCTACCCAGGTTCGTACCAACGTGGAAGCAATGATTTAAACTATTTTAATTAAACTGGTAAATTTATTTTAATTATTTAATAATTATTAGCTGATTTAAGAAAAAGTAAAAATTAGATTTTTTTAAAGGTTTGAAAGAGTCCTAGTTTTTCTAAGTCTTTACCTAAGCCTAAGCAACATTTCACATTTAACTCTCTCTCTCTCTCACGTCAAAACCTCAATTTCTTTTCACGTTCTCTCTGCCAAAATACAAGAACTGACCAGAAACTAAAAGTTCTTCACAATTGAAGAACATTCACGTTAAAAATATAATCAAAATAAATCCATAAACGTTAGGCAAAGGAGGGTATTTCCGTCGAAATTTGGTGTTGATTGGGACGTGAGTTGGAGGAGGTCTTTGGGAAGAAAGTTCAAGGTTTGAACATCAAAATAAGGTATGGGTTATCTTACCCTTGGTTCCTTTCCCAAGAGACCCTTAGGACTCAGATGAATCTTCTCCGAACACTAGGGTTGTTCCCCTTTACAAGTTCCCTGTCACTAGCTCCCATCGATTTGTAGGTTGGGTATGTTTGCTGGTAGATATTAAGGATGTAATGTGTTTTAGTGTTGATTATGTTCATGTATGTATGTTGGGAGTTATGTGAATGTTAAGCGTGTTCTCCGAAATTATGTGTTCATGTGTGTGCAATGTGTAGCCATGACATACACTCTTGGTTTGAAGTTCCAAAATGACATGTTATGGTTGTATTCTTACATGCACAAACTTGTATAAAACATGATTTTCATATGATGTATAATATCGCTGATTTGAATGGAAATTATTAACTAAATGAATCCATTAAAATTCACCTACAGATGTACTAAATGATCTATGAATTACCCTAAAAATTAACATGTAAATGTTGGTGAAAATGAGCTGAAAAACGTACAAAATTTCCAGCATCTTGTTGATGAGTTTCGGCCAAGATAAGTGATGTAAAAATGCTGATTTGAGTGCAAAATCTTTATAGAATGTGATCTTGAAAATGCACCTAAAGAACTCACTTAAAACTACTCCAAATGTATACCCATTTAACGTGAAAGAGGTGAGAAAATAGACTGTAAAAATGTGATCAAAATTCCAGAATTTTGATGTTAGTTTTGGTCAAGTTAAGTCAATTAACATGTTATGAAAATAATGAAGAAAAAAAGAGAGGTCACTGAGGATCCAACCCGTGACCTCACCATGTTAAAAGTCATAGAAATAATGTAAGTTTGAACCCGTGACCTTGACCGAAAATGAAATATTAAAAATAAGAAATGAGAGGAGTGGGATTCGAACCCACCACCTCTCAGTAAAGTTTAAGGAGGGATTAAAAAAAAAGATAAATGGTTCAGGCGTGTGGGAATCGAATCCACGACCTCTAGGAAGAATAAAATGAATTTAAGGAGAAAATTAAAGTGGGGTTGTGGGGGTTCGATCCGACATCCATTCAGTCCCAATGAACGAAAAATAAAGAAAGAAATCAAGGGAAAAATGAAATGAAGGCGTTGGGGCTCGATCTTGGGTCCACAAGCTGTGGGGATCAAAGAAAAATAAATAAAAATTTAAGTTTTTTCCAAAAGATTCGAAATCAAGTTCCCTTGTCCTATACATAATTCATACATGAATAAATGTTCAAAAATAATGTTACCTACATAGATAAAAATCGAGATCTTGGAATACTTTCATGATGCATAAGTCTTGTACCACATAATCTTAGGATTATATGAATCACTTAAATGAACTATGACTGAAGTCTCATGGCTTGTATGTATAAACCCATAAGTCTAGAATACGTGTAAAGTAAATGAACCTAAGATGTTTGTAACGAAATGATGAAACCCTAGACGGGTCAAGTAAGAGTGTGAAACACACTGAATGGCCAAGTGCATTAGTATATGATGAAATGAACATTCACGTAAAAAGGGGTGAGTAATTATAAAGAGCAAATATGCTAAACCTAATGAATGTCGTGACAACATGATAAGAGGCTAATGTGAAAAATGAGATCAATCTCATATGAGCTTAAGAAAATATTACCAAAACGTACTCACCTATGAGAGTGTAATGCTAAAGAAAAACCAGTCTCTATGAACACTCTAACGAAAGTATTTAGATTAAGGTATACTTAATACTAATAATGAGATGAGAAATAATCTATTGAGCTATGATGTCCTCATACTAGAAGCCAACTTCAATGACGTATGAGTTTAATGTAATGGAACATTATACTGAGCACTGATAGGCTAGCTATGAGCGGTGATGCCTTCTTTCAGGAAGGGCGGAGGTTCACGTGACTCTCATGAGATGACACTATCCGGCATGCTGTGTATCGGTCTCCTTATATCTCTTAGTCTTTGAACCTATACTTCCACCTCTTTTCGGTGTGGGGCACACACTGGATTTCATGATGTTCACATGATATATGTCGGTTAAAGATAAATTTCTCAATTGAATGAATGACGCCAGCCTCAAATGATGCACATAATGAATTGAACGATACCAAAGGTGTTCGGATAGGATAATCAAGATGTGAGCTAGACTAAAATAATGACACTAGATTATTCTTGATCATTGCACAACAAATCCAATGAGAGTCTTAAACTATATCCTAGGTATGGCTAGTGTTTACACTAGCTTATGAATGAATGAAATGAAGTACGTATGAATGAATGAAGAAGACTCTGTGTTTGCTAAAAAGGCTTCCTTGTTGAGGTCCCATATGTTGAGCCCTCATTTTGGGAAGTCTTAATTTCAAGTCCATGATTCCAAGGTCTCATGGCATATGAACAAATAATATGAAATATGTTATGAGCTATAAGCAATATGTTATGTGCTATGTGTAAGATGTTATGTGATGTGTACAATATGATACGTATGATGATGCATCTTAGTCTAATGGTATGACTTTCCATATTCAAATTTGGCAAGTACTCTGACATTCCTAATTCAAATTTGGCAAGTCCCCTGACTTTCCTAATTCAAATTTGGCAAATCCCTGACTTTCCTAATCCCAATTTTGCAAGTCCACTGGCTTTACTTTTCATAAACCATGTTGTTAGGAAAGAGATATTCTTATTCATGCATGTACTTAGTGTGTCCTTGCATATACCCATACTTAGTACAAGTGTGTAATAATCCCATACGATATCTACTTTAAGGTACAGGCACAGGTGAACGTTAGAGCTTACAGTACGACGTTGCACCTATCCATACGTGTAGCTTTCATCCGGAGTTGGTAGGTCCTCATGATTTCGAGGATGTCTACTATTATTATCTAGCATAGATGTAAGCTTTAGTTGGTGGAGCATGTTCCACTAGTGTTTCATTTCCTTTTTTATTTCAGACATTGTATTGGTGCCATTTTTGCAAGTATACACTGAATGCAGTATTGAACTAATTCTCTCATTTTATGTTCTTAATGTTAGATGGTTGGTAGTGAATGTCTATGAATTTAAGTAGAATGAATTACATGCATGTTACAAAACAAAAAGTTCAAATTATCCGCTAAAATTAACCTAGATGAAGTAAGGATGACATATGTATGCTTGTCTGCGACCTCTAATAGGTCAACGACGCCGATCTCGTCTAGGTTCTAGATTTCAGTCGTGACAAAGTTGGTATCAGAGTCTTAGGTTAAATTCCAAGTATAATAAGTTCACATTAACCACATCGAGTAGTTTCTAAGTAATTGTAGTGAAGTGCACCACTATCCTGAATTAGAGACTACGCGATGCATATGAAAATTCCTTATCGTGCCTTTTCCTAATGTCTGATTTCTTGATGATATGAGCGTGTCTAAAATCAATCCTTGTTGTTTTTAAAGAATGAATACATGGAGAACCATTGGTCATAAGAGAGGAGGAGCATCTACTGGGGATAATAAGGTTTCACCCCAGGCTCCAGTTTAAGGAGTGGCTATGCCGATGAACTCTGTTGGGTTGACTGATGCGGGGGTGCGGGCATCTCTGGATCAGATGGCACAAACCATCACTATGAAGGCCAAGGCCATGACTGCCCAGGTCAACTGGAAGAATGTTTATAGGGATAACCCACCGGTATGTAGCATTGCTGACAGGCTACGAGACTTCACGGGGATGAATCCTCCTATTTTCAGAGGGTCCAAGACTTCATAGGATTCCCAGGATTCATGGATGAGGTACAAAAGATTTTGGTGGACATTGGGGCCACATATACTAAGAAGGCTAAGCTAGCTTCCTATCAGCTAAAGTATGTTGCACAGACTTGGTCCAAGATGTGGCAGGATAGACGAGCTTTGGGAGAAGTTCCAGTCACTTGGAAATTGTTTAAGACATCCTTCCTAGAGAGATTCTTCCCTAGGGAGATGAGGGAGGCCAAGGTTGATGAGTTTATCAACCTTAACCAGGGATCAATGACAGTCACAGAGTATTCCCTAAAGTTTGATAAACTATCCAGGTATGCTACTTCACTTGTATCTAATAACAGGGATGAGATGATTAGGTTCCTTATAGGAATCATCAGAGATCTGGAGGAGTGCCGGGCTGCGATACTCCATGAAAATGTGGACCTCTCGAGGTTGATGGTGCATGTAAAGCAAGTGGATGACAACCAAAAGAAGAGGGGCATCATGATGCTAGGTAAGCCTCATGATTAGGAAGGTCCTAGCAATGGAGGTGACAAAAAACAATTTTTGCGTCTGTGAGCAACCCAAATTCAATAAGGGGCAACAGAGTTCAGGGAACTCTAATTTTCTGAAGAGTACAACACCTAAAAGAGGCAGACCCGATCCCAAGAAGTGAAATGGAGGTGATATGCGGCGTCACAAAAAGAACTATGCTAAGTGTGGCCGTGCTCACAGTGGAGAGTGCAGACAAGGCACTAATGCCTGTTTCGATTACGGTTAGAGCGGGCACATGATTAAGGACTACCCACAAAATAGGTGTCAGGATGGAGGTAATGCTCAGCCTAGGCCTAATCCACATGGTGCAGCAGCAGCCGAGCCTCCTAAGAGGAACAGGTTCTATGCCTTGAAGGGCAGGGAGGAGCAAGAGAAGTCCTTTGATGTGGTCATAGGTATGTTGCAAGTATTCTCAATTTCTGTTTATGCTTTACTTGATCCAACGTCTACACTTTCCTCTGTAACTCTTTTAATTTCTCTCACTTTTGAGATATGGCCTGAAGTTCTACATGATCCTATAGTGGTTAGTACACCTTTAGGAGAAAATGTAAGAACTGATAGAATATACAAGGATTGCCCAATAGTTTTCTGTGGTAAAACTATGTGTGCAGACTTGGTTGAGTTACCAATGCATGATTTTGATGTTATTCTTCGCATGGACTGGCTTCATAGTTGTTATTCTTGTATGGATTGTCATAGTAGGGTTGTGAGATTTAATTTCCCTAATGAAGAAGAGCTGGTCTGGGAGGGGTACAACTAGAGTCTTCTTACTCTCATGATTTCAAACCTTAAGGCCAATAAAATAATGTATAAGGGGTTATTGTGTCATCTTTTGAGTGTTAATGATTTAAAGCATGACATTCCTTCTATAGACTTAGTTCCTGTAGAGAATGACTTCCAAGATGTATTTCCTGATGATTTGCCTGGAGTTCCTCCCCCTCGATAGATTGACTTTTGTATCAACTTAGAACCTGATACTAAACCAATCTCAATTCCTCCTTATAGAATGGATCCAGCTGAACTCAAAGAGTTGAAGTTTTAGTTAAAAGATCTCACTGATAAGGATTTCATTTAGCCGAGCATATCCCCTTGGGGAACTTCAATGTTGTTTGTAAAAAAGAATGGTGGAACCCTTACAATGTGTATCGATTATTGGCAGCTCAAAAAAGTCACTATCAAGATAAGTATCCAGTTCCCAGAATAGATGACTTGTTCGACGAACTCCAAGGTTCTAGTTTCTTCTCAAAGATTGATCTTCATTTGCGGTACCATCAGCTCAGGGTTAGGGATGGAGAAATCCAAAAGAAAGCCTTTCATACCCGTTATGGTCACTATGAGTTCCTAGTTATGCCATTTGGTCTCACGAATGAACCTGCTTCATTTATGGATCTCATGAACAGGGTCTTCCGTGAATACCTTGACTATTTTGTCATATTATTCATTGATGAAATTCTCGTCTAATGTATAACAAATAAAGATCATGAACATTATTTGAGATTAACCTTGCAGGTACATAGACAACATTAGTTGTATGCCAAGTTCAACAAGTGTGAATTTTGGCTTAGATGAGTGACCTTTGTGGGTCATGTTGTGTCCGACAGATGTGTGGAGGTAGATCCCAGGATGACTGAGGCTGTTAAGAACTGGACAAAACCTCTTACTTCCACATATATTCATAGCTTCTTGGGATTGGCAGGTTATAATTGGAGGTTCGTGGAGGGTTTTTTCTTTCATTGATGCATCACTGAAAACTTTGACTAAGATGAAGGCCAAGTTTGAATGGATGGAGACTTGTGAAAAGAGTTTCAAGCAGCACAAGGACAGACTCACTTCAACCTCGATGCTTACTTTGCGTAAGGGTGGTGACAATGACACTGTTTATTGTGATGAATCTTGAGATGGTTTGGGTTGTGTTCTTATGTAGGGTGATTAGGTGATAACTTATGCGTCAAGAAATCTCAAGGTTCATAAAAAGAATTATCCCACTCAGGACCTGGAGTTCACAGCTCTTGTGTTTGCACTGAAATTTTGGAGGCATTACTTGTATGGAGTGCATGTGGATGTGTTCACAGACTAAAAAAGTATCGAGTACGTGTTCACACAGAGGGAGTAGAATCTACGTCAGCGGAGGTTGTTGGATATGTTGAAGGACTATGACATGAATGTCCACTACCATCAAGATAAGGCTAATGTTGTAGTTGATGGTATGAGTAGGATGAACATGGGAAGTACATCCCATATTGAGGATGAGAAGAAGGAGTTGGTGAAAGATATACACAGATTGGACAGACTGGTTGTGCGGTTATTTGACTCTACTAGTGGGGGTGTTTCAGTTCATCCTAGTTCTGAATCATCCTTAGTAGTTGAAGTAAAGGAGGGTCAACGTCTTGATCCCGTTTTGATGGAGGTGAAGGACTCAGTGTTGGTTTAAATTAATGAGTCTACTGTTTTGGGAGATGACATCATACTTAGTTACCAGGACAGGCTGTGTGTACCAGATGTGGATGATTTACGGACTAGAATCATTGCAGAGGCCCATGGTTCCAAATATTAAAAACATCCAGGTTCCACAAAGATGTATCATGATCTTAAGAAGATATATTGGTGGGATGGCATGAAGAAGGACATTGCAGAATATGTGGCAAAGTGTCCTAATTGTCAGCAGGTTAAGGCAGAACATCTTAAGCCTGGCAGTCTTATTCAGATCATTGAGTTTCCAAGGAGTCCATTAATATGGACTTCGTGGTTGGTCTTCCAAAGACTAGGAGACAACATGACTCCATATGGGTTATTGTGTTTATGATGACTAAGTCTGCCCACTTTATCCCTGTTAAGTCTACTTACAGAGCCGAGGATTATGCGAGATTCTACATTGATGGGATTGTGAGATGGAATGGGATTCCTTTGTTAGTCATTTCAGATAGAGGAGCTTAATTCACATCACATGTTTGGAGATACTTCAAGAATAACTTATGAACGCAGGTAAAGCTTAGTACTGTTTTTCATTCTCAGATTGATGGGCAGGTAGAGCGCACCATTCAGACATTGGAGGATATGTTGTGGGCGTGTGTGATTGACTTCAGGGGTAGCTGGGACAACCATCTGCCCTTGATAGAGTTCTCGTATAATAATAGCTATCACTCCAGTATTGGGATGGCACTGTTTAAGGTGTTGTATGGTAGAAGGTGTAGGTCTTTAGTTGGGTTGTTCAAGGTTGGAGAGTCACTTATTTTGGGACCAGAGATCATTCATGAAGCCTTAGAGAAGGTCAAAGTTATTAGGGACAGGTCAGCTACTGCTTAGAGTCAGCAGAAGTCTTATGCAGACAACAGAAAACGACCCTTAGATGTGGGTGACCAGGTCTATTTAGAGATATCTCCTATGAAGGGGGTGATGAGGTTTCACAAGAAAGGGAAATTGAGTCTGAGGTATGTTGGGCCATATGAGATCCTACAGCGTGTGGATTAAGTGGCCTATGAGGTGGCATTGCCTGCGGAGCTAGCTTTTGTTTATCCAATATTTCATGTCTCCATGTTAAAGAAGTGGATAGGTGATCTAGCATCGAATCTACGTGTTGAAGGTTTGGGGGTCGAAGAAGACTTGTCCTATGAGGAAGTACCTGTTGAGATTTTAGAGAGATAGATCAAGCGACCAAGGAACAAGGAGGTTGCCACACTATAGGTATTGTGGAGGAATTATCTTGTTGAGGGCTCTACGTGGGAGGCCGAGGCCGATATGAGATTTTGATACCCTCATCTTTTCAGCTCTTGATATTAGACTTCGTATTCTTAAGTCTAAATTTATTTATCTCTCCATTCTTTGTTGCTATTGCTTGTTTGTGATTAGTAATAATGTTGTGATCTTACTGGAGTTACACTAGGTAGTTAGTAGTGTCATTCTAGGATGAATGCTCGTAAGTGGGGATAACTTAACACCCTAAAAATTGAAATGCTAAGTAATGCTTAATGTTTCTAGAATGCCTACGATTAGACCAGGTTCACACGGATTGATGCGCGTAGAACAAGACCTCTGAACCATTCTAAAAACAAAGCCAACTAACTTAGGGAGATAGTTGAGCTAGGAAAGGTTGGGTCCAGCTATGTAGGGCTCCTGAATATAAAGATTTACCCGAATGAATCTTTTTCCAGAGTTAAAAAGGGGAAATGTTAAGCTTGGAGGGTCTAGGGGTAAAATGGTATTTTTCCAAGCTAAGGGTAGTATTGTAATTACTCTAAATATGTAATTAATTATTTAATTAATAAGGTTGAGGGGAATTTTGGGGAGAGAGGGCCGAAAATTAGCCTTTGAGTGAAGTCTAGCTCCACCCGGGTTCGAATCTTGGTGGAAGCAATGATTTATATTGTTTTAATTAAATTGGTGAATTAATTAATAATTATTAGCTGATTTATTAAAAAGGAAAAATCAGACTTTTTTAAAGGTTTGAAAGATTCCTAGTTGGACTAAGTCTTTACCTAAGCCTAAACAAAATACCAATTCAATAATCTTATAAGGAAGAACTTAGTACTTCACATATGATTACGGGGAAATGACATAATAAATCGAGGTTATTTCAGTCTGGAGAGTCCATTCAAGAGAAGGAAATTAAACTTCCTATGCATAACTGCAGGTTCCCAATGTCGTCCATAAAATGTTCTACTGCAACTGTACATGTGACTTGAACTACACTAGTTAATGAATAGAAACAACATGATATTTAGGATCTAGTAAACTGCAAATAAGTGAAGATGATGTTGGTCCTACCGGCCATTACTGTTGATCTGTTTCAGAAATAACAACACAAATAAGATGGTGTTTATCATGATCTACCAAACATAAAACAAGGAAAGAAGAATTCTGTCGTACTAGCTACTAGTATTGATCAGTTTTTGAAACAACAAGGGATTGTCATAGGTGATGAAAGAAAACAGGCTAACCACACAGAAGAAAATGTCAAGTGTATGCATACTCCTCATTCTATTAATGAACATAATAAAAGATTGGATGATCAAGAAGAAATAGACAAGGATGAGTGTGCTGTAGACGAGGAAGATGACATTTATTGTAGTGCAAAAGGTATGTTTTTATTCATTTAAGATTTATTACTAATTCTAAAAGAAATTTCTTATCTTTTGGTTGTTACATCAATCTAGGTTTATCGAAGTAGAAAAAGGTTCGAGGACAAACAACATGTAAGAAAATTCATGCATGAAATTTGGAAGAAAATGAGGAGGTGACATTTGATAAAGGACAAGCAGTTGGTCCCACTGGTAAGATTGTGTTGTAATTAACAATTTTATTGGAACAACTACAAGGAATCCTAGATTCATCAGCTTGATGTACATTACTTGGCATGCAGTGCCAAAAAATATTAAAAAGCGCATTGGGAATATATCAATGTAAGAACAGTTAATTTTGAGATCAAATATTTTATTGTGTATTTTTACTATTGAAGCTAAATATATTTTATTTTTAATTGTGTGAATTCCTAATACAAATAGAAGGAAAGAAGTGGGTGATGACTTATCTTCGTGATGCTTGGAGGCAACACAAAAATGTGATTAAAGAGAGATATTTTGATAAAAATAGTAATGTCGAGGAATGCTAGCGAAACGTCCGGATGACTTTGCAGAATTTTAATTCCGCCAACAAATCGAGTACTGGCAACACCAACTATTCAAGTAAAGCTAAAATAGTGCATTTCTACTCTTTGACATATTTTGCATCTAATCTGTTTTCTTATTTATTAATTCAAACATTTTTTTAAATTAATTACAAGCCATATCTGAGGTAAATTTTAAAAGCAGGAAACAACAAAAGTGGAGGCATAGAATGGGAACGATTAGTTTTGTGAGAGTATGTGTGGCATTGGTAATACTTATCAGGCATATGAATTGCCTTTTTTCATACTTAATTAGAACATGAGATTTCTTTTTAAAATTTCATTTAATATATTTGGTAGGTGGATCAAAAGAAAACAACAAGGAACCATCACAGTCTGGAATGTTTATTGCAACTCGTATAAAGACGGGAAAGGAAATTCAACCTGATACCGAAGTTGCAATAGTATGTTTTCTAAAAGGATTATTGGAGAATTTGATTCAAAATTAAAATTTGTATATTATGTAAAGTGTGAGTCCATTGTATTTCGTTAAGTATGTCTTTTTCTTCTTCTTCTTCTTCTTGTGCAAGTTTGAGGAGATATCAAATATGTTTTATTTTGAATTCTTTGTTAAGTTGATTATAGCCGTAAAGTTAATAGTTCATAAAATTCACTATGAATGTCAATTTTATTCAACAGGCTGAACTTCAAAATTGTCAGAATTCCAGAGAAACAGCTGATGGTGCCTTCAGGGCAGTGTTTGGAAAGGAGCAGCTTGTACGACATAGGTGCTATAACAGATCAGTGACAACAAGTTCTCTTTAAGAAGATGAGGAAATTAACAAGATAAAACAAAAGCATGTTAATAAAATAAGTTTTATGTAGGAAGAAATGTATGAAAAAATGAATGAAAAATGAATGAAATGAGAGATGAAATGCGACAATTTTTAGTCAATTGCTGCAAAACAACCCTGTATTGAAATTTCAAGATATACCAGGGGTTGTTGGATCTAACCTTGTTTCACATGTTGATGCAAGTAGCGCACAAGCTCTAAGAGACAAGAATATTCCAAATTCTTCATGGTCAACTAATGATCCAATTCTCCAAAAGGTATTTTTTTGGTTCTTAAGGCTTCTCTCTCTCTCTCTCTCTCTCTCTCTCTCTCCTCTTTATTGAAGTAACAAATTGTGATGATAGTTTTCTTGTTCTTCTAGGTTGGTCCCGCATTAAGAGATCATTATAGTTAATTTGTGTGTAGTTGTGGTTGATTTGTGTCTGTAGCTGTGGCTACAACTTTCTTGTTAGGATCTTATGTGTGCAGGTATAGAATCAGAGTACATGTTATAGGATAAGTTTATATAATGATGGAAATTCTTGAAACTGTTGATAACACAACTTTGTCCCATATTGTACATCTATTAGAAAAAGTTTTACGTGGTCCTGAACTTTGACCGAGAAATTGGTAAGGCGTTTGTGAAGAAGTATAAGGAGGATAAGTTTGAGTATATCCAAACATGTTTCTGCACTACATGTTTCTTTTCATTTCTTAGAATTTCTTTCATTTGATAAATCTTACATAAAGTCTTCACTCAAACTCTGGAATGCTAGCATTTCGACCTCCTGCACTGGAAAGTATCACAATTTACTAGAATGATATCAATGCCCTGAATGTTACTGTACTAACCAGTATCAGCACTTTTCATCTGGCTGTGATTTTTCAGAAAATTCTGGCTCCTTGTCTTGAAATAGTGGTAGTAGGGGCTCAAAGGCCATGCCTATGGTTAGTGTGATCAATCTCATGTTGAGCATGAGTCAATAGCCCCCCTTTGGTAACCCTTCCTGCAAATTAGTGGGTTTCTCTTTTTACCCCCCATCAGTACCTCCATAAACTTTATCACTAATACCAACATCAACATTAATAACATTGGGGTGATGGTGTATTTGGAGCATCGAGTCAATACCTATGATCTTCTTATTTTAGTTGGTTTTGATTTGTTCCTTTTGCATAGTTTTTTTGAGTGTCTAATAGAGATGAGTCATTGTTTTACTCTTGAAACATTTGGGTTCCATGATCTGTTGCAATTCTACTGGTTCCCTCCATCGAAGTATCCTGGACTGGATGTTCCTGCATATCTAGGTTAGTTTAAATATTATATGTGTGAATTGTAGATACTATACCTTGTAGGGCTGGAGCCTGTTGCATATTGTCATTGATTTCCTTCTTCTACGGTGAGACATGTCTCTATATCGTCTTAGCATGATGTTGTTCTTGGTGTCTCGTTTTCTTCCTTTTTTGGGTCTGCGAGTGATCTTCATGGTCAGCTGTTTTTGGGTCCTGGTTGGTCTGTCCTACATGTTTTTGTGTCATTGTTGATATGTTATGTTAAATTTTGTATCTGCTTTTTGACTCACTTGTTTATCATCCATTAAGTCATATAGAGCACAATTCTTGTTGTTTCATCTAATATTTGAATTACCATCGTTTTATACACCATGGTGTTTTGAAATACTGAATGTAGAAGTCTGGGAAAATATGTGACTTCAGCGAGTAAGTATAGTTGTGTTATAATTATCAGTTTTGTTCTTATGAAATGTTGAACCCACATACTCTGAGAAAATAAGTATTGGTGTTGTTTAATTGCCAGCTTGCTCTTCTGATATGGTAAAAATCTATAAAGTGCATTATATGTGTTGACAGCTTAGCTATTCTTATAGTGAATTATTGGTGTTTTCCTAAAGCTAACTTATTCAAACTTTTGCGATTTGATTTGTTTGTTTGTTTTGATTATTAATTATATTTAATTTTTAAATGTTTATAGGGCAATTAGGTGCTAAAAAATTGAAGGATTCCCACAAGATGAATTGATCTCATTGAAGTTAAAGTGGATGATCAATAAAGAGTTTTTGATCTACTACAAATGTTTGAATACTTTTTGAACTATTCACGTGTACACATATATTTAGAAAATTGCTTGATAAGTATGCGTCTGTACACAAGACTATCTTTTGAAGTTTATTGCAAATTTATATATTTGAATTACTTATTCACTAATTTATTGCTTGAGATTATTTTTGCAAAACAAAATTGGTGTTTCTAATTAAAAATTGTTGCATATAAATATTTTAAAGCTTACCACACATAGAAGTATAACCATAGGACTGTATATTGTGGTATGAATATAGAAAAGGAAACACTTTGAAATTATGGCCTATATGGAAGGAAGGGAAATGCTTGAAAGTGTAGCTAGTATGGCGACACTTTTAAACGTAGTTGAATAGGTAAAACTTCTAAGAGTAGTTGCAAAAGTGTAGCCATTTTACCTTTTCGTCTACGCTTTTAAGTATAACTGATCAGGCAACACTTCTAAGCGTAGCTAGAAAAGTGTAGTCGTTTTTCCTTTTAGGCTACGGTTTTAAGTGTAGCTTGGCAGGAAACACTTCTAAGTGTAGCTTAAAAAACGTGGTATTTTTTTATTATCGGCTACGCTTTAAACTGTAGCTGATAAGGCAACACGTGAAAAGTTTTTCCTAAACTCTAAGGTAACTCTTCTTTCGGCCACCCCCGAATATCGTGGCCTTAACTCAAACAGTGTTGCCTTTTAATAAAGGCCACACTTTTGCATAGATTACGCAACACTTTTCTTGGGTGGTTAGAGGCCTAAAATGTTGTTGTGAATGAGGACCTACCAAACATGGAAAATGAGGATCCAAGTCTTCCATCAAAATTCGTCATCAACCCTTCAACGACTTTAACCTAAACTTTTGGTGAAAATGGGAGAAATGGGGTTAGAATATCACTTGTACTAAATATAGGGCCATATGTACATCCAACATATAAAACGTACTAAAAAGGGACATTTCATTAAAGCCTACGAATTTACTTTGAAAACATATTATGCACATTAAAGAACCAATATAAGTCAATAGTACATATTTATCGAGTCAATACCATGTACATCACAAGAAAAACAATACTAAGTCTAGTTAGGTCATCATGTATATCAACACAATTGAGCACATTAAAAAAGACAACTCTATCATCAACTTATAATATCACCAAGCATGTATAAGAGTTTATAACATCGTAACAAAAACAAAAGTGTTACTCATGAACCCTCATTAAGTCCACTAGTGCAATGACTATGTAATTCCTTATAACCTCAATCAATCAAGTAACCCCAACAAGGACCATAAGAAAAACCTACTTTACATACTATCTTATTAATAGTAAACATCATCACACTTTATCAAGAAAGACCAATCATATGTTCATAACTGAAACCAGCCTCACATAATATCACTAACATGTAAGATCAGCATATACATATCATTTACATTTATAAGAATATACATACATAAGATCATCCTTCTAAGACTTCCCTCAAGACTAACTAGTGTAATGTATAGGTAGAGTCCCATACCTCTTTCTTGACTAACCTAAAACCCTTAGGTCATCCTAGTTATAGTTCACTTCATTCCTTCATTTTACTTTTTGGGAAAATGTTGTCTTAACAAACATAAACTACATGAGATTATGTGAAATCCGGTGTCAATGAAATCGTACACCAAAATAATGCGAACTACTTGACAAGGTATTACCAAAAGTGAACATAGTATCTATGTGGATCGACTAGCTAGTATTCCTATATGGGAAACATAGTTCAAGAACTAGGAGATGTAGTTAGGACCTTCTTTATGCAACCTGCATTATACTCTCAAATCACATTAGTAAATTAGTGATCCTTGCTTGCCTTTGTGGGAAGAGACAATCCTCCCTTCTAGTTCACTCGATTCTAAGCTAGATTCCTCGTTAAAATGTCTTTCATTAGCAGTCATAGATTAGTTTAGGTCATAGGTTCTATTCCTTATATAGTCATCATCATAACTCAATATAAAAATACATGAGTATTGTCCTTTTATTTCAATTCACCCATGTGAGGTTATAATATTTACATAATCACGTTATAACAAGCCACAAAAGTAAGTTATCACCATCCTTGTAGCATTTCATCTTAGCCAAAAACACATAAGCCATATATCAAGACATTCAAATCAAACATCATACCAACCCTAATCAATATTATCATTAGGTATACTTCAATATAACTTCATAAATAGACAAAAGTAATAATAATTGAAGTAAAGGATTGAGATCACAAGACTTACCCCAATATCCTTTCACAAGTCATCATCAAGGTTTTACCATTAACCATAAAATTCAACCCAAAAAAAGGGTGTAATATCATCACACTATATTTATAAAAACAATAATGAAGTCAATTGACTCACTACACGATAATTCATCACTAGCTATACTTTACAACCTAGGTTGATTCATCAGGAACTAGTATAATTGAATTACAATACATCATAATATACTCATAATTATTTAGAGAAATCATAAACAATGCAAAGTAGAAGGGCAAATTCGTAATAGAAGAAAACCCACTTCAAATTCATCTTTTTGAAATCGATTTTGAGGAACCCTTTGGGGAAAGGAATCGCAAAGGTGAAAGGAATACCATAACTTATCAAGTGATGGAGAATTCTGAAGAAAATCCCTTTATTGGATCCCTTATACCTTGACCTTGCCTTAAATGGAGTTGTTTTAATTTGGGAGAGAGAAAGAAAGAGAAGGAAGAACAATTGAGATTTGGAAAGTATGAGAATTTGGTTTAGTTTAATTAGGTTAGGGCTTTATACATGTCATTAACTAACATAATAATACCTCATTTAAACCCTAACTAATTAAATTAAAACATAATTAATTTAATTAACTAACCTAATATGGCAGTGAAACAGGAACCCTGACTATGAGACCTTGAGCTATGGGTCGTAGGTCTGTCGACGGACCTTGGGGCCATATGTCCTGCAGGTCTATTGTTTTTGTCATAGAGTTGTCCAAATGGACCTTTGCCAAAAATGTATAAGTGTCTAACGATGGTGTCTATCAAAACCCTGTCTAGTGGACTATGCCCCATCGATGTGTATCATTGTAGACACTTCCCATTTGACAGCTTTTTGCCAAAATTCAAGGGTCCTCCTCAAAGACCTTTTGGTTAGTCATGGGGAGTCTTACCCGGACGTTTGGACTATAAACAAACTCTAATACGTGTTAGACACCTTTTCACCAAATCTCATTATTTTTCGACTATTAAAATCTTGAAAAATAGACTCAGGCACGCTAGCACCACTTGAACTAGTTTAGGGACATCATGGGCGTTCCTTCACATTTTGATTCTAAAACATCCTAAATCATGTATTACATTATATTTGCCCTTAAAACTGTTTCAAAACTTTTAGACTCTCATGTTAGGCTCTAGATTAGGCTTTGGACTTCCGGGGTATTACATTATCACCCGCCCCCCAGGAACATTCGTCCCCGAATGATACTAAAATTATATACAAGGAAGGAATAGACTTAAGACTAGAATCCCAACCCACAACAACACATAAAAACATGATTTAGAATTCAACTCAATATAACCACATGACGTTTTTCACAATGTAACTCAAAGCATAATTTTCAACCAATAAGAGTTCAACATCATTACATGCTTATTCACTGATGCCAAAGTTTTATTCAACACATATCAACACGCTCAATACAATTCATGAAGGCACAATATACAATAATATACCACTTAAGTTCAAATCAAGTAAATGAGCTTTTTCTTGAAAACATTCATTTCAATAGGCATAAATAACCGTAACTCATTGTAACAAAGCATAAAATTCACTATTTTATCAAAAATCAAAGAAACATCAAATAAACTCAATATCTTTACTATAAATAGGAACAAATAACCTTAGATATAAAATAGATGAGGGTTATATTACTTAGTCATGATATGATCTCAATATATTTTCTATCAAGGATTTCAACCGGATATCCTTATAGGAAAGGTTCTCTTGAGCACCTAGACCCTCAATAGGAAGAATGGACTCGGGATCATCAATACATTTCTAAGTATGGAAACATGGAACACCGGATGAACCTAAACCAATTCACTAGGTAACTTTAACTCATATGAATCCTTGCCAATCCTTCGCAAAATTTCATAGGGACCCACATAACGAGGACTCAACATCTCTTTCTTGCTAAATATCACCACCCCTTTCATGGTTGAAATTTTTGGATATACTTTATCACCTTGTTCAAACTCTAAGTCTCTTCTCCTATGGTCGACATAAGACGTTTTCCCTCTAAAGATTGTGTTTAAGTGATTCCTTATTATATGAAACTTATCCAAAGTCTTATAAATCAATTTGGGACCCAAATGTGAATACTTACCCACTTCAAACCATCCAATTTGAGACCTATATCTCCTACCATACCAGGACTCGTAAAGGGCCATAGATATATATGAATGGTAGCTATTGTTGTAAGAAAACTCATCCAAAGGCATGTTTTTATCCCTATTTATCTTGAAGTCAATTATACAAGCTCTAAGAATATCCTCAAGAGTTTGAATAGTATGGTCCGCTTGACCATCCATTTGAGTATAATAAGCGGTGATTAGCTATACCTTGGTACCCAACACTTTTAGAATGACATCAAAAAACTTAGGTATGAATTGTGAACTTTTATGGAATGATGGATAAACGGAATACCATGTCGACACACAATCTCATCCATGACGATCCTTACATTATCCTCCGCCGAGTATGTGGATTTAGGGGAATAAAGTGGGCGGATTTGGTCAGCCTATCCACAACAACCCATATGGAGTCATGTTGCTGTTGTGTTTGAGGCGAACCTACAAAAAAATCCATTTTAATGTCTTCCAATATCCAAGTGGGAACTTGGATTTCTGTAAGCAAAAGACCCGAATTTTGGTGCACGGCCTTCACTTGTTTGCAATTTGGATATTTTGCAACAAATTCCGCTATGTCTCTTTTCAAACCTTCCCACCAAAACACTTCTCTTAGGTCATGATACATTTTTGTAGAACCTAGATGAATGGAATAACAGGACCCATGGGAACACACCGCCTTCCTTGATACCTCAAGACACCATCACCATTGAGGAGAAAGTTTCATTAAGCTTACCAATAATCAAATCCTTAAACTCCATCAATGGTTAATGAAGGTGTTGTTTGGACTTCACCCAACAACCAATGATGATTCGGAGTTATGATGGACCATAAAACCACCATTCGGAGAATCTTCCAGTCAAACACCCAAACGAGCCAACCTATGAACATCTTTTATTAGGTCTTTCTTTTCTTCTTCTACATGAGACACACTACCCATGGTCGTATAACTTAGAGCATCCGCAACCACATTGGCCTTGTCGGGGTGGTAGAGAACACTCATGTCGTAATCTTTAAACAATTCCAACCACCTTCTTTGTTGGAGATGAAACTCCTTTTGAGTAAACACATATTGAAGACACTTGTGCTTCGTACACACATAAACATGGGCACCATACAAATAATTCCTCCATATTTTTATGGAAAATACCACAGCGGCTAACTAAAGATCTTGAGTTGGATAATTCTTGTCATGCACCTTAAGTTGCCTCGAGGCATAGATTAATAATTTCCCATGTTACATAACCACCACACCTCAAACCACTCGGTATTTATCACAATATTGTACGAAGCCCTTGGTACACTCCATTAAAGTCAACACCGTAGCAAAAGTAAGCCTATCTTTCAATATTTGGAAGCTTCTTTCACATGACTCCGACCATTCAAAATTCACATTCTTATTTTACAAGGTAGTCAACGGAGAAGCAAGGGACACAAAACCATCCATAACCCTCCTATATTAACATGCTAAACCCATGAAACTCATAATGTCGGTTAGAGTCAATGGCCGAGGCAAAATTTTCACCTTTTTTATTTTCATAGGGGAAACCTCAACTCCCTTACTCGAGATGATGTGACCAAGAAATTCCACCGACCTCAACCAAAACTAACATTTGCTATACTTAGAAAACAGTTGTTTTTCCTTAAGCTCTTGTAACACCACCCTCAAATGGTCCATGTGTTCAACCTCATTTTTTAAATATACAAAAATGCCTTCAATCAAAACAATGACAAATGAATCTAGGTAACTTTGAAACAACATATTCGTGATATCCATAAATGTGGCTGTCACATTTGTGAGACCAAAGGACATTACTAAGAACTCATAGTGACCATATCTTGTTCCAAATGTCGTTTTAGGTATATCATTACCTGTCACCCTAATTTGTTGATACCTCGATCTAAAGTCAATCTTAGAAAAGTAGCTTTCCCCTTTAATTGATCAAACAAGTATTCAATACGAGGGAGAGGATACTTGTTCTTAATAGTGAGTTTGTTGTGTTGGCAATAATTGATGCACATTCTAAGGAACCCATCCTTATTTTACACAAACAAATTCGGAGCACACAATGGAGAAAATACTAGGTGTAATGAAGTCTTTGTCTAGTATGTTCTTGAGTTGAGCCTTCAAAACTTTCAATTCCACCGGAGAAATCTTATAAGGAGGAATTCATATGGGATTGGTAGTCTACACCAAAATCAATTTTCCATTCAAGAAGCATTCTAGGAAGTGAAAAGAATCCTTTCACTTTAGATCCCATCTCATAAGTGACTTAACCTTTCGAATAACACTTCATTATAATCATGAGAAACTACTTTCATTCAAATAATAATCATACCATAGACTACTGACATATTTCATCACCAAATCAATAGTCTAGGGTTAAGGATGAGGAATACTTATCATCAACATCACAACAATACATTAGACGTAGAGGCATTACTATCTAAATAACTCATAATTCATAGTTGAATCCAAAAAGAACCAATCAACATACCTCATTGCTCTTCCAAGAAATTTCATACTTCATTACCAAGAATACACAACCAGTTACATAAACAGGGTAAGTTCAAGAAGAAATTACATAATTAACAACAATGTAGAAAATATACACTTTCATGATCTTCACAATTCATCGTATCAATTCCATGATTTCATGAATTAGGAGAAGGGCATGGGTCTAGGTAAATATCATAGGAATACATAAACTAATTATAAATATATTAAATAACATTCATTCATAATAGTTCATCACAATTGATTCACAATTTTGATTTTCAAAGAAGACTCATGGGTAGGAGAAAACCTAGATTTTTGGGGAGTTTAGATATAATCTTTTGTAGGGGCCTCTTGTTGAATAGTATCGCAAGAGTGAAAGACACTATACCTTAATGAATCTTGAGCCACTAAATCCAAGTGAAAACCTAGAGAAATTGGTCTTCTTCTTACAACTTTGTTGCTTCTTCAATGAAGGATTTAAAAAGAGAGGAAGTAGAGAGAGATGAGATCTTTTGGGTTTTTGTTTTGGGGATTTTATTGGACTGTGTAAATGTGACTTAAATTTGAACCTAATACCTTATATAGTCACCCCTTAAATTAGCCAAGAGACTCATAACTTAAATGGGTTATTTGTGAAGTCAAGATGGTTAAAATATAATTTTAACAAATCTAGGAAGTTGGTCCGCTTCACGAGGCTTATTTCTGAATTTATTTTCAATATATGATATGAGGCACTAAACCTCGTAGCGTGCACGTTTCACGAGGAAATTTTTGCCAAGCTGCATGTGGGGTGCGGACGCGTAGCATCCGCTTCAATCTGGTCTTCGCAGGATGCTTTGGCAGCCTACCTGCCCATGTTGAGGACCTCCTCGAGGACCCTTTTAGTGGTCCTTGGTTGTTGTGAATGTACGTTTTGACCCTCTATACAAGATTTTACCTATTTAAAGTCCTTTTAAAAGTTTTAAAGTCAATATGAACCTCCAAAAACTTCACCAAACATAGGGATGTCTACTAGTTCAATTTCGCTAGTTTCCGAATGTTAAGGACTTTTTTTTATGCTATGCATCCAATACTTCTCAAACAAGTTACTAAAACTTATTTAGGTCTAAGATCAACAATATTCAACATCGGAGGGTCTAGTATAGGTCATGGAAATTATAGGGTGTAACAGATACAACATTACCCATTTCTTTTTCCGCCATTCTAGAAGGTTCTCTGAGTTTTCATACCTATGAAAATGATAAATGGTTTAGGTGAAAGCAAATAATAATAATTTAGAGGCAGGGCATAGGAATACAAGAAGGTTATAGTTTCTAAGCATCACATACTCTGTCATTCATTAGTGTGGTGCGCTTCACTATTATGAAAAAGAATCGACATAGACGTGGTTTAATGAGAAATTATTCACAGCGATATTTAACCTCATGCTCTGATACCAATTTTGTCACATCTAGGAAGTACCTTCTGAAATAACCAGCATCGTCATCCTCGAAGAGTACTATGACTAGCCTCTTAGCATTCATCATTACATTAATAGGTTAAAAATGCAGCAATTTTAGAACTTTTCATCTACACTACATCACGAGGTTTACTTAGACCTCTCTCTTACGTATTGATATATTTATATCGAGTATACGTAGACTCTTTGTATAAGAAGATTACATAGTCTTCTACATTTATGACACATTTATATAAGATATATTATAGTCTTAAAACGGATGTCTCATATCATAACCATCTAAAAAATTGTATAACAGTTGAGCCTAGCCCATACATCAATACAATAAAAGCCACATATAGGATATACAATCATAGTACTCAAATGAAAGAGAAAGAACAAAGTTTCTTCAAGACTAATATACATCAAATACTATAAAGTGGCATTTTCTCGAAGTCTTTAGGACCTACCCAAGTGTGAAAATGAGGATCCAAGTCTTCCTTCAAAATTCGTCACGAACCATTCAACGACCAGAACCTAAAATGTTTGGGAAAATGGGATAAATGGGGTTAGCACATCACTTGTACTAAGTATAGGACCATATGGACATCAAACATAGAAATCATACTAAAAAGGGGACAGTTAATTAAATCCTGCTAATTTACTTTGAAAACATATTATGCACATTCAAGAACCAATACAAGTCAACATTACAAATTCATCGAGTCAAGACCATGTACTTTAGAAGAGAAATAATGCTAAGTATAGTCAGGTAAACATGTATATAAACACAATTGAGCAAATAAAGAAGACAAGTCTATCATCAAGTTATAATATCACCAAACATATATAATAGTTCATAACATCATAACCAAAAAAAGACCATTACTCATGAACCCTCATTAAGTCCACTAGTGCAATGCCTAAGTAAGGCCGCATAACCTCACTCAATCAAGTGATCCCAACAAAGACCATAAACAATGCCTTCTTTACATACTATATCATTAATAGAAAGCAACCATAAAACTTTAGCAATAAAGACCAATCACATGGTCATAAGTGAAACCAACATAAGATAATGTAACTAACATGTAAAATCATCAAATACATATCATTTAAATTTATAAGCATATACATACATAAGAATATCCTTCTAAGACTTCCCTTAAGGCTAACTAGTGCAATGTATAAGTAGAGTCCCATACCGCTATCTAGACTAATCTAAACCCCTTAGGTCATCCTAGTTAGAAATCACTTCATTCCTTCATTTTACCTTTTGGGAACATCTTGCCTTAACCAACATAGACTACATGAGATTATGTGAAATCCGGTGTCAAAGGAACCGTACACCAAAAGAAGGGGAACTAATTGCCATGATAGAACCACAATGTAAACATAGCAACTATATGGATCCACTAGATAATATCCGTATGGGGGACACATAGTTCAAGAAATAGGAGATTTTGTTGGGACCATCTCTATGCAACGTGAATTATAGTCTCCAATCTCACGAGTACATTAGTGATCCTACCTTCCCTATGTGGGAATGGACACACCTCCCTTCTAGTTCACTTGGTTCTAAGCTAGAGTCCCTTTTGAAATGTCTTTAATTAATAGTCATAGCTTAGTTTAGGTCATAGGATCTATCCCTTATATAGTCATCATCATAGCTCAAGAAGAATTACATAAGTATTATCCTTTCATTTCTTTTCACACATGTGAGGTTGTAACATTAACCGAATCACGTTATAATAAGGCACAAAGGTAGGTTATCACCATCCTTGTATTATTACATCTTAGCCGAAAACTGACAAGCCATAAATAAATACATTCCAATTCAACATCATACCAACCCTAATCAATATTATCATTAAGGCACAAAGGTAGGTTATCACCATCCTTGTATTGTTACATCTTAGCCGAAAACTGACAAGCCATAAATCAATACATTCAAATTCAACATCATACCAACCCTAATCAATATTATCATTTGGTATAATTCAATATAACTTCATCAATAGACACAAGTAATCATAATTTAAGTAAAGGATTGAGATCACAAGACATACCCCAATATCTTCACAAGCTATCATCAAGGTTTTACCATCAACCATCCAATTAAACCCAAAAATTGATGTAATATCATCACATAATAGTAATAAAAACAATAATGAAGTCAATTGAATCATTACACAACAATTTATCACAAGTTCATAGCCTAGGGTTAGGATTTGGGTTAAATTTATGATCTACTTTACAGCCTAGGTTGATTCGTCAGGAACTAGCATATTTGAATTATAATGCATTATAATCTACTCATGATAAAATAATTAATCATAGACAAAACAATGTATAAGGACAAATTCGTGAAAGAAGAAAATCCACTTGAAATTCATATTTTTGAAATCGATTTGGAGGAACCCTTTGGGGAAAGGAATCGCAAAGGTGAAAGGAATACCATACCTTATAAACTGATGAAGATTTATAAAGAGAATCCCTTTCTTGGAGCCCTTAGACCTTGACGTTGCCTTTAATGGAGTTCTTCTATTAGAGAGAGAGAAAGAAGAGAGAAGGAAGAGCAATTAAGTTTTGCGATGTATGAGACTTTTGTTTAGTTAAATTAGGTTAGCTCTTTATATATGTCATTTACTAACTTAATTAGACCTCCCTTAACCCCTAACTAATTATCTAACCACCTAATTAATTTAATTAACTAACCTAATATATGGTAATGAAAAATGGACCATGACTACGACACCCTAACCTACGAGTCGTGGGTGAGTCGATGGACCGTGGAACCATATGTCCTACATGTCTGTCATTTTTGTAAGAGAGTTTTCCAAGTGGACCTTTGGCCAAAATGTCTAAGTTTCCAATGACGGTGTCCATTGACGCCCTGTCTATTAGACCACACCTCGTCGATGGGTATTGTGGTAGACACTGCCCATTTGACAACTTTTTGCCAAAATGCAAGGGTCCTCCACAAGGACCCCTTTGTTAGTCCTTCGGGATTTGTACCTAGATTTTGTCACTATAAAACAACTCTAATACGTGTTATACACCTTTTCACCAAATCTCATCATTTTCCGACTTTTAAAACCTTGTCAAATAGACTAAGGCACGCTAGCACCTCTTGAACTAGTTTCTAGACGTCATGGACATTTCTTTACATTTTCATTCTAAAACTTCCTAACTGACTTATATACATTATATTTGACCTTAAAACTGTTTTACAACTCTTAGACTCTATGTAAGGCTCTAGATTAGGTTTTAGACTTTTGGAGTATTACATTATCCCCCCCAACTTTCAGGAACATTGATCCCCAAATGATACTAAAATTCTTCACAATGAATGAAAAGAATAAAGACTAGAAGCCCAACCAACAACAACACATAAAAACATGAGTTACAATTAAACTCAATATAAGCACATGTCCTTTTCCATAATGCAACTCAAAACATCATTTTCAACCCATAAGAGTGCAACATTCATTACATGCTTACTCACTTATGCCAAAGTTTTATTCAAGACATATCAACACGCTCAATACAACTTAGAAAGGCACAATGTATCAAAATATACCACTTAACTTCAAATAAAGTAAAAGAGCATTTTCTTTAAAACTTTCATTTTAATAGATATAAATCTTTATAACTCACAATAACAAAGCATAAAATTCACTATTTTATCAAAAATCAAGGGAACTTCAAATAAACTCAAGATTTTTACTATAAATAGGAATAACTAACCTTAGGTATCATATAGATGAGGGTAACAGGACTTCATGTCATCCTCGACCTCCCATGTTGGACCCTCTATTAGGTGGTTCTTCCATAACACCTCTACGGAAGCCACCTCTTTGTTCATTAACATCTTTACTTTTCTATGAAGGATTTGAATCGGATTTATTCGTAGGGGATTATCTTGAACACCTAGACCCTCAATTGAAAAATGGACTCGGGATCATTGATACGCTTCTAAGCATCAAAACATGGAACACCGGATTACTTGAAACAAATTCACCACTTAACATCAATTCATATGAAACCTTGCAAACCCTTTGAAAAGTATAACTGGGAGCCACATAAAGAGGATTCGACATCCCTTTCTTGCCAAATCTCACCAGCACTTTCATAAGTGAAATTTTTATATATACTTTATCACCTTCTTCAAACTCTAAATCTCTTATCCTATGGTCGACATAAGACGTTTGCCATCTATAGGTTGTTTTCAAGTAATTCCTTACTATATGAACCTTCTCCAAATTCTTATAAATCAATTCTGGACCAAAACATAAAGACTGACCCACTTCAAAAGATCCAACTAGAGACCTACATCTCCTACCATACAAAGCCTTATAAGGGGCAATAAATATAAATGAAGGGTAACTATTGTTGTAAGAAAACTCAACCAACGGTAAGTGTTTATCAAAATTTCCCTTGAAGTCAATTATACAAGCTCTAAGCATATCTTCAAGGGTTTGAATAGTATGCTCCGCTTGACCATTCGTATGGATATGAAAAGTGGTGCTTAGCTACACCTTGGTACCCAAACCTTTTTAGAATGACATCCAAAAAATAGGTGTGAATTGTTAACTTCTATGTGATATGATTGATAAAGGAATACCATGGCAACACATAATATCATCATGAAGATCCTTCAATAATCCTCCGCCGAGTATGTGGACTTGAGTGTAATAAAGTTGGAGGATTTGGTCAACCTATCCTCAACCACCCATATGTAGTCATGTTGTCATTGTGGCTATGCAAACCTACCACAAAATCCATTTTAATGTCTTCCAACATCCAAGTGGGAACTTGGATTTCTTGAAGTAAACCACCCGGATTGTGGTGCTCGGCCTCCACTTGTTTATAATTTGGACTTCTGGAACAAATTCCCCTATGTCTCTTTTAAAGCCTTCCCCCCCAAAACACTTCTCTAAGATCATAATACATTTTTGTAGAACCTGGATTAATGGAATAACGGGACCAATGAGCTTCTTAAAGAATCTTGTTCCTCAAGCCATCTACATTGGGAACATCGCCTTCCTTGAGACCTCAAGACACAATCCCACCCTAAGGAGAAACACTCATTAAGCTTACCAATAATCAAATCCTTCAACTCTATCAATTGTTGATAAAGGTGTTGCTTGGACTTCACCTATGCCAGCAAAGAGTTATGATGGACCATAAAACCACCATTCGTAGAATCTTCCAATCGAAGACCCACACGAGTCAACTGATGAACATCTTTCATTTTGTTTTTGTTGGATTCTTCTACATGAGACACACTACCCATGGTCGTATGACTTAGTGCATCCACAACCAAATTGGCTTTGCCGGGGTGGTAGAGAACACTCATGTCGTAATCTTTCAACAATTCAAACCATCTTCTTTCTTAGAGATTCTACTCCTTTTGAGTAAACGCATATTGAAGGCACTTGTGGTTGATATATACATCAACATGGGCACCATACAAATAATGCCTCCATATTTTCAAGGTAAATACCACGCCGGCTAACTCAAGATTATGAGTTGGATAATTCTTCTCATGCACCTTAAGTTGCCTACAGGCATTGGCTACTACTTTTCCACGTTGCATAAGGTTACACCCCAAATAACTCGGGATGCATAACAATATACTACGAATACCTTGGTACCCTATGGTAAAGTCAACACCGGGTGGAGATAAGCCTGTCTTTCAAGATTTGGAAGCTTCTTTCACATGACTCCGACCATTCAAATTTCATATTCTTTTGGGTCAAGGTAGTCAATGGAGAAGCAATGGACGCAAAACAATCCACAACCGTCCTATAATAATGTGGTAGACCCAAGAAAATCCTAAAGTCGGTTGAAGTGAATGACCTAGGCCAATTTTTTACCACCTCAATTTTCTTTGGATCAACCTCAACTTCCTTACTCGAGATGATATAACAAAGAAATTCCACCGACCTCAACAAAAGCTTACATTTGCTATATGTGGCAAATAGTTGGTCTTACTTAAGTTGTTATAACAAAACCCTGATATGGTCCATGTGTTCACCCTCATTTTCTGAATATACCAAAATGTCTTCAATGAAATCAATGTCAAATAAATCTAGATAACTTTGAAACAGTCTATTCATGAGATCCATAAATGTCGCCGCGGTATTTGTGGGACCAAAGGACATTACTAAGAACTTATAGTGACCATATCATATTCCAAATGTCATTTTGTGTATATCATTACCTCCACCCTAAGTTGGTGATACCCCGATCTCATGTTAATCTTAGAAAAGTACCTTGCCCCTTGGATTTGATCAAACAAGTGATCAATACGAGGGATAGGATACTTGTTATTAATAATGACTTTATTGAGTTGGCAATATTTGATGCACATTCTAAGGGACCTATATTTCTTTATCAAAAACAAAATCGGAGCACCCCATGGGAAATACTAGGTCTAATGAATCCTTTGTCTAGAAAGTCCTTTAGTTGAGCCTTCAACTCTTTCAATTCCACCGGAGCAATCTAATAAGGAGTAATTGAGATGGGTTTTGTATTGCATAGCAAGTCAATAATTAATTTCCATTTTGGGAGGGATTCTGGGAAGTAAGAACAATCTTTTCACTTTAGACACCATCTTATAACTGAGTTAACCTTTCACTAACACTTCATTTTAATCATGAGAACCTACTTTCAATCATATAATATTCATACCATAACATACTTACATACTTCCAATTCAATAGTGTAGGTTTAAGGATAAGGAATACTTAGCATCAACATTACCAGCACACTTAGACCTAGAAACATTAGTATCTAAGTAGCTCATAATTCATAGTTGAATCCAAGATAACCAATCAACATACCTTATTTCTCTTCCAAGAACCTTCATACTTCATTACCAAGAATACCTAACCAATTAAATAAACAAGGTAAATTCAAGAAGCAATTACATAATTAACAACAATGTAGAAAATCTGCACGTTCATGATTTTCATAGTTAACCATATCAATTAAAGGTTTTCATGAAATTGGTAGATTGGCATGGATCTAGGTAAATTTAATAGGAAACCATATATTAACCATAAATATATTCTTAAATAACATAAATTCATCATAATTTATCTCAATTGATTCACAATTTTTTCAAAGAAGACCCATGTGTATAAGATAACCTAGATTTTTGGGGATTTAGAAATCATCTTTTGTAGGGACCTCTTGGGAAAAAGGATCCCAAGAGTGGAACAAACCATATCTAAATGAATCTTGAGACACGAAATCCAAGTGACGATCACCAAACATAGGGACGTTTACTACATAAATATCGCTAGTTTCCAGACGTTAAGGACTTTTTTTGATGATATAGTTCCAATACTTCTCAAACAATTTATTTACACTTATTTAGTTCAAAAATAATCATTATTGAACATATGATGGTCTAGTATAGATCATGGAAAATACAAGGTGTTACAGCTCCCACATTAGCAATTTCTTCTTCGGCCATTCTAGTAGGTGTTTTTTGAGTATTCATATCTATGACAACGATATAAGGTATAGGCGAAAGTACATAATAATACTCTAGAGGCAAGACATAAGAATACAAGAAGTTGTTTGTTTCTAAGCATCACATAGTCTCTCATTCATAAGTGTGGCGCACTTCACTATTTCAATAAGAATCGACATAGACGTGGTTTAATGAGACATCATTTAGAGGGATATTCTACCTTATGATCTGATACAAATTTTGTCACATCTTCAAAGTTCCAACAAATGTAACCAACGTCGTCGTCCTTCAAGAGGACTAGGACTAGCATCTTCGCATTCATCATTACATTCATTGGTTAAAAATGCGGAAAATTTAGAACTTTTCATATACACTACATCATGAGGTTTACTTAGACCTCTCAGTTACATATAATATATTTATTGAGTATACATAGACCCTTCGTATAAGAATATTACATAGTCTTCTACATTTATGACACACACATATATAAGATACAATATAGTTTTAAAACGGATGTATCATATCATAACCATCTAAACAATAGTATAACAATTGGGCCTAGCCGATAAATCAATAGAGTAAAAGCCACATATAGGACATATAATCATAGTACTCTAACGAAAGAGAATGAACAAAGTTTTTTTTAACACTAATATCCATCAAATGCTAGGAAGTGGTATTGTACTCTAATAGGCGAGGACCTACCCAACTTGGACAATTAGGATCCAAGTCTTCCTTCAAAAGTCGACATGAACACTTCAATGACCGAAACCTAAAATGTTGGAGAAAAAGGGAGAAATGGGGTTAGCACATCACTTATACTAAGTAAAGTACCATATGCACATCCAACATAGAAATCATGCTAAAAGGGGACATTTCATCAAAGCATGCTATTCATTAAGTAAAGACCATTTACATCAAAAGACCAATAATACTAAGTCTAGTCAACTCATGCATATCAAAATAATTGAGCACATAATAAAGACAACTCAATTATCAAGTTATAATATCAACAAACATGTATAAGAGTTCATAACATCATAACTAAAATAAAAGCATTACTCATGAACCCTCATTAAGTCCAGTAGTGCAATGATTAACTAAGGCCGCATAACCTCACTCAATCAAGTAAACCCAATAAGGACCATAACAAATGCCTACTTTACATACTATATCATTAAGAGTAAACATCATCACACTTCATCAATAAGGACCAACCACATGTTCATAGTGAAACAAACATAACATAATGTCAATAACATGTAAGATTATCATATATATATCATTTAAATTTGAAGTAATAAACATACATAAGAACATCCTTCTAAGACTTCCCTCAAGTCTAACTACTGCAATGTACTGGTAGAGTCCAATTCTCCTACCTAGACTAAGCTAAACCCGTTAGTTAATCATACTTAGAGTTCACTTCACCACATCATTTTACCTTTTGTGAAAATCTTACCTTTATTGACATGACCACATCATTTAATGTTGAATATGGTGTCTATGGAACCTTACACTGAAAGAAGGATGACTACTTTCCAAGGTAGTACAAAAGCATGAACATAGCATCTAAGGAGCCAGAAGCTAGTATTCCTATGGGGCAACTTAGTTCAGTAACTAGGAGATGTTTTTGGGACCCTCTTTATGCTATGTGCATTATAGTTTCCAATCTTATGAATACATTAGATATCCTACCTTCCCTATGTGGGAAGGGACACACCTCACTTGTCCTTCACTCGGTGATAAGCTAGAGTCCCTTTTGAAATGTCTTTCATAAATAGTCTTAGCTTAGTTTAGGTAATAGGATATATCCCCTATATAGTCATCATCATAGATCAATAGGCATTGCATGAGTATTCTCCTTTCATTTAAATTCACACATGTGATGTTAGTACATTTACTTAATCACATTATAATAAGGCACATAGGTAAGTTATTACCATTCTTATACCATTGCATCTTAGCCAATAACTCACAAGCCATAATTCAAGACATTGCATTTCATAATCATACAAACCTTAATAAATGTTATCATGAGGTATATTTCAATATAACTTCATCAATAGACATAAGTTATCATAATTGAAGTAAAGGATTTATTTACAAGACTTACCACAATCTCCTTCAGAAGACATCATCAAGGTATTACGATCAACCATCCAATTAAAAGCAACAATTAGTGTAATATCATAAAAAAGTATTTATCAACACAATAATGAGGTAAATTGAATCACTACACAACAATTCACCACTAGTTCATAGCCTAGGGTTAGGAATTTGTGTTATATTCATGATCTACTTCAGAAACTATGTTAATTAATCAAGAACTAACATAAATGAATTACAATACATCATAATATATTCATTATTATCTAATAAAAACATAAACAAAATAATATAGAGGTTCGAATTGATAATAGAAGCAAACCCACTTAAAATTCATCTTTTGAAATAATTTGGAGGAACCCTTTGGGGAAAGGAATCCCAAAGGTGAAAGGAATCCCACAACTTTTTAATTGATGGAGAATGATGAACAAAATCCACTACTTGCAGCCCTTATACCTTGACCTAGCCTTCAATGGATTTCTTCTACTTGGGAGAGAGAAATAACAAAGAAGGAAGAGCAATTGGGTTTTGAAATTATGAGAGTTGCGTTTAATTTAATTAGTGTAGGGGATTTATATATGACATTAACTAAGTGAATTAGAACTCTATTAAACCCTATGTAATTAACTAACCACCTCATTAATTTAATTAATTAACCTAATATGTGGTAGTGAAATAGAGACCCTCACCAACAAGACCTGACCTACGGGCCGTAAGCCAGTCAACGAACCTTGGGACAAATAGTTCTACATGTCCATAATTTTGATAATAGAGTGGTCCAAGTGGATAATTTTCAAAAAATGCTAAGTTTCCAACGTCGGTGGCCATTGGCGCCCTGTCGATTGGACCATGCACCATAGATGGGCATCGTTGGTAGACATTACCCATTTGAAAGCTTTTTGACAAAATGAAAGGGTCCTTGAGGAGGAAACTTTGGTTGGTCCTTGAAGAGTCTTACCCAGAAAATTGAAATGTAAAAAAATCTAATATGTGTTAGAAACCTTTTCGCCAAATTTCATCATTTTTCGACTCTTAAAACCTTGTCAAATAGACTAAGACTTGAAGCACCTCTTGAACTAGTTTTTAAACAGCATGGACATTGTTTGACGTTTTGATTCTAAAACTTCCTAATAAATTATATACATTATATTTGACCTTATAAAACTGTTACAACTGTTAGACTTTCTATGTAGGCTCTAGATTAGGCTTTAGACTTGCGGAGAATTACGACGATCCACTTAATTGTCTGTGGTGCATCTTCACGGAGGGGGTCAAGGTGGATCATGAGGTTTACATAGGGGAATAAATTGAGGTGGACCTTTGAGGGAGCTAGTGCCCAACCACTCCACGACGACCATCATTGTCCATCATGCACTTTAAGACCATGAAGTGGGGCATTAAGATTGATGGGGGTTCATAATGAAGTTAAGTTAGACATCACTTTTAGTAAGTCCAAGTTAATGAGGGGTGGTTTGGGTATTTTAGGGGTGGAATATATATTGACTTTAGGTCAATTTTCATTCATTTCCCACTTATAGAACTCACACATAAATTGAAACCCAAATTGCTCCCACTTCTCTCTACTTTCTCTTTCTACATTCATTCTCCATCAAAGAACAAGAAGCTTGAGGAAGAAGACAATGTCTCCAAGGTTTTCAGTCAATTTTAATGGGTAAAGCTTCATTAAGGTATGAGTTCTTTACTCTAGGGAGCCCTTTCTCCAATAGGTTCTCTCAAAGGTGATTTTCAAATACCCAATTGTTAGGATTTTTCTGTACAATTGCGTTTTCTTCTAAGGTCGAAATTGATGATTATTTATGTTGAATTATGATTGCCTATGACTAATCAAGTATAGATTGATGAGAATTTGAAGTTAATTGTTGGAATTTTGTACATATCATGTCTTTTGCACAATTTCATTAATTTTTTGTTCTTAGTTATGTATTGATGAAAGTAGGCAAATGTGTGGGCTGTCTTTATTGTTTTAACTCATTTGTGGTATTCATAGTATCTATTTTTGTTGGGATTGATCTTGGTTTTTGAATATTTCATCAATTAACCCTTTACCTCTTAACCCTAGATTATTAACCTTTCATTAAATTAATTAAGATGATTAAGATTGACTTAGACATTATGTTATATACCATGGTGCGATGATATTGCACCTATAGTTTGACGGAATATATTGGTTGATGGTAAAACAATGGACGGTGGATATTGAAAGAGATTGGGTAAGTTCTTCTAATCTCAAACATTTTACTTCAATAATGATGGCTTATACTTGGAGATAAAGTTCAATTGAAGTTATCTTGTGAATTTGTTAAGTAGGTTTCGTACGATGTTGAAATTGAGATGTCTTGATTAAATGATTATGACATTTTTCTTCAGATAAATGATATAAGGTTGTTTATGAAGTACATATCTGCCTTATTATATTATGGTAATCCTAATGTGGTAATCTCAATTTTGAAGGGTTGTATTGAAAGGTCTTTTCATTCAATTCCTATTGAGATAATGACTATGACTATATAAGGATGTACTCTCTTATGACCTAATCAAAGCTATATTATTTAAGTGAGACATTTAAAAAGTGAGTCTAGCTTAGCACCGAGTGAACTAGTAGAGACGAGTGTCCCTTCCCACGTTCGGAAGGTAGGTTCACTATTGTACTCATGAGATTGGAGACTATAATGAATGTAGCATAAAGAGGGTCGCAAACACATATGCTAGTTCTTGGCCTATGTTGACCCCATAAGAATACTAGCTAGTGGATCCATATAGATGTAAAGTTCATGTTTTGGTATTACCGTGGCAAGTAGTCACATTCATTTGGTGTAGGGTTCCATGAAACCGAATTCCACATTAGCTCATATGATATATGTCACTTAAGGCAAGATGTTCACAAAATTAAAATGAAGTAATAAATTGAAATATAAATAGTATAACCTAAGGGTTTAACTTAGTCTAGGTAGGGGTATGAGACTACACCCATACATTGCACTAGTTAGCTTTGAGGGAAGTCTTCAAAGGATGTTCTTATGTTTATGCTCTTATGAAATAAATGTGATAACTATGTTTATTCTTCATGTTAATGGTCGATATCGCTAAATGTGATGGATGAATACTTATAATGATACGATCGGTGAACTTGGACATTATTGATAGTCCTTTGGCTAGTTTTATCTATTGAATGAGGTTATGGGGTTTCACTTGACCATTTCACTAGTAGACTTGGTGAAGGTTATGTAAAATGGTTTTACATATATTGTTATGTTATGAACTCAAAAATATACTTGTGTCTATGACTTGATGTTGGAGTTACATTGACTATGAATCCTATTACAAAATGAACATGTTTACTTGGCTTAAGTTGAGTATGTTGGTCTTGTGTTGAATATTCTTGTCTCATAAGAAGTATATGATTATTACATTATAAATGTTCTTGGATTGTGCATATGTATTTTTGAAATTACATGGCATTCTTTTATCAAATGTCTTTTTTTTAGCATGATTTGTATGTTGTGTGTTCATATGTTTCCATATTTAGTACAAGAGATATGTAACCCCTATTTCTCCCTTTTCCGCTACATTTTAGGTTACGTTCGTTGAAGGGTTATTGACCACTTTGAATGAAGGATTGTATCATTTTTCCAAGAATGGGTATATCCTCAAGTTCCTAGGATAATTCCTTTCTCTTACTCTACATATATTACGTAGTTATAGTCTAAACACAATCCTTTCATTCATATTGTCTCAAGATATTTTTTTCATTTGTACATTTGTGTAAGGGCTATGCCAATATTGTTCTACTCCCGTTTTTAGATTGTTTAATATGAGGCATCCTTATTAAGAATATATTACGAATGTTAACTATATAGTGTACATTATATATATTTGCCATAAAAGTGGAAGTCTATGTAATTTCTTATACAGGGAATCTAAGTAAACTCGCTGTGAATATATTATGTGTAAGAGAGAGGTCTAATTAAACCACATGAAGTAAATGTAGATAAAAAGTATTAATTTTCTGCACTTTTAACCTATGAATGTAATGATGAATTCTAAGAGTGTAGTCTTAGTCCTCTCCAAGGAAGACGACACCGGTTACGTCTAGCAGGTTCTCCCTGGATATTAATAACTTGTATCATAGCATGAGGTTGAGTATATTTAGAGTCGATGTCTCATTAAACTACGTCGATGCAGATTTTAATTCATAATTGTGAAGCGCGCCACACTTATGAATGAGAGACTATGTGATGCTTAGGCAACTCTCTTCTTCTTGCACTCCTATGGCATCACATAGGAAACCTACTCATGAGTGTGACTCTCTTCACAATTATGAGTAAGAATATACATAGACGTGGTTGAGTGAGACATCGACTCTAAAGATATTAAACCTCACACTCTGATACCATGTTTTACAAATCTGGTGAGCACCCCTGGATGTAACCGGCGTCCTCGTCATCAGAGAGGACTTCGACAAGCCTGTTATCTTATATAATTATAATCATAGGTTAAAAATGCAAAAAATTTAAAACTTTTCTTCTATCTATCATGAGGATTCCATAGACCTCTCGCTTGTACATAATATATTCATATCGAGTATACACAAACCATTCATATAAGAATTATTACATAGTTTCCTACTTTTATTGAACTTATATTTTTAAGATATAACATAGTCTTAAAATGGTATCTCATATCATAACCATCTAAAAAAGAGTATAACAATTGGGCATAACCAATACATAAATACAACAAAGTCACACATAGGGTATACAATCTTTAGTGCAAAAATGAAAAGGAAAGAACAAAAAAGTCTTATAACTATAGAAACATCAACATTTTGATAGTGGCATTGCCTTCGGAAAGTGAGGACCTACCCTTCTTAGAGAGTGAAAATTCCAAGTCTTCCTTCAAAGTCGTCTCAAAAGCGTTTCGATGACGAGAACATAAAATGTTGGGGAAAAAGGAGAAAATATGGTTAGTGCATCACTTATACTAAGTATGTGTCCATATACACACACATCATAGAAATCATGCTAAAAAGGGACATTTCATTAAAACATGCTATTTGACTTGGAAAATCCTTATACATATTCACGAACCAAAACAAGTCATTAATGCATATTCATTATGTCAAGACCATGATAATCACAAGACTAACTATACTAAGTTTGGTCAAGTCAATCATGCAAACCCATATACTTCAGCACATAATCAAGATAACTTCATCATTAAGTGATAAAATATTCAAGCATAGATAAGAGTTCATAACAACATAACCAAAGCAAGGCCATTACTATTGAAACCTCATTAAGTCCACTAGTGTAATGACAAAGTAAAACCCCATAACCTTACTCAATACAGTAAAACCAACAAGAACCATAAACAATGTCAAACTTCACATACTATATCATTAAGAGTAAATAACAACATACTTTAACAATAGACATCAAACACATGTTCATAAGGGTAGCCAACATAACTTAGATTCATTAACATGTATAATCATCATATACATATAATTTACATTAATAAGCATATACATACATGAGAACATCCTCCAAAGACTTCCATCAAGGCTAACTACTGCAATGTAAAGGTAGAGTCCCATACCCCTACCTAAACTTAGCTAAACCCCCTAGGTCATCCTTGTCAGATTTCATTCCATTACTTCATTTTATATTTTGGGAACATTTACCTTAACAAAAATAGACCACATGAGGTAAGGGTGGAATTCGGTTTTGTAAAACCTTACACTGATGGAACTTAGTCTACCAACCAAAGTAGAACAAAACATAAATGTAGCTTTCTACGTGGATCAAATAGATGGTCTTACTATGGGCTGAACATATTTACGGAACTAGGAGATATGTATGAACCCTATACATGTCATTTAGCATTGGAGAGTCATATCATGAGAATCCATAGGGTGAGTATTGCTCATAGGGGAGTCATCACCTCATGGGGAACTATTGGGTGATTAATCCTATATGGGAAGTCAACACCTCCTATTCTCTCGGTGCTAAGCTAAAGTCCATGTTTGAAAAGTCTTTAAGCCTTTATTAATGATCATATCTTAGTTTAGGTCATATGGTTTATTCCTTATATAATAACAATCATAGCTCAATGAGAATTGCATGAGTATTGTCCTTTCATTACAATTCATATATGTGAGGTTATAACATTTACATATCACATCACGATAAGGCACATTGGTAAGTCATCACCATCCTTATAATATTTAAATCTTAGCTATCATCTCACCAACCATAGTTAGGACATTTCAATTCAGAATCATACAAACCCTATCAATCTTAAATAAGGTATACTTCAATACAACAACATCACTAAATCACAAGTAATAATAATTGATGTAAAAAATTAAGATCATAAGACTTACTACAATCTTCTTCACAAAACCATCATCAAGCTCTTACCATCAACCATACTGAATTAAACCCAAAAATTGGTGGAATAACATTATACAATTGTAATATATACCATACTAAGTCAATTATATTATCACCATCTTGATCAACTTCAAGTCATAATCTAAGGTTTAAGGGTATAACACCCTAAAAAGAACTAAGGTGAACTAGATCTTCATGATGGTTTCATGAGTTAATATTGTATAATTGTTTATACGTGGTGAAGTCTTGGTAAAAAAGTTAGTTTCTTATATTGTATAATTCTTATTATAAATTGCTCATGAGTGGTATGGTCTACCTGCTTTGTGGCGCTGTTTACTTGATGTATTTGGATTTATTTGGATGTACTGTGAGTATGGCTGTGAAGGCCTATTGTGTGAAAATAAGTGATAATGAAGATGTCTCTTGTTGATATGTCTTATGAAGCTTAAATTGTATGCCTTACTTAGATTATGCCTAAATGAAGTAAGTGTATATGTTCAGCATGCTAGTGTGTGATAAATTATGAATGAAGGTGTAAGCATGCGTTGAATTCAATGTTATTAAAGTGACGATTTTTGTGAAAGGTGTGCTCACATGTACATACAGTCACACTTTAATTGAATGAACGAAGGAAGTTGAAGAATGTGACTGAAAAGGGGTGTTTTGGGGTAAGCACTCATTCTGAGATGAGATGAAGTGTTTAGTAGCAATCTCACTGCTCCCAAGATTTTTCTTGTGTAGGTTGGAGGATGGATACCCATTGTGATTTGAGAATGGATGTTCAAAAGTTATCCTTGACCATTAGTAATGTATGTTTAAGATTCCGTGGGGGTAAATTATGCTTAGCACAGAGAGTATATGAAGAAGGGGTGGGTTTACATTGTGAGTATAGATGTCGTACCTAATGTACCTCTTGAGATGAATACTCATTGTTAGTAGAGAGAGAGTTACTTAGTAGAAATGTCCTTATCACTTAACTTTGCGCCCTTATAGGTGTAGCTATTGTACTAATCCATGTAAAGCTAAGAGAAAGACCCCACACTAGGCAAGTGGGGTTACCCTCATCCGATAAGCATAGTATTGAATTCCATGTCTATTTCTCATTGTCTATATCGGTTAAAGTTGTTTCCCCACAAAAGAATGAAAGAACTAAGTATTCTAAATTAATGTACTTCTTAGGGTAGGTCGTAGTATGGGACACTATTTATCCATTGCACTAAGTATACCTTCCGAAAAGAGATTCTTGGCGTGTTTTATATGAAATGTATGAACTAAGTCTCCTAGAAGAACATACTACTTTGGGTAGGTCGTTTATAGGAAACTATATATCCATTGTTTTATGAAAATATATACATAAAGTAAAAAAGACTATGTTTCGAAAAATCGATTAATCTTATAATTTAAGAAAAATCAATTTTCCAAATTAACAGAGTCGCCACTTGATTTTCTAGTAAAACAAAGAAAATTTAAAATTATTTTTCGAGTGATTAAAAAAAATTTGTTGAAAAGGGTTCGAAGTTAAAATTTACACTCCGAGAAGGTGTTAGACCCACGGAATGTCCGCTAACTCGCGGTTGACCGGCGATTTGATTGAAAAATACTTGGACTTGAATTCACCAAGTTTTCCAACTAAAGTTCATTTATAATTTGCTAATTTAAATATTTTTTTTGCTAACTAGTTAATTTTGTGAAAAGAATAGATTATTCTTAAAGGTAGTGACTAAAGGTGGTTATTTAGAATTAAAAAAAGATAATGGCTAAGTGACTTGTATTAATATAATTATTTACATATATCTATATATATATATAATATAATATAATATAATATAATATATATATATATATATATATATTATTTTCTTTACACTTGATTATCATTTAAATGAATTATTTCTTTCACGGGAAAATAGCTAAGGGGGTGACCTAAACAGATGAACTTATGTTTTGACAAAGACAAAGAAGTAGAATAAAAATCAAGTAAAAATATATGTACAAATAAAGTTTGAATATTTGTATATTAATGAAAATAAAATGTTTGTCGTTGAGAATCAATTAAATTGAAACCAAATTGTTAGTCAAACATTAATAAATAAAAAGAGGGAGAGGGGATAGAAAATTTAATTTGGGCTAATCAGCCCAAATCCACAAATCTGATGAGCCTAACTTCTTCCCCGTCCTTTTTCTAAGTGGGCCTTGGCCTGGGCCATTTTTCCTTCGCACATGCACATAAAACATTGGACTTGTTTGCGTTAAAAAGATATGTATCCAGTTTGTGTATATTGTTGTTTACAAGACGTATCTGACCTATTTGGCCCTTCCAAGGCCTGCATTTTTTGAAACTTCATCCACTGTATTTTTTGCCTGAGTATTCACGTTTTTGCACACATATTGTATATTTCGACTATATACCAGTGTATACAGTTGGTATATCAGCTTGTTTTTGCCTTTTGGTGTTTGCAAGCTTAATTTCCAGTATTTTCTCTTATTGTTCTCGACCTGTACACCATTTAGAGGGGCTGGACGACTCGGAGAGGATAATTAGCCTTTATGGATCAAAAAGTTAGTGCAAGAAATGGAGTAAATTCCATGAGGACTCGAAAGGGGTTTGTACGTTGTTTATGCATCGCTGCATAGGAGGCGCCGTGAAGCTGTCGTTAACGTTGAACTTTGGAAACTTCTGGTTTTTGGATCGCTTTGAGGAGAAAGAGAAAGGGCGGGTCATTCTGTTAAGGGAGAAAAAAATTGGGCCAGATGGGACTATTTTTGAAGTTGGGGTGGTGTAATGTTAGGCTGGGAAATGTATTGGGCTTGGCTTCAAAATTGAATTTGATCTTGGCCCAAAATTTGTCTCAAAATTGAGTTAAGTGTTATGGCCAATATCCAAATAAAATGAATTAATATAAATTAATTAACGAGCTTCTTGATCATTACGAAATAAATTACTTAACTTAATTACATGCTAAATAAAAAAAAATTATAGACTATTATAAAAATAGACTAATTATCAAATTTTAACCAAAATAAAAATCTTTTTAAGACGACTTTCAAATATTAATAAAATATACTAATTATATACATAATTATGTAAATCACACACACACACACACACACACACACACACACACACACACACATATATATATATAATCTAAATTTATAAAAACATGAGAAGGTTAACTTAAGATGACTTGAAAAACATTTTAGATTTTATAAATCTAATTATTTCACATTGTTTAGCTCATTAATCAATTCATATTGGGGAGGGTCAAAATTGGGTGTCAACGACTGTTCTCTCGGTTTACTCAAATTGATGCAAGAAATTTGAGGAAAATTAAATTGACCAATCCAATTTTGACCAACCATACATTTATCGTTGTGAAAGGAAGTTAGTACGGACTTTAGAAAGTATGGCCGAACCCCGGATATGGGCTTCCTACATATTTCAAGCGATACGAGAATTCAGGCCACTTGTAGTTCGATACGCTTGACACACGATTTTAAAAGAATAAAAAAGTCATATTGATACTCTATTAAAAGGACTGGAATGCTAGAGAATTGTATTTAAGAGAGAATGTTCGAATACAACTGAGTTTTCGATATTGTGGTCGCTTACATATCCTTAAACCTTAGGAATCAAGCTGCTTTTAGTTTGACTCGATCGGTTCAAAAGGAAATATATGATGCTAGAGAATCTTTGGTTTTTGACAAGTGACAAATTAAGCGGAGTATGAGAAGGAGTCTTGTAACCTCTTAGCCATGAATTTGATGCTCTTCACACCTATAATTAAGAATTTAGATGGATATAATTTCAAAAATTCTTTGCACATAGTCACTTAGATAGGAAACTTGCTTCCGGCAGACCAAAGTTTTGGATGCAAGACTGAGACTGACAAAACTTAAAAAAAACCCATGTGCCTTCTGATAGGGGTGTGGTTTGATTGTGGTTGAAGTCGCTCCTTTGCTCGCGTCCTAAGAGTTTGATAGTTCTCTTTGGACTATGTCCCAGTTCGCTGCTAAGAAAAAGTTTTACATTGTGCTGCATCCCTTTTGATTTCCTCTGCACCTGTGGTTTGTTTTTGGAGAATTCATCCTTTTGGATGCTGTCGACAAAGATTGAAAAAACTTGTCAGCTTAAAAATGCATTTCAAATAGGACATTGTTTCTTTTACCGCGTTGACAGGTAGTTGCTCTCCTTCACATTTGACGTCAACTTCATTCGTTTAACAAAAAGAAAATAAAGCAAATAAAGCTTATGTCTTGTGTTTGCAATATATTCTCCAATGTAATATTCTTTTGATGTCAAAAATAAATGAAAGATGATGCAATATGATTATATTTCTCTTAATGTCGTCATTGATGATTCTCTTGGCGTCTAGTTTCGCCAAATAAAAGATGAAATTGATGTAGATGGGTAAATATTTCTCTTGAGATGTACGATTTCCTTCTCTTGCAGTGCATGATTTCTGCGGGGCATGAATATCTTCCCACGATGCGAGAATATTAACTTGTGATGCGTGATCTTCCAGCATGCATGAGTATTGACTAACGATGCATGATCTTCCGTTGTGGATAAATATTAACTCGCGATGCATGAATAATAACTCGCAATGCATGACTTTCTGCGAGGCGCGAATATCATCCCGTAATGCGTGATTTCTTGCTGGGTATGAACAACTTCCCGCGATGCATAATTTCAGCGAGGCATGAATGTCTTCTCGCGATGCATGACTTTCTACGGGGCGGGAATATCTTCCAGTGATGGGTGATTTCTTGCGGTATATGAACATCTTCCCTTGATGCATAATTTCTGCGAGGCATTAATGTCTTCTCGCGATGCATAAATATTGACTCGCGATGCATGATCTTCCGCAATGCATGAATATTGTCACGCTATGAATGATCTTCCGTGATGCATGACTATTGACTCGCGATGCATGAATATTTTTTCGCGATGCATGATCTTGCGTGATGCATGAATATTAATTCTCGATACATGATCTTCCACGATGCACGAATATTAACTCACAAGGAATGATCTTTCGCGATGTCATCAGTGGTACCATATGAAGATAGTGCTTCCATCGAGCAACATAGTTATCTTCTAGGTGCCTTCTGGATAATGATATCGTCTCAATTGACTATAAAATAAACTGATCTCTAGATAGTGTATTGCCTTGATCGACAATAAAATAAATGACCCCTCCGAGTAGGGTATTGTCTTGATCAATAATAAAATAAATAGGCCCTCCGGGTAGTGTATTGTCTTGATCGACAATATAATAAATAACCCCTCCGGGTAGTAATAATGTCATATTTGATGATGCAGATGATGTCATTTATGGGAACCGTAAACTCTTTCTTGAGATTTTCGCATGATTCAACTTTTAATCTACCTAGACGTTCCTTCGATTTCATGCTGTTTAGAATCGAAATAACGTAACACTCCCAAGTCTTTGATATGTGCAATATAGAATAATTCCTGCATCCGCAGAAAGGTCAGATTTTGGGGAAGAGCTTTCTACCCCCTTGACTTCCCATATTCGTCAATCAGAGAAATTTGATGACTTCTGAGCAACATTATAAACCTGCATCCAAAAAAAAAATCATAAGTTTTAAGACGGAATGAGCTGTGTCTATTCTTCAGTTGTCTGCTCCATATCCTTCTATCTATGGTTGATCTTCCTGATCTCCTAACTCTTGATAGACAAGAAAAAATATTTTATGCCAAAAAAAATAAAACATGAAAGGAAAATCTTTAAGAAAATAAATTTTTGAGAAGTAATATTCTGAAAAAGGTCACTGCCAAGTGTCATGTCACGTCATGCTTCGCAAACATCATTGAGCGTGATGCTTGGAGGTATGTCCGATTATTCGATGGGGAGTATACAAAGTCACTCCAGAAATTCAAAAAACCCATGTGGGAATTTCGAGGCCATCCTCAAAATTTCTGTCCCAGTTAATTTTCTTGGCTTATCTTTGATTGTTGGTAAGAAAATCACAGAGTTTTAGAGATCTTCTAAAAAATTCTGTCCCAGTTGAAAACTTCGAAATATCTTCAGTCTTGACTTGTTGAGGAAAAATCTTCTCCTCGAGATTTTTGAGTCCCTCTCAAAAATTCTGTCCCAGTTTCTATTGTAATGAAAAATAGAAATCTTACGGGAAATACGACTAAACCTTTGTGGCGCCTACTTATCTCGTTGAGGCAGGAATCAAGTCAAATACAGTTCCCCCTCGAAGGTTAATAACAATGAGAAATTTTACAAAGAAACCGACCGATGCCAACATATGTCGCCTACGTATCTCATTCTTCAAAATTTAACTCAAGCATAGTTCAAACACAAAGAAATATTAAAAGGGGTAAATGGGTTGATCGAGGCCGACACAGGCCGCCTACGTATCTTATTCTAAAGAATTCAGGTAAGACGTAGTTCATTACAACAACGATAAAATTTTAAGAATTCAGGTACACCTCGATCTCCTTATGAATCATATCATGAAATATGATTGTCATAGTCCTCATAAAAGTAGCACCAACATTCTTGAGGCCAAATGGAATCATCCTGTAATTATATACATCCTAAGGGGTAATAAAAGCTGTCTTTTCTGTATCTTCCTCATCAATCAGAATTTGATTATAACCTGCGTAACAATCTACAAATGATTGTATTTCATGCTTAGAATAATTATCGATCAGAATGTGAATATTAGGAAATTGAAAATTATCCTTAGGGCTTGCTTTGTTTAGATCCCTATAGTCGACACAATTTATGATCTTCCCATTTTTTTGGGGGACATGAACAACATTGGCCAACCAAGTTGGGTTTTGCGTCACTTCCACCAGTCAAGCCTCGATTTGCTTGGTGATATATTCTTTGATCATTAAAGTAAATTTGAGCTTGAACTTCCGAGCCTTTTGTTTCACTGGACTGAACCCCGGATTAATCGGCAATTTTAGTGCCACCATATTGGTACTCAACCCTAGCGTGTCACCGACTTCCCATAAGAACACATCAATGTACTCGATGAGTAAATGAATCATGACCATTCTTTGATCTTCATTCAAGTGAACGCTGATTTTGACCTCTTTGACACGCTCTTAGTCTCCCAGATTTACAATTTCAGTTTCCTCTAAATTCGGCTTATGCTGATTTTCAAACTCCAGAAACTCTTCAGCAACATATTCCGGTGCCTCAATTTTCTATTCGTATTCATCAACCTCTTCATCACCTGCCACATTTTGTTCGTTCAGCTCGTGACATGACATGACATTGACATGTTTAAAAATTATATAATTGAAACAATAAATTTACAAAGTTAAGAATGTAGAATATAGCAAATAAATAATTAATAAAATTTAAAATAAAGAAGGCTTTTATTTAAATTGGAAAAAAAGTGCAAACTTTGGCCATGGAAAGGCCCATGAAGCCTTTATAAACATCACAAGAAAATTTAAATGTTAAAATAAGAAAAATGATGGGTCTAGACCTCTTTCAGACTACCACCAATTTAAATGTGCACAAATGATGCCCTTCTACCAAGGAGTTCGGGGAATTTGAATCGGCGTGGAGGTCCAATTCCGCAGCATCTCCTCGGACTCAACTTCGTGTGTACAAGCTTGCTCAACCTCTTCTTCTATGACATCATCAATTTCTTCAAAAAGGTCACAGATTCCTTCCCTGAGGCCATCACGATCAACGTAATCCTGGACTGGAAATTATTGATACAGATTTGGGATTGACTTAACCAATGCTTGATCGTTCTTCTTCTTTGTCCTAATATCGTCATTTGTGGGGATGTACCCCAAACCATATCTTGATCCTTTGGCGGGAATAGGCTCAATAATTCCTTGGGAATTTATTCCAAATCAGAAACCTGGTTAAGAATCATTCTGCAGCATCACAGTGGATATCATCTTGTACATGGCAGGCATGGGAATCTGTGGGTCTAAGTCCTAACCGTTGGCATTTACCTTCTTCACCGTGTAGAAATTTTTACCATGCCTACCTCATTAATGATTGGCGCCTCTCTTTCGGAGTGACTCCCTTCGCAGCGAATAACCAGCTCTTCGTCCTTCCAAACAGGTTTCATCATCTGATGCAGAGTAGAAGGCACAACTTCAGCCATATGAATGAAAGGCCTTCCCAAAAGAAGCTTATAGCTACTGTTGATGTCCAAGACTTGAAACTATACACTAAATTCTGCCAAACATTTGGATGATAATATGCACCGCTCCCAACATATATCTATGTACTCCGTCGAAGGCTTTTACATTGACTTGATTTTGTTCCAATTTTCCCAAGCCAAACCTTAACTGCCTTAATGTTGACAATGGGCAATGTTCACACCGGATCCATCGTCCACCAGGACACAATTTATGACCTCCTTGCAGCAAACGACAGTGATGTGCAATGTCTTGTTGTGTGACCTCCCCTCAAAAGGCATCTCGTCATTGCAAAAGCTAATCTGATTCCCTCTGATACTTGATTGATCATAGCGGCCACATTATCACAGCTTGTGCCGACGGGCACATAAGTATCATTAAGAGCCTGCATCAAGTCCTGTCTAAGAAATTGTGATCTAATCAGCAGGTCCCACAGAAAAAACTGGGTTGGAGTCTTCTCCAAATGTTTACTAATAGAACAATCTTTTGGATACATCTTTTTCCAGAATTCCTCCGCTTCTCCTTCGCTTATCGACCGTTTACCCATATCCTTCTTCTGTCTTCCAATGGCCAATTCTTTGAGTATAATATCTCACAGATTGAGTCATACCCTGAGCGGCAACAATTTCAATCATAAATTTTGGTCTGACAAGAGTCTGGTGGCACAAAGGAAACAACCTTTGCAAGTGTCAGGATCATGATCTCTTTTTTCTCTTCGACACTTAATGAGGCCACTACCTTTTCTAGCTCTTCATGCACAACTGGAGTTATCACTTTTGCCACTCACCATTCATCATTGTGTGTATCATATTAATATTACCGCCTCCATGATTCGGTAAAGGGTCGATGTTGACATTAGGTGCAGCCGGTTGTAGAGAGACCACCTCTTGGTGTATTAGATCCTGTATTTTGTGCTTGAGTTTTATACAATTATTAGTATCATGCCCAACACTATTTCAATTATACGCACACCTTTGATCAGGCCTATTGAACATAGATCTGGTATCCATCGGTTTGGGACCCACTTGTGGACATATCCGGCCACAGGTAGTCGCTCGTACGGCTTTGTTCGGCTTTCGGCGACTGCACAGAGTTCTTTGAAGGCTTTTTCTCGAATCTAGGCCTAGGTGGATCATAACTTTCTTGTGGTGGAGGCATCTTTTGATAATTTCTGTTGTTGGGACGGGGAACTTGATTTCTTGGATATGGATTTGTTTGGTAGTTTGGAAATGGATCTTGGAAATCCGGAGGGAAATTTTTATATAGTGCATCTTTGACTTGATAAACAAGAGAGGGTGCTTTTTAGCTGACTGCACGTTAGCATAGTTGGAAGTAACACCTTGATTATAATGAGATGGAATTTAGTAAAGTGAAAGATGATTTTGGTACGTTGGCGATGTATTTTGGTAAATTGGAGGTGGATTTTTGTAAGTGGGAGATATATTTTGGTAAATTGGAGGTGAATTATTTTTCTTACTAGCCATGTAAGAGTTTTGAGAACGTAGAGAACGACCTTGGGAGTGGGAGAATGAAGATCCTCTTGGGGTTTTCCCCTCATATGAAACAACAACCATGTCTTCTCTCTTCTTTTTCAACAACCCTGATGATCCAGGTGATGCAGCTACACAAGCTATCTTCCTTGATTTTAAACTGTCCTTGATAGTATCACCAATCTTGACTATCTCTGCAAACTTTTCTTCAATGGGCAACATAATTCTATCATAATATTTGTATTATTGCACACTCACGATTACTTTGATGATTCCTTTTTCAGACATGGGCCGTCTCACCCTCGCCGCTTCTTCTCTCCACATATAGGCGAACTCCCTATATCTCTCGGTTGATTTTTGCTTCATGTTCTCCAAATAGTATCGATCTGGAGCAATTCCTACGTTGTGAGCGAATCGATCGATATAATTTTTGGCCAATGCATTCCAGCTGGGCCATTGCATGGTTTATGCGAGGTGAACTATTCAAGAGCTTCTCCGCACATGCTTTGGCTGAAGAACTGCATCAATAGAGTTTCATTCCTACAAACTCAAATGAGATGGTCGCAATAGGATCTCAAATGAGCCATAGGGTTCCTCACTCCTCTATCAAATTTCAGGATTTTGAGCCTTTCTTGAAGGTCCAAATTTAAATGAATACATAAATCTTCCTATCTATGCCAAACGATATCACGGACTCATTGGAGCTCTTTCATGACTTTCTTGATCTCTTCTTTTATGTCCACCTTTTCCTCTTCCTTTGACCTCCACTCTTTTTCCTGTTCCTGATAATTGTTCATCTCAGAACCGTGCACATCATGCTTGGCAGGGACGAGAATTTGGAAAGTTGTTATTTTATATAATGGTGGAGCTACAGAGAGACTCTGGCCATTTTGAGCGGTTTGATAATTATGTGGGTAAGTCTGAGGATTGGTATTCTTGTTTAAGTGGTGGTGGGGTGTTTTGGAATTGAAAGTATTTTTGTTTTGATTTTTGTATTTATTTTGTGGTGGTGGAGCGGTTTGATGGTGGGTATTTTGAGGATGGGGTGGCATTTGGGGGTGGTTGTTTTGAGGAGTAGGTGGAGTTTTGTAGGATGCGGAAGCATATTCGGCATTTTTGGTAGTTAGATATATAATCGACGGATTTTGAGCAGGTGTAGATGGCTGATTCTGAGCAGGATCCACATTTGAAGAAGGGAAGTAAATTGGAGGTCTCCCATCAGCACCATTAGCAGCAAACCCTGGTGGAGGAAGATCCTGTATCCTTTGCATTTCAACTCTCATTTTTGCAATTTGCTATATTAATTGCAGAATCAATTCATTGTGGTCCGCAACGGTGGGTTGATCCACCACAACGTTGATGAGATTTACTTGTTCGTTACTGTCTCCCATGACTGCCTTTCTTTTGTCTGAGATTTGTCTAGGGAAGGAATCTGTGGGACCTTTCGATCTGGTGAAATAGGGATGATATACAAGCTTTTGATCGACACAGATCTGTTTCAAAGTACCTGAGAAGGAAAACAACTAAAAGGCAGATTTGTTAGTGTAGATTCAGAATACAAGATTTACACTCTTTGTCAAGCAACTTCCTCAAAGGATGCACAATTTTTTAAAAATCCTTGATGGACCTCTGGTAAAACAAAGCATGCCCAAGAAAGCTTCTCACACATTTTACAGAGATAGGTGGGGGAAGTCTCAATATTACCTCGACTATAGTTCAATCAACCTCTATACCTTTCTCTGAAATACGATGACCCAATACAATACCCTCTTTTACCATGAAGTGACATTTTCCCAAATGTAGTAATAGATTGCAGTCTTCATACCTCTTTAGAACCTCAGAAAAATGACTCAAACGCCACTCAAAGGAGTCACCAACCACAGAAAAATCATTTATAAAAACCCCAATAGTGTCCTCAACCATATCAGAGAATATCGACATCATATATCTCTGAAATGTGGTGAGTGCGTTGCACAACCCAAACGACATTATCTTGAACGAAAAGGACCAGTATGGACAAGTAAAGGTGGTTTTCTCTTGATCTTTCGGTGCAACATAAATCTGATTATACTGTGAATAACAATCAAGAAAATAGTACCACCCCTTTCCAGCAAGTCTATCTAACATCTGGTCCATGAAATGCATAGGAAAATGATCCTTTTTGGTCCATGCATTTAATTTCTGGTAGTCCATACACACCCTCAAACTAGTAACCTGTCTCATTGGAACAAGCTTATTTTTCTCATTGGGGGACCATAGTCATTCCCCCTTTCTTAGGTACACACTTAACAGGACATACCCAACAACAATCAGCAATTGGATAAATCACTCCGGCATCCAACCACTTAATAATCTCCTTCTTAACTACCTCTTGCATAGGTGGATTTGGACGTCTTTGATGCACAATACTAGGCTTATGATCGGGCATGAGTTGGATTTTATGAGAACAAATACCGGGATTGATCCCAATAATATCCGGAGTAGTCCACCCAATATCTCTTTTGAACTTTTTTAACACTTTTGCCAAACTCTCAACTTGATGCACATTCAAATCTGATGCAAAAATAACCGGAAAACTGTCATCATAACCCAAAAATGCATACCTCATATGAGGTTGTAGAGGCTTAAGTTCTAATTTTGGAGCCTCCTCAATAGACGGGTTTTTGGGTGGAGATTAAATTGTTACCTTGATCAAGTGTCGCGACCAATGACCCATACTCTTTAATGCCATCACTATCAAAATTAATGATCACTTCCGCCAATGCTTCTACACCCAAAAGCTCTTCAATTTGAACATTAGATGACTCTTCAACTCTGTAAGATATAGAAGATACTGATTGTAGCTCACCACTATGACTCATGGGCCTACACATTTTGAAGGTCACTTATTCATTGTTCAACCGGAATTTCATCTTCCCCTTTTCCATATCAACCAAGGCTCTACCCGTAGCAAGGAATGGCCTCCCAAGAATAATAGGCACCTCAAAATCGACCTCACAATCAAGAATCACAAAATCGGATGGAAATATGAACGACTCAACTTTTACTAGGATATCGTAGAGTATACCCATGGGCCTTTTTAACATTCTATCGGCCATCAATAGCAGCATCGTTGTGGGCTTTTGTTCACCTAAGCCCAACTTCTTGAAAATCGAGAGGGGCATGAGATTTATGCTTGCCCCAAGATCAGATAATGTTTTCGCAAAATGTAATAACCCGATTGTACAACGAATAGTGAAATAACCCGGATCTTTATTCTTTTGCACTAGAGATCTTGTAACAATAGCACTACAGTGCTGCATTCTATCATCATCCTCAAAAGTAATTGATATTTTCTTCTTAACCCAATCTTTCATGAACTTGGAATAACCGGGCATTTTTTCAAGAGCTTCTACCAAAGGGACGTTGATAGAAAGTTGTTTCAACATCATTATAAAATGCCGATATTTACCATCCTCGGACTTTTTTACTAACCTTTGTGGGAAAGGATGTAGTGGTCTAGGCATCGGGGTTACATTTAGTGAACCTTAACATCTTTTACCGTTTTATCTTCTAACTCACCACTGACCTCCACCACCGTATAATCATCTCTTATCACCTTTTATACACCAGACGACATACGTGGGTCAATGGTTTGCTTACCACCCCGAGTAGTGATTACCATTCAATGCCCATCGTTTTTTGGATTTTGGACTGTGTTGCTAGGAAGAGTGCCCAGTTGCCGTGTGTTCAAAGTTGCAGAGAATTCGTCCATTTGCAACTCAAGATGCTTAATCGAGATTGCATGTGTATCAACTTTTTGCCCTATACTAGCTAAATCATTCTTTAACACTTTAGTTTTCTCATCACTAGCATCGAACCTCCTCCTCATTTTATGCATCATATCCTCAACTCGTGCCATACTACGTCCACCATCCCTAGGAGAAACTTCACGATTTTGAGGTGGAACATAGGGCCCACTCCTATCATTTCTGTCACCATAATTACCCTAGTTGAAGTTGTTGTCACGTATGTAATTCCCATCTCGATAATAATGAACCTCGCGGTTATAATTATCATTCTTCCTACCTTTGTTTTGTTGACCTTGGCGCCAATTCTACTAATTGGATCCTTGGGCGTTCGATCGGAAACCCCCCGTCTGATCATTCACTGCCTATGAGTCCTCCTTATAGTAATATTCATTTTTTGCGGTGGTGGTTTAGATAAGTAGTTCACCACATTTACCTTTTCCGCACCCCCAACAATATGTTTCAACACCAACCCAAGATCAGTTCTCATTTAAGCCATCTCCTCACGAAGATCATCTGCAAGTGAGTTGTGTGCGGATTGGTCTTCGAAGGTTTTTCTCCCAGTATTTGACTTTCTAGTACTCCAAGCTTTATTATTTCGGGAGATTTTCTCTAACTTTTCAACAATCTCGGCATAAGGATACTTCCCATAAGAACCACCCGCTATCGTATCCAACATCACGTTGTTATTATCATCTTGATAGAAATACTCTTTCAGAGACTCATCATCTATGGATTAATTTGGGACACTTCTCAATAATTAAGTGAACCTATCCCAAGAACTGCTAACTCAATCTCCCAATAGTGCCACAAAGTTGTTCACTCTTTTTTATGTGGTTTAGTTTCTTAGACACCGGGTAGTAGCGTGCTAAGAAAGCATCCTTCAGTTGATTCCAAGTGAATATTGAGTTACAGGGGAACTTAGTATGCCAAATAGCAGCCTATTTCGTGAGTGAGAGAGCAAAAAACTCTTAGCCATATTACAACCATATTCAAATTGGGCCTCCCTACACAACTTTTACACACTACGCTTACCTTAGCGATGTGGGCATGTGGATCCTCAGAAGGTAGCCCTGAAAACAAACCTCTTGCAGTGAGCATTTGCATCAGACTACTAGTTACCACAAAAGTGTTGCCGTGTGGTAGAGGGGGCAAGACGAGTGGCTCATTAGAGTCTTTGGTATTTTCATAGCCCCTACTGTACTCTTGAGGGCGTGGACCGGGAGGTTGTCTCCGTATATGACCTTCCCCAAAAATATCAGGTAATAGAGGGTCATGAGGATCGACCAATGGTGGCATTTGCGGGTCGACCTCATAACCTAGGATACCCAAATTCTTATTCATTCTTATTAAATTACACTCTAGTTCGGGGTCAGGTTCAACTACGGGTATTCCTCTACTCTGTGTGTTTGGCATATAATGAAGTTAGACCTGCAGGAGATAATAACAAAAACAAAAAGTAAAATTTTAAAAGTTTGACTAAACTTTTTTAATAAGCTTAAAGTTAATCTAAAAGCCACTTTCCTCACAGCGGTGCCAAATTTTGATACAATCAAATTTACTTGTCGAAACAAAGTAAAAGAGGTCACATCAAGTAAATAACCCAAATACTGAGTGTGTCTGTATATGTACTCTTGAGGGCGTGGACCGGGAGGTTGTCTCCGTATATGACCTTCCCCAAAAATATCAGGTAATAGAGGGTCATGAGGATCGACCAATGGTGGCATTTGCGGGTCGACCTCATAACCTAGGATACCCAAATTCTTATTCATTCTTATTAAATTACACTCTAGTTCGGGGTCAGGTTCAACTACGGGTATTCCTCTACTCTGTGTGTTTGGCATATAATGAAGTTAGACCTGCAGGAGATAATAACAAAAACAAAAAGTAAAATTTTAAAAGTTTGACTAAACTTTTTTAATAAGCTTAAAGTTAATCTAAAAGCCACTTTCCTCACAGCGGTGCCAAATTTTGATACAATCAAATTTACTTGTCGAAACAAAGTAAAAGAGGTCACATCAAGTAAATAACCCAAATACTGAGTGTGTCTGTATATGTTAAAACACCTTTCACATAAGCATCATTTAATTTACATTACATTCTATACATGCTTAGAGCTTCATTCATCACATCGCACACTTTAACATACTTCATGTAATCATGGAATTCATTAAGGTATATCTCTACCCTACTTCATATAATAAGCATCATAAAACAAATTTATCATCAATGACATCATTATTATCTTTCTTCACATAACATACCTTCAAGGCCTCATTCATAATCCACAAGTACATTCTCATTCACACAATTCAAGTAACACCGCCACCAAGAAGATGGATCATACCACTCATTAGCATTTCATAATTAAAACTTAACAACATAACAACCTTACCCTTTAATCCAAGATTCCATAACCTATAGAATTTTGATCAACAATTCATCATAAATTATCCCGTATGACATTGTGTAACCATCAATAACAACACAAGTAAAGCAAATCTCAAAGACTACAAAACCAAGCTGATTTAACCCATTTCCTAAGCCACAATTTGATAAAAAGATTTATTATGATTTTATTGATGTTTTAGAATTAAAATATCCAAATAACATTAGAAATATCATATTTGATTAATTTAAAACGTTTTCATGCAAGACCCATATTTATAATTAATGATAGAAGAAGTTAGGGTTGAAAACCCTCTTTAAAAATTAATTAGAAATGGCTCCTTGAATGGAAGCTAGTTCAAGGATGGATACCATACCTCACATTGAAGTAACCCAAATGATTTTTAATTAAGAAACGACCACCAACATCAATCCTTGCTCTTCTTGACATCTAGCTTCCAAAGAGACTTGAGAGAGAGTTCTAACAGAGAGGGGTTTTTGGGTTTTAGGAAATGAGGTTTAAAACAAGGTCTTAGGATTTAAAAAGTTTCAATATACCTAAATTATCCTAAAAATATCACTAAAGGCTCAATAAATACTTGGGGTGAATTTACCAAACACCCCAAGTCATTATAGGGTAAAGACAACTTTTGGGGCAGTCTCACAGACGGACCAACCAACGGACCATTTGTTAACCTATGGCCCGTTGGTGGGGTCTCGTTTGTTGGGACTTAGCCTAATTTAAGGTCAGTCTGTCCTTCCATTATGGTCCCATCAACGCCCTATGGTCGATGGACCGTTGGTTGACCAAGGGACTATCGCTTGGTTAGTCATATTGTAACTGATTGGCTGCTTCTTGCCAAGAGGTGGGGTTCTCTTATAGTGCCCCTCATCGATGGGTTCGTACAATGACATTAAGACCCTAAACGTAGTCGTCTAGGTCATCGGGAAATCTTACACGAATGTCAAACAAAACAAACACGTAAAACTCACTTAAACACATAGAGACCCACAAGCACGTTCGAAGGCATATGTTCCGAAAGTCATGGACGTTCTTGAACGTCTGATCTTCAAACTTAACCAAACATTACACACTGACTAAGGAAACTAATATAACCCATTTTAACTTAAAATTAACTACCGAAACAAGAACGAAGCTCTACTTAACCTTAATGCATTTTAGGGCCTTAGATGACCCCTCACTCGGAACAACATTCGTCCTCGAATGACACTAAAACGTTAAGACAATCAAAGACTCACATAGAATCACATAGCACAACTCAATCAACGATCAAACATCAAATTCGAGGAACCACCTAACAAGGAGCACTATTTCACACTTTCAAACACTTTGCAACACAAGCACTCTAGCAAAACTTTCGCATTTCAAAATCTTCTCTTATCCTTCACCTACGGAGGAACTATCTTTTACAATATTAAACATTCTCATATACAACACTTTTACAAACATTGTTATTACAATTCAAGAAAAAGCAAATTTTTTCAAAAATGATTTTTTTCATAGTGAGCCTAGTGTACCCATGCAACTTCGCAAACTTCAGAAATTCAATCTCACTTTCATTTCTTCACTTATGGAGTTACTACCTTATCAAATATTAAAAATTCTCATAAACACCATTTCTAATGATACTGAAACCATAGTTCATGAAAAATATAATTTTTTCAAAATTTCAACTTCGTTACGGTAACTTAAAACATCACTGCGTCGCATGCTTAAAATTTCAATAATGCACCTTTCAAGAGACTTTGACATGCTGACATGATAATATGAGAGACAAGACCATATGAACTTACTCAAAAAAGACTTTGTAATGTACGCTAAGTGCAATGTGAGAGTAGCATCATATACTACAACTCCCACTTAATAACCCTTGCGGATTCTCTTGGACTAAGTACTCTACATGTAATTCTACTTAACATTCATCATGCAAAACTTAACTTAAACTTGCTTCATTAAAATTAAACATTATTATTTAAGATTCTTAATCATTACCAAACTACTAAGGATTTGGTCTCAAGCTTGAATAAGAACAAAAAGAAAAGATGAGGATATCAAATAACTTTATCCAAAAATCATCTTCCCCCCCTTAGGGTGAAGACATCTTCAAGGTCTCATACTTCAAAGTACCATTATACCTATCACAAGGTAGGATCTCACACTACCCTCAACTCATGCACATCAATACTAAGATCAACCTTACAAGTTGATACGCTCAAACTTACTTATCAAATAAGAAGTAAAGCGGTCGTATAGGAGATTGAGATCGTTCCCTTGAGGAAAATAGTTCAGACTTGACTTTATTCTATTATTACTATTATTTAGTCAATTATTTCCAAACAAACGACAATAAAGGGGGGTTTTATTTCTAATTTAGTGAAAGTAATTAACTAAATTAAAGTAAACACCTAACAGATTAAAATATTGGAGCTTAATCAATTTATAAAAGTAACTAGGGCTTAAGTGTTCCCCATAGGTTCCTAACATGATAATTCTATCTATAACAATTCTTTACTAGTATCTTGCATGTAAAGTGATAAGTTATGTATCTCTAAATCCTATGTCCGACATCTAGAAAATTTCACTCTGAAACTTGGTTCGGTGACGTGTGTTGCTATAATAACCCTTACTTTTACCTCATATTAAGCATTGTATTTGATATTTGACTAAGTTATCACCTCGTACCAATCGACACTAGCCTATTAGATAGTTTACACTAAATATATGTTGATAATTCTTTCCTATTATATACCTCCTTGGTCCGACAAGTATCATTAAGGCGAGTTCTAACGTTGGCCATCCATTAAAAACACTTCTATACAAAAGAATTATTAATACATGCAAGACAGTATTCCAGAATAGCTATTTAGTTAGATTTTACCTCATTATTCACCAATGGTTCCCACAACACTAGTTATGGAGTTTAGTTACCCATGGTCATAATCACACTATTCATATATTTAATATAAGAATTCATGCACTTTCATTAATGAGAAAGAATAAAATTCAGAAATTCAGTTGATTAATCAACAAAAGCACCAACAATCAATTCCAGAAAAAGTGTAACAATTGCTGAAATTAATCCTTCAATACTTGAACAAGAGAACTAAAGATTATCCAAAAGTCTAATTATCAAAAAGTCTTACCCCAAAAACGAGGTGTTTTTGAACTATTTATAATAAAAACAAAAACCTAATAAAAGAAGGATTCTAATAACTGAAAATCTGTCAAAATGCGTCTGAGTAGACGGACCTCGTGACGGATTGTCGTGGTCACGACGTGCCGTCATGGCCTCCGTTGCCCCATAATTCACAAATTCTTCTACTGCTTTCTTCATTACACTCAACAAACATGTATAAAGGACAGTTTCAAACACGATGGTCCATCGAGGGTCTCCATTCCATAATACTTTAAATCTTTGGAATTTGGGTATTGGAGTACTCTCTAATCATTACGATGAACCAGCAGGAAGGACCGTCGTGGATATTACGGTCCGTCATGGACCTCTGTAATCCTATACTAGGTCAGACTTCCCCATCTTCCTTCAGCAACTTCTTCCATCACTAGGATGACACCTACGGACCGTCACAAGCTCGACGGACCATCATAAGCTCCGTAGGTGGTCCCTTATGCATTTCTCACTCAAAAACTTTCGCGTTCATCTTTGGACAGATTTCCTGCAAATAAGGAGAAACATACATAAAAATCAGTACAAAAAGGCTTTTGGACACAAACAAAACTTAAAGGAAAAACATTAAAAATGCCATGAAACAACGGTACATCAACACCCTCAACTTAAATTCGTTGTTTTTCCTCAAGCGACGCACTATGACTCACTACAAAATCATTGTATAATAGTATCCATATTTTAGCTTTCGCAATCATTCGGCTATCAATTCCGATCAGTATTATCATATATATGTATGTTATCACTATTAGGATTGAATTATGTGGAAGCAGAAGATGACACAGACTCATCACGCACTGACACCTATCCTCTTCAATTTCTCACCGAGGTGCTAATATTTCCGGTATTGCAACTAGTGTCCTCACTTCAAAACAACATCCTCATTTTTCACACAATGATTTAAGTTTGACAAAAGGGATTACTTTTCAACACTCACTCTCAGAACAAATTCACAACTCATTCATATATATTGCCATAAGATTGCCTTATTTTCACTGCTTTAAGTTCGGCAAACAACTTTTCGGATCACGATAGCACTTTCTTAGCTTGTAACATAGTCTCAAGGTCAGGTACGGTATATTTAATTATACTTTAGTGGCTTTTTTCCCTCCTTGACATATCAGCTAAACGTACCACATTTTATCATTTTAGTACGCGCTTTTTCTTTTATTCTTTAACCTTGCTATTTTCATTTCTTTCTTTATTTCTGTAAGTGACTCTTTTCTTTTCTTGCTTGTATTTATTATATTTTTTTATTTCACTTTTATTTCAACTGGTTCTTGAGTCAACTTTGTTTTTGTTCTTTCTCATTCTTTGTTCTTTCAACCCAACTTTCTAGAGCATTCCTCACAATAGCCACCCTCAACTCATGGCTTTGCCATGAGTCAAAGTACAGAATACCCAAAGTTATGTTACGGCCCCAAAAAATGTTGTTTACTTGATTAGCCACCCTCAACTTATGCTTTTTGCATAAGATGAGGTGCACATGTCCTAGGAGGGACCAGGTCCAACACAGTATTCCCAGAAATGATCAGTTGGGGTGAAAAAGAAAGGTCTATTTTAAGCTCAAATCATTTGGATAAAAGAGGAATTAATTTAATTCATTTTTTTATTTAGGCTAAAAATTGGCTATATTGAACAAGGGCCTATGATCCTTTCCTAATTGTCTATTACATCTTACTTTTAGCAGGACTAACTAGGCAAGTTCTAGCTCAGTACAAATAGTGGACTATTAAAATTTTCCTCACACTAACTTGATATCTAATTACTCTACCAGATTATCAAACACCTAGTTCTAGTTTTAGACATAGGGTCATGCAGTGGTGTATCTCTATGTCATGCTTAAAGCCACACATTTATCCATTATTGTGCCTAGACATACATCATTTTCATTACATGAGGATATCATTTTTGTTTTGGCCATCATGCTGCTAAGTTATACTATGTACACGAGATATAGACATGCCGGTTCAATAATAAAAATAATCAGTGTCTTGGGGAAAAAGAACACAGGCAAGAAAACCCCAAAAGAGCCTAGCACTCACTTTCCATTTAACCCACCCCAACAAAAAAATATGCAATTGTCCCCAATGCATAAAAAACCCTTAAATCCGAGAGTTGTAGGTGAAGAAAACCTGGGGCGCAAAACGCCGGCGATCAGCAAGCTGGTGGGTCTAGAACCCACTACCTATGTAGTTTGGACACCCTCAGTAGTGTCCTCATCAGCAACATCACTATCAATAGTGCCTCCCACTGTCTCCACATCTCTGGACATAGATTCCCATGCAGCTGACTCTACAACCCTAATCTAATGCGCCTCCTCATCAGCAACCGAGGCTCTCCTCGCAGCCTCCATCTCACGACGCTCCTTATTCCTTGCCCTAGCCTCATCCTTCTCTCGACCCTTGCGCATCTTTTCATGCTCTTGAGGGGGAGGTGGTGGAATCTCAGAAGTGGCGAATAAAGCAGCAAGCACTGTGTCCTCAGGAGGCTCTACAAAAGGGGCCTCAGACTAAGGCACCCTAGCCTCTAGGATCATATCAATATCTGCTCGCAGACTCTCAACCGCAGCATGAAGGGTCGACACGACCACTAGAGGGGCTGGCCGGGCTAGCACCTGCAACTCCAAGCACTCCTCCACCTCAGCAATAGACCTCTGCATCCAAGGATGGATGTGATGAAAAAGTGTGGCCATCTGAGCCTCTAGTTTCTGGACCCTAGCAAGCGGGACCAGAGCGGGGAAAGGAGATGAGAGAGAGGAGCTAGGGGCAGTGCTTTTACCGGCGATAGACTCGACCGGGGTAGTGTAAGTGGTTTCGGAAGTAGCCTGCATAGCCGTTCTAGAATGCGCTACAGTATGAGCCAGATTCTCACCAAGTGGAGGCACCTTTGGATGTGGCCCTCTGCGTGGAGCCAACTCATTGGCCTCATCCCCTATGAGGCCGATATCAACAGTGCCCTGTGGAGTCTTGAGCTGATCAATGTGCCAGATTGGCACACCTGCAGACCTGCATAATGAAAATATCATGCACAAAAAAGGGTAAGTAGTGGTGACGTTGAAAACCTTTTCGTGCATCATCGCCTGTAAAAGACAAGCGAAGTCAACCTCAAATTCAGCTATCATTGCTACCATTAGAAATGCGCGATCCCATGTAACTATACTATCTGCAGCCTTGGGGAAGGGGAAGTGGCGGAAAATCAACCATAAAAACATAGCCGTGAAGGTCAAGATAGCCTTCCGGACGGCTCCCTTCGGCTCTATTACCCAATCGACACCCACTGTATCAATAGATAAGTTCAGGGCCATCCACCTCTTTGTGGTCTCTATTAGCGATGGCTCACGCAAGAATTGGCCATCTTTAACAATTTGCACCGGTAGTCAAACTCGGCGGTGAGAGAGGTCTTGGTTGAAAAATCAACATCCTTGTCGTACAGATACCGGTGGATGGTTGGAAGGGAGATGTAGACTAGTATTTTGCATACTCTAACGTGCTCAAGTGGAGACTGTTTGGCAGGGGAAGCCCGCCTATCGATCTGTGATAAGAGAGTAGCCACATAAGAGACGTAAATCTCTCGAACCAACTCCTCACTGTAGCGGCCCATAGAATGAGCTGTCCACTCTATTCGGTGTCTGGGGAAGAGAGTGTAGATATCCGGCATGGTGGGGAGACTTCCCGGAAGGACCTGCCTCTCCAGTGCAAGGGTTCGTGTCATGACACCTTTATCATTTAGAAACATGGCGTCTGAATACAATTGGTATTGTCCGTCGACACACCACTGGTTGGGCTGGTCGATAACTGGGGAGAGAGACTAGTCGGTGAGCCTGGAGTGGAATCATGACTATCAGCCTCATCACATGAATCAGAATGTGTAGCCATGAAGGGTGTAGCCATGGCGGGTGCAGAGACATCTCTGGACCCGGAGGCTTCCTCTGAACACGAAACTCCTAAGGAACCATACGCTCCTTCTTCTTGTGTAGATTACCCAGAAGGTGTGCCGGTCAGTGTGCGCTCCTCATCAGAGTGGAACGAAGAGACTACGCCATATGCCACCTTTTTAGGCGTAGCTTTGGTTGCACGTGCAGCTCGTGCTGGAGTGGTAGTGCTTGGGACCACGTACTTGGGATCATGCTCATCATCAGAGCCTATAACTAGTCGGGCAAACAGGGCGATAGACTTTGAACGCCCACGTGTGTAAACTCGATCTAGTTTCGGTGCCATTAGAGATAGTACCTTTAAAGAATCATTATTAGTACTAGAACGAGCAAACAAGACAAGCAAAAATGAGACAAAATACACATAAGAGCAAAGTTGTGATGACATCTCTGTATTAGCAGTGATCCACGATGGACTAGGTGACGACTCGTTGTGAGTATGATGGACAATCATGAAGTCCGTCATGTCTTACTTCAACGATGTTTATTTGGATTTACCAAAAGGAAAGTCTCTGATAGTTATGACAGATAAGAAGGACGGACCGTCGTGATAATGACGGTCCGTCGTCGATGTCCGTCATGGGGTACTTATAAAAAGTATAGAGACCCTTAGAAGAGGGATCTCTGACAGTTATGACGGATAAGAAGGATGGATCATCGAGAGTACGATGATCCATCGTAGATGTACGTTAGTGGACACTTAGAAAAATAGATACCTTTAGGACAAGGGTCTCTGATCGTCATGACGGTTGTGCAGGATAGACCGTCGTGGTAATGAAGGTCTATTGTAGATGTCCGTCAGAGTACACTTACAAAAATTTTGAGACTCTTAGGACTACGATCTTTGTCCGTCATCACGGTTTTGCAGGATAGACCGTTGAGGGTATAACTCTCTGTCGTAGATGTCCCTTAGTGGACACTTTAAAAAAACTAGAAACCCTTAGGACAAGGGTCTCTGACCGTCATGACAGTTGTGCAGGATGAACCATCGAGGGTACAACGCTTCGTCGTAGATGTCTGTCAGTGGAAACTTAGAAAAAAAGTAGAGATCCTTAGGACAAGGATCTTTGACAACCATGACGATTGTGGAGGAGGACCATTATAGGAACGACGGTCCGTCGCATAAGTCGGTTGGTGGACACTTAGAGAAAATGAATAGTGGGATTTTGGAACAGACCCTATTACGGTTCGTCGTGGGTACGACGGTCCATCGTCGGGGTCTCGTTCTGTTATTTAGTGATAGAACTGAGGATGCCACAATCATCCCCTGTGACTCAAATGGAATACTTGATGTTCACCTACATGTTTCTAACACAAATACCTAGCAAACTAGCAATGCTAAAGCATCAATTTCTCGAGTTTTAACAAGGCAATTCGAGGAATCTCAACCTAGGTCAGACAAAATTGGATCAAAGAACAAAGACCCACCAAAAAATAAATAGGCTAATAGTAATTCAAAAACAAAAATGCAACATAAATGGATAGAGATCAGAGACACATAGCTGAGAAGAGGAGAAAAACAAGCAAGTGAGGCACTTTGTTATTAAGAGCAGAACCACAAGAGCAGACTCTGACCAGTAGAAAGAAGATTTAGGGAATTGAGGATTTGGGGAAGTGGTATGGATCAGTTGATAGAGAAGATGGTGAGAAAGGTAGGATGGTGGAAAGGGAGGGAATGGGAAAAAGAGGGAAAGAAATGGTTAAATGAAGGGGTGGATTTTTTAAAGGTTGACAATTTTTAAAATTTCCCATACGGGTGGGGTCGGGTTGCTGGTTAATGACGCAACGAGTCCTCGACGATGGGCTGTCGCAGATGTGATAGTCCATCATGGGTTTCGTCGCGAATGCCCTAATTTTGAAAATAATTGAAAAACGTACATGGGACAACGGATTCATGCGATGGTCCATTGCATGCGTGATAATGTGCCTGCAAATTTAAACACATTAGTAAAAAATTCTACCATTACTAGAAATAAACCTATACGAATTGGGTTGCCTCCCAACCAGCGCCTGATTTAACATCGCAGCACGACTGAAGAAACTTGATTACTCAGACTTCATCATGATGGTATGCCTCGATCACTTCATTCGTCGATTCAGCATGCCCAAAATAGATTTTTATTCGTTGTCCATTCACCTTAAACGGTACACCCTCCTTGGTTTCCAACTCAACTGCTCGATGAGGGAATAGTTGGGTAACCAAGTAAGGGCCAGTCTATTTGGACTTGAGCTTGCTCGGAAACAAGCGCAACCTAGAATTGTATGAAAGCACCAAATATACAACCATAAAATCTCGTTTTTCAATTTTTATGTCATGGTACTTCTTCATGTTTTATTTGTAGGATATAGCAGATACCGATTAGAGCTCACTACTCTGCCTCAAGGACCTACAAAGGTTGGAAGTCACTTCTTCATTGTTCAACTGAAATTTCATCTGTCCATTTTCCATATCAACTAAGGCTCTACCTGTAGCGTGGAATGGCCTCCCAAGAATATTAGGAACTTTAAAATCAACTTCACAATCAAGAATAACAAAATCTGCCGGAAATAAAAATGATTCCGCTTTTACTAGCACATTATGGAGTACCCCTTTAGGCCTTTTTACTGTTTGATCGGCCATCAATAGCCGCATCGCAGTGGGCTTTAGATCACCCAAACCCAACTTCTTGTAAATCGATAGGGGCATTAGATTTATGCTTTCCCCCAGATCACATAATGCTTTCGCAAAATGAAATAACCCTACTGTACAAGTAATATTGAAGGCACCCAAATCTTCTTTCTTTTGTACTACAGATCTTGTAGCAATAGCACTATAATGTTGCATTCTGTCATCATCCTCAAAAGTGACCGATCTTTTCTTTGTAACCAAATATTCCCGGGAATTTTTTCTATAGCTTATACCAAAGAGACATTGATAGAAAGATGCTTCAACATTGCAATAAAATGTCGATATTTACAATCCTCTGTCTTTTTCACTAACCTTTGAGGAAAGTGGGGTTTTGGTCTAAGCATGGGAGTTACCTTTTCAGGAACTTCAGCATCTTATCCAGTGTAATATTTTACTTCACCACTAACCTCTACCACTTTATCATTATCTTTTATCACCTTTTCCTCATTAGATGGCATAGGTGGGTCAATGGTTTGCTTACAACCCCGAGTAGTGATTGCCATATAGTGTCCATCTTATTTTGGATTTTGGACAGTGTTGCCAGGAAGAGTGCCAGGTTGCCGTGTGTTCATAGTCGTAGATAAGTGGGCCATTTGCAACTCAAGATGCTTAATAGATAATGCATGTGTATCGACTTGCTGCCCAATACCCGCTAAATAACTCCTTACCTCTATAATGTTCTCATCACTAGCATCGAACCTCCTCATTATTTTGCAACATATCCTCAACTCGCGCCCATTCATATCATTTCTATTACCATAGTTACCCCAGGTGAAGTTGTTGTCGCGGTTGTAATTTCCATCTAGGACATAATGACCCTCATGGTTATAGCTACCATAGAACCGAACTTGGCGCTAATTCTCTTGATTTGAGCCTTGGGCACTCGGTCGAAACCCCCCCCCCGGCTGCTCATTTACCGCATAGGAATTCTCCTCGTAATAACATTCATCTTTTGGTGGTAGTAGTTTAGACAAGTAGTTAACTGCATTTATCTTTTCTACACCCCCACTGACATGTTTTAATACCAATCGAAGATCAGTTCTCATCTGAGCCATCTTTTCACGAATCTTATCTGTGGCTGGGTTGTGTGTGGATTGCACTGCGAAAGTATTTCTTCCAGTATCTGACTTCCTAGTACTCCAAGCTTTATTATTCCAGGAGATTTTCTCTAACTTTTCTGCAATCTCGGCATAAGGACACTCCCCATAAGAACCACCCGCTATACTATCCAGTAGCGCTTTATTATTATCATCCTGTCCCCAATAGAAGTATTCCTTCAGTGACTCATCATCTATGCGGTGATTGGGGACACTTCTAAAAAATGAAGTGAATCTATCCCAAGAACTTCTAACTGACTCTCCTTGTAGTGACACAAAGTTGTTCAGTGTGTCTTTGTGATTTAGTTTCTTGGAGACCGGGTAGTAACGTGCTAACAAAACATCCCTGAGTTTGTTCCAAGTGAAAATTGAGTTATAAGGGAGCTTAGTGAACAATATATCAGCCTCTCCCGTCGGTGAGAGAGGAAATACTCTTAGCCCTATTACACCTAAATCCAAATTAGGCCTCCCTACACAGCTTTCATACACTGCCTTTACCTTAGCTATATCGACATGTGGGTCCTATGAAGGTAGCCTTGAAAATAAACCTCTAGCAGAGAGAATTTGCATCAGACTACTTGTTACCACAAAGGTGTGGCCTTGTGGTAGAGGGGGCCAGACAAGTGGCCCATGAGAGTCTACAATATTATCATAACCTCTGTAGTATTCTTGAGGGCATGGAGCGGTATTTTTTCACGTTTGTTGATTTTCACCAGGATCATCGTGTAATAACTGACCATGAACATCAACCGGAGCTGGGATGTTCTAGTTTGGATCATCATCGTTAATACCCAGGTTTTGATTCATATTGCATAGTGTATGCTCTAATTCGTGGTTGTAGGGAAACAAGGGTTCTCTTACTCTCTATGTATTTGGCGTACAAGGAAGATAGTTCTACAAGAATAAAAAACAATAGAAAAGCAAAATTAAGAAAATATTGACTAAACTTTAGTAATAAGTTTAAGTTAATCTAAAAGCTACTTTCTCCGGTAGCGGCGCCAAAATTTGATACACTCAAACTTACTTATCAAATAAGAAGTAAAGAGGTTGTATCAGGTAAGAAACCTAACTAATGAGGTTGGGATTGTTCCCACGACGAAAATAGTTCAGACATAACTTTATTCTATTTTTACTATTATTTAGTCAATTATTTCCTTATAAAAAAAGACAATATAAGGGGTTTATTATTTCTAAATTAATGAAAGTAATTAACTAAATTAAACTAAAAACCTAACAAATTCAAATATTGGAGCTTAAACAATTAAAAAAAGGAACTAGGACTTAAGTGTTCCCCACAAGTTCCTAACATGATAATTTTAACTATGATAATTTTTCCTAGTATCTTGCATGTAAAGTGATAAGTTATGTATCTCTAAATCCTTGGTCCGACATCTAGAAAATTTCACTCTGCACCTTGGTCCGGCTACGTGTGTTGCTAGACTAACCCTTACCTTTACCTCATATTAAGCATTTTATTCGATATTTGACTAAGTTATTACCTCGTACCGATCGACACTAGCCTATTAGATAGTGTACACTATATCTATGTTGATAATTCTTTTACTATTATCTACATCCTTGGTCCGAAAAGTAACATTAAGGCGAGTTCTAACGTTGTCCATCCGTTAAAAAGACTTCTAAAAATAAGAATTATCAATACATGCAAGACACTATTCTAGAATTGCTATTTTAATTAGATTTTACCTTAGTATTCTCCCATGGTTCCCACAACCCTAGTTATGGAGTTTAGTTACCCATGGTCATAATCACACTATTCATCTATTTAATATAAGAATTCATGCACTTACTTTAATGAGAAAAAATAAAATCCAAAAATTCACTTGATTAATCAACAAAAACACCAACAACCAATTACAGAAAAAGTGTAACAATTGCTGAATTAATCCTTCAATACATGAACAAGAGAACTAAAGATTATCCAAAAGTCTAACTATATAGAAGTCTAACCCCAAAAACGAGGTTTTTTTGAACTATATATAATAACAACAAAAACCTAATAAAAGAAGGATTCTAATTACTGAAAATCGGTCAAAATGCATCTGGTTCGAAGGACATCGTGACGGACTGTTGTGGTCACGACGGGCCGTTATGGCCTCTGTCGTCCCATACTTAAGAAATTCTTTTGCTTCTTTCTTCATTACCCTCAACAAACAGATATGACGGACCGTTCCAAGCACAACGGTCCTTCGAGGTCTCCCTTCCATAATTCTTCAATTCCATGGAATTTGGGTGCTGGGACTACTCACTGATCATTACGACGAACCAGTAGGACAGACGGTTGTGGATATGATTCTCCGTCGTGGACTTCTGAAATCCCACAGTAGGTCAGACTTCCCATCTTCCATCAGCAGCGTCTGTCCTCACTACGATGCCACCTACCGACCGTAACAAGCTCTACGGACCATCATAAACTCCGTAGGTGGTCTCTTCTGCATTTCTCGCTCAAAAACTTCCGCGTTCATCTTTGGACCAATTTCCTTCAAATAAGGAGAAACTTACATAAAAATCTATAGAAAAAGACTTCTGGACACACACTAATCTTAAAGAAAAAGCATTAAAAATACCGTGAAACCACGGTACATCACATGTCAAGCATAACACTCTCCTCTTAGGATATAAGATTAGACAAACTCTTTCAAACCCAACCTTATTCAAATATTAGTCACCCGTTAACTCAATCTCATGGAACAAAACTCCCTTACTAGTAAATCATATTTCAAGATCTTCAACTCAATTCAAAGAACAACTTAGAAAAGTTAATCACACAAGAAGGTTCTCCTTTACTCCTACAAAATCTACACATCTTCTCCATTCCTCAAATTTACACCTAAAAGCATTTCTATCATCATTGAACATAATCACAAGATAACTCATTTGCTCTCAAAGACACTTTATTCAACCTTTATAATTCTTACCATGCTAAAAATAAATCACCACAAAGTTTCTTATTACAACACTTGCAATCTCATAAGTCACACATAGACATAAATGGCTTTACATCACAATTCTCATAACTAACCTTCACATTTTCTTTTCTGGCAACAAAACCATCATAAGCATAAAAAATCACCTTTTCTCTCCCTTACGCTTAGAAACATCTCCCTTTTCAAGCAATGACACCTAGAAAACCAATGAACAAAGGATTAAAACAGGGGTTATTTCTCATCTCATCATTGGTATTAAGTTTGTTAATATCAATACTCTCATTAGAGTGTTCAAAGAGACTAGTCTCTTCATCAACTTTACACTTTCATGGGTGACTACATCTTAGTAACTTTTACATAGGCTCATTTGACATTGCTTTAATCTTTTAGATTAGTCTCATATCATGTTCTCACCACATTCATTAACATTAGAACATTAGCTCTTCATAATTACTCACCCCTTTTTACGTGAATTTTCATTTGATGATATGCCAATGCCCTTGGCCATTTTTGTGATTCACACTCTCACTTAACCTTTCTAGGATTTCATCATTTCATTATATAATATTCATTTAACCATATGCCATTGCACTTGGCAATTTAGTGTGTTTTACACTCTTATTTAAACCTTCTAGGGTTACATTATTTCAGTACATACATCTTAGGTTCACTTATTTTTGAATGTATGCTAGACTTATGGATCTATACATAAAATCCATGAGGCTTCATTCATAGATCGTTAAGTGATTCATATCTTCCTAAGATTATGTAATACAAGACTTATGCATCTTGTATGTATGTCAAGAACTTAATTTTGATCTAAGTAGGTGGTATTATTCTTGAACATTTTAATTCACGTATGACATATGTATCAATACAGAATTTAGCCAAGGGAGCCCCATTTCGAATCCCTTAGACAACACTTACATTTTTTTTCGTTCATAATGTTTTGGTCCACATGACATTGGGACCCTAGATCGAGCCCCAACATCAATGTTTCCACTTTATCTTTCTCCTTTGAATTACCACTTACTTGACCGAGGGATTGTTGGATCAAACCCCCAAAACCCCTTTTATTTTATTTAATTTATTATTATTATTATTATTTATCTATTTCTCCTTGTCTATTTTGAGTTTACTATGAGGTTGTGGGATCAAACACCCTCTTTATTTTGCTTTTATTCTCCTTCTTCAATCTGCCTAAGAGGTCGTGGGTTCGATTGCCACACGCCTCCCCCTTTATTTTTATTTTATTATTCTCTTTAAGTCAGCCTAAGAAGTTGTGGGTTCTATTCCCACGCCTCACCTTTCTTTTCTTTTTATTTTCCCTTTCTCCTTTATTCTCCTTCACAATTTTGAGGTCGTGGCTTTGATTCCCCCGCCTCACATTACTTTTCATTTATTTTTCCTTTTCTTCCAATTGCTATTGGGAGGTCGTGGGTTCAATTCCCACGCCTCCAATTTTATTTTTTGAGGTCCCATATGTTGAGCCCCTGTTTTTGGAAGTTTTGATGTCAAGTCCATGATTCCATGGTCTCATGGCATATGAACGAATGATATGAAAAGATGGTATGTTCTATCTGCAATATGATATGTGCTATGTGTAATATGTTATGTTCTGTGTGCAATATGATAAGTATGATGATGCTTGTTACTCTCATGGCATGAATTACCCAACGTAAATTTGTAAAGATCACTAACTTTCCTAATCACAATTTGGCAAGTCCACTGACTTGACTTTCCATAACCATGTTGTTATGAAAGAGATATTATTACTCATGCATGACCTTGATGTGTGCTTTCATCTACCCATACTTAGTACAAATGTGTACTAATCCCATGCAACTCTATATTTTTAGGTGCAGGCACAGGTGGACGCTACGGTTTACAGGTTGACGTTGCAGCTGTCCATACTTGGCGCTTTCATACGTACTTGGTAGGCCCTAATGATTTCAAGGATGTCTACCGTTATTATCTAGATTATATGTAGGCTTTATATAGTGGATCATCTTCCACTAGTGTTTGTTTCCTTTTTCATTCCAGACATTGTATTGGCGCCGTTTTGGCAAAAATATGTTTAGTGCAATTATGAATTGTTTCTTTCATTTGATTATTTTTAACATTAACCTAGATGAAGTAAGAATGACGTATGCAGGCTTGTCTGCGACCTCTGAGAGGTCAATGACGCCGGTCTTGTCTGGAGTCTAGATTTCGGTCATGACAAAGTTTGTATCAGAGAACTAGGTTAAATTCTGAGGATAATAAGTTCATTTCAACCACATTGAGGCGTTTCTAAGTCATTGTAGTGATGTGCACCACTATCCTGAATTAGAGACTGCATGATGCATAGCAAAAATTTCCCTAATTCTGATCTTATTATGCCTTTCCTAACGTCTAATTTTCTTGGTGTTACGAGTGTGTCTAACATTAACCCTTGTTTTTTTCAGAGAATAAACACTAGGAGATCAATTGGTCAAAGGAGAGGAGGAGCAGCTGCAGGAGACAATCAAGTTCCAGCCCAGGCTCTAGCTGAAGGAGTAGCCATGCCGATTAATCCTTCTGGGTTGACTGATGCTAAGGTGAGGGAATCTCTAGCTCAGATGGCATAGGCCATCACTATGCAGGCTCTGGCCACGACTGAACAAGTCAATCGGCAAAATGTTCAGATGGAGAACCCATCGGTTCGTACCATGGCTGACAAGCCGAGAGACTTCACGGGGATGAATCCTTCTATTTTCACAGGGTCTAAGACTTCAGAGGACCCCCCTAATTTTTGCATGAGGTACATAAGATTTTGCTGGATATGGGGGCCATAGATACTAAGAAAGTAGAGTTTACTTGCGATCAACTCAAAGATGTTCCACATACATGGTGCAAGATGTGGCAGGATAGCCGAGCTTTGGGCGATGTTCCGATCACTTGGGAGCTATTTAAGACAGCCTTCCTTGAGATATTCTTCCCCAGGGAGATGAGGGACGCCAAGGTTTAGGAGTTTATCAACCTTTGATACGGATCGATGAAACTAAGGGAGTATTTCTTGAAGTTTGTTAAATTATATAGGTATGACACATCTCTTCTGTCTAATAGCAGAGACGAGATAAGAAGATTCATGATAGAGTTGCTAAGGATCTCAAGGAGGACTTAAGGGCATCTATGTGGCGTGACATCATGGACCTTTCAAGGCTTATGGTCCATGTCCAGTAAGTGGAGGAAATAAGCTAGAGGAAGCACACTAGGGAAGGGAACATGTCAAGGCAAGACGGGGAGAATTTTTCAAGGAAGAGTAGTAATGAAATAAGGGATAAGCCCAGGTTTAAGAAGGGACTCTCCCACAAATGGGAGTAAAGTTCATATAAGGGTAGATATGATAGGAATTCCGAGTCCAGAGTTAAGAGAAACAATCAAGTATATATACCTCAGGAGAGACCACGTTGCAGGATGTGTGGACAACTACATGGAGGAGAGTGTATGATAGGAACTAACGCTTGTTACAGTTGTGGCAAACCAAGTCACACGGTGAAGGATTGTCCGAATAGGACAAGTTAAGAACAAGGGAAGGAGAGAGTTCAACCTAAAGGTCCATGTGAAGAGGCTCCAAGGAGGCAATGATTCTTCGCACTCAAGTCTAGGGGTTCAGAGGAAGGCACCTCTGGTGAAGTCTCGGGTGCGTAGCCTTAATTAGTCTTTCATGTTTTTGAATGTGTATTGTGTTTATGCACTAGTAAGAGGTTAATATGTTTGAGTCATCATGTTAGTTTCTGATTTGTATGACTTACATGGTTACTTATGTTGTATGCTTTGATAAAACTAGTTTAGGGAAGAGTTCCTTAGTCTTTTAACGTGAACCTACTAGTAGGTTTCAAGGATGTGCACCATCATGTTGATATGTGAATTAGATATTCACCAATGGGGAGTATTGAATTACTTATGTAGACATACATTCTATACATTACTTACTTATTGTTAGTAAAGAGTAGTGTCTTTCGGGAATGAATGTTCCTAAGGGCAGAATAATGTAACAGCCCTAAAAATTAAAATGCTATGTAATGCTTAATGTGTCTAGAATGCCTATGATTAGACCGGGTTCACACGGATTGATGCCCGTAGAACCAGACCTCTGAACCCTTGCACCAAGCAAACTAACTTGGGGAGTTTTTGGAGCTATAAAAGGTTGGGTCCAACCATGTAGGGCTCTCGAATACGAAGATTTACTTGAAGGAGTCTTTACCGGACTTAAAAAGGGAAAATCATAGGTTTGAAAGGTCTAGGGGTTAAATGGTCTTGTTCCTGGCGAAGGGTAGTATCACAATTACCAAAAATATGTAAATAATTAATAAGGTGGAAGGGCAATTTTGGGAGAGGAAGCCGAAAATAGGCTCTTGAAGTAAAGTCTTGCACCACCCGGGTTCGAACCTAGGTGGAAGCAATGAATTAAAGTTATTTTTATTTAAGATGTTGAATTAATGTAATTAATTAATAATTTTTATTCATTATCTGATTTAGAATAAAATAAAAATAAGTTTTTTATTTAATAAACAAAACCTTATTGACTAAGTCCTAAAACTAGACTCCTAAGACTCCTACAACTCCCATTCTCTCACGATTAACTCACCACTCTCACGATCAATATCTCTTATTCTTTTTCATGTAATTTCTCTGCCAAAATAAGATACAAAATAAGAAAAAAAAAACCAAGTTCTTCACACTTGATGAACTCATACGAAATCAGAAGAAAACAAACGTTAATCACACACTAGGGTAAGGGACGTTGTCATTCGAGTGGAGTTGATATTGAGGAGGCTTAAACGTGTTCTTGGGTGATGTTTTTGGGCAAAAAGTAAAGAGTTTAACGTCAAAAATGTATGGTTTTTCTTCTATCTTTGTCCCTGTCCCATGAAATCCCTTAAGGTTCATATTGTTCATCAAAAAACTAGGATTGTTTCCCCTTTCGCATGATCTATCACTAGCTCCCAATGAATCGTAGGTTGGGTATGATTGCAGGCATATCTAGGTATATGTTATGTTTTTATTAAAGATATGATTATGTTGGTGTACTTTAAATTGTATGAATGACAACCATGTAGTCGAAATTATGTGCAAGTGTGTGCGTGTGGAAATATGTTACAATGAGTGAGGTTCTCAGATTAAGGCTTCAATTTATTAATGTTTTGGTTGTAATTTTACGTTCCTACACCAATGTCAATCTTGATGTTCATTAAAATGAAAGTGTGGCTAATTTAAGTATCAATCTTTTGGCTAAATGAATAAATGAACAATAGACCCCAAAACATATTAAATGATCTCCAAATTACCCTATGAATCCAAGTGCAAATGTTGAAAGAAATGAGCTGAAAATGTGCCAAAATTTCAATCAAATTATAAGTTGTTTTTGGCTAAACACAGATGTATAAATCTTGTAATTTAAATGGGTATAAATTGGGTGAGGTCATTAGGAATCGAACTCGCAACCTCACCCATAAAAATCACTAAAACGTGAAAAGGGAAATGGGGTCAAGGGGGATTGATCTTGGGTGTGCCAGATGAAAAGTTAAGCACAAAAAATTAATAAAAATAAAATGTGAGGCGTGGGAATCGAACCCACGACCTCCAGGCAGCGATTGGAAGCAAACAAAAAATAAAAGAAAAGGAATGTGAGGCGTGGGAATCGAACCCATGACCTCAAAGCTGTAAAGGAGAGTAAAGGAGAAATGGAAAATAAAAAGAGAAGAAAGGTCAGGCATGGGAAATCGAAACCATGACCTCTTAGGCAGATTTAAGGAATCGTACCCACGACCTCTTAGGCAGATATAAGGAGGATAATAAAAGAAAAATAAAGGGGGAGGCTGTGGGAATCAAACCCAGACCTCTTAGGCAAATTTATTGAGGAAAATAAAATAAAAATAAATAGAGGTTGTGGGTGTTTGATCCCACAACCTCATAGTCAACTCGAAATAGACAAGGAGAAATAGAAAAAAAAAAATAATATAAAAGGGGTTGTGGGGGTTTGATCCAACAACCCCTCGGTAAAGTAAGAGGTAATTCAAAGGAGAAATATAAAGAGTAAACATTGATTTTGGGGCTCAATCTAGGGTCCCAATATCATGTGGACTAAAACATAATAATAATAAAAAATGTAAGTGTTATCTAAGGGATTCAAAATTGGGTTCCCTTGGCCAAATTACGTATTTATACCTAAGTCATACGTGAATTAAAATGTTCAAGAGTAATACCACCAACTTATATTGAAATCGAGTTCTAGACATACATACAAGATGCATAAGTCTTGTATTACATAATCTTAGGAAGATATGAATCACTAACGAACTATTGATGAATCCTCATGCCTTGTATGTATAGATCAATAAGTCTCTCATATGTTAAAAAATAAGTGAACCTAAGATGTATTTAATGAAATGATGTAAACCTAGAAGGGTTGAATAAGAGTTTAAAACACAATAATTGGCCACCTGCATTGGCATAGGATGAAATGATATTATGTAAAGAAATGATGAAACCCTAGATGGGTTAAGTAAGAGTGTGAAACACACAAATGGCCAAGTTCATTGGCATATGATGAAATGAACATTCATTTAAAAAGGGGTGAGTAATTATGATGAGAAAATGTGCTAATGTGAATGAATGTGGTTACAACATGATATGAGGCTAATGTTAAAGATGAGAGTAATCTCAAATGAGCCTAATTCAATGTTACTAAAACATACTCACCTATGAGAGTGTAAAGTTGATGAAGAGATTAGTCTATATGAACACTCTAATAAAAGTATTGAGATTAACACAATTAATACTAATGATGAGATGAGAAATCATATATTTAGATATAGTGTCCTCATACTAGAAGCCAGCTTCCGTGAAGTATGAGCTGAATGTAATGGAACATTATACTGAGCACCGATAGACTAGCTATGAGCGGTGATGCCTTCTTTCGGGTCGAGCGTAGGTTCACGTAACTCTCATGAGAGGAGATTGTTCGGCTTGCCGAGTATGGGTCTCCGTATATCTCCTAATTTTGGAACATATACTACCAATATAAGGATCTGGCGGGGTTAAATTCCCAAGTACGCTAGCATCTTTTGGGTCACTTTGTCCGGTGATTCAACCTCATTTCAATGTGATGGAGAGAATGGATTTCATGATGCTCACATGATCTATATTGGATAAAGTTAAAGTTCCCAATGAAAGAATGAGGTCAGCCCCAAATTATGCACATATTGAAATAAATGATATCAAAGTTGATAGGATAGGATAGTCAAGAGGTGACCTAGATAAAAGTAATGACATTAGGTCATTCTTAATAATTGCGTTGTGAACCCGATAAAAATATTAAACTACATCCTAGGAATATCTGGTGTTCATACTAGCATATGAATGAAATGAAATGAAGTAGAATGAATGAAGCAGACTCTTTGTTTTCTAAATAAGGATCCCTAGTTGAGGTCTCATAGGTTGAGCCCTCATTTTAAGAAGTCTTGATGTCAACTCCATGAATTCAAGGTCTCATGGCATATGAACGAATGATATGAAAAGATGTTATGTGCTATATGCAATATAATATGTGATATGTGTAAGATGTTATGTGCTGTGTGCAATATGATAAGTATGATGATGCGTGTTACTCTCATGGAATGACTTACCTAATGTAAATTTGTAAAGCTCACTAACTTTGCAAATCACAATTTGTCAAGTCCACTGACTTGACTTTCCATAATCATGTTGTTAGGAAAGAGATATTCTTACTCATGCATGTCCTTGGTGTGTGGTTGCATATACCCATACTTAGTACAAGTGTATACTAATCTCATAAAACTCTATATTTTTAGGTGCAGGCACAAGTGGACTCTACGGCTTACAGGTTGACTTTGCAGCTAACAAGACATGGTGCTTTCATCCGGACTTGGTAGGCCCTCATGCTTTCGAGGATGTCTACCATTATTAACTTAGATGTAGGCTTTAGCTAGTGGAGCATGTTCCACTAGTGTTTGTTTCCACTTTCATTAAGACTTTGTATTGGTGCCGTTTTGGCAAAAATACATTTAGTGCGATTATGAACTATTTCTTTCATTTGACTATCTCTATATTAGATGGTTAATTTGTGAACGCCTATGATGCTAAGTTTAAAATGCTTAGCTTGAAATAAGAAAACAAAAAGTTTCTATTTTACGCAAATATTAACGTAGATGAAGTAAGAATGACGTATGCAGGCTTATCTGCGACCACTGAGAGGTCAACGACGCTAGTCTCGTTTGGAGTCTATATTTCGGTCGTGTTAGTTATCCCTTTTTTTATCAAAATATGTTGAGCCTAGAATAGACCTTTATTTTCTTCACCAACTCACCTTCCCTGGGTATAATGTGTTGTCCTGGTCCTTACTTGTACATGTGAACATTAACATTGGCCAAAAGCATAAGTAGAGGGTGGCTAATACAGAAATTGACCTCGTCTTGGCCCTGACCAAACATTTGGTAATGTGTACATCGACTTATGACAAAACCATAAGTTGAGGGTTGATATTATTATAGATGACCTGAAATGTGGGTATGAAATGATTAATGTGGAAATAAAATGAAAAGCGATCAAGAGAAGGGACTATGTGAAAGTTATCAATCGAACTAACAATATATATGTGTATATATATATATATATATATGGTGTTGATAAAAAGAACTAAGAGTCACTTCCACAAAAATGATTTCCAAAGGGTGAATTTAAGGTTGGTTTTCTTCTATTACGAATTTGTTCTTAAACATTTGTTTGTGCATGCTTTGTTTTGGTTATTATACTCAGGTTTTAAGGTATTATGATTTAATTATGCTAGTTCTTGATGAATTAACCTAGGTTGTAAAGTAGATCATGAATGTTACCCAAATCCCTAACCCTAGGCAATGAACTAATGGTGAATTGTGGCGTAGTGATTTAACAGACTTCATTATTTACTTGATTACTATTGAGTGATTATATTATACCCATTATTGATTTGAGTTCAATAGTTAATGGCAAAACCTTGATGATGCCTTGTGATGGAGATTGGGGTAAGTCTTGTAATCTCAATATTTTGCTTCAATTATGATTACTTATGCTTACTTTTGAAGCTATATTAAAGTATACCTTATGATAAGATTGATTAGGGTTGCAATGATGTTACATTGAATGTCTTGAATTATTTCTTGTGAGTTCTTTGCTAAATTGTGATAATATAAGGATGGTGATAACTTACATATGTTCCTTATTATAATGTGATTATGTAAATGTGGTAACCTCACATGTGTGAATTGAAATGTAAGGACAATACTCAAGCAATTACTATTAAGATATGATGATGATTATATATGGGATAGACCCTATGACCTATACTAAGCTATGAATACTAATAAAAGACATTACAAAATGGACATATTCTTAGCACCGAGTGAACTAGAAGGGAGGAGTGTGTCTTCCCACATAGGGAAGGTAGGATCACTAATGTAATAATGAGATTGGAGACTAGAATGCATGTAGCCTAAAGAGGGTCCCAAATACATCTCCTAGTTCTTGAACTATCTTGCTCCCATAAGACTACTAGTCACTGGATCCACAGAGATGTTATGTTCATGTTTTTGTTATATTGATAAGTAGTCTGCTTTTTTTCGATGTAAGGTTCCATCGATATTGGATTCCACATTAGCTCATGTGGTCTATGTGGGTTAAAGAAAGATGTTCCCAAAAGGTAAATGACGTAATGTAGTGAACTCTAACCAGGATGACCAAAGGGGTTTAACTTAGTTTAGGTAGAGATATGACATTTTTCCTATACATTGCACTAGTTAGTCTTGACGGAAGTCTTAGAAGGATATTCTTATGTATGTATATATCTAAAATGTAAATGATCTGTATATGATAATTTTACATGTTAATGACATTATTTGATGTTGATTTCACTTATGAATATGTGGTTTGTCTTTATTGCTAAAGTGTAATGATGTTTACTCTTAATTATATAGTATGTAAAGTAGGCATTTGACACATCCAGGTTTACTCCCTAAACGTAACCGGCGTTTTCATCCTCTTTGAGGACTAAGACTAGTCGATTAATTTACATCATTACATTCATCGGTCAAAAAAATGCAGAATAATTTAAAACATGTCATTACTTCTACTTGGAGTTTTACATAGACCTTTACATATACATAATATATATATCGAGTATACATCGACCCTTTGTATAAGAAGATGACTTAGTCTGCTACTTTTATTTCACATAAGTATATAAAATATAGCATAGACATAATAGTCATACTAATCGTCCCATCTCATAACAATCTAATAAGATTTTAAGAACTTGGGCATAACCCACATCAAAGTAGGAATGCCTCACATGGGCTAGACAATGTTTCATACTAAATGGAAAGAAAGAAGCATAGAAGTCTTTAATTAAAAGCAAAACTCCATAAGCTAGATAGTTCCATTGCCCTTGAAAATCGAGGACCTACCCTATTTGGATTATCAAGAGATCCAAAAGCCTTCTTCAAGTCGTCTTCAAAGCACTTCAACGACCAGAACCTAATGTTTTGGGTAAAAGGAAGAAATGGGGTTAGTACGCCACTTGTACTATATATGAGACCCATTTCACACATATATTAAAACATGCTAAGAAAAAAGAAAATTTCATTAAAGTATGCACTTTTCATTTAAAACCTTTATCCACACTCAACAAGACCATACCAACCAATAATGCATGTTCTTTAAGTCATAAGCATGTACATCACAAGAACAACATCATCAAGTCTAGTCAAGTCAATCATGCATATCATATAATTAGTTACATATTTAAATTACTCTATCATCAAGTCATTCTAAACATGAGCATGACTAAGAGTGCATCTTAATATAAACAAAACCAGTCAATTACCCATGAACCCCTATCCAGTCATCAAGTGCAATGACCCAGTAAAGACCCATAACCTTACTCAATAAAGCAACCGAAAAAATCATGACTAACACCCTACTTCACATTTCATAACATTTAAGAGTACATTAAATCATTTTATAACAATGTAAACCAACACATATTTATAATCATCGTCTATGTGCAAGCTCATCATATATATGTATATAAAACATACCATAATAAACATAATTATACATAAGAACATCCTCCTAAGACTCCCCTCAAGGCTAACTACTGCAATGCTTAAGTAGAGTCGCTTACCCCTGCCTAGACTAAGCTAGACCCCTAAGGTCATCTTCGTTGGCATTCAATCTTTCAGTTAATTTTTCGTTTAGGGAACATCTTTCCCTAACAGACATAGAAAAAATGAGCTAATGTCAAATCCGGTGTCATGAAACCCTTGATCGAGGGAATGCGTACAACTTGCCATGGTAGTACAAAAAAATAAAACGTAGCAACTACTTGGATTCACTAGCTAGTATTATTATGGGGCAACATAGTTCAAGAACTAGGAGATATAGTTGGGACCCTCTTTATGGTACATGTATTGTAGTATCCATTATCAAGAGTAGATTAGTTATCCTACCTTACCTACATATGAAGAGAAACTCCTCACTCTAGTTCACTCGATGCTAAGCTAGAGTTCCTTTTTGAAATGTCTTTAAGCCATTATTATCAATCATAACATAGTTTAGGTCATAGGGTCTACCCCTTATATAATCATCACCATCAATAGCTCAATAATAATTGAATGAGTATAAATATTTTCATTACAATTTATATAGGTGAGGTTGGCACATTAACTTCTTCATATCATGATAAGACACATTGGTAAATCATTCACCCTCCTTATAACTATTACACCTTAAACTACCTCACAATCATAATCAATACATTTTAATTCAACATCATATACAACCCTATCAATCCTAAACAAAAGGTATAACCAATACGTCATATCATGACTTAATCACAATTAATCACAATTAGATGTAAAGATAGAAATCGTAAGACTTACCAAGTATTCTTCATAGTTGATCATCATGGTCTTACCCTAAACCCTAAATTCCACTCAATTTGGGTATATCTCAACATAAGTCAATAATCAACATGATAACAAGATTAGGAGAATCATTTCATCACAATTCAATACTAGATCATAACATAAGACAAGATACTTAGGTCAATTCACAATGTACTTTATATTCTAGATCATCTTCTCAAGAAATTAGTATGAAAGAATACAAATCAGCATAATTTTTTCATGATTAATGTAACAACATAATCTTATATTAATTTAACCAATAACCAAGTCAATTAAACCAAATACAACCTAGTTCATATCAAGATTAAACCTAGTGTTAAGGGTTAAGTGTCATCTTCTACAAACTAGACCAACACATCACAATATCATAATTAAGTTAGATTACATGATAATATATTCATATTATCCAAAAAAAATCATAAACACGTCTATTCATAACAATAATTTCAATATTGTAAAAGACTTACATGAAAACTCAAGTTCCGAAAATACTTTGAAGGAACCCTTTGAGGAAAGAGGTCCGAAAGGTGAATTAGATCCCATACCTAAATGTTTGATGAAGAATTTATGGTGAATTTTCCTCTTTACAGCCCCCAAAACCTTCCCGTAGCTTGTTCTTCAACGGTGTCTTCGAATAGAGAGAGAAAGAAGAGAGAAGGAAGTGAGTTTTGTAATTAGACTAATGGGATTGGAGTCTTTATATGGGAGGTTAATTAAGTTAATTAGAATTCATTTAATCACTAACTAACAACCAAACCCCTAAATTAATTAGTTAAAACCTAGTGTGCAGGAACTACAAGACCCATCGACGTGACCAAGATCGACGGATCGCTGGTCCATTGACGGACCAGCCCTCCCTCTACGCTGAACATCCGTAGCCTTGGACAGAGACTATGTAAAATCCCTCATATTATTTTTATAAGTATTGTTCGATGGTTCGCATCGGCATCCTATAGATCAACACACGTTCCACTATTGCCTTCTCATGGGTGTACACTTTGCAGGAAGTGTTTGACTCCACTAGGAAGGGTCCTCTTTAAGGGCCCTTGGTTGGTCCTTGAGGATTCGTACCTAGGACGTTTCGACCATGAATCAAAATAAACTTATGGTAGATAACCTTCCACCAATTTTCATCATTTTCTGACTCCTAAAAACTAGTCAAATAGGATAAGACACGCTAGTACTTCCTAGAAATAATTTCTTGACGTCATGGATGTTCTTGGACGTTTTGATTCCTATACTTCCTAAATGACTTATATTCATTTAGATGGACCTTAAAATAGTACCCAAACCTTATGACACTTATGTTAGGATCTAGAACACGTCCTGAATATTCGAAGTGTTCCATTCGTCCCCGAATGACACTAAAATCGTTTGAAGTAAGGATAGACTCAAGACTAGCAGTCAAACAAACAACAATACATAACATCATAAACAATATAAACTACACCAGGAAATTCAAAACTTCAATTATCACACATAAGGCTCCACATTACATTATATGGAATATCCTTCTCACAACAACAAGAGCTCAATCATAACATTTGTAAGTCAATTATATCAAATGTCAGCTAAACAACATGCTACATATCCGTTCATAAAGACTCACCATATTAAATTGCACAACATAAATCGAAAGAGTAAAATGGCAAATTTTTCAAGTCAAAATGCACATTCACTGTAACTCACAGTAAAGAAACCAAAAATTCACCTCAACATTTCATGTTTCACCCTCAACTAGGTGATTCTTCCATAACACCTTCACGTAAGTCACCTCTTTATTTCCCAATTTATTGACTTGCCTATCAATAATTTGAACTGGGGCATCATTATCAGAGAATTATCTTTCACACCAAGGCTGTCAATAGGAAGAATAGACTTCGAATCACCAATACATATCATACGCATTGAGACATGGAAAATCGGATGAACCGAAGCCAAATCACTAGAAATTTCAATTGATAGGAAACCTTACGAATACATTGCAAGTTTTCATAGGGACCCACATAACAAGGACTCAACTTCCCATCCTTGCAAATTCTAACCACCGCTTTCATAGGAGAAAAATTCAATTACACCTTGTCACGTTCTTCAAACTCCAAATACTTTCTCCTATGATCGGCATAAGACTTTTGCCGACTATAGTCCATTTGCAACCAGTTCCTTATGATATGATCTTTCTCCAAAGTCTTACAATTTAAATTGGGGACAAAAAGTGAAGGCTCACCCAGTTCAAACCATCCAATAGAATACCTACAGCTCCTACCATACATTGCTTTATAGGGAGCCATGGAGATAGATTAATGACAACTTTTATTATAAGAGAACTCCACCAAAGGAAAATTCTTGTCGCCGTTCCCCTTTAAATCAATAATAGAAGCCCTAAGCATATTCTCATTGTTTTTCATAGTACGTTCCACTTGAACATCCATTGGGGGATGAAAAGCAGTACTCAACTTCACCTTTGTACCTAACCCTTCTTGGAATGACCTCCAAAATCTAGATGTGAATTGTGCACCCCGATTTGATATGATGGATAATGGAATACCATGGCGACAAACAATCTCATCTATGTAGATACTAGGATACTCTTCCACAGAATAAGTAGACTTGATGGGAATACAATAAGAGGACGTGGTTAACCTATCTACAACAACCCATAGTCATATTGAGTTTGAGTCCTAGGAAAACCTACTACAAAATCCATATTGATGTCTTCCCACTTCAAAGTAGGAATTTTGATTTCATGTAATAAGACACCTCGGCTTTTGATTTTCGGCTTTTACTTGTTCGCAATTTGGACACTTAGCAATAAACTTTGTTATGTCCTTCTTCAAACCTTTCCAAATCAATACTTCCCTAAGATCATGGTACATTTTTGTCAAACCCGGATTAATGGAGTAGCGGACCCATGGGATTCCTCAAATAATCCAGTCACTCAACCTATCTACTTTGGGAACACAAAATCTACATTGGTTCCTCAAAATACCATCCCCCCTAATAAGAATCACTCACTTAAATTACTAAATACTGATTTGTTCAACTTCATAACTGGTTTATCAAGGTGTTGTTTAGACTTCACCTCAACCACCAAGTATGACTCGGAGTTATTATGGACCATAAATCCACAATTAATAAAATCTTCCAACCTCGCACCCAACCTAGCATACATATGAATATCTTTAACTAGGTCTTTCTTAGCTGCATGTATGTGAGACACACTACCCATAGTCATACGACTTAGAGCATCCGCAATCACATTGGCTTGGCGGGGTGATAGAGGACACTCATCTCATTATATTTCACCATTCTAACCACCTTATTTGTCGGAGAGTCAACTCCTTTTCGGTAAACATTAATCACAGACATCAACATGGACACCATACAAGTAATGCCTCCATATTTTGAAGACAAATACCACGGCCGCTAACTCAAGGTCATATGTTGGATAGTTTCTCTCATGCACCTTATATTACCTAGAAGAATAGTCTATAAACTTCTCATGTCTCATTATCACACACCCTAACCCCCCTTGGGATGCATCAAAATACACAACAAACCCTTTGTACCCTCGGGTAAAGTCAACACCAGAGCGGAAGTAAGCCTGTCATTCAACAATTGGAAGCTTCTCTCACATCCCTCCAAAAACTAAAATTTCTTACACTTTTGTGTCAAAGTAGTCAAGGGAGATGCAATCGACGCAAAACCATCCCCAAACCTCCGATAATTAACCACTTAACCCAAGAAATCCCAAATATTGGTTTGAGTCAATAATGTAAGCCAATTTTTCACCGCCTCTGTTTCCTTGGATCAACCTCAACTCCCTCACTAGAGATACTATGACTGAGAAATTTTACCGATCTCAACCAAACCTAACATTTACTATACTTGGCAAACAATTAATGTTCTTTAAGTACTTGAAATACCACTCAGAAATGGTTCATGTTATCTACTTATTTTTCGAATACACCAAGATGTCATCAATGAAGACAATGACAAATGAATCTAGGTAATTTTAAAACACCCTATTAATTTGGTACATAAATGCCGCCGAAGGATCAGTGAGACGAAAGGCCATTACTAAGAACTCATAATGACCATATCTAGTCCGAAATGTCGTATTTTGTATATCCTCAACTCTCAACCTAATTTGGTGATACCCCGACCTTAGGTAAATCTTAGAAAAGTAGCTTGCCCCTTGGATTTGATCAAACAAGTAATCAATCTGAGGGAGACGATACTCGTTCTAAGTTATGGCTTTATTGAGTTGGCGATAATCAATACACATTCTTAAGGACCATCCTTCTTCTTCAAAAAAAAAAAATTAGTACCCCACGGAGATATACTAGGTCTAAGGAAGACTTTCTCTAGTAAGTCATTGAGTTGAGCCTTCAACTCTTTCATTATCGCCGGAACCATCCAATAAAAAGGAATTTAAATGGGAGGAATTCTGCAATCCAATAAGGAGGAATTTAAATGGAAGGAATTTCACAATAATCATTAGGAAATATCTCTAGAAATTCACTCCCTAAGGGGACAATTTCAATGGGAGAAATTTCAGAGTCTTCATAGACCCATAGAAAGTTTGAGTATTCATCCAAGTGAAATCCCTTAGACGAGAGGCCATGGTATCATCTTGTTGATGAACTTGGGGTAAAACCTCCCGATTATCTTGGGTCGTCATGGCTTGGCTTTGAGCAGAGACGGATTGTGCTTGGGTATTAATGGATTGGACCATTTGGAAGAGAGGGACCTTATGTTCTTATCTATCAAAAGCGGAGGATTCACCGTGACACAGTCATCATTCACACATTTCTCAAGAGGATGAACTTGATCACTATGAAGAGGAGCTTCTGCATTTGCAATCTCATTTTCAAGTCTTTGTGTTGCATTCCTTCGAGTGTTGATTGCCTATAATCACAATAAAAGGATTAGATTCTAAAGGTCACAATAAGTATACTCTAGTGAAACGATATTAGATTTCCAAGAAAGAGAGAGTTTCCCAAGCGTCACACAGATTCATATTCATAAGTGTGGCACATTTCATAATTATGAATACAAACCCACATAGACATGGTTGAGAGAGACATAGACTACAGGAATTCAACCTCATCTCTGATATAAAGTTTTTTCATATTCGGGTTTACCCCTAGACATAATTGGCGGCGGCGCCTCTTTGAGAACAAAGACTAGCCTCTTAGTTTAAATCATTAATTGATAGGTCAAAAATGCAAATAATTTATTACTTTTTATTACTTCTACTTGGAGGTTTACATAGACCTCTACAAACACATAACATATATATATAGAGAGAGAGTATACATACACCCTTCGTATAGTTTTCTATTTTTATTGCACATAAATATATAACATAGACATAATAGTCATACTAGTCGTCTCATCTCACAACTATCTAAAAAGAGTTTAAGAACTTCGACATAACCCATACATCAAAGTAAGAATGCCTCACATGGGCTAGACAATGTTTCATACTAAATAAAAAGAAAGAACCATAGAAGTTTTTAACTAAAAAGAAAACTCCATAACCTAGATAGTGGCATCTCCCTTAGGACCTACCTGAATTGGATGATCAAGAGATTGAAGACTTTTTCAAAGAACTTCAACGACCAGAACCTGAAATGTTAGGGAAAATGAAAAAATGGGGTTAGTACACCATTTGTATTAAGTATGAGACCATATGCATATATATATATATATATACGAAAACATGCTAAGAAAATAAGGATATTTCAAAAAGTATGCACTTTTCATTTAAAATCTTTATGCACACTCAACAAGACCATACAAACCTATAATGCATTTTCATTTAGTCATAAGCATGTACATGATAAGAATAACATAACAAAGTTTAGTCAAGTCAATCATGCATATCATACAATTAGTTACATATTCAAGTAACATTATCATCAAATCATATTTACAATAAGTATGAATAAGAGTGCATTTCATTATAAACCGAGCAAGTCAATTACCCATGAACCCCTATCAAGTCAACAAATGCAATCACCAAGTAAATCCCCATTACATTACTCAATCAAGTAACAAAACAAGAATCATGACTAACACCCTACTTCACATGTCATAACATTTAAGAGTAGATAACATCGCTTTATAACAATATAAACCAACACATATTCATAAGTGAACTAATAAACATATAGTATCAACAATGTGCAATTTCCTCATATATATATATATATGTAGCACATACCATCATAAGTATAATTATACATTATAACATCCTCATAATACTCTGCTCAAGGCTAACTAGTGCAATGCTTAGCTAGAGTCCCATACCCTTACGTAGACTAAGCTAAACCCCTTAGGTCACATTAGTTAGAGTTCAATCCTTTAATTCATTTTACCTTTTGGGAACTTCTTTCTATATCTGACATAGACCACAACAGGTAATGTGGAATCTAGCGTTATAACACCCTACGCCGATGGAAGGAGGACTATTTTCCAAGGTAGTACAAAAACATTAAACGTAGCAACTACGTGGATCAACTAGCTAATATTTGTATGGGGGCAACATTGTTCAAAAACTAGGAGATGTAGTTCGGACCCTATTATGCTACATGCATTTTAGTCTCCTATCTCAAGAGTATATAAGTGATCTTACCTTCCTTTTGTGGGAAGGGATACTCCTCACTCTAGTTCATTTGGTACTAAGCTAGAGTCCCTTTTTGAAATGTCTTTCATCATTTATTATCAATCATAGCTTATTTTAGGTCATAGGTTCTACCTCTTATATAATAATCATAATCATCAATAGCTCAATAAGAACTGCATTGTAAGACTCATTGGTAAATTATTCACCCGCTTTATAACATATACACCTTAAGGCAACACCTCACTGTCATAATCAAGACATTTCAATTCAACATCATTCCACCCTATAAATCCTAATACAGGTCATACTCCAATACAAAATTATGACTTAATCACAATTAACCACAAATTTAAGTAAAGGATACAGATTATAAGACATACCAAGTCTCCTTCGTAGTTCATCATACAGGTCTTACCATAAACCCGCAATTCCACCAAATTTGGGTATGAATAATCATAAGTCAATAATCAACATGATAAAAAGAGTAGGGGAATTAATACATCATAATTCAATACTATAAAATAACATAATACAAGATAATTAGTTCAATTTACAATGTACTGTATAACCTAGATCATCTTCTCATGAAGTTAGTATGAAAGACTAAAAATCACACTAATTTGCTCATGATTAGTGTAAAACATCATATAATAGTGCAACACTTTGGAAATTACAAGACTTAGATTGGATATTAATATATTAAATAATGTTTCCAGACTTATACTAATGTAATAAACTCATTTAGAAAAGGGCAGAGCCAAAACGACAAAGAATTACCTTAACATCAGGAAACTAGCTAATTCGAACAAGTTGACATCCCTATGTTTGGGGAAGGTTTCGAAATGTTGAATGAAGTACAAAAACTTGTAAAGAGACCTTGTATAGGTAGTATGCAGTACAAAGGGTCCAAACATCTGGTGGAGACACCCAAGAACCACCAGCAGGGTCCTTGTGGAGGACCCAAACATGGGTAGGTAGGCTCTACCAGCCTGTGAGCAGGCATAATTAGAGGCAAAGCGTGCGAAGTGAGCTTGATACGCAGGTCACTTCCTTAATATTTGAGAGGCAGCCTCGCGACGCGAGGCTGACATGCACCTCACTCCCTCAACTCAAAATTTAATAGAAAGGACAGAATTTGGCCCCGCGACGCGTATCTACTTCGTTTAATTGTTAAAGTCGTATTTGTAGTAATTTAAATTCTTAAAAGGACCCATTTAAGTTGAGGGTGTTTTGCATAATACATAGGGAACCTAAATATTAATATTAGTTCAGTTTTAGACCACATTTACCTGTCCAAAGCAGATTCAAGCAAAAATCATCTCATCTTACTCAAAAACTGTCTCTTTTCCAAACTCTATTGAAGACAAGAAAAGCTTAATGAAGAAGACGAAGACATCATGTTTTTCTCCCAATTTTCGTGGATTATTCCTCTATAAGGTATGGGTTTTTCACTTTTGTAATTACTTTTCCTAAGTAATCCTTTCGAAGATAAGTTTCAAAGAACTTCAATTCTAGGATTTTTACTCTACAAAATGGATTTTCTTCCTAACTCTAGATTTATGATTTTCAATGAAAAGTATGTGTTTTCCATAGTATATTTCATATGAATTGATGAGTGTGTTGTTAGTATGTTCAATTTCGTGTGAAGCATATTCTTATTTTGATGATTGTTTCATATGATTATTTCTACAATATGACAATATGAAAATGTAGAGATTGGAACTAAGACTAGAATGAAGTCTTAAATGACACTTTCACTTATCCTACATTGCGCATTGATCTGGTAGATGATTTGAAGATTTGTTCTTTGTTATGCTATCGATTATTTCACTATGATTATGATTATGAATGTTGTAAGTTGCACGTAAGTTCTTGAATAAGGTTCATGAACGCTAGAGGTAAGTCTTCTAAGGTTGTGATTTCTCTACAATGTTTATGTTAGCTTATATAATATGATGATATGTTTTTAAAGTATGTATGATGTTGCTATATATATATATATATATATATATATATATTGGGCTATGAACATATCATTTGTGAGATAATCATAAGAACACGAAAATTGCAAGTTACAATATTCTCTTGTATGCTTTACACTAGATGACTATGTTATGTTAATCTCACATAAGATGGGTTATGATGAAAGGAACTTCTCATCTTATCATAAAGAGATCAGGATCATGTTTATAGAGGGAGTTAATCTCTTATGACATATGATAATTAATGATAAAATAAAACATAAATATTATTCCAGAAAGGGACTTAAACTAAACACCGATGAATTAGATATGAGGGATGTCTCTTCCCTATTTGTATGGTAGGTTGACAATGGCTCTCATGAGATTGAGGCGTCCATGTAATGTGGAACTATGGGTCTATTATGCATCTTCTTGTTGATGCATATGTTGCCACCTTAGGATTCTAGCTAGTGGATCCACATAGAAAGCTATGTCATGTTAGTAACTACTTTGTTCGGTAGACAACTTTCTTTCGGTGTGGGGTTTTATGACACTGAATTCCATGTTTACCTCAAATGCTCTATGTAAGCTAAGGCGTTTGTTCATTTATGTTAAAATCAAATACAAATTAAATGAACATTTACTAGGGTAACTTGAGGATACTTAGTAGCGATAGGGGTATGGAACTCTAAATAGACATTGCACAAGTTGACTCTAAGGGAAGTCCTAGGAGATTGTTCTTATATAATATGATAACATGAAAAATATAGGTTTACGATACATGATGTTGCTCTTCTATGAATGTTGGTGATTATGATTAACATGTTATTGGGTTGTGTTTCTATATGAATTGATGAATAATTATGTAACAAGTTACATGAAGAAAAACTTTACTTATGGTCTCCTATCTTATTTACTTGGTTGTGTGGGGTTATGAGGCTTCACATGACCATTGCACTTGTTTGTTAGGGATGGGATCTTTGGTAAGTGTTTTGTATGTTATTATATATGATCTATTGAATATGTAATGTTAACATGACTCCATGATAATATATCATTGATTATGATCATACTTTAGGTTTATGGAATCCTTAACTTCTATATGTTACAGGGTATGTGCATTAAAAACATTCAATTTACTTAGCACGTTTTCTAAAGAAATGAAAAATGATCCTTTTTCATGAATGTCCTTCTATTATGTGCATATACTACTTAATACATGTGGCATACTAACCCCATTACTTTAAATTACTACAACTGTAGGTTCCGACCATTAAAGTTTAAGGAGGTCGATTTGAAGAAGCTTAGAACTCTTTCTCCATGTCTTGGTAGTTCTTTATTTTCGGAGATGCTATCTTTTCATTATTCTAGCTTAGGAAGATTTTTAGTATTTTTAAGAATACGCTAATTCCATAATGTCTTTGGATTCTTTTGTATTGAGGACTATATGGCATAATTATTATTTATTGGCTAAGTCCAGGTTTGTAATCTTAGATGGTTTTACATATTTGAGACATGTTTTAGAATGTCGTATGTCCATATGAATGTTAAGTATGAAGTCTATGTATACTTCAAGTAGAATGTAAAAGTTTGAATTTTCCGCAAATTTTATTGATCACATGTTATGACGAATTCTAAGGGATTGTCTTAGTCTTCTAAGAGGACGACAACGTCGGTCCAATCTAGGGTATGCTATACAGTTGTGACAAACTTACTATCAGAGCATGATCTTATCTATCCTTAGGATTAATGTCTCACTAACCCTCAATACAAAATATCTTGTTCATGGTTGTGAAGTGCGCCACAATTATGGATGAGGGGTTATGTGATGACTAGGAAACTTCTCTTTTCTTCTTACTCCTATGACGTGCCTTAAGAGTTTTGACAATATGCATCTTTTAGAATCTAATCCCTTTATTGTTGTTTAAGGAGATGAACACAAGAAGGAGAGCCACAAGAAGAATAGGAGAGAAGATTGCAAATGCGAGAGCTACTCCCCAAGGCAATCGAAATGCTTGTCAGCTCCAAGTTGCTGCAAATGAACAAGTTTTGATGAATCCTACGGCTATGACGGACGGTGAGGTGAGGACAGCCCAATTTCAAATGGCCAAATCCATCACCACCTAAGCTCCGATTATTACGGCACAAGCTAACAGGGAGGTTGTTCCTAGAGAGAACCAACATATTAGCACTGTGGCTAGCCGTTTGTGAAATTTTACAAGGATGAATCCTTCTATGTTTTTCGGATCTAAGGTTGATGAAGACCCCCAAGAATTCCTTGGTTAGGTTTACAAGATTGTGTTTGCTATTGGGGTGAGTACTACCGAGAAGGTTGAACTTGCTGCTTATCAACTTAAGAACGTAACTCAGACATGGTACAATTAGTGGAAGGATATTAGGGCTTAAGGAGGTGGTCCCGTGACTTGGGAAATCTTCAAAAAGGCATTTCTTTATAGATTCTTTCCGAGGGGTATAACATTGTTTTAGGACCTATTTTAATGAATATAGGTCATTTAGGAAGTTTAAATATTAAAACATCCAACAACGTCCATGACGTTTGGAGACTGGTTCAAAGGGGTACTACCATGTCCTAGCCTCTTAGACTAGCTTCTAGGAGTCGGAAATGCATGAAATTGGGTGGAAGGGTGCATACAAATTTTATAGGAATCTAATTAAGTTTATTAAGACCCAATATAAAGACCTGAACCCTAAATAATTTAAACAAAACTCACTAAATAAACTTTGTTCCTTCTCTCTTCTTTCTCTCTCTATTGGAAGACACCATTGAAGACAAGCTAGGGGGAGGTTTTGGGGTCTGCAAAGGGACGATTTCACCATAAAATATTCATCAAAATTTAAGGTATGGGAATTAATTCACCTTGAGACTACTTTCCTCAAAGGGCTCCTTCAAAGTATTTCAAGAAGTTGAGTTTTCAAGTGGGTTTCATTCAATTACGAATATTAAGTTGTGAACTGAGTTTTTAAGGTTTATATAGGATATAATGTATAGATTAACATGTATTTCAACTTTATTATGATCAATTGTAATGGTTTGATTCAAATTGAAGAATGTGATCCTTAACCCTTAACCTTAGATTTGATTTAGATGTGAAGTAGGTTGAGATTGATTCAATTGACTTGATTGTTGGTTAAATTACTATGAGATGATATTGTTACATTAATATTAAGCAAAGTAGGGCGGATTGTAGTCTCTCATACTAGTTCTTGATATGTTAGCTAGGTTATGAGAATTGACCAAATTATCTTGTCTTAAGCTTTGTGTTAGTACTGAATTGTGGTGTACTGATTCTTCTAACCTTATTATTATGTTGATTATTTAATTATGTTGATGTGATTACCTAGTTAGGTTGATTTATAGGTTGATGGTAAGACCCATATTATGAACTATGATGGAGACTTGGTATGTCTTGTAATTCCTATTCCTTACATCAACTTGTGGTTATTTTTATTAAGTCATGATTATTGTGTTGGAGTATGCGTTATATAGGATTGATAGGGCGGTATGGTGTTTAATTGAAATGTCTTGATTATGTTGTGAGGTTTATTAAGATGTAAGTGTTATAAGGATGGTGATGTATGCCAATCTTATTTATTATCAAGTGATATATAATGTGATAACCTCACCTATATGAATTGTGATTAATGGATTTATACTCATACAATTCTTATTGTGATATTGATGATGATCATTATACAAGGGGTAGACCCTATGACCTAAACTAAGCTATGATTATTAATAAAAGGCTTAAAGATATTTTTAAAACACACTCTAGCTTAGCACCGACTGAACTAGATTGAGGAGTGTCCCTTCTTACATAGGGAAGATAGGAGCACTAAATTACTCTAGATATTGGAGAATATAATGCATGGAGCATAAAAAGGTTCCCAACTATATCTCCTAGTTCTTGAACTATGTTTCCCCCATAGGAATACTAGCTAGTGGATCCACGTAGTTGCTATGTTTTATGTTTTTGTACTACTTTGGCAAAGTTGTCCACCTTCTATTGGTGTAGGGTTTTATTACACCGGATTCCAAACTTTTTCATGTCGTCTATGTCATATAGGGAATGATGCTCCCAAAAGGTAAAATAAATTAAGGGATTGAACTCTAACAAACATAACCTAAGGGTTGTAGCTTAGTCTAGGTAGCGGTATGGGACTCTACCTACGCATTGCACTAGTTAGCCTTTAGGGGTGTCTTAGGAGGATGTTCTTATATGTGTTTATGTTATGATGATATATGTTATGTACATGATGAACCTGGACATTGTTGATAATATATGTTGATTAGTTCATTTATAAATACGTGTTCGGTTATATTGTTAATATAAGATGAATTGTATATCTTAATGTTATATTATATGAAGTTGGACATTGGTTATGATTCCTTGTTAAGGATACTTGATTGAATAAATTTATGGGTCTTTGCTTGGCCAGTGCACTTGTTGACCTGATATGGATTCATGAGTAGTTGTGTTTCTTATTATGATATGGTTAACTACTATTCATGTTTGTGATTTTATTCCTTGATTATAGGGTTGTAGTAGACGATGGGTTCAATTATGTTGATGACATGTATATTACCTGTTTGAGTTAGTGATTATGTTTGGTTGATTAGTATGACTTGCTTGGTTATGCATTAGACTTTCAAACGGGTAAAATTGCATGTTTTGACTAACTGTTTCTTTTTAGCATGTTTTGCTCTTATATGTGCATATGGTCTCTTACTTAGTACAAGTGGTGTTCTAACACCTTTTCTATTTTTTTTCCAAACAATTTTAGGTTCTAGTCATTCAAGTGTTTTGGAAGGCCACTTGAAGAAAGACTTGGATCCTTTGATCAACCAAGTAGGGTAGGTCCTTATTTTTTTGAGGGCAATGCCAATATCAAGATTATGTTGTCATTTTAGTTTTAAGACTATTATATTCTCTCCTTCCATGTTAGTACAAATAGTATAAAGCTTATATGTGGCTCTCTTTACATTGATGTATGTACTATGTCCCAAAAATTGCTAATCTAGTTAGGTGGTTATGAGATGAGACAATATTTGAGACTAATTTCTATCTTATATATGAATGTGCAATAAAAGAAGGCTATGTAACCTTCCGATACAAAGGGTCTATGTATACTCGATATATATAATATGCGTATGTAGAGGTCTATGAAAACCTCCAAATTAGAAGTAATAAAAGTTTTAAATTTTCCGCTAAATTTGACTTATGAATGTGATGTTGTAAATTAAGAAGCTAGTCTTAGTCCTCAATGAGGACTACGACGCCGATTATATCTAGGGGTAAACCCCGATGTGACATACTTGGTACTAGAGCTTGAGGTTGAATTATCTTTGTATGTCTCTGTCAACCACGTCTATGTAAGTTCATATTCAAAATTGTTAAGTACACCACACTTATAAATAGGAACCTATATGATGCTTAGGAAATTCTCGTTTCCTTGAAATATTGTATCGTGCCATAAGATTATACTTATAGTGTATTTTTGCATCTAATCCTATTATTGCGCTAACAGGAAGAATGAACACAAGAAGGAACAAGGCACGAAGACTTGAAGAGAAAATTGCAAATGCGGGAGCTCCTCCCCATGGTGATAAAGTTTTTTAACTTGAAGAAAATTCTAACATGGAGCAAGCACCTGTCAATCCCCATCCTTTGACGGATGAGAATACAAGGACAGCTCTTCTTCAAATGTCCCAAGATATAACCACTCAAGAACAAGTGGACACGGAGCAAGCCAAAGCTATGATGGCCCATGAAAACTTGGAGGTTGTACCCCATCCTCATCAAGAGGTTACTACTATGGTTCCCTTCTAAAGGGACTTCACTAGAATAAACCCTCCTACCTTCTATGGGTCAAAGGTTGAGGAAGACCCCCAAGAATTCATCGATGAAGTCTATAAGATAATTTTGCCTATGGGGTTGTCCACGAGTGAGAAGACCGATTTGGTCACTTATAAACTCAAGGACATGGTTCAAGCGTTGTTTGTGCAATGGAGGGATAATAGCTTATTGAGAGGTAGTCCTTGACTTAGGAGATTTTTAAGAAGGCTTTTATTCATCAGTTCTTTTCTAGGGAGATGAGAGAAGTTATGGAGGTTGAGTTGATCAACCTTTGCCAAGGAGGTATGAGTGTTCATAAATACTCTTAGATATTCACTAAATTGTCAAAATATACTCCTTTGGTTTCTATTCCTAGAGATGAAATTAGCGGCCTTGTGACGGGGGTGTCAGATGATTTTCAAGAGGAGTACCATTCGGCTATGTTTCCTGACAATATGATCATATCTTCTCTTATTGTGCATGCAAAACATGTGGAAGAGGCATGGGCTAGGAGGAAGAGTAGAGATTCTAAGAGGTAAAATTTTTTTGATGGAAGTTCTTCAAAGAATAGGTTGAGATACAAGACAAGCCTATACTTAAGAAGCGGGTTTCAAGTCATGTTCCTACCAAGTTCCCAAATTCTATTGGTGATAGGATGTATTACCATATGTTCAATGATGGAAAAGGTGCTAATTCACCAAATGAGAAACAACTTGTGGAAAGTGTTTCGAGAAGCATTATAGTAATTGCCTTAATCGGACGGACAATTGCTTTGGTTGTAATAAAAGCGGGCACAAAGTTAATTATAGCGCTCATGTGAGGGTTCAAGACAAGGGTATTAGTCAAGCTCAATCAAGTGGTTCTAGTGATGCTTCAAAGAAGAACCTCTATAATTCTCTCCGCTCTAGGGGTGAGCAAGAGATTTCTCCCGATGTGGTGACGGGTATGTTGAAAGTCTTCTCTATTGATGCATATTCCTTACTTCAACCCGAAGCTAACTTATCATTTGTTACACTTTTTGTATCGATAATTTTTGAATCCCGACATTTTTGCATGAACCTTTTATAGTATTTACACTGGTGGGTGAGGGTGTTGTTGCAAAAAGAGTGTATAAAACATTTCCTATAAATTTTCCCACTAGAGTTTCTTATGTTGACCTAGTAGAACTTGATATTCTTGACTTTGATATTACATTTGGTACTGATTGGTTGCATGCATGTTTTGGCTCTATTGATTGTAGGACAAGAGTAGTGATGTCCCGTTGTTTAGTGGAACGGGGGAAATTCTATTTCTAGAGGTCTTATCATCTCCTGTCTAAAAGCATGCAAAATTATATCAAAGGTATATCGATATCACATCGTAAAAGTCCATGATTTAGACTCAAAAATTTCTCCCATTGAGTGAGTACCCGTAGTGGCTAAATTTCTGAAGGTTTTCCTAATGACCTTCTTAGTATTCCTCCCAAATAGGAAATTGATTTTTGTATCTATTTGCTATAAAAAAGAATCCCATTTCAATTTCTTCTTATTGGATGGCTCCGACGGAATTGAATGAGTTGAAGGATCAACTAAAGGACTTTCTAGACAAGGCCTTTATAAGGCCTAGTATTTCTCCCTGGAGTGCTCTAATGTGTTGTTTGTAAAGAAGAAGGATGGGTCCTTGAGATTTTATATTTATTATCGCCAACTCAACAAGGTCAGCATTAAGATTATGTATTATATCCCTCAGATTGATTATTTGTTTGATCAACTCCGTGGGGCGAGCTATTTTTCAAAAATTGAATTCAGAAAGGGGTATCACCAACTTAGGTTGAGAGGTGAGGATGTACCAAGATGGCCGTACGGACTAGGTATGACCACTATGAGTTCTTGTTAATATCTTCCGGCCTCACTAGTTCTCCGGCGACATTTATGGATCTAATGGATAGGTGATTCTAAGTTACCTACATTTATTTGTTATTGTGTTTATTGACGATATGTTGGCATATTTGAAATGTGAGCGTGATCACATGTATCACTTAAGGGTAATATTACAAACCAGTAAGGAACATACATTGTTTGGCAAGTATAGCAAGTGCAATTTTTGGTTATCGTCGGTGACATTCCTTGAGCATATCATTTCTAGTGAAGGAGTTGAAGTAGACCCGAGGAATACGGAGGTGGTAAAAAATTGGTCTAGACGTTTGATTCCAACCGACAATAGGATTTTTTTTGTTTGGCGGGTTATTATTTGATATTCGTTGATGGTTTTACGTCCATTGCATCTCCCATGACCACTTTGACCCAAAAGCATAAGAAATTTAAGTGGTCAGAGGCATGTGAGAAAAGTTTCCAATTGTTGAAAGATAGGCTCACTTCAGCTCTGTTGTTGACTTTACCGGAGGGTTCAAAGGGTTTTGTTGTGTGTTGTGAAGCATCCAGAGTGGGATGGGGTGTGTGATTATGAAATATGGGAAAGTGATGGGCTATGCCTCTAGGAAACTTAAGGCACATGAGCGAAACTATCTCACTCATGACCTTGAGTTAGCGGCCGTGGTGTTTGGCTTAAAAATATGGAGCCATTACTTGTATGGGGTTCATGGTGATGTCTTTACCAACCATAAGTGTTTCCAATGTGTGTTTACCCAAAAGAAGTTGAATCTCCATCAAAGAAGGTGGTTAGATTTTTTTAAAGATTACGATATAAGTGTCTTTTGAAGGTAGTTCCTCTAATAATAGGCTTGATGTTCAAAACTAGCCTAAGTTCAAGAAGATTTTTTCAAATAAGGTTCCTTCTAATTTCTCCATGAATCGCAATGATAGAGGTTCTAATCCTAAACTTCAAAAGGAGAGAAATGTTGATCCACCAAGAGAGAGACAAACTTGTGGCAAGTATTGTAAGAAACATGTGAGTGAATGCCTTGTTGGAACTAATATTTTCCATGGTTCTAGAAAAGGTGGCCATATGGTGAGAGATTGTCTTAATGTGAGAGGCCAAAATAAGGGGAATAACCAATCTCAATCAAGTGGTCCTATTTCTAAAGCTCCAAAAAGGAACCGTTTCTATGCACTCAAAGTTAGGCGTGAACATGAGAACTGTCCCGATGTTGTAACGGGTTTTTACGAATTTTCTCTGTTAATGTTTATGCATTTCTTGGTCCAGGTGCCACTCTTTAATTTTTTACACCTTTAGTAGCTAGGAAGTTTGATATACTTCCTGATGTTTTTATTGAACCCTTTTCGTTTTGTACTCCTATGGGTGACTCCGTAGTTGCAAAAAGAATCTATAAAAATGTCCTATAATGTTTCCCAATAGAGCTAATCTTGTTGATTTGATATAACTTGACATGTTTGATTTTGATATTATCTTGTGTATGGATTGGTTTCATGCATGTTTTCGTTCCATAGATTGTAGAACAAGGATAGTCAAGTTTCAATTCCCTAATGAACCCATATTAGAGTGGAAGGGGGGAAATTCCATGCCAAGGGGTCAAATTATATCTTGTTTGAAGGCATGTTAGATGATAGCCAACGTTTGTCTATATCATGTTGTGAGGTTTAACAACCTAGAATGTGAAACTCCTTCTATTCAGTCATTCCCTGTGGGGAGAGAATTCCATGAAGTTTTTCCTAATGACATTTCAGGAGTTCCTCCCAAATGGGAAATTGACTTTGACATTGACTTATTACAGGATACAAATTCTATTTCAATTCCTCCATATAGGATGGCTCCGGTAGAATTAAAAGAGTTGAAGCTCCAACTCAGAAATTTAATTGACAAAGGTTTCATTCAACCTAGTATTTCTCCATTAGGTGCTCTGTTATTGTTTGTTAAGGAGGAGGATGGATCCCTTAGAATGTGTATTGATTATCTCCAACTTAATAATGTCACCATAAAGAATAAGTATCATCTCCCAAGGATTGATTACTTCTTTGATCAACTCCAAGGTGATATATACTGTTCCAAGAATGACTTAAGGTCGGGATATACCCAACTTAGGGGGAAACGTGATGATTTTCCCAAAATAACTTTCCGAACTAGATACGGTCACTATGTATTTCTACTGATGTCTTCTTGGATAACGAATCCCCAGGCGGCGTTCATGGACATAATGAATAGAGTTTTCCGATATTACCTCGACTAGTTTGTGATTGTGTTGATTGAGGATATTCTGATACACTCCTAGGATGAATATGACCAAAAGAGTCACTTGAAATTAGCCTTGCAAGTCCTCAAAGTACACCAACTTTATGTAAAATTTAGTTAGTAAGAATTTTTGTTGAGGTCAAATGCCTTTCTTGGCGATATTATCTCTGGTGATGGTGTAGAGGTTGAACCAAAGAAGACGGATGCGGTAAAAAATTTGCCTAGACCTTTGACTCCCACTATTATAAGGAGTTTCTTAGGTCAAGTCGGCTATAACAGAAAGGTTGTGGATGGATTTTTGTCCATTACTTCTTCTTTATAAGCTTTGACCCAAAAGAAGGTGAAGTTAAAGTGGCCGGAAGCTTGTGGAAAAGGTTTACAAGAGTGGAAACATAGGCTTATGTCCGCTCTGGTACCTTACCGGAGGGTAATGAAGGATTTGTAGTGTACTCTGATGCTTCCTGAGTGGGCTTGGGATGTGTCCTCACGCAACATGGTAAGGCGATATCTTATGCTTCTAGGCAACTCAAAGTTCATCACAAGAATTACCTGACTTATGACCTTGACTTAGTTGTTGTAGTTTTTGCCTTGTAAATATTGAGACACTACTTGTATGGTGTGCGTGTTTATGTATTTACTGACCATAAAAGTCTTCAATATTTGTTTATACAAAAAGAGTTAAAACTCCGACAAAGATGATGGTTGGAATTGTTGAAGCATTATGACATGAGTGTCATTTACAACCTGGTCAAGTCAAATGTGGTTTCTAATGCTTTGAGTCGTATGATTAGGGTTAGTGTGTCTCATATGGAACAAGAGAATAAACAAGTTACGAAAGATGTTCATTGGTTGGATTTATTAGGTGTGCAGTTTGAAGTTTCTCCAAATGGTGGTTTCATGGTCCATCATAACTCCGACTCATCATTAGTGGTGGAGGTGAAATCTAAACAGCATCTTGACCCACTATTTATGGAGTTAAAAAGAATCGGTACTTGGTAAGGTCAATGAGTCATTTTCCTAAGGAAGGATGGTTTTCTTTGGAACCAAGGGTTATTATGTGTACCTGATGTTGAGGATTTGAGAAATTGAATTCTACAAAAAGATCATGATTCTCGCTATTCTATACATCCGGGTGCCACAAAATGTAACATGATCTTAGGGAAATCTACTGGTGACATAGAAGAGCTACCAAAAAATTAAAGCTGAGCATCTTAGACGGGGTTGTTAAACCCAAATCATGGATGTTTCTACTTGGAAGTGGAAAGCCATAAATATGTACTTTGTTGTTCGGTTGCCTCGAACCCGAAGGCAAAATGATTTTAATATGGGTTATTGTGGATAGGTTGAAAAAATCATCCCACTTTTGTCCTGTTAAGTCTACTTACAGGGCTGAAGACTATGCAAGGATCTACATTAATGAGATTGTGAGTCAGAATGGGATTCCTTTGCCTATCATGTCTGATAGAGGTTCCCAATTCACTTCTCGTTTTTGGAAGGCTTTTTAAAAGGATTTAGGTACTCAAGTGAAACTTAGTACCAATTTTACTTCCTCAAAAATATTGTCACGGCCTTTAATACATGTTAAGAGCATGTTATTTTGACTTCAAAGGATGTTGCGAGGATCATCTACCACTGATTGAGTTCTCTTACAATAATAGTTATCATTCGAGCATCTCCATGATAGAAAGTGAAGATCTCCAGTTGGATGGTTTGAGGTTAGTGAGTCCTCACTCTTTCGTCAATAGATTATCTATGAAGCTATGGAGAAGGTATTAATCATAAGAGATAAATTGAAGACAGCCTATAGCCACAAGTGTCTTATGTCGATAATAGAAGAAGGCATCTTGTGTTTGAAATAGGTTATCATGTCTATTTGAAAATTTTACCAATGAAAGGGGTGATAAGGTTTGGGAAGAAGGAAAAGTTGAGTCCCTGGTATGTTGGCCCTTATGGGGTTTTAAAACGAATTGGGAAGGTTGCCTATGTGTTGAAACTACCTCTTAAACTAGCTTTATTTCATCCGGTGTTTCATGCTTCTATGCTCAAGAAATTCATAGGCGACCTTGTGTCTATTCTGCTTATTGAAGGTTTAGGGGTGGATAACAACCTATGTTATGAAGAAGTTCCATTTGAGATCCTAGATCGCCAAGTCAAGAAGTTAAGAAACAAGGAGGTTACCTCTGTACAAGTAGTAAAATTCCTGAAAATGTACTTGTCTATTGAAGAGCCTAATAGATTTTAAGAATAGATATTGGGGGTATAGAGGCATCCCAATGCCCAATATTGAGTTATATTGGGCATATTGGAGAATATTGGCTTAAGGGTGTTAGCCAATTTCTAAGTATTGACAAAATTTAGAATACACCTTGATGTTAAAATTCACCAATCAAAGCTTGTTGTACATGCAATGAAGACCCTAATCTAAAAAAATTATATTCATCGCATGCTCATATAAGGTACAAGACATCCAAGTGTCAAGCCTAGGTACCATAGCACATGACCATGTTAATTATGCAGTGCCCAAGGACATAGTGAGAGTCCTTCGACAAGTTGGGAAATTTCCAAAGTGCAAGGTTTGGGGAAGTACACGCCAACATATGTTCAAGCACATGTGCAACCAACTGCCAAGAGACAAGCCCCAATGAATCGATTAGGGGGCAGGCCTGTAGGATCACGTGTGGCAAAGCTCCCTAACTAATTCTAAGTCCTAACTAATATTCGTAACTAAATAACTAACCTAGGTCCAACTAAAATTATCTTACTAGGGTACCCATGATCCAAAGACATAACTGAGTGACCTAAAGGAATAACTAACTAAAGAAACATCCTAGTACCTAACGTAGGATGGTCCAAAAGGGTTGTTATGGTCCTAACAACTTAATGGTACTTTAGTAATTATCCTAGATTACTTAATTAATTATATTAGAAACTTAATTAATTAATTAAAATGGACAACACAAAAACCACAAAGAAAATTCAAGATTTCTGTTAAGTCAAGTAAGAGACAACCTAGTACCTAACCTACGACGGTCTAAAAGGGTTCGTTATGGTCCTAACAAGTTAGGGGTACTTTATTAACTACCCAAGGTTACTTAACTATTAAAATTAGAAACTTAATTAAATAATTTAAATGGACTAAACCAAAACCACCAAGCAATTTCTAGATTTCGGTTAAGTGAAGTAAATGACAACCTAGTACCTAACCTAGGATGGTGCAAAGGGTTGGTTATGGTTCTAACGACTTATGGGTACTTTTATTACCCTAGTTAACTTATTTAATTAAGTTGTCAACTTAATTAGTTAAAAATAATTGTAAAACCCTAATTAGGCTACGTCAAATGTTCTCATATTTGTAGTCGAATTAGAAAGGGCGTTTTAGGTAATTTAAGTGGGAGGCCTTTAGGATAACCTATGGGACGTCTATATATATATATTTATATATATATATATATATATATATATATATATATATATATATATATATATATATATATATATATATTAAGTCAGTTTTAGACCAGAATTAAACTCCCCAAACAAGAACCACACAAAATTCTCTTAATCTCTCAAGAATGCTCTCTTTTCCTAACTCCATTGAAGAATTAGAAAAAGCTTAAGAAAGAAGACTAAGGTTTCAAAGTTTCGAACCAAGATTTATTGTATTATTCATCTATAAGCTATGTTTATTCATACTTGAAATCTCTTTCTTCAAGGAGTCAATTCCAATGATTTTTCAAAGAATGATTAAACACATTATTTGTCAAATTTTATGATTTTAGCCACTGGTTTCTGCATAAAAAGGTTTTTTATCAATGTTTTAGAATTAAATTGATGGTAATGCAATTCTTTAAAGATATAATTCGTATAAACTCATGAAGGTTCCTATTTTTACTATTTTATGGGTTAAGTTATCATGTCTCTATATTTTTGAATCAATGAGTAGTTTCTTATGGGCTTTCTAATGATGTAAAGATCATGGGAAACTGATCTCTAATTGGTTTTATATTGTCAAGTCTATGTTGAATTTACCTAGATACATCTAGTATTATGATTTATACTTCAAATTGATGATCATGGCCTTGTCGGCACTACTTGAAGTATTATGATGATTTTTCTAATTGATTATAAAATTATGATCATATATATCTGCATGCTAGTTACGTGAAAGTATGTTCTTTTATATGCATATTAGGTGATCATTTTGGACTATGACAATGTGTTTGTGTGTAGCCTTAAAATTGATACATGATTATGCCTACTTGACAATATGAGTCAATGATGATTATATCGATAATGTTATAGTAATAAATAGGGTGACATAATGAAGATAAGGGTCATTACTAAGTGCTTCAAAGAATGGTATGCATATGAAATAAAGTAAATTATGTTGTGTCTTTATTTAGTAGACTAGTGTCCCTTACTTGATACATGTATATGAAAAATATGAATATATTGACTGAGTAGGTTTATGCACCTTTGTCTTGTATGTGTATGTTAGAATGTTTAATGAATGTGTAAGATTGTTAGACCTAATATGGTGGTCTTCTAAGAATAACTAATACAAGGAATATATTATAGAAAGAAGGTTAAGAATGAGCTATCCTTAGAGACCATCGAATGCCAGTCCTAGTGGACGTATCTTTACTAGGTACACTATGAGTAGGTAATGACTAAGAGATGGTACAATTTCGCATGTCCCTTACATTGACATACTCTATGAAAAAAAAAGGCTAGCACCGAGCGAATATGTTATGGTTTGCAGCTCTACTTGAAAATCAAACTAGAGTGCAATGTAACTCTACTTGATAGTTGGACTAGAGTACATTGAAGACCATAATATTCCATAACCATGTGCCTATATGGGATGTGTCCTCGTTCTACCCTTGGAAAGTAGAACACCTTCATCGGAGTAGGTTGGAACTCTGAATTCCATGCCTAGCTTGTATGATCTATGTCGGTTACTTCCTATTCACATCATGTGGGGTACATGGTAGTTTTGGATAAGTTCTAGGAAGTTTAGGTAGTGGAATGTGACGCTATCTAGACATTGCACGACTATACTTTTGAAGATATTAGTATGTTAGACCCTAGGTCTTTCTAAGTCCATTATGTGAAGTCTTTAATGAATGATATGTCGTCTAATTGACTTAATGAATCACCTCTTTAGCTAACGTATGATTAATAGAACGTCCTCTATCTAGGGTAGTGTTGAGGGTTGCTTAGGTAAGCTTGAACAGGCTGTATGGGCGATCTCTTGTTGTTCCACAGATGTGAATCTTAACGTAACCTTAGGTGGGGAGTTAATGAAACGAATAGGAGAATGATTTAACATTAGGATAAGCTTTGGTGATAATAATACAAATTAAAAGATGTTAAGGTAATGTGAAACTCAAATCATGGTAATGTCCTTCAATATTGATAAAATGTTTATGCAACATCTTGTATTTCTCTAAGGTGCTAAATGTTGTTCTTAAACTTACACTATAAAGTCTTAATCAAAAAGAGCATGTTTTATACCAATGTACGTTTTTCATGATTTTATGCGTATGCCATACTTAGTAAGTGTTTGTACTAATTCCATACATTTTGTTTATCTTTAAAGGTGTAGGTGGCATTCGAAAGGAGTATCAAAGTTGAAGCTTTGATTAGTGTTCGTTCAAGCAAAGAGTTTGGTATGTCCTCACTTAATATGAGAGCAGCTTGATGTTTAGTTTTCATTATTGAAGTATTGTAATAGATTTAGCTATTTTCTATATTCGTATGTCTAAGATGGAGAGTTTGTGACTTAGTCTTTCATTATGTTTTTATATAAAAGATATATTTTGAAGTAATATTATTTAGTATGATAAGAATTAGTTCCACACAACCTTTCATACATGTATGCAATGAATGGTACGGAAGTGATTTTCTTAGACCTCTGAGAGATCGACGATGCCATGTCACAATTTGAGATTGCACCCTAACGTCTAGGGTGTGTTTTGGGATGTGAAAAAGTTTTTATCATAACATAAGGTTATTAAGTAGTCTTAGTAATTAAAAAGTCTCAAAAAGACATATCAAGTAGAGTCTTGACCATTGGTGTGAATCGCGACACATCTATGGTAGAGAGGCTATAAGACAATAGAGTTTCCCTTCTTTTCTACTCCTATGTCATGCCTTGGAGTAAAAAGTTATAAGTTCTCTTTTCTTATGGTTTTCCTTGTGTTTCTAAGAAGATGAATATGAGGAGGACACCATCTAGGAGGGTTGAAGAGAATGGTATGAATGAGAGGCTTCCTCCCTGAGGTAGACATGTTCCACAAGTTAAGTAAGTTCCTCCTAATGATGATGATAATGCCGGTAACTTATAGTTTTCTCTGTTTAGTTATATAAGTTCCTTGTAGGTAAGGAAGTATGGTTAGTAGTTGTGTTGTAGATTGTTGTGTCATCTCTTCTATTCAAATAAATCTTGAGAGATAGAATTTCATAGTATCATGTTGCACGTTGTATTGTATTTAGGAGTCTAATTGAAATTGAAGTTAGTTGACTTATTTTCTAAATAGGTACAAATGTTTTGGTAAAAGATAAAACCAACTAGAGTTTTAAAGAGATGCTTTCATACTCTATTCTTGCAATTATTTGAAACATGTATGCATATATTTTCTTGAGATTTTGTTGTTCTCTTGAGAAGAATGAGAGATTGGTACCTCATTGATGCATTTTGAGATTATAATAAGGTTAGATGGAAGTTCCTTAATAATGTTTTGAATATAGAGCTCTTATATGATTATGTGTGATAAATTGGTTGCTAAGTGTATGATATGTTGTGTGTTTATTGTGCTGCTAGTATTGAGTTTATTTCCAACCCCTAAAGAGATTTTTGTGTCATTCAGGGACGAATGTTCCTAAGGGGGAAATAATGTATCATTCCAGAAAATATACTTGCCTATTGAAGATCCTATTTTAAAAATAGGTATTGTGGGTACATAGGCATCTCAATGCCCAATATTGAGTGATATTAGACATATTGGGGAATATTGGCTTAAGGGTGTTAGCTTATTTCTAAGTATTAACTAAATTTAGGATACACCTTGATTTTAAAATTCACTAATCCAAGCTTGTTGTTCTTGCAACGGAGACTCGAAGCTAAAGTAATTATATTCATCGCATGCTCATATTAGGTATGACGCATCCAAGTGTCATTAAGAAGTGCCCAAGGACTTAGTAGGAATCCTTGGATAAGTAGTGAACTTTCTAGACTTCAAGGTTTGGGAAAGTACACGGCAACACATGTGCCACCAACAGCCAAGAGACAAGCCCCAACCGAATAAGTTAGGGTGGTTAAGGGGCAGGCGTGTAGGATCACGTGTGGAAAAGCTCCCTAACTTATTCTAGGTTCTAATTAACGTCCCTAACTAAATAAATAACCTATGACCAACTAAAATTAACTAACTAGGGTTTCCAAAATCCTAAGACCAAATTGGCTGACCTAAACGAATAACTAACTAAAGAAATATCCTAGTACCTAACCTAAGATGGTCCAAAAGGGTTTGTTATGGTCCTAACTACTTAGGGGTACTTTAGTAATTACCATAGGTTACTTAATAAAATAAATTAGCAAATTATATAATTAATTTAAATGGACAAAACCGAAAGAACTAAGTAATTTCAAGATTTAAGTTAAGTAATGTAATGGACATCCTACTTCCTAACCTAGGATGGTCCAAAAGTGTTTGTTATGGTCCTTACAACATAGGGGTACTTTAGTAATTACCCTAGGTTACTTAATTGATTAAACTATAAACTTAATTAATTAATTTAAATGTACAAAACCGAAACCACCAGGCAATTTCTAGATTTTGGTAAACTCAAGTAAGAGACAACCTAGTACCTAACCTATGATGGTCCAAAAGGGTTGGTTATGGTAGTAAAAACTTAAGGGTACTTTAGTAATTAACCAAGTTTACCTAATTAATTAAATTAGTAATTTAATTACATAATTTAAATTGACAAAACCGAAACCACCATGCAATTTGTAGATTTCGATTAAGTCATGTTAGAGACAACCTAGTATCTAACCTAGGATGGTCCAAAGTGTTGGTCATGGTCCTAACGACTTAGGAGTAATTGATTAATTAAACTAGGTAACTTAATTAATTTAATTAGGAACTTAATTAACTAATTTAAATGGATAAAACCCAAACCACCAAGCAATTTCTATATTTCGATTTAAGTGAAGTAAATGACAACCTAGTACCTAACCTAGGATATTGCAAAGGGTTGGTTATGATCCTAATGAATTAGTGGTACTTAACTAATTACCCTAGGTAACTTAATTAATTAAAAATCATGGTCAAACCCGAATTAAGCTAGGTCAAATGTTCTCCTATTTATACTCAAATTAGGAGGGTCATTTTAGGTAATTTAAGTGGGAGGCCTTTAGGGTAACCCATGGGACGTGTATATATAGATATTAAGTCAGGTTTAGAGCATAATTACACGTCAAAAAATATAACCACACGAAATTCTCTTAATCTCTCAAGAACGCTCTCTTTTTCCGTACTCCACTGAAGAACTAGATAAAACTTAAGGAAGAAGACTAAGGTTTTGAAATTTCCAACCAACATTTCGTGGATTATTCATCTATAAGTTATGGTTATTCATACTTTAAATCTCATTATTAATGGAGTCAATTCCAATGTTTTTTCAAAGATAATAAAACACATGATTTTTCTAATTTTGTGATTCTAGCCATGGGTTCTTGCATAAAAGGTTTTAAATCAATGTTTTAGAATTAAATTGATGTTAATGAAATGTTTTAAAGCTATAATTCCTATGAACCCATGAAATCCATGCAAATTCCTATTTTGACTATTTTATGGGTTAAGTGATCATGTCTCTATATTTATGAGATAATGAGTAGTTTCTTATGGGCATTCTAATGATGTAAAGATTATGTGTAATTGATATTTAATTGGTCTTAGATTGTTATCTCTTTGTTGAATTGAACTAGTTACATCTAGTATTATGATTTATGCTCCAAATTGATGATCATGGCCTTGAAAAAACTACTTGAAATATTATGATGATTTGTCTAATTGATTAATAAAGTATTATCGTATATTTCTGCATGCTAGTTACGTGAAAGTATGTTATCTTTTTTGAATATTAGGCGATCATGTTGGACTATGACTATGTGTTTGTGTCTGTAGCCTTAAAATTGATACATAATATACCTATTTGGCTATATCAGTCTATGATGATTATATCGATAATGTTATATTAATAAATAGGGTGACATAATGATGATAAGGCTCATTCTTAAATGCTTCAAAGGATGATATGTATATGAAATAAAGAAAAGTATTTTTTTGTCTTATTTTAGTAGACTAGTGTCCCTTATTTGATTGATGTATATGATGAATATGAATATCTTGATTTAGTAGGTTTATGCACCTTTGACTTGGATGTGTATGGAAGAATGTTTAATGAGTGTCTAAGATCGGTATACCTAATATGGTGCCCTTCTAAGCATGACTAATACGAGGAATATACTATAGAAAGAAGGTGAAGAATGAGCTATCCTTAGAGACCATCGAATGGCAGCCCTACAGGACCCATCATTGGTAGGTACATTATGACTAGGTAATGACTAAGAGATGGTACCTTTTCATATGTCCCTAAGATTGAACTTACTCTATGAGAAAAAAGGCTAGCACCAAGCGAAAATGTTATGATTTGCAGCTCTACTGGAGAATGAGACTAGAGTGTAATGTAGCTCTATTTGACAATGAGAACATAAAAGAACATCATATTCCATAACCATGTGCCTACATGGGATGAATCCTCGTTCTACCCTTGGCATGTAGAACACCCTCATCGAAGTAGGTTGGAACTCCGGATTCCATGCCTAGCTAGTATGGTCTATGTCGGTTATTGCCTATTCGCATCACATGGGGTACATGCTAGTGTTGGATAAGTTCTAGGAAGTTTAGGTAGTGGAATGGGAAACTATCTAGACATTGCAAGACTAGACTTTGAAGATATTAGTAGGTGAGACCCTAGGTCTTTCCAAGTCCATTATGTAAAGTCTTTAATGAATGATATGTTATCTAATTGACTTCATGAACGATTACGTCTTTAGTTACCGTATGATTAGTTGAACGTGCTCTATCTAGTGTAGCTTTGTGGGTTGCTTAGGTATGGTTGAATAGTGAGTATGGGCGGTCTCTTCTTGTTCCACCTATGTGAATCTTATAGTAACCGTAGGTGTGGAGTTTATGAAACGAATAAGAGAATGATTTTATCTTAGGTTAACCTTTGGTGAGAAGAATGCAAGTGAAAAAAGGTTACGGTAAGGTTAAACTCGAATCACGGTAATGTCCTTCAATATTGATAAAATGCTTATGAAGTGTTAATTAAAAAGAGCATGTTTTATACGAATGTCCATTTTTCATGATTTTATGCATATTCCATACTTAGTACAAGTGTTTGTGCTAATTCCATACATTTTATTTATATTTAAAGGTGTAGGTGGAGTTTGAAAAGAGTCTCTAAGTTTTAGTTTGATTAGTGTTCATTCAAGCAAAGAGCTTGCTATGTCCTCACTTGATCCGAGGACATTTTGATGTTTAGTTTTACTTATTGGAGTATTATAATAGATTAAGCTATTTTCTATATTCGTATGTCTAAGATGGAGACTTTTAGATTTAATCTGTCATTATGTTTTTCTATAAAAGCTATACTTTTAAGTAATATTATTTAGTATGAAAATTTTTAACTCTGCACTACTTTTCATACATGTATGCAATTAATTGTACGAAAGGGTTGTCTTAGACCTATTAGAGGTCGACGCCGCCAAATCACAATCCAATATTGCACCATAACGTCTAGGGTGTTGTTTCCGGATGTGACACAAGTTCTATGGAGGAACAATCTTTCTGAGGGGTCAACATGGGAGGTTGAAGCTGATATGAAGTCCCGCTAACCTCATCTATTCACTACTTAAGCATAGTCATTCATCTTGATAGATAAAGTAATGCATAATGATGAAATTGACTTTTGCTAGATAGGTTCATGTTTTGGTAAAAGATAGTGCTAAACAATGTTTTTAAGAAAATTCATTCGTACGCTATTCTTGCACTTATATGAAATATATATGCTTGTGTCTTCATAATATTTTTATGTTGTTTTATTGATTTTAGAAGAATGATAACATAGTAACTCTTTGATAAATTTTGAGCTTATGATATGGTTGAGAAGGAAATTCCTCACTATGTGTTATGAAGTATTGAGCTCTTACATGTTTGTGCATCATGAATGAGTGCTATATTAAAGGTTATAGTATGTGTTGAAAGGAGTTGTGAAGTACTCCTATAAGTTGTGACTCATTATGATGTTATTTTGTTGATTGTTTGAGATTCTAGTCTTAAGTCTTATCCTACCCTCCAAAAGATTTTATTGTCATTCGCGGACGAATGTTCCGGGGGGGGGGGGGGGGGGGATAATGTATCATTTCGGAAATTTCATGACTTAGGCTAGAGATTAATATATTATATTATGTTAAAAATGATGTTTCCAGACTTATATTAATATAATTAACTCATTTGGAAAAGGGCATAGCGAAAACGACAATGAATGACCTTGACGTCTGGAAACTAGTTAATTCTAACTAGTTGACGTCCCTATGTTTGGGGAATGTTTCGAAGTAACAAATGAATTCCAAAACTAGTAAAGATACCTTGGGTAGGTATTATGTAGTAAAAAGGGTTCAAACATCCCATAACGACACCCCAAGAACTACCTGAAGGGTCCTTGGGAAGGACCCTAACATGGGTGGGAAGGCTGCCTACCAGACAGCGAGCAGGTAGAATTAAAGTCAAAGAGAAGCCTCACAACGCAAGGCTGACATGCACCTCACTGCCTCAACTCAAAATTTAATAAAAATAACCAGATTTTGCCCCGCAACGAAAAACTACTTCCCACAATCGTTAAAGTCGCATATTTTGTAATTTAAATTCTTAAAAAGACCCATTTAAGTGGAGGGTATTTTGGGTTATTCATATGAAGACTATATATGGATATTATGTAAGTTTTAGAAAACTATTACACGTCAAAATAAGATTCAAACGGAAATTCTCTCATCCTTCTTAAGAACGCTTTCTTTTCCAAACTCCATTGCAGAACAAGAAAAGTTTAAGGAAGTCGACGAAGACTTCAAGTATTTAATTTAATTTTTGTGGATTATTCATCTATAAGGTATGAATTTTTAACTCATCGGATTCCTTTCCTCAAGAGGTCCTTTCAAAGATAAGTTTTCAAGAACTTTAAATCTAGGGTATTTACTCTGCAAAATGGATTTTCTTCCTAACTCGAGATTTATGATTTTTAATGAAAAGAAAGTGTTTTCCATGGTCTATTTCACACGATTTGTTGAGTATGTGTTTAGTATGGTAGCATCTCATGTGAAGCATGTTCTTATCTACATGATGGTTTCATAGGAATATTTCTACTATGTGACAGTATGAAAACGTAGGGATTGGAACTAAGACTAGAATGAACTCTTTAATGACCCTTTCCCTTATCCTACATTATGCATTGATATTGTAGACGATTTGAAGATTTGTTCTTGGTTATGATACTGAGTACTTTAGTATGTTATGATTTTGAACGTTGTAAGTGTAATGTAAGCTCTTGAATAAGCTTTGTGGAAGCTAGAGGGAAGTCTTCAAAGGTTGTGATTGCTCTACAATGTTTATGTTAGATTATATATCTTGATAATATGTTTTGAAAGAATGTATAATGTCTCTATGTTTATATGTTGGGCTATGAACATGTTAGTTGTGAGATCATCATAGGAACACGAAAACTGCAAGTTACGATATTCTCTTGTATGATTTATACAAGATGACTATGTTATGTTAATCTCACATACGAAGGGTTATGATGAAAGGGAATTATCATCAAATCATAAAGAAGTTATGATCATATTTATAAAAGGATTTAATCTCCTATGACCTATGATATGTTATGATAAAATAAAGGGATAATTCCCAAGTACCCCCTCAACCTATGCCCGAAATCTCAGATACACACTTATACTATACTAAGGTCCTATTACCCCCCTGAACTTATTTTATTAATAATATTTTACCCCTTTTTTACCTACGTGGCACTATCTTGTGGGTCCAACGATGGTTGACTTTTTTTCCAAACTAGTGCCACATAGGCTAAAAAGGGGTAGAAAATTACGTATAAAATATGTTCAGGAGGGTAATAGGACCTTAGTATAGTATAAGTGTGTCTCTGTGGTTTCGGGCATAGGTTAAGGGGGTACTTGTGCATTTCGCGAAAATAAAACTTAAAGGTTATTCAAGAAAGGGACTTAAGCTAAACAACGATGAACTAGATATGAGGGGTGTCCCTTCCGTAGTATTAAGGTAGGTTCACAATGACTCTCATGATTTTGAGGCTTTCATATAATGTAAAACTATGGGTCTCTAATACATGTCCTAGTTCTTGAACTATGTTGCCATCATATTATACTAGCTAGTGGATCCACCTAGAATGTTCTGTCATGTTAGGTTCTACGTTGGCTGGTAGACCACCTTTCTTCGGTGTGGGGTTTTATGACACCGGACTCCATATTTAGCTCACATGGTCTATTTCAGTTAAGTCGTATGTTCCCTTATGTTAAAATGAAAGACAAGTAAGTGAACATTGACTAGGGTGACTTGAGGAGTCTACTTAGTAGAGGTAGGGGTTTGGGACTCTACCTAGACATTGCACAAGTTGACTCTAAAGGAAGTCCTAGGAGATTGTTCTTATGTAATATGATAACATGCAAGATATATGTTCATGATTCATGATGTTTCTGTTATATTGATGTTGTTCACTATGATTAATATGTTATTGGGTTGTGTTGCCATATGAAGTGATGACTTATTATGCTAAAAATTATGTGAAGCAAAGCATTACTTATGGTCTCTTATCTTATCTACTTATTTTTGTGGGGTTCTGGGGTTTCACATGACTATTGCACTTGTAGGCTGGGGATGGGATATTGGTAAGTATTTTTTCTGTCATGTTATATGATCTATTGAATTTGGAATGTCAACATGACTCGGTGATAATATGTTGTTTATTATGATCATACTTTAAGTTGATGGAATACTTAACTTGTATATGTTCCACGGTATGTGCATTGAAGACATTCACATGACTTAGCATGTTTTCTAAAGAAATGATAAATGATCCCATTTTATGCATGTCCTTATATGTTATGTGCATATATCCATACTTAGTACATGTGGCGTACTAACACCATTACTTATATTACCACAATTGTAGGTTCTGGCCAATGAAGTTTAAGGAGGTCAATATGGAGAAGCTTGGAACTCTTTGTCCAAGTCTTGATAGGTCCTCATGTTCAGGGATGCTATATAATCAATATTCTAGCTTAGGAAGATTTTTAGTAGTTTTAAGAATACGCTAATTCCATTATGTCATTGGGTTCTGTTGTACAATGGCCTTTATGGCATAATTATTATCTATTCTCTAAGTCTAGATTTACTATTATATGTTTTTATATATTTGAGAAAAAATTTTAAAATATCCTATGTCTTATGAATGTTATGTATAAAGTTTGAGTATACTTCAAGTATAATGTAAAAGTTTTATTTTTCTGAAATTTTTACTGATCAATTGTTTTGACGAATGCTATAGGCCTGTCTGAGTCCTCTGAGAGGAAGACGATGCCGTCTGCATGTGAGGTATTCTCTCCGGGTATGACATAGTAATTCAACCAATAACCAAGTCAATTGAACCTAATCTACCTAATACATATAAAGATCAAACATAGGGTTAAGGGTTAAAGGTCATCTTCTACAAACTAGACCAAACCATAAAGTTGTTTCATAATTCAGTTATTATACATGTTATTCTATTCACATTATCCAAAACGAATCATAAAAACATAAATTCATAACATTAATTTCGAGATTCAGAAAGACCCACATGAAAAGTACACTTTTGAAAATATTTTGAAGGAACCTGTTTAGAAAAGAGGTATAAAATGTGAATTCAATCCCATAAATCAATGTTTTATGATGAAATTATGGTTAAATCACTCCTTTAGAGCCCTAAAGACCTTCCCCTAGCTCGGTTTTCAATGGGTTATTCTAACAGAAAGTGAAAGAAGAGAGAAGGAATAGAGTTTTGTTATTAGAATAATGGTATAAGGTCATTTTATGGAGGTTTAATTTATTTTATTAGACTTCCTTTAATCCCTAAATAACCACTAAAAACATAAATTAATTAGTAAAAACTTAGTTAAAAACGTGCATGAATTATAGGTCTCATAGACAAGACCACGATTGACGGATCGTTGGTCTACCAACGGATAGGCCCTCCTTCCGTGCTGAACACCTATAGTCTGGTTCAGAAACTATGTCAACGAGTCCCTCCTATGATATTTCTATGTTTTTGTCTACGGTTGGCATCGACACCCCATCGATCAACACACGTTCTGTCGTTTCCCCCTCTTGGGTTCACACCGCCCAGGTAGTGTTTGACTCCATTTGAAACGGTCCTCCTCAAGGGCCCTTGGTTGGTCCTTGGGGAGTCATACCCAAATTTTTAGACCATGATTCAATTGAAACACATGTTACACACCTTTAAACAAATTTTCATCATTTTCCGACTCCTTAAAGCTAGTAAAATAGGCTAAAGCATGCTATTACCTCCTTGAACTACTTTCCAGACGTCATGGACCTTCTTGGACGTTTTCATTCGTATACTTCCTTAATGACTTAAATTCATTTAGATGGACCTTACAATATTGTCTAAATCATATGACACTTGTTATGCTTTAGAACACGTCTTTGATTTTTGAAGTGTTACAACATTTCTTATGGTCCTTATTGGGTTAACATGATTGAGTTAGGTCATGGGTCCTTGATTAGTCCTGACACTAGTGTAATTAATTAGGTTTCATGATTAATTGTCTTTCTTTGGTTATGTTGTTATAAACTCTTATACATGCTTGTTGATATTATAACTAGATGATAGAGTTTTCTTGATTAAGTTGTCAATTATGTTGATATGCATGTTGACTTGACTAAACTTAGCCTTGTTGGTCTTTTTTTGTACATGGACTTGAATGAATGAATTACACCATTTTATTGTATTTGTTCTTGAATATTCATAATTTATTTTCAAAATAAACTAGCATGCTTAATGAAATATCCCTTTTTCTCATTGTTTCAATGTTGGATGTGCATATGGTCCTATTCTTAGTACGACTGAGGTTCTAACCCCATTACTCCATTTTGTAAAACATTTTAGGTTCCGTCGTTGAAGTGTTCGTGACGGATTTTGAACGAAGACTTGTATCCTTATTCTTCAAGTTGGGTAGGTCCTCAAAACTTCAAGGACATTGGCACATTGTAGCATTGGATGTTAATTATACTTAAATACACTTTGTTCAGTCACTTTTATTTGAGTACTATGATTGTATAAGCTTATAAGTGGATTTTATTTTGTTGATGTATGGGCTAGGCCCAATTTTCATACTCTTGCTTAGATGATTATGATAGTTTTAAGACTATATTGTATCTTATGTATATAGGTGTGTAACAAAAGTAGCAGACTATGTACTCTTCTTATACGAATGATCTATGATTACTCGATATCAATATATTATGTGTAAGCGAGACGACTATGCAACCTCATGTAGTAGGGGAGATGAAAAGTTTTAAATTTTTTGCAATTTTAACCAATGAATGTAATGATGAATGCTAAGAGGCTACTCCTAGTCATCTTCGAGGATGACGATGGTGGTTACGTCTACGGGGTACTTTCCGAATGTGATAATATAGGTTGATGAAAGTACGGTCTCATCTATAACCTATGAGATATGCATATAAGGGGATAAATCCCCTAAACCTATGTTTTATAAAGTAATAATAATAAAGGATTTTCAATACAGGGAACTTACTATAATACCCTGAAACGAACTAAGGTGAACTAGATCTTCATTATTGTTTCTTGAGTTAATTTTGTGATAAATGAGTTAAATTGGTGTTAATAAGAAGTGTGTGAAGCGGTGTTAAGTTTTGAGATCAAACGTCCAAGAACATCCATGACGTTCGGAAGTTATGCCTTAGAAAGTGTTCACGTGTATTGATAGTTTTGAGTGAGTTGTATGTATTAATTTAAATAGAAATTCATGTGGGATATTACTAAAACCTAGATGAATATGTTTTAGGTCTTAACATCCAGGTAAGACCCCACGTAGGCCCACAAGAGTTCCTAGAGGAGGGCCCAAGAATGCCTTGGCAGTGTCCACCAACGAGGGCAAACGGCGGTAAGTGGTCCAACCAATGGCCCGTCAACTTGACCCGTCATTTGGACCTGAAAGGTAGGCTAGAAGGATCCCAAATGAAGCTATGTATCAACCCACGAAAGCCAACCAACGTACTATTGATGGACAGATGGTCAGTTGGTTGCATTCATCTATAATGTCCTAAAAAACTTTTGGGACATGCGGCCAGCTTGGGGCATTTTTTGTCAATTCACACCAAGTATTTTATTACCCTATGACGATATTTTTAGGGTTTTAAAGTTATGTTATATTAATTTTAAGTACAAGGCTTTGACAAGACCCCTCACTTCAAATATTCAAACTCTTACTCTAAAGAACAACTCTCTCAAGTCACCATTGGAGCTAGGACTAAAGGAAGTACTAGAAGGTATGGTTGGACGTATTTATTAATCAAAATTAGTGTGTTTACTTCTAATTGAGGTATGGTAGTAATACTTTAACCCCCTTCCATTTAAGGAGTTATTTCTAAAAGATTTCAAATAGGGTTTTCAATTTCTATCTTATCCTAGTTGTGATCCCAAGCATGTGACTTCATGTAAAAGTGTTTTAATTATTCAAATAGGTTTTTTATAGTACAAATTTATCATTTTTATTTTAAAACCCTAATGAACTCATGTTCACACATAATTTCAACTTTTAGCTTAAGCAATGGGTTAAATTAACATGTTTGTGTAGGGTATGCACTTTTGTTTTCTTATGTTGTTATTATGGTTTAGATACTTTCCTAAGCGCCATATTATGATGAAATATTGAAAAATTTGTTATAGGTGATAGAAGCGTGATTAAATTGTGAGTTAGTTATATTGTATAATTCTTATTATGAAATGTTCTTAAGTGGTATGGTCCACCTTCTTGGTTGCTTTCACGACCCAAAACGGAGCCGCGACTGGCACCCACACTTACCTTCCTATGTGAGCGAACCAAACAATCTAAACTCTAACATTTCAATATAATATCAACAGAAAATAATACGGAAGACATAAACTCATAAGTAAAATCAATAATCAACTTCTATAACTCAAAACTTATCATTATCCCCAAAATCTGGAAGTCATCACAACAAGAACATCTATGATCAAATGAATAAACTAAGAGTATTCTAAAAGCTAAAACAAGTAAAAGCTAGTCCATGCCGAAACTTCAAGGCATCAAGACATGAGGAAGAAAGTCCAGTCCAAGCTAGAAGCGTTAGCTCACCCTGAAGATCCGATGTGACGAAGACTGGCTAGAATTGCGGTTGAGTTGAAGATGACGGTACGTTGGCTGCACTCCACAAATAACAAAAAGAAACATAAAAGTATGGGTCAGTACAAAACACGGGTACTGAGTATATATCATCGGCCAACTCAAAATAGAAAACAGTATATACCAAGTAATATCATAAACTCATCTATGATACTCAACATGTAGCAACAACAAGTACTATATCATTAACAATTTCCGTCAAGTTCACACATGAGTACTCAAGCCTCAATACCATACTCATTTGGGAATTAGGTTCATTAGATTGAGTATATTAGCATCTTTCAAGATTCATTATCTTTAATCCTCTTGTGTCGGTACGTGACACTCCGCTCCCTCATTATCTTTATTCCTCATGTGTCGTTACATGATACTCCGATCCCCTACTACTTTGTGTTGGAACGTGACACTCCGATCCCCTAATTCTACGTGTCGGTTCGTGACACCCGATCCCCTAAATCTACATGTCGGTTCGTGACACCCGATCCCCTAAATCTACGTGTCGGTTCGTGACACCCGATCCCCTAAATCTATGTGTCAGTTCGTGACACCCGATTCCCTAAATCTACGTTTCGGTTCGTGACACCCGATCCCTTAATTCTATGTGTCGGAACGTGACAATCCGATCCCCTAATCTCATTCTATCAATTCATCAAGCCTTCTCTTATACCAAGGCATCATCATTCTCATTACTTTAGTTCATCAAGCCTTTTCTTATACTAAGGCATCATCACAAAGTTCAGATAGTCGATTTCAGTACCCAAATTTTAGAATTCTAAGTATTTTGGAACGAGACCCCCTCGACGGTCCGTCGTGCCCATGATGATCCCTCGTGGGGTCCGTCACCTCAGCTAATTTTTCCAGAAATAAAATCTGCTGCTCAAAACGACTAAACAGGTCGTTACAATAGATACCAATTTACCCATCGTTCGTCCTCGAATGATCACAAGAAGAAAAACAAGGGTGAGAAGGAGTACCTGAATCTGTAAACAGGTGTGGGTATCTTTCTCGTATATCAGCCTCCTTCTCCCAAGTGGCTTCTTCAACTGGTCGATTCTTCCATTGAACTTTGATGGATGCAATCTCCCTCGACCTCAACTTGCGGACTTCTCTATATAATATAGCAACAGGTTCCTCCCCATAAGACAAATTCTCATCAAGCAAAACTAAATCCCAACGGATAATGTAGTTCCCATCCCCATGGTATCTTTTCAGCATAGACACATGAAATACAGGATGCACCCCGGACAGCCCTGGAGGAAAGACTAATTCGTAAGCCACCTCCCCTACTCACTTAAGTACTTCAAAGGGTCCAATATACCTTGGACTAAGCTTACCTCTTTTACCAAACCGCATCACCCCTTTTATGGGCGAAACCTTCAGTAAGACTTGCTCACCCTCCATAAACTCCAAGTCTCTAACCTTTCGATCTGCATATTCCTTCTGCCTACTTTGAGCCGCTAAAAGCTTTTCTTCAATGCATTTCACCTTATCTAATGATTCCCTCAAAAGGTCAGTACCCTAAGGTCTAACCTCAAATGCATCAAACCAACCAATGGGAGACCTACATCTCCTCCTATACAATGCTTCGAATGGAGCCATATCAATACTTGAGTGATTGCTATTATTGTATGAAAACTCCGCTAAGCGTAAGAAGTTATCCCAATGACCACCAAATTCTATCACACATGCACGGAGCATATCCTCCAACACTTGAATCGTTCGCTCAAACTGACCATCGGTCTGAGGGTGAAATGCGGTACTAAGTTCCAACCTAGTACCTAATTCAGCATGCAATGTTTTCCAAAACGTAGAAGTAAACTACCCATTGTCTTTGGAAGACCAACCACGAAGTCCATTGCGATTCTCTCCCATTTCCATTCCGGAATGGGCATTCTCTGAAGTGTTCCCCCGGGCCTCTGGTGTTCATACTTTACTTGTTGACAATTTGGACATTTGGCAACACAATCTACAATGTCACGCTTCATTCTACTCCACCAAAAGTGTTGCTTTAGGTCACGATACATCTTGGTTGCACCAGGGTGTATAGAATACATTGAACTATGAGCCTCTATAAGAATAGTGTTGATTAAATCATCGATGCGGGGTACACATACCCTTCCCTTAATCCTCAACACACCTTCCTCATTGATTGTTGCTTCCTTAGCCTCTCCTCGCAACACATTATCTCGGATCCGGATCAATTTCTCATCATTAAACTGCTTTCCCTTAATCTTGTCAAGGAAGGAAGATCTTGACTCCACGCAAGCCAAAAATCCTCCCTTCTCATTTACTTCTAACCTCATAAAGTCATTAGCCAGAATCTGAACTTCTCTAGCCAATGGGCGTCTAGAAACTTGCAAATGAGCTAGACTTCCCATGCTTCCGGCCTTTCTACTTAAAGCATCTGCCACGACATTAGCTTTTCCCAGATGATACAAGATTGTGATATCGTAGTCCTTCAGTAGTTCCATCCATCTCCTCTGTCTCAAGTTCAAATCCTTCTGAGTAAAAACATACTGTAGGCTACGATGATCCGTATAGACTTCACACTTAATCCGTCGTGCCCATGACGATCCGTCGTGGGGTCCGTCACCTCAGCTAATTTTTCCTGAAATAAAATCTGCTGCTCAAAACGACTAAACAGGTCGTTACAGTTGCGGTGAATACTTGATGTATTTGGATATATTTGATGTTAATTGTAAGTATTGATTTGAAGAGCTAATGTGTGAAATTAAGTGAATGAAGATGGTTCTTCTCGATTTGTTTTATGAAGGTTGAATTGTATGTCTTGCATAGATTATGTCTAAATGAAGTAAGTGTATATGTTGATCATGCTAGTGTATAAGAAATTATAAATGAAGGTGTAATCATGTCTAGAGTTCAATATTATGAAAGTGATGATTTATGTGAAAGGTGTGCTCACATATACACACACTCTTTGAATGAATGAATGAATTATTGAAGTTAAAGAATGTGAATGAAAAAGGAGAGTTTTGGGGTGAGCACTCATTGTGAGTTGAGATAAAGTGTTTAGTAGCAACCTCACTACCTCCAAAGATCTTTTTTTGTAGGTCAGAGGATGGATACCCATTGTGAGTTGAGACGGGATGTCCAAATGATATTCGTAACCTTTAGTAATGAATATTTAAGACTCCGTGGGGAAGATATGCTTAGCATAGAGAGGTTTTGAAGAAGGGGTAGGTGCATATTGTTAGTAGAGATGTTTTACCCAATGTACCTCTTGAGATAATTACTCCTTGTTAGTACATAGTTCGTTACTTTGTAGCATTCTCCTTATCCCTTAATTATGCGCCCACATAAGTGTAACTATTGGAAAAGACATGTAAAAGTTAAGAGATTGACCCCACCCTAGGCAAGTGGGGAACCCTCGTCTTAAAAGGGAAGTATCGGGATTCCATGTCCATCTATCATAGTCTATGTCTGTTAAAGCTAGTTCCCCACAAAAGAATGAAAGAACTAAGTCTCCTAAAAGAACGTACTACTAGGGTAGGTGGTAGTATGGGACGCTATCTATCTATTTAACTATGTAGACCTTCTGAAAGATGAGTCTTGCTGCGTTTTATATTAAATATATGAAGTAAGTCTCCTAAAAAAACTTACCACATGGGTAGGTGGTTGTATGAAACGCTATCTATCCATAGCACTAAGTAGTTCATCCGAAAGGGGAGTCTTGGTATGTACTATCATGTGTTGTAAATGAAGTTAGATAACTTAAGGTCTAATTTTAAGGAAGTATATTAAAAGTAAGTTCTATGTGATAAAGTTAGGAGCAACTAATGTAGGGTGCTTAATCCAAGGGAATCCTTAAGGAGCACTAATAGGGAGTAGTAGTATGGGATGCTACTCTAAAAATGCACTTAGTATAACTTATAGGTCTTATTGGAGAATGGTACTTAACATGAAATCGTTCTTGTATGAATGTCTTTCAAATGTCTAGCCAAGAGTGTGGATTTGATTCTCGGACTAAGTAAGCCTATGGCTGATGGTCTTAAGGATCGTTTTGGTGTGTCTTGAAAGGGGTGTATGGGCATTCCCTTCTTGGATTACCATAGGGAGTCTTCGAATAACATGGTTAGGGAAACCTCTCGGGAAATGAGTTCACATTGATTGCAATAAGTTGTTTATAGTAACATGTCACTACTTCACTGTGTTTCACAATAAGATTTTTGGAGTTCACTGTAAAGTGATTTGTTATTCTAAAGTTATTGAACTGTTTTAGTATGTGCTAAATTATGTTGCTTATACTATTTTAACTCTATAATCATGAAATTTTTACTTATTTGCCATGAAATCTTATTTTACTAAAATGTCCCTTTTCACATTTTTTTGCATATGTCATACTTAGTACATTGTTTTATCATAATCCCACATTTTTCTATGCTTAATAAGTATCAGTTTGAGGCGTTTTATGACTAGAATACAAAGCTTGGGAATATATCCTCTCAAGATTAAGTATGTCCTCTTAAAATATAAGGACGTAGTTCTATTTCCTAATTTCTATCGTCAAGACATATTATGTAATTTTAGTTAATGTAAAGGGACGTACCCTAAGATATTTATGTGTTGTCACTTAATGTGAAGGGTCGTGTCTTTAAGTTTGATTGGGTAGACGAGATCAATCCTTTGCTATTATGAAAGATGATTTCTTTATTAATTTATTCATGAAAAGCTGTAATTCTGCGACACTTTTCATGTCTTATGTAATTAATGATAGCTAAAATATGTAATTAAAGATAGCTAAGGCTTGTACAAGACCTCCGAAAGGTCAAGTGAACAATTGTTCCGACCTAAGGGTTCTCCCTTCTTCTACGGGGTACTTTTGAGTTATTACAGACATGGTATCACAGCATAAGTTATGGGAAATAGTTTAGTGTCTAAAGTCTCACAAGTCGTGTCTAGTATAGTCTTGTTCATTGGTGTGTGTCGCGACACATCCGTGGACAAGACGCTATAAAATGATAGAAGATTCACTTTATTCTCTATTCTAATTAGTGACTTAGAGTTGAGTTTTATACGGTGTCTTTTCTCAACCACTTCTCTTTGTGTTTAGAGGAAATGAAAATACGAGGATATAAATCGTTATAAGGGAGGAGGGAGGTGTACCTAATGAGATGATCCCTCCCCGTGTTGAAAAACTTCCTATTGTTGGCCTAGAGGGAGAGAATGAGGAAGTTCCCCTTCAAGAAATTGAAGTACCACATTAAACTCAAGAGCCTCAAGTGCCAAAAATTCCCCCTATGCTTAATTCTTCTTTTGTTGAAGTGGATATGATTAATGTGGAGTTGAGGGTTGCACTAAATAATTTGACCCAACTCATGACAGCCCAAGCTCAAGTCCTTACTAATCATTTTGTTTCCCAAGTTAATCAATGGGGTAGACCTCAACCTAATGTGAGAACTCCCACCTCTACAATTTGGGAGTTCAGGAGGATGAACCCTCCTACTTTCCATGGCACTAAGGCGGATGAAGATCCACAAAGCTTCATAGATGAGATATTCAAGGTGGTAGATGTTATGGGTGTGACCTCTAGGGAGAGAGCGGAGCTAGTCACTTACCATATAAAGGATGTGGCTCAAGTGTGGTTTGATATATAGAGGGATGACAAACCTTTAAGGATGGTCTAGTAAATTGGAAAGTGTTCAAAGAGGCTTTTCTAGATAGGTTCTTTCCATTAGAGTGGAGAGAGAACAAGATAGCTGAATTCACGAATCTTCGCCATGGGGGAATATAATATCCCAAAAATGACTTTGAGCTAGAGCCTAAAATGTTTGTAATGATGTCATAAGGTCATAAATAGGACTATATTTTTGTATTGTGGCAGTATCTAATAGGTTAGGTGCATTGGAAGTCATACATCAAGGGACGACTAAGACGTTCGACGACAAAGTCAATTATGTTTCTCATATGTGGTTATATTCATAATTGTGTAATTAATGAGGGTATAAGGTCATTAAATATGTTTTAATGATGTTCATAGGCAGTGTGTAAATTTTTGTGAAGTTTGGAGGTCAAACGACGGAGAACGTCAATGACGTTCAAAAGTTTTTACTTGAAATGACTTTGTTTAGCTATGCATGTTTCGCTTTATTTTCTGTGTTTATTTTTTATGAAGATTATGTGAGAGGTTCTAAACTCATGTACAAAAATGTTTTGGTTTGAAACGTCCGAGCAAACATCTCCAAGTACCATCTAAGGGTCCTTGAGGAAGAACCCATGATCGGAGGCCAAGATTGTCCAAGACAGCCCACCTACGGATGTCAATCGATGCCCAGTAGGTCTATCGACGCCCCGTTGATGAGGTATCATAGATGGACACTTAGGCGTGGGAGAGGAAAGGACAAAGACCAGCCTCAATCCCCAACAACGGACCAACTGGATGGTCGGGTGGTCAAGGGGAGGACCGTTGTTGGTCCCTCCGTCTGTGAGTCTGTCTCCTGTGTCCAGTCACTGTAGGTTGAGAGATGAAATTGTAAATTCACCCCACGTCCAAATAAGACATTGAGCGGTTCCTTAAGGGTCTTTTGGGTATTTTAAACAAGTATATAGGTCTTTAACACTTGGAAGATTTTATTCTTCAAAAATCAAAACCCAAATTCTCTTAGAAATTCACTAAAACTCCATTGGAGCCAAAACTCAAGGAAGGGCTTGGATTAGACAATTGAGTGAAGATTCATTATCAAATTCATTGAAACTCTATGAATAAAGCATCCCAACTTTTAAAGATGTTTTCTAAAGTTTTCAAACATGAATTGTCCAATTTCATGATCTATCCATGGGTTCTTGCATTAAAGGTTTTAAAGAATTGAATATTTATAGAATTGTGATTAGCGTGATTACTTTAACTCAATGAACCTATGAACCCATGTAATTTATAAACCCTAATTTTTTACTACTTTATCGGTTACTTATAATTGACTTAATTCTTATGAGTTCTAGTATAGTTTTAAATGGGCTATTTAATGATGTAAGAGTTGTATCGAATTGATGTCTACTTGGTCTTAGAGTGATGAAAGTATATTTAATTTACCTGGTTTCATTGACTATCATAGTTTTTACATTGAATTGATGTTCATGGCCATCAGTAAGGACCTTATGGTATTGAATTGAAGTATTTAGGATTGGGTTGAGGTGATGAGGACGGAGTAGTGGTAAGCTTTCCTAAATACCTCTATTTTATGTTATTTTGACTTCATTAAATTATGATTCGTATATTCCATTTATGGTGGTGGTGTTATGTGCTTTATTTGCAATTGATATGGTCTTGTCGGCAGTATTTTATGTATTGTGACAATTATGGCCTTGTCAGCAAGTCCTTGAAGTATTATGATTAATTGTGTAGTTGGATATGTTATGTATGATAATACTACATGATAAGTAATGTGAAAGTGTTTCTGTTCTTCTATTTATGTTACTTAAGTGATCATGTTAAAATATGACTATTGCTTTGTGTGTATAGTCTTAGGGTTGGTGTTTCGCTAATCCAACTTGACTATATGAGTCTAAGATGGTTATATTCTCCCTTCTCTCACGGGGAAAGTACTTTTCCAAGAACGCCTCCATAAACTCTTCCAAATCCATGGGACCCGACTCAACCGTCCTATTATCTTTCAATTGAGTGTACTGCACTTGAGCAACTTCCCTCAATTGGTACAAACTCCTCCTTCTCCCTAGAAGTTACCACATAACACTCAACACCTTTTACACACCACCAAGAAACTCTTGGGATCTTCTCTCACCTTAGAGCCAAGAAAAATATGAAATTAATTCTCACAAAATCTCTCAATCTAGAGGACGTATAACTCTCTATAGAATTCTCCCTAGGCTTAAAAACTCTATTCACCTAACTTTTCATCGCTCTGGATATAGAAAATAGAGCCTCTCTAATCTTGCCATTAGTAATGTACTGGGGAACTACCGAAACCTCATTACCTTACCCTCCAATAAGGACTTGATGGCCTTGGGGAGGGACTTCGACACCTTGTGAATCTTTAACACCTAGTGGACCTAGTCCATCTTGGGGAATTCCCTCTTGCACTTCTTCCTCTTCCAACCATCTACGACTATTCTTCTTTTAGTCATCTCCTATAATCACAAAGAAAACATTAAGAATAAACACTCATAACATTTAACTCTATGGAACGACACAAGAGTGATGAAGAAAGTGGAACTCTATCTTCCTATAGTCTCTCGCCCATATATATGTCGCAACTCACACCGATGAACAAGACTCTACTAGACATGTCTTTATGAGACCTTTTTTTGTTAAGACTAGTTCATAACCTATGCTCTGATACCAGGTTTGTAACGATCCAAAGTTCCCCCAAGAAGTTTGATTTATCTTGAGTTGGAACACGGCATACTCGACCTCTGGGAGGTCCTGTACAAGCCTCTGACATCATTCATTGCATACATTTATGAAGAGTAGTACGTAATAATATTTTTCACATGAAATAATAATACTTTGAAATTTATCTTTATTGAAAATCATAAGGAAATGCTAAGTCTTAAAGTCGTCATCTTCGACACACGAATATGTTGGTACATGGTGCATACTTCAAAATATAGAGATATCTAATTCTATGACAATAATTTCAATAAGGAAAACTAAACATATTGATGTCCTCGAATCTAGTGAGGATATACCAACAGTTTGTTGAATGGAATGCTAATCGTAATTTCACTTCAACACTCCTCTCAATTGCAACGTACACCTTTAGAGATAAACAAAATGTATGGAATGAGTAAATTAGAATGCACTAAGTATGGTGACATGCATTTAAAACAAAGTTTAAAGGACGTTTGTAGAATACGTTTTCTTCTGAGTAAAACATCATAAAAAAGTATAAGATACCACATTAAGTAAACAAATATCACATATAGTCACATTCCACAATACGAGATCAATATCACTTCAATTGATATAACTATGAGACCCTCCTACCAAAGGTAATTCTAAGGCTCAATTGAGTGAGTTATGAAGTGACTGCACATAAAACCCTTTTGCACACACCAAATTGATCCTTTAGACTACTCAAGATAAGATTATTCCCATTGCAACAATTTAACTCTCTATGTAGAATTACTCTATGACTCACCTCACTAAGTCATGAAGAGACCACCCATACACCCTCTTCAAGTCTACGCAATCAATCCGTATAGCTACTTTAGATATGTACCTTTTCATTGAAATACTTTCAATTTAAGTCATTATATTCATTAGGTAATTTAAAAGACATTCAACAATAAGGACTTTTACATAATTATCTTGGAGAAAACCTAGGTAACCTACATACAAACATCTTCAAAGGCTACTCATGCAATGTCTAGATAGAGTCCAATTCGACAAGCTTAACTTCATAGAACTTATTCAACACTAGAATGTAGCCCATATGATCAAAATAAACATTAATCGAATAAACCATACTAGTTAGGCATGGAATCCGGAGTCTTCTCTACTTTGATGGAGGGTGTTTTACTTGCGAATGGTAGAACTAGGGCATATCTAATGTAGCGACATGGTTAAGGAATATCAAGGATTTCTTTGTACTATAGCCTGCTTCTTAACTTGAGATACTGGCAAAGAATATTCTCTCGGTGCTAGTCATTGTACTCATAGAGTAATTCCATGAAGCATCATATGAATAGGTACCATATAGTTTTTGTAACCAAATTTTAATACGTCTTACCACAGAAGATCAACTAGGGCTGCCTACTGTGGTTAAGATGATAGCTTAATGACTTTCCTAAGAATGATTTCATTTAGTTCCAGCCAAGAAACCATGAGTCTACCATTCACACAATAAGGATACCATTATAGATTTCAACTTCAAGGATATCATAACCTAAAATCTAGGTTCAAGGTTCCACATAATTGGCCCTCTTCTGTATGTTCATGGTCACATTTCATTCAAACATATACATAAATGACAAAGGTGCTATAGCCTACTAAGTCCAGAATCATATATGTCACATCCGAGGAGCACCCCCTAGAATTAACCAGAGTCATAGTCCTCAAAGTTCACTAAGACGAGCCTCTTATCATTGGTCATTATAAATCATAGGCTAAAAAGTGTGGAAAATTAAAACTTTTCATTTACATCTATATCATGAGGTTTACATAGACCCCTCGCTTACATATATCATATACATATGAAGAGTTTAATTAAACTCCTCGTGTCGGAAGCTTAAATAGGCTTATGTCATCACCCGGATTCTGGAATCTAAATCACAACCGGTGTCATTGACCTCTCAAAGGTCAATGAAAAGCCTCATCTTGAATTCATCACATTCATATGGTTAATTTTAGCGGAAAAAATAAAACATTTTATTGGTATGAAGTTTACATAGACTTCATATAGTTAATACTTAATTGTGTCATATACTAAGCTCAATGTAAATTAAATAACCATCTATCCTAAGAATCGATTTGAAACAGAATATGAATATATCATAAATACGTTTTCCAAAAATTGCCTTATTATAAAAAGCATCGAAATAAACATTGAAGAAAACACTAGGCATAACATACACTAGATATTTCTATATCTAACGCTATACTAAGTTGTAGCATCCTCGAAATCAAGAGGACCGACCAAATGGTCTGGAGAAACGCTGATGTCCAAACCACTACAAGTGTCGTCAATCTGTCCTTCGACCTGCACCAATGAAAAAAGTAAATTGTATAGGGTTAGTACACCACTTGTACTAAGTATCGGTGTATTCACACATTCACTTAAAGCTATGCAGGATAAAGGAAATTTCTACCTCAACAACATGCCATTTTTAGAAAGTGACATCACTACCCTTTCCTAATTCGTTAGTTGTGAATTGTGGTATGAATATAATGTATTTTAATGCATTCAAAGAAAACAATTAATTTTCTATGTGATTACAATACTTTAGTATCATCAACATAATTTTAGAACAACTCGGGCGAAGATTTGATATTTTGATCATGCCAAACTCGAGAGCTCCTTTTTGGGGACTTAGTTTATTTTTATGTCTTTTTCTTCTTGTTGTTGCGTGGTTTAATAATACCTTTGGTCCTATGTTCTACTTACAAGTGCAATGATTCATTGTAGTCCCATTCACAATGAATTGATGTAAGTAATCCAAGGACTAAGAAGTGATTTCACTATCTTACAATGAGTCATTCATTACTTTATATAATCATTAACATCTCATAATACAATGTCTATTGGATATGCCACATATTTCATTACTTTCATGTAAGGGAAATTATGAGGTATTTACTTAATATTATGTTTCAATTTCCCTTTATTGGCATCATATAAGAAGTCATTATAAGCCAATCTTATTTGGCTTTGCCCATTATTTGCTGAAACTTGATGAGTGTGATACTGGCACTTGACATTATTAAGCTCTTATTCATGGCTCACATCGAACATATGTTCCATCATCATAATCCTTTCTTACTAACATAGGGACATCATTAGTAATAAGATCATGTGAGCGAACATGAAATCCAGTGTCTGCCCCACACCGAAAAAGGTGATCCACCGATGAAAATGAATCTAGATCATGTGAGCTACTCATGAAATCCAGTGTCTGCCCCACTCTAAAAAAGGGTGATTCTCAGATAAGGAAAATCCATCTAAAGTGTTCACTCCACACCGAAAAGGAGTGGCTCACAACAGTAGTGAACCAAGAACATATTGTGAGAATAACCGACATAGATCATTCGATATAAATATGAAATTTGGTGTCTTCCCCACACTGAAAAGAGGTGGAATCACAGGCCAAAGTGAAACCGAACATACCTAGCCCTCATAGGTTGAAACCACCGACGTGTTCCTATGTTTGCTAGACATAGTTCGAAGACTAGGGACATAACGAGACTACTTATCCACCTCAGTGGTAGCCTCTTCTTATGTGACTTACACTTGCAAGCACATGCTCATAACTACTATATTGGTGTTGTGCTCACTTTCATTATCTTCTTTATCATTTTTTTAGAGTTGACTCAAGCATTATTGAAGCTTGCTTCTAGATTGAGATTTACTTAATCTTTTGATGACTTGTCATCCTTACTTTACATTATTTAAATGTGAATTGTCCTTAAATATCAACCTTAATTTATATTGATGAAATGTGAATTGTCCTTACATATCATCTTTAGGTGTTAATGAGACTCATCTCTCACATCTAACACCTTCATTCATGAGTATTCTTCTAACATAGTAGCTTAGATGTAAGTAAGACTTCTCTCACTTCCTTTAACACCCCATTCTGGTCACTTACGTAATTTAGACCCCTTTAATTCTGTTATAACTAACGTTACTTCCCTACAGTAGTGTAGTAGCTTCATTTCATCGTTTATGGACTAGGAGAACTTGTTTCAATAAGTTACATATTTTCATAGTTCATTCTTTTACAGCATGTTGGTAGTTTTACCAATGAATGACATGCCCTTGGTTATGGATTCATTGAATTACTGTAAAAGTGCTTATATTATCATTTGATACTCTAACTACACAAGCTTGCCATATGCTTAGTTTTGGCCTAAACACTTTGATATTAAACTACATAACCATTTTTTCGCATAGGCCAATTTTATGTATGTTCATATTTAAATTAATATATATGAACCATTAGTCAATCGTTTTAGTCATTTAAAACATAAATTTATAGCCATTTACATTTATTGAATTACTTTACAAGTACTTGAGTTATTATTTCAATCTTTTGTCTATATAAGATTGGCATAAGACAAATATTGGCATAAGCAATGGGCTATAGACTTCATAACCTTTTCTATTGGCATGAGCCAAAATTTCATTCAATCATACTTGGTTTGGGATACATTATTCATTTGAAATTCTTTTACTTATTTAGAGATAACACTATAGTCAGTTCCCAATTAATTTTCGAACAAGGTTTTTGTTAGCCGTTTTATTGGCATAAACAAAACATTCACTCAAATTAAGATTTCATGGAAATCTTTTTAGCCAACTCTTATAACGTAAATTTAGACATAACGTTTTTCAACATTTTTGAAAGAATAATATGATCATTTAATGGACACAAATAAACAACAAGTCACATTAACAGTAGGTAAGCACAAAAGATCATAATCATCTTCATACATAACTTTTTTGGACACATCTTAACATAGTATCATTCTCTTAACCAATCTTAGTTCATGACTTTAGGGTAACGTTGTTAAGACATACTGGACAACATCATATTAACATTTGATGAATTTAGCATCTTCATAATCATACAAAAAATCAAGTCAACATTCGGACACACACACATCAACACTTGACATTTATGGACGTAACAACCATATGATTGGTTCTTATTTCACATTGTAAACACTAGCTTCATATGATTTTAAGTTCATAGGTTCATGTGACATTCATCATTAAATAAAATTACACATAAGATCATCCATCACCACATACAAACAAAATGATCTCTAACCTACTTAATAATGAGAATTGTACAAGGATACTAGGGAAAGGAGTTCGAGGAAAACAACGGGAAACAACCCCTTTTTTCAAGATCTTTCAATCGTTCAAAAGAAAATCCTCTTGTATAAAGAAGTCCAGGATAGAATACCATACCTTAAGTATATGTTAAAATACGAAGACTACCTTGAAAGAAACCTTTAAATCGCCCTAGAGAAATCGATAAACTTTCTGCCTTTTTCATTCGTTTGTTGTTTCCTGATTTATGTTGTAAAACTCTTAGTGTTTTAATTTGAGTCTAAGCAGTAGGAACCAATATTTACTCACTAAAATATGTTTTATTATGTTATTTAAATAAATTAATTAAGTAATTACTAAAAAGCCCCTCGTAGATTGACTAGAAAGAGGAAAACACAACACTTAGTCAAATCTGAAAAATTTTCTAAGAATTTCGTTTTGCCCCTTAAAATTAAATAACTAAATGACTAATTTAATTAACTATTGGATATAGGTTAATTACTAAAGTACCCCTTAATCATTGGAATCATAATTAACCCTTTTGGACCATCCTAGGTTAAGTATTTTTTTTTTTTGAGTTGTAGTAGGTTAGTGTAAGAATTTTGATTTGACCCTTTTAATTTAATTAATTAAATAGATAATTTAATTAATTATTTACCTATGGTAATTACTAAAGTACCCTTAAGTATTTATAACCATAACTAATCCTTTAAACCATCCTAGTTTAGGTACTAGGTTGTCTTTTTTTTGTCTAAACCGAAATCTGGAAATTGCTTTGTGATTTTGGTTTTTCCCTTTTAAAGTAATTAATTAAGCTGATAAATTAATTAATTGAGTAACCTAGTGTAACTAATAAAGTATACTTAACTCGTTAGTACCATAACCTACCCTTAGGACAATCCTTGGTTATGTACTAGGTTGTGTCTTTAACTAGTTACTCGGTTAGTGTCACCCAATTAAATCTTATGTTGTCGGGTGTACTATATATTTTATTTTTTCTCGTCATAGGTTAGTTATATAGTTAGGGAAGTAATTTAGGGTCTAGAATTAGTTATAGATCTAGGCCCTACATGGGTGAACCCATGTGCACGCCTGCCCCTTAACTACCCTAACCAAATTTGCTTAGGGTGGTCCCCTCTTGGCCGTTTCTCTCTTGTATTGCCCATGTTCTTGCACATGGGTTTGTTGTACATTCCTAAATAAATATTCTTGATGTCCTATTGGAAATATTTACTTATTTTCAAAAGGACCCTCACTATGTCCTTGAGCACTACTTAATTTACATGATCAATTTAAATGGTCATATGCTATGGAACTAGGCTTGACACTTGGATGCCTAGAACATAGTGCATTGGGTTGACAACTCATCATTTTTATCAGATTAGGGTCTTCATTGCAGGTACATCTCTTAAACAAGCACATTAATACTTAGAAAAATTGGCTTACACCCTTTAAGCCAATATTTTCTAATATAACCAATATTTTGCTTATTTCGGTATTATATGCTAATACCCATTAGCCAATTTTCTATACTATGCCCAATATTTCTCAATATTTGGCATTGGAGTGCCTATGTATCCATAATATACATTCTTAAAGACCTATTGGGATCTTCACTAGACATGTAATTTTTTTGGAATGTTATAGCTTCTACTTTAATGTCACATATATAATAAAAAAGATAAAGTCTAATAGATATGTCTCATCTTATTCGGAGTAAAACAATTTGGGTATAGCCCTTACACAAATTTATAAATTCCACTTAGGGCTCAACAGAAATTTCATAAACAATAAGAGTGAAATGAATGACATTGGACTATACAAAGTCATATAGGTAGACTGAGAAAAGGAAGCAACCTCGGATTTTGAGGACATACCCACACTTGGAGAAATGAATCAAGCCTTCCTTGCAAATTTTTTACGAACCCTTCAACGATCTGAACTTAAAATGTTTCTGAAAAAAGGGAACAATAGGGGTTAGTACATCACTTGTACTAAGTATTGAAATATATGCACACACATCATGATAAAAAGGGACATTTATTCAAACTAATGCCAATTACTTAAAAAGTCTTATGCACAATCAAGAACACATATAATACAATAATCATATATTTTTTATGAAAATAACATATTCTAAACAAGACAAACATCATCGAGTACAGTGAAGTCGACATGTGTAATATTGAAACCATAGTTGAAGCAACTCAAACATCATGTTAGAACAACATAGCATGTTCAACAGTTCATAACATTACAACATATACAAGACCCTTACTCATTATCTACCATAAAATCTACAAGTGCAATAACCAAGGAAAACCCCATAACCCTACTCAACCAAATAAACCAAATTAATGACCATAAGAAATTTCTTAATGTATAATATCATGGAACATAGCATCAAGAGTAGTCATCATCATGTTTAACAATTTAGACAAAGACCATATTCATACATGAAATTAACATCATCTAGTCTAATAGACATGCAAACTAAATACATGCATATGATTCACTTTATAAGAGAAAAAGAACGTAAGAGAATCATTGTAAGACTTCCCTAAAGGTCAACTAGTGCAATGTATAGGTAGAGTCTCATTCCCCTACCCAGACAAAGTCAAACCACATAAGTTATATTAGTTAGAGTTCACTTTACTACTTCATTTTACTTTTAGGAACACTTGACTAAACTGATATAGACCACATAAGCTAATATTGAATCTGGTATTACCAAAGAAGGTGGATTACTTGGCAGGGTAGTACCAAAGCATGAAAATAGAATCTAGGTAGACCCACTAGCTAGTATTCCTATGGGGTGAAATATAGTGCAAGAACTAGGAGACATTTTTGAGACCCACTTTATGACTTTGGCGTTGTAATCTATATCACATGAGTACATTAGTGAACCTACCTTCCCTACTTTGGAAGGGACACTCCAAATTACTAATTCACTCATTGCTAAGCTTGAGTCCCTTTTGAAATGTCATTCTTTAGCAATCATAACTTACTTTAGATCATAGAAGAATAACTCTCGTACAGTCATAGTCATTATCTCAATAGGAAATGCATGAGAACAACTTCCAATAAAACAAATTAACATCATCATATCATAGTAAAACATACAGGTACTTCACAACAAACCTTATATCATTACATTTTTATTCGTAATCTTACGAGCCACATAATCAAGACATTTAAATTACATCATCATACCAACACCTACTTAATACAATCACAAGTTATACTTTAATTGAATTTCATCACCAATAATAAGGCATCATAATTGAAGTAAAGGTTTGAGATCACAAAGATTCACCCAATCTCCTTCAAAATCCATCATCCATGTTCTTACCATTACCCAACGAATTTTATAAAAAAATAGCAGTAATAGCATCATAAAATAGTAATTAACACAATAACTAGGTCAATTGCATCAATATAATACAATTATATAGTAGTTCATAACTTAGGGTTCGGGAATTATCTTTTTTTCATAACCTCTTCCACAATATTAGGTTTAGCATCAAGAACTAACATAATTGAACAACAATACATCATAATATAATAATAATAACCAATAGAAATCAATAACAACACAATTGAAAAAATCAATCTCGGATTAGGAAGAATCCCATACAAAAATCATCTTTTTCAAACCTATTTTTGAAAAACCCCTTGCGGGAAAGTAATCCTAATTGTGAAGAGTTCCCATACATTGGTAATACATTAATATTGATGGATAAAAGTAATATTATTTCTTCCTTAGAAACATTAAACCTTTCCCTTCAATGGAATCTTCTTTGGGAGAGAGAAAGTGGAGAGAAGGAACATCAATTTTTGTTTGGCAATTGTGTGGTGTTAAGTTGATTTGAGGTTAGGGTAGTTTATATAATCATTTAACAAACTTAATTAAACAAACCTTAAACCCTAATTAAACCCCTACCTATGTAACTAATTAAATGAAGTAACTTAAACTTCACTTTGAAAACTCAGGCAGGACCTACGAGGCCACTATCGATGGTCCGTACATCAACCTATGCGCGTTCCCCCAACCGTCCTGCACATCCGTAGTAACAATTAGAGAATATGTATTTTACAATTTTGAAAAAATGGATAAGTGTTTCTCGATAAAGGCATCGACTCCCCATCGATCAACCTACACTTTGTCACCTACAAGCGTAGGCGGACACTATCTTGTGACAGCTTTTGGGCCAAAATGGAACGGTCCTCTTCAAGGACACTTAGGTTGGTACTTAGAGAGTTGTACCCAGAAGAATTGACCCTAAACATAATATAATACTAGTTTGACACCCTTCCACCAATATTCATCAATTTCCAACTCTTAGGACCTCATAAAATAGGCTAAGGTACACTAGAACCACTTTCACTAGTCTTCGGACATCATGGACGTTTTGACTCTAAGACTTCCTAAATGACCTATATACATCATTTCCGACTTTCAAATAGTTGTAAAAACCCTATACACTCATGTGACTCTCTATATTAGGTTTTAGACTCTGGGAGTGTTACAATATCCCCCTCCCTCAGGAACATTTCTCCTCGAATAACACTAATATCTTTTTGGAGGGAAAGGATACACTCAATACTAGCAGCCCAACAAAACAACATACAATATCAACATGAGTTACAACTAAAAGGAGTTATTCACAACTCCATTTAAAATTAATAATGGCATTCACACATAGTCACTCAATACATCAATTACAACACATAAGAGCTTAAAATTACCACATGAGGAATTTACTTCTCAACAACAACATGAGCTCAACACAACATATAGAGTAACTTATACCGCAACTTCTTAATAAACATATCAACATGCTCAATCGAATTTCATATAGCAAACAACATACCAAATATAAAAATATATGCAAATAAACAAAAAGAGCATTTTTATATGAAACTTCATTTTACCAAAAACCTTTATCACGAATATGCACATCTTTATGAAACAAGCCGAGTTAAATTCATTCATTATTTTCATTACTAATGGGAAAACTCACCTTAATCAACAAAGATATAAGGATAACGGGACTTCATGTCGGCCTCAGCCTCCCACGTTTTTCCCTCAACTAGGTGGTTCCTCTGTAGGACTTTTAAGGACGCAACCTCTCTGTTCCTCAATTTCATCACTTGATGATCAAAGATTTCCACCGGAACCTATTCATAGGATACAAAGAATGGAATTGGGATAACCGATTCACTTCTTAAGCATGGAGACATGGAACACCGCATGAACTGAAGCTAGTTCACTTGTTAGTCTCAACTCGTATGCAACTTTCCAAACCCTTGGCCAAATTTCTTCAAGACCCACATAACGAAGACTCAACTATCGTTTATTTCCAAATCTCATCACCTCTTTCATGGGTGAAATTTTTATATACACCTTATCACCCTCTTTAAATTCTAACTCCCTTCTCCTATTGTCGGCATAAGAGTTTTGCCGGCTATAGGCTATTTGGAATCGGTTTCTTATCCTATGACTTTCTCCAAAGTTCTATAAATCAATAATGGACAAAAGTGTGAAGACTATCCAACTTCAAACCACCCAATCAAATATCTACGTCTCTTATTATACAATGCCTCAAAAGGACCCATGGATATAGTCAAATGGTAACTTTTGTTATAAGAGAACTAACCCAAAGGAAAGTGTTCATCCCAATTTCCCTTTAAAATCAATTATATAATCTATAAGTTTATCCTCAAGGGTTTGAATCATATGTCCGCCTGAATATCTGTTTGGGGACAAAAAGTGGTGCTTAACTTTACCTTTTACCCAACCGTTTTTTGAATGACCTGCAAAACCTATATTTGAATTGTGCACCCCTATCCTATATGATGGGTAAGGGCATACCACGAAGACACACAATATCATCTATGAAGATCCTTGCATGATCCTTGTGTCTGATCTATCCACCACCACCCATATATAGTCATTATGCTTGTGTCTGAGGCAAACATACCACGAAGTCCATATTAATGGCTTCCCACTTCCAAGTGGGAACTTGTATTTCTTGAAGTAAGCAACTCAGCATTTGGTGCTTGACTTTCACTTGTTGGAAATTTGGACATTTCGCAAAAAATTCCACTGTCCCTTTTCATGATATCTTACCAAAATACTTATCTATGGTCATGATATATCTTCGTATAGCCCGGATGAATAGAATATCGGGAACCATGAGATTCCTCAAGAATCCAGATTCTAAATTCATTGACATTGGCACTCACAACCTTTCTTGATACAACAAAATTCCAGCCCCCCTTAAGACAATAACTTATTAAGCTTATAGAGAATTGATTCCTTCAACTCCGTCAATGATTGATTTAAGTGGTTCTTAGCCTTCAACTCAACAACCAAAGACGATTTGGAGTTTTGATGGACAATAAAACAACCATTTGGATAATATTCCAATCTAACACCCAAATTACACAACCTATGTACATATTTAACTAGGCCTCTCATGGTTTCTTCCACATGAGACACACTACTCATGATCATATGACTTAGAGCATATGAAACAACATAGGCATTGTCGGGGTGGTAGAAATCACTCATGTCGTAATCTTTCAACAATTCCATTCACCTTCTTTGTCGGAGATTTAACTCCATTTGAGTAAACACATATTGGATACACTTATGGTCGGTATAAACATTAACATGAATACCATTGAGATAATGGATGAATGTTTTCAAGGCAAACACCATGGCCGCTAACACAAGATGACTAGTTGGATAATTCATCTCATGCACCTTAGGTTGTCTAGATACGTAGGCTACTACTGTCATATATTGCATAAGGATATACCCTAAGCCCCCTCGGGATGCATCACAATATACAAGGAAGACCTTGTTACCCTCCTATAAAGTCAATACTAGAGCGGAGGTAAGCCTATCTTTCATAATTTGAATGTTTCTTTCACATGCATTTGATCACTCAAATTTTACACTATTTTGGGTCAACGTAGTCAAGAGGGAAGCAATGGATGCAAAATTATCCACAAACCTCCTATAGCATCTCGCTTGAACCAAAAAACTCCCACTGTCAGTTGGAGTTAATGGTCTAGGCTAATTTTTAATGGCCTTGATTTTTCTTGGATCAACCTCAATTCCTTCAATAGAGATTCTAAGACAGAGAAACACAACCGACCTCAACCAAAACTCACACTTTCTATACTTGGCAGATAGTTGGTTCTCCTTAAGCACTTGTAACATCGCTGTCAAATTGTTCAAGTGTTCACCGTCATTTTTAGAATATATCAAGATGTCGATAATGAAGACAATCATAAATGAATCTAGGTAACATTAAAACACCCTATTCATGAGGTGCATAAAAATCGATGGGGCATTAGTGTGACCAAAGGACATTATGAGGAACTTATGGTGACCATACCTAGTTCAAAATGTCGTTTTAGGTATATCCTCACTCTCACCCTAAGTGTGTGATACCGCGATATCAAGTCAATCATTAAAAGTAGCTTGCCCCTTGGATTTGATCAAACAAGTCTTCAATTCGAGGGAGATGGTATTTGTTCTTAATAGTGACTTTATTAAGTTGGCGATAATCAATGCACATTCTAAGGGACCCATCCTTCTTCTTCACAAACAATACCGGAGCACCCCATGGAGAAATACTAGGTCTAACGAAGAGTTTGTCTAGTAATTCTTTCAGTAGAGCCTTCAACTCTTTCAATTCGTCCGGATCTATCCAATAAGGAGGAAATAAATAGGGTTAGAACCCAATACCAATTCATTACAAAAATAAATTTCCTGCTCGAGAGGGACTCCGAGAAGATTATTTGGGAAGACCTCCGGAAATTCCCTCAAAATAGAGATTCACTCTATACACCCCGAGAGTACACCATACAAGATATGGCGCACTCGGTTCACACCGTGGCGTACTTGACCTCTTGGAGGTCTTTTAAAAGCCCTTGACATAATCCATTACATAACATGTATGAAAAGTATAGCAGAATTCAAAATTTTCACACGAAATATCTTCATAATATATTTCATTGTAAATTCATAGAAAAACAGTAAGTCCAATCTTATGTCAATATTACACTCAAGAATGTTGGGGACATAACCCTTACAATACAAAATGTTGAAACATAGTCTATTACAATACTAGAGTGGAAGAAGTCTAAAGATAGTTATTCCCTCGAGTAAAGTGAGGCCATACTTCATCTTTGCTTGAAAGGGTGATATAAAATCGGTCTATTTCCGGCATCATATCCACAGTTAGCCCATTCATCCTAGTTAGCAGTTCCAGCTCCGTATCAAGGTCACGATCGATATCGTCACTAGCATCAAGATTGTCACTATCATTAATATCGTCACTATCATCAATATCGATCTCATCAAGAAGAAAACCTGTAGACTTGTTATCCAGGAAATGATAACTAGATTCTAATCCTACTCCAAGATACCTCTCACCTGTCTATCACACCTTTAGATTCAGAAAAAAATATGGAATAAGTACAAACACATGTACTAATTATGGCATAATGCATAAAATCATGAGAAACATATATATATATATGAAAAATATGATATTTTTTATTAAAACATCACATTAAAAGTATAAGAACCACGTTTAACCACCAATCATCACATTTAGAACACAATAATAGTTATGTTCAATTTATACCGAAATCACAGTAACCTTAGGGCAAGTGCACAATGACTTTGATATAACCTTACCTACAATTTAAACATCACAAGATAGCATCAATAACACATTAAAAAGACATAACCATGAGATTCTCCTATCAAAGGTGATTCTAAGGCTCACTTGTGTGAGTTATGAAGCGACCGCCTATTCAATACCTTCACACACACCTATGAGATCCGTTAGATTACCAAGGATGAAAGCATTCTCACATGAAACAATAATATATATATATATATATAATATGACATTCTCCTCCCAAAGGTTATCAAAAGACTTAAGTAATTCAAGACGAGAACACCCATACACCCTCTCCAAGATTATCTAAATAATCCTTAAGACTACCTAAGTTTAGATCATGTATAATTTAATAATTTACTTTCTTATCTAGATCTATTCTTAAGACTTCCCTAGGTAAGACATGAAGAGACCAATATTTTGACCCTTTCACACCTTAACTAGGTAACCCTTAAACGACTCTAGGTAAGCACTTATTCATTCACATACTTTATAACTTACTCATTGTCTTCATGATTTCACTAAGAGACATTCAACATATAAGGGCATTCAAGTAATGGTCGTGAAGAAGACCTAGGGACTCACTCACTAAAATCTTCAAAGCCTCATCGTTGAATGTAAAGATAGCACCCCATACCACCACCTAAACTTAATAGAACTTCTCCAAAAATAATAGTTATCGCATATGATGAGAATAGAAAATAACCGACATAGACCATACGAGGTATGCATGGAATCTGAAGTCTTGTACCTACTCCGATGGAGGTTGTTCAACTTGCCAATTGTAGAAGTAGGACACATCCCATGTAGGCACATGTTTTATGTATATGAAGTGTTTCTTTGTTCTCTAATGTCAACTTCTATAGAGAAACTTCCCAAATCTTAATCACTCAGTGCTAGCCTTTGTTCTCATAGAGTATTTCAATAAAGGATTACATGAAGAGGTTCCACATCTAGTTCACAACCCAATCATTATACCTTACAAAAGAGGGTGCACTAAGGTTACCTACAATGGTCAAGAGGATAGATCAATGATTTTCCTAAGGATGATTTCATGCCGTTCCACCCATCCAACCACAAGAAGGATACCATTACTTCTTTCAACTATAAGGATATCATTACCTAACATTTCGGATGAATGTTCCACATAAAGGTCCTTCTTAACAATGTTCAAGGTCACATGTCAATCACACATATAAGACTAAAAAATTTGGTAGACTAATTCAAGATGTCATATTTGCATTATACATGTATCAAGTAAGGAACACAAGTCTACAGAAGAAAGACACACACATACTTCACACATATCATATCATTCAAGAAGTACATAGGAATAACCAACATCATATATAGGTCACCCTATTCACTACTACATAATCATCAATATTTGTATATCACAAGTATCATATAATCTATTAAGAACATGAAACTTCAACACCAAGTAAACGACATAATGACTTCACTATAGCCTACTAGAGACACATACCATCAACTAGAATAACTCACGCTTTAACTTCCACATAGACACATAAGTAATCAAGATACATATACTTTATGCATATTAAAGTTCTATCAAGATAATAATATAATTTATAAAGTAATGCCGACAAGGCCACATTTATTCACAATTCATAAAGTAATGCGGAAAAGGCCACATTATTCACAAGTATAGTATATACGCACCGCCACCATAAATGGACCATACAAACATCCTAATTATACAAATACTGTACGATACAGTATATTTAAATTTAGGTTTAAAAACCATTGATCAAACTTCACAACTTACATTCATATCAAATTCATCCAACGCAATATACCAAAGCTCTTACCAATAGTCGTAATTTGCAATTCAACCCAACAATCCAATATACAATGAAGCAATTATAATTCAACATGAATTTATTAATTTTGGGAAGCTTAATAAAAATTTTAAAATTATTTTATTTTAATTAAAGAGCCCTAACAAAACTACATAAGAATTCAATAGCATTAAGACACAATCAAACCACCCAAAAGATAGTCAAATTTAGGGTTTCAGAAATTGAATCAGTTCATAGAGTTTTTAGTTTAAAATCATCAAATCGACATTAATTCAATCAATATACAATGATACAAAACTTTTTATGTAAAAACCCATGGCTAGATATCATAATAGCACAATTTCATCGTTGAAAGACTTTAGAAATAATTTTGAAGTTTGGCTCCTTGAAGAGATATTCAATGATGAAGACCATACTTCAATTGATTATAGACCACGAATTTGATAAGGAATTGATGGAGAAATCACCAAGAATCATCAATACATGCTCTTTCTTGAGTTTTGGCTCTAATAGAGTTCTAGATAATTTCTTATAGATTTTGTGTTTTCATTTGGAATAATGAATTCATCTAGGTGTTTCGGACTTATAAACCGACTAGAAATGCCTAAAAACATCACTAGGAAACCACATGTTTATTTATTTGGATGTGGGTTATATTTACAAATTCACCCCTACACTTTAAAGTGAACCAGCGTAGTTGCAGGCACCATCGGCGGTTGCCCATCGATGGGGCGTAGGTCCACAGATGAGCCTTCCTGGCTTACCGTCAATGGGTTCATTGTCTTGCTTTTGGGGAATTTTGAACAACTATTTCCAACCTCTCACATCTATTTTATCTGAAATGAACACGTAAAACTATATGAAACACTAACACACACAATGATGTTTTAAGGCAAACCTTTCTAACGTCATGGACGTTCTTCGACGTTTCACCACGAAACTTCACGAAACTTTAAAAACTGCCTCCTAAAATCATTTTATAACCCATTTTAGGACTTTAAAAAAATAAAGTCGCAAGTGTTAGGCTCTAGTCTCACCTAAATCATTTTAAAGGTGTTACAAACTCAATGGGAGGATTTTCAGAGTCTAGATTTTTTACTCTTGCAATATGGTATAATCACCCTTTAGATATCATCATACAAGACTTTAGACAAGAAATTATACGCCCTCTAGGATAAGAATTACCCCCTTTCCACTCTAAAACGGGTTCATTGGGAAAATTGAACTGGACAATTCTTGTCCTACAATCTATGGAAGCAAAACATTAATGCAACCAATCCATCCCCAAATGACATCAAAATCAACCACATAAATTTCTATTAATTCAACATGAGTAAATCTATTAGGCAAATTTGTAGGACAATTTCTATATACCCTCTTCGAAACCACTGAATCACCTACCGGGGTAGTTACCATAAAAGGTTCATAAAAAATATTAGGAAAAATATCATACTTTTCAGCTATCAAAGGAATAAGAAACGAATGTAGCACCCGGATCAAGTAAAGAAATAACATTAATAAAGAAAATTTGTAACATACTTGTCCCCAAACTCAAAGAACTCTGTTTCTCACCACTAGTTCAAAATGCATGCGATTCTTTCTTGGAGCATCAACATTAGAACCACTACCTTGTGCGTTCTCACAGGTCTTATCTTGCCCTTTTATATTAGGGAAATATTTGATTTAGGACCACTTTTACCACATCAAAATCTGTTGTCCATTCTAAAAAGGCACTCACAAAAATGCGTCTTACCATACTTTCCACAAGTTGAATTCTTGCTTGGTGAACTAGTACCTCTTCCCTTTTGAGACTTAAGGTTAGACACCTTATCTTCAGAAGCCTTGGGAAATTTGGAAGGAACTTGATTGGGGAACCTCTACTTGATTCCAGGCTTGTCTTGGATTATATTATCATGTAGCGAAGAAAGTGAAAATTATCCACCAATACATCGCTCACTCCCATAAGAAAATGACAAATCTCAACCCTTGGGGTAGAAACCAAGGTTGTAGCGTACGTGGACAACTTATTAAACTTCAAAGAGTAGTCAAGTACACTCATACTTCCTTGACGAAGGTTGATGAGTTCTTTCACCATAGATTCCTTAACTTTCTAGGAAAGAACCTATCAAGGAAAGGCTTTTTGAAGTTCTCCCAAGTCACCGGACCACCTCTTAGCACCCTATTATACGTACAATGTGTGTACAATCTTGGGCCACATCTTTGAATTTATAGGCCGCCAACTCGGCCTTCTCATTGGTAATCACACCTACAACAAATAGGATCTTATACACCTTATTGAGGAACTCTTGAGGGCCTTCATCCGTTTTTGACCCGAAGAACATTAGTGGGTTCATTAGAGTAAAATATCTGAAACGAGAAGCCATAGTTCAAGCATGTGGAGGCATACAGGGTCAAACCTCCCTTTTCACTTTGGTCGTGTTGGATTAGACTTTAGAAGTCACGAAATTAGATTGTAAATCCATGGCTTGGGTCAAATTGAGAAAATTTGCCCTTATCTCTCCATCGGTCATCCATGGAGGAATCACCGGAACTTGATCACCCATAGAAACTTCTTCAAGTGGACGGACTTTATTGTCTTGCGGAGGATCTGTGTTTTCATGAGCTCCCACATTAGGAATCCCATTCTCCACCCTTCGTTTTGCTGTCGTACGAGTAGTCATGCCTAGAACCACGATAAAAGATTTAGGTTAAACCAAATATGTAAGACTCTTGAGGCACGACATAGAAGTACAAGAAGATGAGAGTTTCTTAAGCATCACATAGTCTCTCATTCATAAGTGTGGCGCACATCACAATTATTAAATAAGAATATGCATAGATGTGGTTCAATGAGTAATTGATCCTAATGATATTCAACCTCATACTCTTATACTAAGTATGTCACATCATGGGAGCACCCTCTAGAAGAAACATGCATCGTCGTCCTCAAAGAGCACTAAGACTAGTCTCTAAGCATTCATCATTCAATATCATAGCTTCAAAAGTGCGGAAAATATAAACTTTTCATCTACATCTACTTCATGAGGTTTACATAGAACCCATGCTTACACATAACACACACACACACTCACACACACACACACACACACATATATATATATACATATTTATATATATATATATATATATATGAATGGAGTTTACTTAGACTCCTCACATAGAAAGATTACATAGGCTTCTAGTCACATATAGAATGTACAAGATAATTCCTATAGAGATGTCTCCCATAAAGATATCTAATTCAGAATAGAACAATTAGGGAATATCCATTACGAAAATGTGTAATTGCCACTTAACTCTTACAACAATGTCTTGAACAATAAAAGTGAAACAAACATCGTTAGACTATAGGAACTCACATAGGTAGAATGAGAAAAAGACATCATCCCCGGATCTTGAAGACATACCCACACTTGGAGAAATGATCCAAACCTTCCTTGTAAATTTTTCACGAACCCTTCAAAAAATGAAACCTAAATTAATTGGGAAAAAAGGATAAATAGGGGTTAGTACTTCACTTTTACTAAGTAAGGAAACATATTTGCAAACAACTTTGAAATCATGCTAAAAGGGGATATTTGTTCAAAACCATGCCAAGTTACTTTGGAAAGCCTAAAGTACAATATAAAACACATACAAGACAATGATCATATATTCTTTAAGGCAATGACATATTCAACTCAAGAACAAAATTATCAAGTATAGTAAATTCAACATGGGTATTGCATATTATAACCATAGCCAAAGCAAATCCAACATCATATTATAACAACAATGCATGTTGAAGAGTTCATAACATTACAACATATACAAAACGCTTACTCATCACCCACCATCGAATCTACAAGTGTAAGGACCAAGGAAATTCTGATAACCTTAATCATCCATCTACATCAAATAATGGATCATAAGCAATGCCTAACATCACATAAAATAGCATCAAGAGTAGTCATCATCATGTTCAAAAATATAGACCAATAACATATTCATACATGAAACCAACGTCATATAGTATAATTAACATTTAAAGTCCAAACATGCATATATTTCACTTTATAAGATTATAAGAACATGAAAACACCTTCTAAGACTTCCCTCAAGACCAACTAGTGTAATGCATAGGTATAGTCTCATACCCCTACCTAGACTAAGTCAAACCTTTTTATTCAACTTAGTTAGATTTAAATTTATTACTTCATTTCACTTTTTGGAACACTGACTTAACAAATATAGACCAGATTCGCTAGTTTGGGATGCAGTGTCATGAAACCTACACCGAAAGAAGGTTGACTACTTGCCAAGGTAGTACCAAAATGTGAATGTAATACGTCAAAAATAACATATATGAACTACAGTCTAACATGGTTGTAATGATGGAAGAAAGTCATAAATAGGTATATAAAGTGGTATTGAGGCAGTGCCTAGGGTTTTAGGTAATTTGGAAGTAAAATGTCAAGGGACAATTAAGACGTTCGATGACATAGTCACCTATGTACCTCATATGTGATTTTATGTGTTTATTTGTGATTAATGAGGTTATAAGTTCCTTAAATGAGTTATCATAGTGTTTATAGGCAGTCTGTCATGTTTTGCGAAGTTTGGAGGTCAAACGTCCAAGAACGTCCACGCGTTCCAAAGTTTTGCTTTGTAACGACCTTGTGTGTCTTGGCATGTTTCATCGAGTTATACGTGTTTGATTTTGATGAAATTCATGTGAGAGATCCTAAATTTTTTATACGAGCATGTTTTGGTTGGAAACTTCCGGGCAAACATTCCCAAGGACCATCCAAGGTTCCTTGAGGAAGGATCCATGTTAGTGGCCATGACAACCTAAGACCGCTCCCCTATGGATGGCAATCAACGCCCTGTGGGTCGATCAACTCCCCGTAGGTGAGTTATAATTGATGTACACTTAGGAATGAATAATTTGGGTCCAAAGGACAGCCTCATTTCCCAACCACATATCAACAGGATAGTCCGTTTGTTAAGGGACGGGTCGTCGATTGTCTATCCGTCGATTTAGTTATTTACCCTCTGCATGCCATTGTAATGTTAGGAGTGAAATTTTAAATTCACCCCACGTCCAAATAAGGCTTTTTTTGGTTCCATAAGGGTTTTTTTGGGTATTTTAAACATTATATGTCATTAACACTCGAAAGATTTAATTTTTCAAAATCTAAACCCAAATTCCCTTAGATATTCTCTAGAACTCCATTAAAGTCAAACCTCAATGAAAGGCTTGGATTGAAGAATTGAGTTGATATTCTTCATAAAAATTAAGAATTAGCTTCATTCATATATGGTTTTTTATCCTTGAAACTCTATTCATCAAGGAGCCCCACTTTCAAAGATGTTTTCTAAACTTATTAAAGATGGATTATAAAATTTTATAGTCTATCAATGTGTTCTTGTATTAAACATTTTTAAGCATTCAATATGGATTAAATTGTTATTTATTTGATTATTTTAACTCAATAAAACTATCAACACATGTAATTGATGAACCCCATATTTTGACTACTTTACATATACTTAATATTGACTTAATGCTTATGAATTCTAGTGTAGTTTTCTATGAGATATGGATTGATATAATAATTGTATTGTATTGATATCTAGGTTGTAATAGATTGATGAATCTATATTTAATTGACTTATTTTTATTGAGTACGATAGTTTTTATATTGAATTGATGTTCATGGCCATTGGTAAGGATCTTATTGTATTGAATTGGATGATTTAGCATTGGATTGAGATGTTGAGGGTGGAGTTATGGTATGATGCCCTAATTCCCTTTATTTAATTTTATTTAAACTTCAATTATATTGTGATTGGTACGGTCAAATTATGGTGGTGGTGTTATGTGCTTTACTTGCAATTGATGTGGCCTTGTCGGTGTTTCTTTATCTATTATGATGATCATGGCCTTTCCAGCACTACTTGAAGTTTTTTTATTACGATCTTTGCAGTTGATTATGATAAATTGGATATTATCTACCTACATGATAAGTAATGTGAATGTATATGTGTTCTCCTATTGATGTTATTTAGGTGATCTTGTTAGACTATGACTTTGGATTTGAGTGTATAGTCTTACGGTTGATTCTTGCTTATTCCTACTTGACTATGTGATTCCATTATGGTCATATTGATGATTTTATGATAGTGTATAGGATGAGTAAAGAGGGTAATAGTTACTTCATTGTGCATCTAGAATGACATCTTATATGTGTTAAGGTGAAGGATGTTGTGTTTAATCTTGGTTGACTTGTGTCCCTTACTTGATGCATGTATGAATGTGAATATGATATGCCTTAACTTAGGATGTTAAACCCTATTAGTCTTCTATGTATGAATGACATGAGACATTAAATGATTTTAAGAGGTTCCTTTATGTGAAACCTTGAACCTAGTGGTATGGTTATAAATGTTGAAGTCAAAAGCTGTAGTGGTATCCTTCAAACAAAAGGGTTTATAGATTTTAGGTTGATTGGCTAGAAAAACATCACATCAATCCATAGAAATGTCAAGACAGGCTTCTTGTCGCCATTTTAAGGTAGCCCTAGTGGATTTCCTTTGTAGGGTAAATGTTATTGACTTATGAACTTGATATGGAACCCCTTCATATGAACCTTACGTGTAAATAACTCTATCAGAACAAAGCCTAGCACCGAGAGAGTATGGTAAGGGAAGTAGTTCTAGTTAAAGGATGAGTCAAGAGTACAAAATATTCCCTGCATATTCCTTAGCCATGTGGCTACATGGGATGTGTGTAATGTTTACCATTGGAAAGTATAGCACCCTCATTGGAGTAGGTTAGAACTCCGGATTCCACATCTTTCTACGATGGTCTATGTAGGTAATTGCATATTCTCATCATATGGGATACCTACTAGCATTAGAGAAGTTTTATGAAGTTTATGTGGTGATATGGGACGCTATATAGACATTGTATAATAGCATTTGAAGGTGTTATTTAGAGTCCCTAGGTCTTGTCCAAGACCATAATTTGAATGTCTTTGTTTGGTGAATTTGTCCTAAATGAACTAATGAATATAATGACTTAAATATTAAAGTATGTAAAATTAATATGTACTTATCTAGAGTAGTTAAGGGTTGTGTACTTATGGTGTGAAAGTGTTAAGAGGGCATAAGAATGATAACTTCCTACATAAGTCTTAAGCATGACTCTAGTTAGAGGAGATGGATGATTATGTGGACATGATCTAAGCCTTAGGTAGTCATAAGAATTACTTAGGTAATCTTGAAGAGGTCAATCATGGATGTTATCTTCTTGATTTACTTAAGTAAGTCTTTTAATTGACTTTGGAAAGAGAATGTCATATCATCTAAACTTTGTTGTCTTAGTGAGAATGATTCTATTATAGGTAGTCTATAGGATATCTTAAGTGTATGATAAACGGATTGTATGGGAGGTCGCTGCATAGCTCACTCAATTAAATCGTATAATCACCTTTGGTAGAAAAATCTCATGTTCATGTGTATGGTATTCTGTAAGTGTGTATGTGTCTTATTTAAAGTAGTCTTGAGGATCGTTTAGGCATGCTTACAGAGGGTGTATGGGTTTTCTCTCTTTATGTTGCTTAAGTGAGTCTTAGGATAGCTCAAGTGGGATAATTCACATGCTATAAGTTGTCTTAGGTTAAGGTAAGTAAATAAAGAAGCCCACTGTACAGTGAGATAAGGTCACTGTAATATGTTTTCTAAAATTGCTATAAATTCTAAGTGATTTATATATGTGGTTCTAAGTTGATAAATGTTGTTCTTGTGATTATATTATTATGTTAAAATTAAAGTATGCATATTTCCAATAAATATCCATATTCATGATTTTGATGCACTATGTCATACTTAGTACATGTGGTTGTACTAATTCCATTATTTTATCTATCTCTATAGTGGTTGGTTGGTCAGGAGAACTTGGGAAGCAAGACATGGATTGTAGTATCATTCAAGTGAAGATGAAGTATGTCCTCATTTGACTCGAGGTCAATGATGTATTTTTATTTCTTTATCCGAGTATTTTATTAGACTATGTAATTCTACATTCCTATAGTGTATGGGTCATGTCCCAATGTATTCTCGTATCTGATATTTGATGAGATTTAGACTTAGTATTTCCAATGATTTTATATGAAAAATGTTATTAAATATATTCTAATATTTTATTAAAATTTTTAATTCCACACTACTTTTCACTATGAATATGTGATGAACGATGTGGAAGGGCATGTATAAGACCTCCGAGAGGTCGAGTACGCAAGTTGCATTTTGAGAGTGACATATCTCCTAGGGTGTGATCTCAGGATGTAACAATCTTGGTATTAGAGAATAGGTTATTAAAGTAGTCTTAGGAATCGAAAAGTCTCATCAAGTCACGTCTAGTAGAGTCTTTACCAATTATGTGAGTCGCGACACATCAATAGGCGAGAGACTATTGGAAGATAGAGTTTACCTTCTTTCATACTCCAATGTAGTGTCGTAGAGTAAAAGTTTATGAGTACTCTTTTCTTACTGTTTTCCTTGTGTTCCTACTAAGATCAATACGAGGAGGACACCGTCTAGGATAGTTAATGAATGATGTGCATGAGGATATTCCTCCTCAAGTAAAGCATGTTCCTCAAGGTGATCATGAAGCTCAAGTTCCTCTGAAAGGTGATCAAGTCCGTATGGTTGCTACAGGTTCCCCCAGAGTTGAGTGGTGGAGATCTTAGAGATGCTTTGCTTGCTTTAGTCCGAGTCGTGACTACTCAAGCAAATTTGAGTATGGTGCCTAGAGTGAATGTTGCGGAAAGAACTGTGAAATCTAGATTAAGTAATTTTGTGAGGATGAATCTTCCTTTCTTTCTTATATATAAGGTGGGAGAGGGTCCCGAAGAGTTCCTTTATGGAGTGTATAAAGTGTTGAGTGCCATGAGGGTTACATCTAAAGAGAAGGCGGAACTGTCTTCGTACCAATTGAGGGATGTTTCTCAAGTGTGGTAAAATCAATAGAAGAATAATAGGCCAGTAGAATCGAATCTAATTGATTGGGAAGAATTTAAGGAAGATTTTCTTGGAAAGTAATTTCCCCGTGAGAGGAGAGAAGTTAAGGAAGAGGATTTTATGAATCTTAGCAAGGTAATTTGAGTGTTGAGAAATACTCTTTGAAGTTCTAAATGTTATATAAATATTCCCTATCCCTTGTGTCTAATCCTAGGGTTGAGATGAGTCATTTTGTGACCGGGGTCGCCTATCTAGTTAGCGAAAAATGTCGTACAGTGATGCTACGTGATGATATGATCCTAGCTAGGCTCATGGTGTATGCACAATCAATTGAAGAGTCAAAACATGGTAGTATTGCTAGAAACTTAAAAAGAAGTCATTCAAGTGATCAAGCCCAACTTACGTTTAAGAAGAGCTGTCAAATTTAGGAATAACCTAGGAGTGCTAACGTGAAATTGGAGAAAGGAGATGATTCTCAAATTTGCTATCTTACATGTGTCACTTGTGGAAAGAAGCACTATGGGTAATTCCTAAAGGGTAGCGGGAGTTTCTTTTGTTTCGGTAAGGAAGGACACAAGTGAGAGATTTTCCTACCATTGCTTCTAGAGGGAGAGAGCGTAAGCAAGTTTTTTCTATTATTTCAAAAGGTGATGCTCCTAATAAGAGGTGTTTCTATGCACTCCGGACTAGAGGAGAAAATACGGATAATGGCGATGATGATGAAGGTAAGTCCTTGAATTTTTCTTTTTAATTATATGAGTTCCTTCTAAGTGGGCGAGTATGGTTAGTAAATGGATAGAGAGTCACTGAAGGATGTTGCATGTGCATTGTGTTTAGGGGTCTTCTCTGAATTGAGTATCATTGAGTCCTTGCATTGTGAATATTATGAAGTTATGATTATTTTGAAAGATATTTTTATATGATTTTACCTTTGCATATTAGCATGTTTTTTTCATGAATTGCCTAAACATGCATTTTTTGAAAATTGAAGTATGTTCACTGCTAGGGGAATCTTCTCACTATAAGAATTTCGATAAATTGACTAATTCATTCTTTAGTTTAAAATTGTTTCAATGTTGTTATAAATTATTTATATGAGTATTATATTGAATAAAAATGACTTTTTTTTAATTTGGAATGAATCATGTGAGTTTTATAGCATAGTGACTTATAGAATGTCTTCTAGTTTCTTGTTTTGTTGTGAATCTATTGATTATGTGATATTGATGTTTCATATATAGGTTTTTGTTGTATAATGTGTTATATGTGAATGTCATGAGCTGCTAATTGAATCTCTATTCTAGGAAGTTTTCGGAGTGTGGTAAGTGTCATTCAAGGACGAATATTGTCCAAGTGGGGGAGATTGTAATTCCTCGAAATGGACTTAGGTAAAATAGACCGTAACATTGTTTTCATGAATTAAAAATGTCCTAAATAGATATATAAAGTGGTATTGAGGCTGTGTCTAGAGTTTTAGATAATTTGGAAGTCAAACGTCAAGGAACGACTAAGAAGTTCGACAACTTAGTCACCTATGTTCCTCATATGTGGTTTTATGTGATTATGAATGATTAACGAGGTCATAAGGTCCTTAAATGAGCTATTATTGTGTTTATAGGCAGTGTGTCAGGTTTTGTAAAGTTTCAAGTTCAAACGTCCAAGAAAATCCATGCCATTCGTATGTTTTGCCTTGAAACGACCTTTTGTGTCTTGGCCTGTTTCGTCGAGTTTTACGTATTTTTATGAAATACATGTGAGAGTTTCTAAGCTGGTATACGGGAATGTTTGGGTTGGAAACGTCTTGGCAAACATTTCCAAGGACCACCCAAGGGTCCCTGAGGAAGGACCCTTGTTGGTGGCAAAGACTGCCCAAGATAGACCACCTACGGATGGCAATCGATACCCAGTGGGTCAGTCGACACCCCGTCGGTGAGGTCTCATCGATGGAAACATATACTTGGAGAAGAAAGTCCATAGAAAAGCCTCAGTCTCCAACCACGGACCAACAGGACGGTCTGTTGGTAAAGGGACGGGCCATCGATGGTCCATCCGTCGGTTGTGTCTGTTTCCCTACGCAGCCCATTGTAATGTTAGGGGTGAAATATTAAATTAACTCCACGTCGAAATAAGTCTTCGGACGGTTCCTTAAGGGTATTTTAGTTATTTTAAACATTTATAAATGCCTTTAATACTTAAAATATTTAATTCTACCAAATCAAAAACAAAATTCCCTTAGAATTTCTCTAGAACTACATTAAAGCCAAAACTCAAGGAAGGTCTTGGAATGGAGAATTGAGTGGAGATTCTACATCAAGTTGAAGAATTTGCTTCATTAGGTATGTTTTTTTATCCTTGAAACTCTATTCATAAAGGAGCCCAACTTACATAGATTTTTTCTAATGTTTTCAAAGATGAATTGACCAATTTTATGATCTACCCATGGGTTCTTGTCTTAAAGTTTTATAATAATTGAATATTTATAGAATTGTTATTAATTTTTTTCATTTAACTAAATTAACTTATAAACCCATGTAATTGATGAACCCTAGTTTTTGACTACTTTACGGGTTACTCAATATTGACTTAATGCGTATGAATTCTATTGTAGTTTTCTATGGGCTAATTATTCATGTAATAATTATATTGAATTGATATCTAGGTTGTAATAGATTGATGAATCTATACTAAATTGACCTGTTTTTATTCAGTGTGATAGTTTTAATATTAAATTGATGTTCATGGCCATTGGTAAGGGTCTTATGGTATTGAATTTGATGATTTACCATTGGATTGAGGTGTTGACGATGTAGTGGTGGTAAGCTTCCCTGATTCCCTTTATTTTATGATATTCAGACTTTAATTATATTATTATTTGTATTGTTCACATATGATGTCAGTGCTATGTGCTTTACTTGCAACTGATGTTGCCTTGTCGGCGTTACTTCATCTATTACGATGATTATGGCCTTGCCAGAACTACTTGAAGTCGTTATGATGAATTCTGTAGTTGATTATGTGAGATTTAATAATATCTACCTATATGATATGTAATGTTAAAGTATATGGTTTCTCCTATTGATTTATTTAGGTGATCATGTTAGACTATGACTATGGCTTTGTGTGCATAGAGTTAGGGTTGATGCTTGGTTATTTCTCCTTGACTATGAGAGTCTATGATGGTCATATTGATGATGGAATCATAATGTATAGGAAGTCTAAAGGAAATAATGGCTACTTCAATGTGCTTCTAGAATGACATGTAATATGTGTTAAGGTGAAGTATGTTGTGTCTTGTCTTGGTTGACTTGTGTCCCTTACTTGTTGTATGTATGAATGTGAATATGAGATGTCTTAACTTGCGATGCTAAATCCTATTATTCTTGTATTTATGAATCACAATAGACATTAAATTATGTTTAGAGGGTCCTTTATGTGAAACCTTGAACCTAGTGATAAGGTTATAAATATTGAAGTCAATAGTCGTAATGGTATCCTTCATGTAAACGAATGATAGCATTAATGTTGATTGGATGGAATGACATCATATCAATCCTTAGGAAATTCATGATTACCTTTTTGTCTCCATTGTAAGGTAGCCCTAGTGCACCTCTTTGGAAGGGTAAATATGATTGGGTTATGAACTTGATATGGAACCCTTTTATAAGAACTTTATGTGTAAATTACTCTATGAGAACTAAAGCTAGAACTGAGTTAGTATGGTAAGGAAGTAGTTCTAATTAAAAGATGAGACTATGGTACAAAGGATGCTCTTACTATTCCTTAACAATGTGCCTACATGGGATGTTTCTATGTTCTACCATTGTCAAATAGAACACCCTCAGAGAGTAGGTTAGAACTCCAGATTCCTTGTCTTGCTATCAAGGTCTATATTGATCATTGAATATTCTTATCATATGGGGAACCTATTAGCATTAGATAATGTCTATGAATTTTAGGTGGTTGTATGAGTTGCTATCTAGACATTGCACAATAGACTTTGAAGGTGTTAGTTCGAGTCCCTATGTCTTGTCCAAGACCATTATTTGAATGTCTTTATGTGATGAATGAGTCCTAAATGAACTAATCAATATAATGACATAAGTAAGAATGTATGTTAAATGAATAAGTACATTCAAGGGTTGTCTATTTAAAATGTGAAGGGGGCATAGGAATGGTCAGTTCATATATTACCTAGATAGTCTTAAGGACGACTCCAGTTAGGGAAGATGGTTGATTATGTGGACATGATTTAAGCATTTGGTAGTCTTAAGAATTACATAGGTAATCTTGATAATATCATTGATGTTATCTTCTTGCTTTACTTAAGTAAGTCTTTTGATAGCCTTTAGAAATAAAATGTCATATTATATATATGTTGTTGTGTTATGTGAGAATGTTTATATTATAGGTAGTCTATAGGATCTATTAAATGTGTGTGTAAGGGATTGTATTTGCAATCGCTTTACAACTTAGTAAAGTGAGACTTAAAATTATCTTTGGTAGAAGAATCTCATGTTCATGTGTGGAGTCTTGTCACTGTGTATTTGTCTTATTATAACTAGTCTTGAGGATAATTTAGGCATGCTTAGGGAGGGTATATGCGTGGTATCTCTTTGTGTTGCTTAACCGAGTCTTAAGATAACTTTAAGTGGGATAATTACAATCTAGAAGGTGTCTTAGGCGAAGGCAAGCAACTTTACTATAAAAGTGAAGAAAACCACTGTACAGTTAGTTGAAGTCACGATAATGTGTTCTCTAAAAATGATATAAATCTTCTAAGTGATATTTTATGTGTTTCTAAGTTTATAAATATTGTTTTTATGACTATATTATAATATTTAAATGAAAAGATTCATATTTCCAATAAATGTCAAAATTCATGATTTTTATGCATTATGCCATACTTAGTACATGTGGTTGTACTAATTCAATGTTTTATATCTATCTCTATAGTTGTTGGTAGATGAGCAGAATTTGTGAAGCAAGACTTGGATTGTAACATCATTGAAGGGAAGGTGAAGTATGTACTTATTTGTAACAACCCTAAAAATGGATATACTAAGTGATACTTATTGTGTCAAGAATGCCTATGATTAGACCAGGGGTCACACGAATTGATGTGCATAGAACCAGACTTCTGAACCCTTTCTACATCCAAGCCAACTAACTTGCAGCGTTAGTTGAGCTAGGAACGGTTGGGTCCAAAAATGTAGGGATTTCGAATACGAAGATTTACTCGAAGAAATCTTTATAGGACTTAAAAAGAGGAGATCTTAGGTTTGGAGCGTCTAGGGGTAAAATGGTCTTTTTCTAGGCTAAGGGTAATATCGTAATTACCTTAAATGTATATTAAATTATTTAATTAATAATTTGTAGAAGCCATTCAGGGAGAGAGACCAGAAATTGACCTCTTGAAGTGAGGTATTGCTTCACCCGGGTTCGAACCTAGGTGGAAGCAATGAATTAATGTGAATTTTATTTCAGCTATTGAATTAATATAATAAAATAATTATTATTATTCATAAGCTGATTTAAAATAAAATAAAAATCAGATTTTCTTAATAATTAAGTAAACCTTATTTGACTAAGTCATATACTAGACTCCTAAGCCTATTATAACTCCTACTCTCTCAGGTCTATCTCTCAACGCTCACGCTCAATCTCTCTTTTTATTTCGAACGAAATTATTTGCCAAAATAAGCTGCAAAAACAGAAAATAAGCACATTATAAAACAATCAAAAGTTCTCTACACTCAAGGAACTTACAAAAATATATATACAAGCAAGCAAGCTAGATTAAGAAATGAGAACTTTGCATCATCTTCTCGACGTGTTTGTGTTGATGGTTTAGGGGTGGTTTTGGGCAGCACATGGAATGTTTGGAAATATCAACAAGGTATGTATTTTCTTACTCTTGGTCCCTTTCCCAAGAGACTCTTAAGCCTCAAATGAATCTACTCGAAAACTAGGGTTGTTCCCGTTCTTGTTGAACTCCTTGTCCCTAGTATCCCTTTGATCTCAATGTGAAATAGGTTAGAGATCATGTTATTGCTATGTTTGCTTGTAGTTTAAGTATGAAGTTTTATTTTCGTGATAATTTGTTCTTCATTATGTGTTTGGAATGGTAAGCATGTCCAGTTATGTCAACCGAAAGTATGTGAAAATGTTTTTATGGTTGATTTTTATATGCGATTATCAAGTTTAAAATAACATTAAGTGTTGTCCAAGGGATTCGAAATCGGGTTCCCTTGCCCAATTCCGTATTGACACATAAGTCATACATAAGTAAATATTTAATGAATGCTGCCTCTAAAGATCGAAATCAATATCTTGGTATATCTACAAGATGCATCAGCCTTGTACCACATAATCTTGGGTAAATATGAATCACCTAGAAAAACTATGAATGAAGCCCCATGGCTTGTATGTATAGACCCATAAGTCTAGCATACGTTTAAAAGTAAGTGAACCTAAGATGTATGTAATGAAATGATGAAACCCTAGAAGGGTTAAGTACGATTGTGACATACACTAAATGGGCAAGTGCATTGGCATATGATGAAATGCACAATGAAATGATGAAATGAACAACGAAATGATGAAACCCTAGAAGGGTTAAGTAAGAGTGTGCAACACACCAAATGGCCAAGTGCATTAGCATATGATGAAATGAAAATTCACGTATAAAGGGGTGAGTAACTATGAAGAGAAAATGTGCTAATGATAATGAATGTAGTGACAACATGAATGAGGCTAATGTAAAAGATGAGAATAATCTTAAATAAGTCTAAGTAAATGTTATCAAAACGTTCTCACCTATGAGAGAGTAAAATTAATGAAGAGACCAGTCTCAATGAACACTCTAATACTAATGATGAGATGAGAAATCATCTATTGAGCTATGATGTCCACATACTAGAAGCAAGCTTCCATGATGTCTAAGTCGAATGTAATGGAACTTTATACTGAGAACCGATAAACTATCTATGAGCGGTAATGCATTCTTTTGGGAAGGGCAGAGGTTCACGTAACTCTCAAGAGATCAGACTGTCCAGCATGCCGGGTATGGGTCTCCTTATATCTCTTAGTCTTCGAACCTATAATGTCAATATAGGGATATATCGGGGTTCAATTCCCATGTACACTAGAATGTTTTGGGTCACTTTGGCCGGTGATTCCACCTCATTTTGGTGTTGGGTTTCCTTGCACTGGATTTCATGATGCTCACATGATCTATGTCGATTAAAGTTAAAGTTCCCAATGAATGAATGAGGCCAGCCTCAAATGATGCACATAATGAAAAAAATGATACCTACAGTGTTAGGATAGGACAATCAAGAGGTGAGTTAGATTCAAGTAATGACATTAGGTCATTCTTGGTCAATGCACAACAAACCCAATGAAAGTCTTAAAATACATCCTAGGTATAGCTATTGTTTACACTGGCTCATGAATGAAATGAAATGAAGTACGTGTGAATGAATGAAGTCGACTCTGTGTTTGCTAAAGCAGACTCCCTCGTTGAGTTCCCATATGTTGAGCCCTCATTTTTGGGAAGTCTTAATTTCATGTCCATGATTCCAAGGTCCCATGGCATACGAATGAATGATATGGACAACGTTATGTGCTATATGAATTATGATATGTGTAATGTTAAATATGTTATGTGTTGCTTGTAAAATGATAAGTTTGATGATGCATGTTACACTCATGGCATGACTTTAAAAATCCAAATTCGAAAGGTCCATTGACTTTCTTTATCCAAATTTGGCAAGTCCACTAACTTTACTTTCCATATATAATGTTGTTAGGAAAGAGCTATTCTTTCTCATGCATATCCTTGGTGTGTGCCTTCATATACCCATACTTAGTACAAGTGTGTACTAATTCCATTTACATAACAACGTTGCAGCTATCCGGGCGTGGAGCTTTAATCCGGACTTGGTAAGCCCTCATGCTTTCAAGGCTGTGTACTGTTATTATCTTGCTTAGATGTAGGCTTTAGCTAGTGGAGCATGTTCCACTAGTGTTTCATTTCACACATTGTATTGGTGCTGTTTTTGCAAGTACACATTCAATGCAATTATGAATTATTTAATTTCATTTGATGATCTTAATGTTTGACGGTTGATGGTGAACAATTATACATGTAATAGAATGTTTAGTAAGCATTTTAGGAAACAAAAAGTTTTAAATTTTCCGCTAAAAATTAATCTGGATGAATTAAGAATGACGTATGTAGGCTTGTCTGCGACCTCTAAAAGGTCAACGACGCCGGTATCGTCTGGGGTCTAGACTCTGGTCATGACAAAGTTAGTATCAGAGCACTAGTTTAAATTCCGAGAATAATAACTTCACATCAACCACATTGAGTAGTTTATAAGTCATGGTAGTGAAGTGCACCAGTATCGTGAATTAGAGACTGCAAGGTGCGTCGGAAAATTACCCTTCTTTTGATTTTATCGTGCCTTCTATAATGTCTATTTTGTGGTGTTCAGAGTGTATCAAACATTGACTCTTGAAATTCAGAAAGATGAATACGAGGAGAAATGAAGTCAGAGCAACAAGGTGTTCCCAGGGAAAAGCCACCTGCCAACACCATGGCTAGCAGGTTAAGGGACTTCACAAGGATGAATCCTCCTGTTAACACTAGATCTAAGATTGCTCTGAATCTCGAGGAGGAGTGTAGGGAATCTATGTTGCATGCCAGCATGGGCCTTTCCAGGATTATGGTCCATGCCCAACAAGTGGAGGAAAACAAGAATAGGAAGCATACTAGGGAAGGGAACTGGTCAAGACAAGCTGAGAAAATTTTTTCAAGAAAGAGTAGTACTGAAATCAGGGATAAGCCCATGTATAAGAAGGGACTCTCCCACCAAGGGGAATCAAGTTCGTCTAAGGATCTCAATAATAGGGATTCCAAGCCGAGAGTTAAGATTTGGAAATGTGTCAAACTTATGGAGGAGAGTGCATAATGGTCTCTAATGCTTGTTATAGTTGTGGCAAACCAGGTCACATGGTGAAGGATTGTCAGATTAGGAGAAGTCAAGAACAAAGGAAGGAGAGATTTCAGTCTAATGGTCCAAGTGAAGAGGCTCCAAGGAGGCAACGGTTCTTCGCACTCAAGTCTAGGGGTGAAGGGAAAGGCACTTCTGGTGAAGTCTCGGGTGAGTAGCCTTAATTAGTCCTTCATGTCTTTGACTGTGTATGGTCTTTATGCACTAGTATGAGGATAATATATTTGAGTCATCATGTTCGTATCTGATTTGTATAACCTATATGTTTACATATATTGTATGCTTTGATTAGACTAGTTTAGGAAAGAGTTCCTTAGTCTATTAATGTGAAGCTAATAGTATGTTTCAAGGATGTGCACCATCATGTTAATATGTGAATCAGATATTCACCAACGGGGAGTATTGAATTAATTATGTATGCATACGTCCCATAGATGACTTACTTATTGTTAGTAAAGAGTAGTGTCATTCGGGGACGAATGTTCCTAAGGGAGGGATAATGTAACAACCCTAAAAATGGATATACTAAGTGATACTTAATGTGTCAAGAATGCCTATGATTAGACAAGGTTAACACGGATTTATGCGCATAGAACTAGACTACGTAACCCTTGCTACATCAAAGACAACTAACTTGGGGAGTTAGTTGAGCTAGGAAAGGTTGAGTTCAACCATTTAGGGCTCTCGAATACGAAGATTTACTCGAAGGAGTCTTTACCTGACTTAAAAAGTGGAAATCTTTGGTTTGGAGTGTCTAGGGGTAAAATGGTTTATTTTCTGGCTAAGGGTAATATCGTAATTACCCTAAATACATAATTAATTATATGATTAATAAGGTGGAGGGGAACTTTAGGGAGAGAGAGCCGAAATTAACCTCTTGAAGTGAGGTCTTTCTTCACCCGGGTTTGAACCTAGGTGGAAGCAATGAAATAAAGTGATTTTTATTTAAGCTATTGAATTAATATAATTAACTGATAATTATTATTCATTAGCTGATTCAAAATAAAATAAAAATCAGATTTTTTAATAATTAAGTAAACCTTATTTGACTAAGTCCTAAACTAGACTCCTAAGCCTAATATAACTCCTACTCTCTCACGTCTATCTTTAAACTCCCACACTCAATCTCTCTTGATATTTCACATGAAATTCTCTGAAATAAAAGCTTAAAAAACATAAAGTAAGCACATTAGAAAACAATCAAAAGTTCTCTACACTTAAAGAACTTACAAAAGAAAAATATACACGCAAGCAAGCTAACTTAAGAAATGAGAACCTTACATCATCTTCTCGACAGGTTTGTGTTGAAGGTTTAGGGGAGGTTTTGAGAAGCACTTGGAAGGTGCGGAAAGCTACAACAAGGTATGGGTTTTCTTACTATTGGTCCCTTTCCCAAGAGTCTCTTAAGGCTCAGATGAATCTACTCGAAAACTAGGGTTGTTCCCGTTCTTGTCGAACTCCTTGTCCCTGGTATCCCTTTGATCTCAATGTAAAATACGTTAGAGATCACGTTGTTGGTATAATTGCTGGTATTTTTAGTATGAAGTTTTATTTTCATGATAATGTGTTCTTGATTATGTGTTTGGAATTGTAATTATGTTATGTTATGTCAACCAAAAGTATGTGAAAATATTTTTATGGTTGAATTTATGTGCGAATGTTTGTGTAAATCATGAGGTGTAAAAGTGTTGAAATGTTTCTAGATGAAATGGTAATTCTTGGCTGAATATAATAATAAAAAGATTACACTTAAATATGCACCAAATGATCCACGAAATGCCTTAAGAATTAACATATGAATAATGATAAATAGAAGCTGAAATAGTGAACAAATTTCCAAAATTTGGTATGTGGGTTTGGCCAAACAAAATGGTACAAAATGCAATGAAAAATGAATGTAAACTATGTGAGATAACTAAAGATTGAACTCAAGATAGCATTACATGAAAGCTACAAAAAAAATCAACAAAAGATTAAGACAAAAATGGATTGGAAAGGACTAAATTTCCAGCCTGCTGGAAATTGTAGTCTCACCCAACTTTTAAACAAATGAGCTTCGTTTAAAAAAACTTAAAAATGTGAGGTCATTGGGGATTGAAACCATGAACTCACTAAATTAAAATTTCATTAAAATGTCGTGAGAAATATGCAAGGAAAAATAGATGTGTTGAGTGGGAATTGAACCCACAACCTCTTGAATGGATGAGAGAGTTAGGAGAAAAATAAAGGAGAAAATAAATGTGGAGAGTGGAGATGGAACCCACAACCTCTTGGATAGGTGAGAAAGTTAAGAGATAAAATAAAAGAAAAATAATGAGCTTGTGGGGGATTGAACCCCCAACCTCCTTGACTTAAACGAAAAAGGAGAGGAGAAAAATAAAGGAACGCGGTTGATGGGGATCGAACTAGGGTCCCCCGAATCTGAAAAATGTGATTATCAAGTTTAATATAAAATGAAGTGTTTTCCAAGGGATTCGAAATCGGGTTCCCTTGTCCAATTCCATATTGACACATAAGTCATACGTAAGTAAATATTTAATGAATGCTGCCTCTAAAGATCAAAACCAATATTTTGGCATATCTACAAGATGCATAAATCTTGTAGCACATAATCTTGGGTAAATATGAATCACTTAGACAAACTATGATTGAAGCCCCATGGCTTGTATGTATAGACCCATAAGTCTAGCATATTTTTCAAAGTAAGTTAACCTAAGATGTATGTAATTAAATAATGAAACCCTAGATGGGTTAAGTACGAGTGTAAAATACACTAAATGGCCAAGTGCATTGACATATGATGAAATGAACAGTGAAATTATGAAATGAACAATGAAATTATGAAATGAAAAATGAAATGATGAAACACTAAAAGGGTTAAGTAAGAGTGAGAAACACACCAAATGGCCAAGTGCATTGGCATATGATGAAATGAACATTCACGTAAAAAGGGCTGAGTAACTATGAAGAGAAAATGTGCTAATCATAATGAATGTGGTGACAACATGATATGAGTCTAATGTAAAATATGAGAGAAATCTCAAATAAGCCTAAGTAAAGATTACCAAAACGTACTCACCTATGAGAGTGTAAAGTTAATGAAGATAACAGTCTCTATGAACACTCTAATCAAAGTATTGAGATGAACACACTTAATACTAATTATGAGATGTGAAATCATCTATTGAGTTATGACGTCCTCATACTAAAAGTAAGCTTCCATTAGGTATGAGTTGAATGTAATGGACCTTTACACTAAGCACCGATACACTAGTGATGAGCGGTTATTCCTTTATTTGGGAAGGGCGGAGGTTCACGTAACTCTCATGAAATTAGACTGTCCGGCATGCCAGGTATGGTTCTCCTTATGTCTCCTAGTCTTTGAACCTATACTTTCAATATTGGGTTCTGGCGGTGTTCAATTCCCATGTACGCTAGCATGTTTTGGGTCACTTTGGCAGGTGATTCTACCTCTTTTCTGTGTGGGATTTCATGACACTGGATTTCATGATGCTCACATGATCAATGTCGGTTAATGTTAAAGTTCCTAATGAATGATTGAGGCGAGCCTCGCATGATCACATAATGAAACGAATGATACCAAAGGTGTTAGGATAGGATAATTAAGAGGTGAGTTAGATTCAAGTAATGATACTAGGTGATTCTTATTCATTGCACAACTAACCCGATGGAAGTCCATCCTAGGTATAACTGGTGTTTACACTTGCCCATGAATGAAATGAACTGAAGTACGTATGAATGAATGAAGCAGACTCTATGTTTGCTAAAGAAGACTCCCTCGTTGAGGTCCCATATGTTGAGCCCTAATTTTGAGAAGTCTTAATGTCAAGTCCATGATTCCAAGGTCCCATGGCATATGAATGAAAGATACGAACAACGTTATGTGTTATATGAATTATGATATGTGCTATGTGAAATATGTTATGTGGTGTTTGCAAAATGATAAGTTTGATGATTCATGTTACACTCATGGCATGACTTTCCAAATTCAAATTTGGAAGGTCCATTTACTTTCCTGATCAAAATTTTGCAAGTCCACTGACTTGACTTTCCATAAATCATATTGGTAGGAAAGAGTTATTCTTTCTCATGCATGTCCTTGGTGTGTGCTTGCATATACCCATACTTAGTACAAGTGTGTACTAATTTCATACAAATATCTACTTTTAGGTGAAGGCACATGTGGATGTTAGATCTTACAATATGACGTTGCAGCTATACGGACCTGGAGCTTTAATCCGGACTTGGTAAGACCTCATGCTTTCGAGGCTGTGTAGTGTTATTATCTAGCTCAGATGTAGGCTTTAGTAATTAAAGCATGTTCCACTAGTGTTTCATTTCCCATTTCATTTTAGACTTTGTATTGGAGTCGTTTTGGAAATTACACATTTAATGCAGTTATGAACTATTTCTTTCATTTGATGATCTTAATGTTAGATGGTTGATGGTGAACAATTATACATGTAATAGAATGTATAGTAAGCATGTTAGGAAACAAAATATTTCAAATTTTCCTTTAAAAATTAATCTAGATGAATTAAGTATGACGTATGTAGGCTTGTCTGTGACCTCTAAGAGGTCAACGACGTCGGTCTCGTCTGGGGCTAGACTGTGGTCGTGAAATTATTTGACTCGAGGGCATACATGTCTTTTATTTCTTTATCAAAGTATTGTATAAACTAAGTATTTCTATATTCATATTGTGTATGGGTAGTTTACCAATGTATTATCGTGTCTAAGATTTTTGATTTAAGACTTCATATTTCCTATGATTTTATATTAAAGCGGTTATTAAAGATATTCTAATGTTTTGTGAAAATTTTTATTCGTAGCTACTTTTCACTATGTATATGCGATGAAATATACGAAAGGGCTTGTATAAGACCTCTGAGAGGTCGAGTACGGCGGTTGCATTTCGAGAGTTCCATATCTTCTGGGGTGTGCTCTCGGGATGTGACAATGAACATATAATCTAGGTGGATCCACTAGCTAGTTTTCCTATGGTGGAAACATAGTTAAAGAACTAGGACACATCTATAGTGAACATAACATCCCTGCATAGATAGGGGCACTCACTACTAGTTCTATCGGTGTTATGCTAGAGTACCTTTTGAAATGTCTTTCTTAAACAATCACAACTTTGTTTAGGTCACAGGAGAATAACTCCTTGTATAGTCATAGTTATTAGGTTAATAGGAATTGCATTATAACACCTTTCAATACAATCCTCATATGTGAGATTAACACATCAACATCATCATATAATAGTAAGGCACATAGATACTTCATAACAAACCTTAAATCATTAAATCTTAAGTCATAATATCATAAGCAATATAATTAAGAAATTTCAATAACATCATTATACCAACACCTACTTAATTCAATCACAAGATATACTACAATTGAACTTCATCACCTAGTACAAGTCATCATAATTGATGTAAAGGTTTTAAATCACAAAGACTTACCCAATTTCCTTCAAAAGCCATCATCCATTATCTTACAACAACCAATCAATTTAATCCCATAATAGGCGTAATAGAATTATACAATTGTAATTGACACAATAACTCGGTCAATTGCATCAATACAATTCAGTTGTATATTAGTTCATAACCTAGGGTTAGGGAATAGAGGCCCATTCATCACCTCTTCCACAATACTAAGTTTATAATGAAGAACAACCATAATTGATCAACAATACATCATAATATAACAACAATAACCAATAGAAATAAAAAAAAGTACAATTGAAAATATCAATCTCGGATTAGGAAGAAACACATATGGAAATCATCTTTTTAAAACCAACTATGGAAGAACAACTTAGGGAAACGAATCCCAAAGGTGAAGTTTTTTATTCTTTTATATTACTTGAAGATTGAAACAAATCCTTGCCTCCATATAACCCTTAGTCCTTTACCTTCAATGGAGTCTTCGTTGGGAGAGAGAAAGTAGAGAGAAGAAAGAGACATATGGGTTTTTAATTGAGGGGTGTTAAGTTCAATTAGGCTTAGGGTAGTTTATGTAGTCATTTAACTACGATAATTAACCACCTCTTAACCCATAATTTAAAACCTAACTAATTAACTAATTAAATGAAGTCACTTAAACTTAACAGTGATAACTAAGGCAGGACATACGAGACCACGATCGACAGTCCGTAGGACAACATACGCCCCTTTCTCCCAACAGTCCTGTAAACCTATAATCTTAGTCATAGACTATGTTTTTTTCCATTTTGGAAAAATGTCTAAGTATTGATCGCCGGAGGCATTGACGCCCCGTCGATTCACCTACACCTCGTCTCCAACAATCGTAGATAGAAACTGTCATGTGATAGCTTTTTTGGTAAAATGGAAGTGTCCTCCTCAAGGTTACATAGGGTGGCCTTTGGGGAGTCGTACCCATAAGTTTCAACGCTAAACCTACTCTAATACTAGTTTGACACCCTTCAACAATTTTTCATCAATATCAGACTCTTAAAACCTCGTGAATAGGCTAAGGCACACTACCACCTCTTTCACTATTCTATGGACGTCATGGACATTCCTTGACGTTTTGACTCTAAAACATCCTAAATGAATTTTATACATTATATTGACCTTAAAATAGTGTTACAGACCTTAGACACTCATGTGACACTCTAGACTAGGTTCTGGACTTTTTAAGTGTTACAATATCCATATTTTTCATGTATTAAGTAAAGGACAGAAGTCTACCAAAATAGGATACAAGTCAACCAAAACAAGACACACATGTTTGACATCATCACATATAACATATAATTCAAGAAAAATATAAATACAACTAAGTATACATGAAAGTCATCCTAAAAACATCTATAGAAACTTAAACATAATCCATCAGAATACTCATATAGTCATTAAGGTAGCATCATACTTCAACATCCACTCACAACATGAAAGTAATTCCGACAAGGAAAAATTGTCCATAAGAATATCACATAAGCACCGCACCATAAGTGGACGATACGAAACGTTACAACTGAAACACCTATTCTACACAATATGGAGAAGGTTAGGTCAACATACAACCAATTCAATCTCAAAAATCAAATCCATAGCAATTTTAACCAATCCAATACACCAAGGCTCTTATCAATAGCCATAGTCACCAATTAAATCCAATAACCATAATATGCAATGATCCAAGATAAGACAATATGAATTTCATGAATTTAGGACAACCTTCACATAATTCTAAAATGATTCTTTTATAATTTATTAGCCCAAAGTCTACTATCCAAGAATTCAATACTATAGAGATATGATGAAATCACCCATAAAATAGTCAAAAATAAGGATTACATGATTTGCATAGGTTCATAAGGAATTTAATCAAATATCATTCAATTAATATAGATTATATCATAAAACATTGTTTCAAAAAGATTCATGCAATAACTCATGGCTTGAAGTTGAAATAGAAGAATTCATGTTTTTGATCATCTTTGAAAATCATTGGAATTGACTCCTTGAATAGAGGGGATTCAAGTATGAAGAACCATACATTAATTGAGTAGAAAAGCCCACGAAATTCCTCCTTGGAGTTCCAAAGCTTCAACAATGGAGGTTTTTGACAAAAGGAATGGAGATTTTTTTTGAGTTGAGGGTTTAGACTCTATTTGTGCGTTTATAAGCTTAAAAAGACTTAATAACCCTCAATAAGTCTTTCCAAAATCACCCAAAAAAGCACTTGCTTCATGGACATTTTGACAAATTAAAATTTGACTTAAAAATGAAACGACCAAAACATGGAGGTTAATGCACATCGCGAAGGCATTCTCAATTCTTCTTTCTGTAAAATTTCAAGACATAATAGTTAATTATTTCCCCATGCCACAGGGCATCAATTCTCCCTTCTCAGTTGAGGCTGTGGGATGCGCAGCAACTTCGAATACTTTGTTAGCGCGGTAGCTTGTTTAGCCATGTTTGGGTCCTCCTTGTGATCCTTTGGCTGGTCCCCGAAGCGTCGTTCCAGGATGTTTTGACCCTTTAAATTTCAATCTATGTGTTGGGACCATCGATATAGAATTTCACCCTCAAACTAGCCCTTAAAACAATACGACACACTAGTTAAACTTCGACTAGTTTTATGATGCCTTTGGACGTTCATGGACGTTTGACCTCCAAACACTTCAAAGCATTATACACTGCCTATAAACACTATTATAACAATTTTAGGACTTTAAAACCTTATGATAAACATGTTAGGCTCTAGTTTCAGGTAGTTCGATTTCAGGGTCGTTACAAAAGAAACACTTGATATTCCTTAACCATGTGCCTACATAGGATGTGTCCTAGTTCTACCCATGGCAAGTAGAACACCCTCCATCGGAGTAGGGTAGACTCTGATTCCATTCCAAGATAGAATGGTGTATGTCAATTAATTCCTATTCACATCATATGGGATGCATTCTGGTATTGGAGAAGTTCTACAACATTTATGTAGTGGAATGGGACGCTATCTATACATGGCACGAGTAGTCTTTGGAGAAGCTAGGATATTTGTTCCTGTGTCTTTTCCAAGACCATTATGTGAAGTCCTTTAAATGAATCATTGTCTTTCGAAATGGTTTTAATGAAACTAGGTTCTTTTTAAAAAGTAGTATGGAAATTTTATAATCTAGAGTTTCTTTGAGTATTGCTTAGGTAAGCTTGAAGTGGTTATATGGGCGGTATGTTCATGTTTAACCTAGATGAGTCTTATAGTAACGTTAGGTAGTGTGTCTAAATGACCTAAAGGTTTATCATCTTGAGGACCATCAAGGTGTTTGCGAAGGTATTGTATGGGATGTCGCTTCATATCTTACTTAGGTGTGGTTTAGGATAACCTTCAGTAAAGGGGTCTATGTGAATATTACTATGTGATCCATGTCACTTGAATATGACCTATATGTGATTTATGACTTGTTATATGTCCCTAAACTCTTTTATGAAAGTTTTTATGAAAGTATGTTTCTATATTAAATGACCCTTTTCATGGTTTTTAGATGGCTTCCATACTCAGTGCATTTAATGTGCTAACCCTTTATTTTCCCTTTTTGATTAAAGTGCAGGGAATTGGAAGTCTTGATATTCCATGGATGATTGATAGGGTTCTAAGGGCTGATAATGAAGTATTAGTGAGTCGTCATTGATTTGAGGACAAGAACTACATGTTCCTTTATGTCTTTATTCTTTATTTTTAACTCTTTTATATGATTAGTCTCAATGTTATTCATTCAAATTATTAGATGGTTCAAAGAGACATTATAAAGGTAGATTGTTTTCAGAAGTCTTCCATATTCAAACTAATGAAAGTATTTTTCGTGTGCGAAGAAATTTTAAATTTGTAATTGTTTTTTAGAGTATGTTATGTGATGATTGATACGAGACTTGTGTGGGACTTCTTGGGGTCTTATTCACCACTGACTTCATGGGGGTGCTCCCCCGCCTTTACACACACGGTAGAGACCCAAAAAGTTTCATAGGAAACATCAGGAAGCATATTAAATCTCATGACCACTAAAAGGGTTACAAAAGATAAAGTAGCACCGGGATATAATAATGCATAGATATTAGTGGAAAGTACATGTAACATAACTAGTGGCAATATCGGAAGAATCCTCTTTATCGCACCTAGAGTAGAGAGCATAGAATTGGTTCTTTTTGGGAGCATTGGAGTTTGGAGAATTTGTTGGAGTTTGGGTACCTTCTCTCCCCTTGGCCGCACGGATCGGACAATCCTTCAATCGTAGACCACTCTTTCCACATCCATGGCAAACAGCCATACAATCAAGACACTTCCCTTCATGCTTTTTACAACACATGGCACAAATATCTCTTTCCACAAATGATCTACTCTGATATTCTTCTTGTGGATTAGGGGGGTAGTCCTCCTCTTTTTATTGGGCTTGGGTTCATTTGAGGGACATGGATTAGAAATTCTCTTTTTGAACTATCATTTATTTTGTATTTGAACCTAGCCTTCAAGAAACTTCCCTCATTAGGCTTTGACTACATCAACTCCCTACCAACTTGTTTAAGATTTTTCTCCTTGATTAGTTTGGCGTGGACCATAAGAGGATGAATTTCCATGATTAGAATTAGCATAACCGACCTACATTCAATCACCACGAGATCAAATACACCCATAAAAAACTTATTCATCTTGGCCCTAGAGTACGCCATAATGGTAGGAACATGCTTGGATAGTTGAGTAAACTTGAGGATATACTCTTTGACACTCATATGAAATCTTGCATTTTTCTTTATTTTAACGGGAAAAACCTATCAAGGAAAGCCATGTTGAAATCCCCCCCTCCCCCAAAAAAAAAAACAAAATCCAGCCTCCTCTAACAGGCCTCTTATCTTTCCATTGTTCATACCAAACTTGAGCCACATCTTTTAGTTGATAGGCGGCTAAATCTTTCATTTATTGAGATTTCACACCCATGGCATCTAGCTCCATTAATAGTTCATCTATTAACTCTTGTGGGTCTTCTTCCACCTTGGAACCAAAGAATGTAGGGGATTCATCCTTTTGAAATCCCTTATCCTTGAAGCAGTAGTGCTAGCATTCGAATTCACTTTCAACCTAGCATCCCTAGAAACTTGAGTAGCCAAATCATGAGTCATACTATGGATGGAAGCCCTTATCTCAACAGTGGACACAAACCCTTCTTGAATAGGACCTTGAGGGTTTTGAGGAGATTTAGGGGGAACTGCCACATGAATATTTTCCTCTTTGGCCCCGTAAACATTATTTTTCATTGTATTCATTCCCTATAAGCACATTACAGGATTAGAAGGAAAGAGTTAAATAGAGATACGACTCCAAGTACGATCATATAATAACGAATAAATAAAGGTTTTGATTGGACTAAATCACTTTATTGTAGGTTATACATTAGTTTATGAAGATTTCTTTATTGCCTCTACGCTGGAGAAATTTAATTAATTAAAGTGTGTATTTGCGATAATGTCATTTCTTTTGACGGAAAAAGGGGTGCACCGCCTTCTATTTCTACATCTAGGATTCGACTTGTGTCATGGATACTAATAGGAACTCAATCATTATGGAAATAAAAACTTATATGTTGAGGGAGAAGAAGAGGAAAAAGTTGTAATAGAAATATCATAATAATCACATAGCCTTCTATTCATAAAGGTGTTGAGCTTCACTTTTATGAATAAGACTCTAGTAGATGTGGTGTGTGTGATATCAACCCTACCATATACCAAAACCTTATGCTCAGATACAAACTTTGTAACAACCAAAGAGTACCCCCTAGACATTACTGGCGTACTCGACCCCAAAGGGGTCTTATACAAGCCCTTAGCATAATCGTCACTCAATGATGAACTTTAAATAATGCAAAAAATAAAAATTTTAAATATAGAGTATACTTGGACTTCTTGTTTATCGATATATGAAGTTTACATAGACTTCTATTTTAACAACATAGTCAAAGTCATTATTATATTCTAATATTGTCTCAATGTATGAGCAGGATTTCAATAAAACTCTCCAAATAGGGTCCTTACCCCTTTAGACACAATAGTCTCGGGAACAAAAGTACATAAGAGAAGATTACTAAGTCTATTATATCACTTGAGAAAACATAGTGTGGTATCAAGTGCATATATCCTCATATCTTTGAGGACCTACAACAAGCCTTGGAGAAAAAAAAGTCCAAGCTTTCTTCAAGAGTGGAGTAGCAACCACTTAGCTGGAAACTATACTAATAATAGAAAAAGGATAAAGGGATTAGTACAATTAATTCACTAAGTATGATGAACTGAATAAAAACCTTTAAAACATGAGAAAGGACATTTACATGAAAAGTATGCATTTCTGATATTTTTGAAATCTATTTTCATATTCAAGACAACACATTAGACGATAATTCAACAATTAACAAACATACAATGAAAGCATCACTTAATCACTTCCTAGGATCCACTTGTTCAATGAAAGATTAACATCCCATACGATCAAGACTACACATTAGACAATAACTTAACAATTATCAAACATAGACTGAAAGCATGACTTAAGAACTTCCTAGGGTCCACTAGTGTAATGTAGGATTAGGATCCCATACTAACAACCTTACTAAGAATTCCATAGAAACCACCTTACCCGCACATATAACTTTTACATTTATTCTCATAGACATGATATCATAATCATTTAATAAGTACAAGGAAACTCTTTGAACCATCTCTAAGCCCACTAGTGCAATGTAGAACTAAAGTACCATAACCCACTTCTTCTTAGTAAACTCATTGTAATGTCATACTTTAGTTCATACTTCTTTGTTAATTAATTACTTTATGGAATATCATCCATAACTGACATTGACCATGAGAGATTTCATTGAATCCGGTTTCATAAAGCCCCACACCAAAAAAGGGTGTTTTACTTGACCAAGGTAGAACCTACATACAAGGTAATATGTGGATTCACTAGGTGTGTCATACGGGGGAATGTAGTTAAGGGGGAACGTAGTTAAGGGATAAGAAAATTTCTTCTAAGGACTCTACCTATTGCATCAGTGGAGGACTACCCATTTCATGAGTATCACTAGGATGACCCAACCTATTGCATTAATAGAAGGGTCCTTTACTCAGTGGTCATATCCTCTCAGTGCTTAGTATACTTTCCCAACATACTACCATTGTTATCTAGTTGTATCTATATCTTTTAAGAGTAATCCATATTCATTCAATACAATTTAATATAAAATTATTGGATCCATTAGGTTAGAATACCTTTCACCCTAGGATCTTTATACAAATGTGGGTAGCACTTTCACAATCTCTATAATAGTGTTTTCATGAGGTACTTTCAATCAACACAAAAGACCGATTTCATTATACATAATACATGCCACTAAATATACAATGTTTAAGAGAATGAATCCCATACCAATTACCTTCCTTGTATCCTTCCATGAGCCATACACATTGCAAGTAAAGTTAATGTCTATGTAATACATTCTTGATCATATATATAACCCATTTATTTACCTTATTTTCAATGTTAGACATCAATTATAACAATACTGCATTTAAATATTATAGGCATGGAAGGAAATATTCTATAACTAGATAGTCATAAATTCCATTATTACATAATCATATTTACTCTATTCATTTATCAACATTCATGAGATTGGGTTATTGGGTGCACATGGGTTCTTGGAAAGTATTCACAAAATAAATCGTCAATTAATTTTAATAAAATCATCATATAATGCACCAAACATAAAGAAAATTATTTAAGACTGAACTCGTGGGTAGATCACAAAACCCTAGTTTGGTCACTTTATAGATTTTGAAAATTGAAGTTTGAAGGATTCATGGAGAAACTAATACACTAATCAATATCAACATACTTTTATTGATTATAGTCAAAAAATTGTAAGTGAAAAAATATGAATAGTGAGTTCGCTAGCTTGATATATTTCTTGTTCTTCAATGGTGGTCTTGAAGAGAATTTGTGTATGAGAGAAAGTGGGCCTTGATTTTTGATTTTGAAGTTATGAATACAATTTAATAAGTTAATTTCTTTTAATTTATCTAAAATTACTAAAATATACCGACCCCACACTTAATTTGCCGAGGGTGGAATTTACCAAACAAACCTTGGCTCGGAAAAAAACATGCACTAGTACACAGGTTGAATCAATGACCTCTAGACGATTGTCCGTCATTCCATGCACGCACCCTGTTGGCGAAGAGTCATTTTTGTTATAGACTTCTCAAATTGACCCTTGGATCCACATTCTAAGTGTGGACTCATGACTCAAAATGACGGATAGTGAGTAAATCGATGGGGCGTTGATGCCCTTGTCGTTTGCACATTGTTTATAGACAGTTTCTTATGGTCATATGATGGGTCCTTCTTAATTACCCTTAGGGTGGTCCTTGGGGAGTCGTACCTAGACATTTCAATCAAATTTGACCCTTTTTCGACTCTTTAAACCCATTAAAACATAAATAGACACACTATTTTCTTGTCACAAGCATCCAGGCGTTGTGGTTGTTTCTTAGCGTTTTCATTATAAAACTTTCTATATAAGTTCATTACCTTTGTTTAATCTTAGAAACACAATTTGAAGGCTTAGTTCATCAAGTGAGGCTCTATGTTAAGCCATTGCACTTCTGGAGTATTATAGATAGGTTCTTCCACTTAGAACTAAGGGAGAGAAAAGGCAAGAATTCATAATTCTTCGTCAAAAGTGTATGAGTGTGAAGGAGTATAGCCTCAAGTTCACTAAGCTATCTAAATATGCTCCTACTATGGTGGTGAACTCTAGGACAAAGATGAATAATTTTTTTAAGGAGGTATCTAATCCTTTGGTGTATTAATATAGTTCAGCTAAGCTAATTCCAAGCATGGACTTTTCTCATCTCATGGTCCATGTAGAACAAATGGTAGGATTGGATGTACAAGACAAACCAAGGTTCAAATTTTTCCAATGCTATTTTTGATGTACAAGACAAACCAAGGTTCAAAAAGTGCTCTTCAAATCGAAGTCCCTCTACTTCTCCAAAGCCAAATAAAGGGAGAAAGGCTATCTTTAATATTCAAGGAAAAAACAATTGTCCTTTTGTTGAAAGAACTAGCTGTGCCAGGTGTGGTAAAAATAATAAAGGGAAGTGACTTGCCGATATAGGAGTTTACTATGGCTTCGTGAAAGGAGTCAACCAATTGAAGGATTGTCAAACCCGTGCGGCCAAAGGGACAGAAGTTACTCACGCTCCCACTAATGCTCCAAACATTGATGCTCCTAAAAATAATTGCTTTAAGGCCCTTCAATCACGAGGTGATCAAGAGAGCTCTCCCGATGTTCTTGCAGGCATGTTCCAAATACTTTCCATTCATGTTTATGCATTATTGCATCGCGGTGACACCTTGTATTTTGTAACTCCTTTAGTGGCTATGAGATTTGATATGCTCCTCAATGTCTTCAATGAAACTTTTCCTCTTTCTACACCGGTGGATGATTCCCAACTTGTTAAAAGAGTTTATAGGGAGAGTTCCATTTCTTTACACAATGGAGTCACATTGGTTGATTTTGTAGAACTATATATGTTTGACTTATATGTCATTTTGGGAATTGATTGACTACATTACTAATTTTCTTACATTAATTATAAAACTCTTGTACTAATGTTTCAATTTCTAAATGAACCCAATTTAGAATGAAAGGCGGGAAACATTCCTCAAAAAAGTCTAATCATTTAATGTGTCAAAGCTTGTATTTTTCTCTCTGAGGTATGTATGTATCATATTGTGAGAGTCAAGGATCTTGTGCCCGAGACTCCCCCATTAATGTCGTCGCCCATAGTGAAGGAATTTTCCGAAAGTCTTCCCGAATGACTTTCCCAAAATTCCTCAAGAATGAAAAATTTATTTCGGCATAGATTTACTGGTTATTTCAAAACCCATATCAATACCTCCTTACCGAATGAAACTAGCTGAGTTGAAAGAATTAAAGGCTCAACTCAATGATTTACTTGTTAAAGGTTTTATTGAAACAAGCATATCTCTACGATGTTCCCCGGTATTGTTTGTAAAAGTGACAGATGGGTCTACTAGACGTGTATAGACTACCGACAATTGAACAGGATTACTATAAAGATAAGTATCCTCTTCCTAGGATTGATTTGTTTTATCGAATACAAGGTGCTAGTTACTTTCCAAAAATTGATTTGAGGTCGGGGTATCACACACTAAGAGTTAAAGGAGTTGATATACCCAAAACAGCTTTCCAAACTAGGTATGGTCATTTTGAATTCCGAGTCATGTTTTTAGGTCTAATAAATTACTAGACTGCTTTTATTGACCTTATGAATTGAGTTTTTAGAAGCTATCTTTATTGACGACATCTTGATATAGTCTATGCATTAAGCTGACCATTTGAACCATTTAACAATAGTTTTTCATGTTCTCAAGGATAAAAAAATCTTTGCCAAATATAGGAAGTGTGAATGTTGGTTGACATCAGTTGATTTTTTTGTCACATTATCTCTAGTGAAGGGGTAAAGGTTGAACCGAGAAAAACAGAAGCCATCACTTCATATATATAAAATATCATAATTACATATTTAGACTCTAGTCTCTTTTTGTCATCCTAGACTCGATATAATTAGAGTATATTAGGGACACGACCCTTACAACAGAATCATAAGTATATAATTACAAAACTTTAAACATGACTTGACATAGGACATCCTTCAATCATAAGGTTTCCTTTTGCTTAAGCTTGGTAAACACATAAAAATCTCCTCAATATGGAAACATCCTTTTAAGCATCCAGAACCTACACTTTGTGTAAAAAGTAGAGAAGAATGGAGTTAGTACAAGAATGCACAGAGTATGGCAACCATGCAAAATATGCATTTAAAAGGGACATTTTACTTGAAATCATGCATTATGCCTTTTTGTGAAAATCTCATAAAACCTTGATACAATAGAATTCATACAATTCAAATACTTCATATAGGAATATTCAATGATCATACATCATATAAAATCATACCTTAAATTTAATGCATTTTTGGATCATTTTATAGTAACTTGATTTTTCCTTTACAGTTCAGTACATTCATTTTATAGTGAACCTTATTCCCCCATGTCACCCTCTAGTGATACTTGTTGGAATGCATCACCTTAAGGCCACAAGGATTTAATACATACAATCTACGTCAGACAACATATAACATCATGGAAGTAGAGTACATCATAGACACATTCAAGTCAAGACCATAAGGACATTACAGTGAACCATAGTTTACTTGCATATATGCTAAATTCATTCAAATATAACATTATAAGACCTTAATCACAATCTCAATCTAAGACTAGTAGTGCAATGTACATATCAAGCCCCATAACCTTAGATATACTTAGTAAACCTATCATGAGACTACAAGCCTTATAATTCACTTGACACATTAATATGGCAAAATAGACTACTTCATTAATATCAAGAAAGACCCTCATCATATAGTCATTTAGACCAGTATAGTGCATATAAGAACAAGATCACATCACATATATACATTAGGACTCATACCATGCAAATCTTCATTACGAGATAGACAAATTCTCCCATGACAGGCGTAAAGAACATAAGCATAATCATATACATTAGAACACCTTCCTAGAACTTCCTTAAAGAGTTACTTCTGCAATGCATAGGTTAAGTCTCATGCCCCCACCTACAAAAAGCAAATACCCTTTTTTTTATACGAGTAAGGATCCTTACTTTACTTCCATTCTCCATTTAACTTTAGGGAAACTACAGCCTTAACCGATACTAAGACCATGTTTTCTAAACATTGAATTTGGTGTTGTTGAGACTTAAAATAATGGAAGATGTTCTACGTAGGAAGGCAAGAAAATTGTAACACTCCGGAAATGCCATGACTTAGACTAAAGCTTAATCCATTAAATAATGTTTAAAATTGTGTTTCTAGACCTATATCAACGTAATAAACTCATTTGAAAAAGGTTAGATCCAAAACGACTAAGAAAGACCTTGACGTCTGGAAACTAGCTAATTTGATTTAGTTGACATCCCTATGTTTGGTGAAGGTTTTAGGTGTCAAATTAAGTCCAAAACTCTGAAAGTGACTTTGTATAGGTAGTATACAGTACAAAGGGTCCAATTGTCCGGCAACAATGCCCCAATTACCACCCTAAGGGTCCTTGGGCAGGTGCCGAACATGGGTGGTCAGGCTGCCTGGCAGCCTGCGAGCAGGCAGAAGTGGATGCATAGTGTGCGACGCGCACCTGTCACGAGGTGTTCTGCCTCAAGATTTGAGAGGAAACCTCACGACACGATTCTAACCGCACCTCAGTGCCTTTACTCAAAATTCAATAAAAATCATGGGATTTAGCCCCGTGATGCGCAACTACTTCCCAAAATCGTTAAAGTTGTATTTTTTATATTTTACCTTACAAAAAGACCCATTTAAGTGGAGGGTATTTTGGGTAATTCATAGGACAACTATATAATTACATTAGGTCAGTTTTAGACCACTTTTACACGTCCCTAACCAAATTAATCCTAATTTATCTAATTCTCTCAAGAACACTCTCTTCTCCAAACATTATTGAAGAAGAAGAAGAGCTTAAGGAAGAAGACGAAGACCTCAAGCTTTTCATTCAATTTTTGTGGATTCGTCATCTATAAAGTATGGGTTTCTCTCTCTTTGTATTTCATTCCCCAAGAGGTCCTTTCAAGATATATTTTCAAGAACTTCAAATACTAAGGTTTTTACTCTACAAAATAGTTTCTCTTCATAATTCCAGATTTACATTTTTTGATGAAAAACAATTGTTTTCTATAATTAATTATGTTGTATTGTTGAGTTCTTAAGTTGTAATGATTTATTTTCATGTGAAGCATGTGTATTATCAATTCATTAGTTTCAATGGGTTATACCCCTACTTGATGATATGTAAGCGTAGGGATTGGAAATTTGACTAGAAAAAAATTCTTAAATGACCCTATTTCCTTACCCTACATTATGCATTGATCTTGTATATGATTTGATGAGTTGTTCTTTATTATGATATTTAGTATTTCACTAAGTATTGTTATGAAAATTATAAGATGAATAAAGTTAGTTGAAGTAAGACGTCAGTCTTCGAAGTGTGATTACTCTTTCATGTTTATGCTAGCCTATAAATCATGATGATATGTTACGGAAGTATGTATGATGTTTCTCTGTGGATATGATGGGATATGAACATTATGTTTCTGATATAATGAAAGGAACACGATAAATGCAAGTTACGATATTCTCTTGTATATTTTACACAAGATGACTATGTTATGTTAATCTCACATATGAAGGGTTATGATGAAAGGATATACTCATCTAATTACAAAGAGCTCATGAACATGTTTATAAAAGGAGTTAATATCCTACGACCTATGATAAGTTTATGATAAAAGACAACATAAATGTTATTTAAAGAAAGGGACTTAAGCTAAGCACTGATGAACAGGATATGAGGGCTGTCCCTTCCCTAGCGGGAAGGTGGGTTTACAATAACTCTCACGATATTGAGGCTTCCATGCAATGTGGAATTATGGGTCTCTCATACATCTCCTAGTTCTTGAACTATGTTGCCTCTATAGGATACTAGCTAGTTGATCCACCTATTAAGTTATGTCATGTTGGTTCTACATTGGCCGGTAGACCACCTTTTTTCAGTGTAGGTTTTATGAAACCAGATTCCATGTTATGCTCACATGGTCTATGTCCATTAAGGAGACTTTCCCTCATGTAAAATGAAAGAAATATAGATGATCATTGACTAGGGTGACTGGAGGAGTCTACATAGTAGAGGTAGGGGTATGGGACTCTACCTAGACATTGCACAAGTAGACTTTAAGGGAAATCCTAGGAGATTTTAATTATGAAATATGACAACAAGAAAGATATATGTTTATGATACATGATGTTACTATTAATTGATGTTGGTCATTATGATGAATATGTTATTGCGTTATATTGATATATGAAGTGATGACTAATTAAGTTAAAAGTTATAAGAAGCAAAGCTTTACTCATGGTGTCCTCTCTTATCTACTTGGTTGTGTGGGGTTATGGGTCTTCACATGACCATTACACTTGTAGGTTGGGGATGGGGTAATTAGTAAGTGTTTTTTATGTAATGTTATATGATCTATTGAATATGAAAAGTTAATATGAATGTATGATAATGTGTCTTTGATTATGATCATGCTTTATGTTGATGGAATCCTTGTCTTGTATATGTTCTATGGTATGTGCATTGAAGACGCTCACATGACTTAGCATTTTTTCTAATGAAATGATAAACGAACTTTTTCATGCATGTCCTTATATGTTATGTGCATATAACCATACTCAATACATATGGAGTAATAACCCCATTAGTTTATATTACTAAAAATGTAGGTTCCGGCAATTGAAGTTTAAGGAGGTTGATTTGAAGAAGCTTGGAACTCTTTCTCCAAGTCATGGTAGGTCCTTATGTTCGGGAAACTATCATTTATTTTTCAGCTTATGAAGACTTTAGTAGATATTACGAATATCCTGATTTGATCATGTTTCTTTGGATTCTTTTGTATTAAGGCCTATATGGCATATTGACTAAGTATTGAGTTAGTCCAGATTTGCACTCTTTTGTTTGTTTAATATATCTAAGACAAGTTCTTTGAATCATACATTTTCTGAATGATAAGCATGAAGTCAAAGTATACTTCAAATATAATTGTAAAAGTTTTTAATTTTCTACAAATTTTAATTGATGACATGTTACGATGAATTCTAAGAGGCTTGTCTGAGTCCTCCGAGTGTACGCCGACGCTTGTCTCATCCGGGGTATACTCTCTGGGTGTGACAAACATGTTATCAGAGCATGAGGTTAAATATCCATAAGATAAATATCTCGCTAAACCACGTTACCTAGTTCTTGTTCATAGTTGTGAAGTGCGCCACAATTATGGATGAGAGGCTATGTGATGACTAGGAAACTTCTCTTTTCTTGATACTCCTATGTCGTGCCTCTAGAGTTTTAACACTTTGTGTGTTTTAGCATCTAATCCCTTTCTTTTGATAATAGGCGATGAACACAAGAAGGACAGCCGCGAGAAGAGGAGGAGAAGAGATTTCGAATGCAGGAGCTACTCCCCAAGGTAATCAAAATGCTCCTCAATTGCAAGCTGCTGCAAATGATCAAGTTCCACTGAATCCTCCGGCTATAACGTATGGTGAGGTGAGGGCATCCCTGTTCCAAATGGCCAAAGACATCACCACCCAAGCTCAAGCCGTCACGGCTCAAGCTAACATGGAGGTTGTTCCTCGAGAGAACCAACATGCTAGTACTATGGCTCACCATTTAACAGATTTTTCAAGAATGAATCCTCCCATGTACTTTGGATCAAATGTTGATGAAGACCTCCAATATTTCCTTGATGAGGTCTACAAGATTTCGTTTGCTTGGGGTTCAACACTACAGAGAAGGCTGAATTTGTTGCATATCAACTCAAGGACGTGGCTCAGAAATGGTATTACAAGTGGAAGGATAATCAGGCTTTAGGAGATGGTCCAATGACTTATGATGTCTTTAAAAAGGCCTTTCTTGATAGATTCTTTCAAAGGGAACAAAGAGAAGCTAAGGTGGAGGAGTTCATCAACATTCGTCAAGGAGGTATGAGTGTTAAGTATTACTTCTTGAAATTCATTAAGCTTGCAAAATATTCTTCTTCTTTGGATGCTAGGGATGAAATAAGTTGTTATGTAACTCGCATGTCTGAAGAGCTTGAAGAAGAATGTCACGCAGCCATGCTTCATGACAATATGTATCTTTGTAGCGCTTGAAGAAGAATGTCACGCATCCATGCTTCATGACAATATGTATCTTTGTAGGTTGATGATTCATGCTCAATAGGTTGAGGAAAGTCGTCTAAGGAAGGGGAATAGGAAAGCTAACAGGGCAAAGTTGTTTGAATGTTTTTCTTCTAATTGTAGGCTTGATGTTCAAGACAAGCCTATGTTTAAGAAGAGGTTTTAAAATAATGTTCCTACTAATTTCTCCATGAATCGCAATGATAGAGGTATAATCCTAAACCTCAAAAGGGGAGAAGTGTTGATCCACAAAACAAGAGACCATCTTGTGGCAAGTGTGTTAAGAAACATGCGGGTGAATGTCTTGTGGGGACTAATAGTTTCTATGGTTGTGGCAAGGGTGGTCATATGGTAAAAGATTTTCCTAATGTGAGAAGTCAATACAACGGATATGGTCAATCTCAACCAAGAGGTCCTAGTTCTGAAGCTCTAAAAAGGAACTGTTTCTATGCAGTCAAGGCTAGGGGTGAACAAGGAAGTTCTCCCGCGTTGTGACGAATATGTTACAAGTTTTCTCTGTTAATGTCTGCATTTCTTGATCAAGGTTCTACTCTTTATTTTGTTACGCCTTTTGTAGATAGAAAATTTGATGTACTTCCAAATTTTTTTATTGAACGCTTTTCGGTTTGTACCTCAAAGGGTGACTCTGTAGTTGCAAGGAGAGTCTCTAGGAAATGTCCTGTAATGTTGCCCAATAGAGTTTCTATTGCTGATTTGGTAGAACTTGACATGTTTAATTTTGATATCATCTTGGGAATAGATTGACTTCATGGTTGTTTTGCTTCCATAGAATGTAGAACGAGGGAAGTGAAATTTCAATTCCCTAATGAACCTATTCTATAGTGGAAAATGGGAAATTCTATGCCAAGGGGTCAAATCATTTCTTGTTTGAAGGCTTATAAGATGATGTCCAAGGGTTGTTTATACAATCAGGGTATGCACCTAGAATGTGAAACTTCTTCTATTGAGTCTGTTCCTGTTGTAAGAGAGTTCCCAGAGGTTTTTCCTAATGACCTTTCAGGAGTTCCTTCCAAAGGGGAAATTGACTTTGGTGTTGACTTCTTACCGGATACGAACCCCATTTCAATTCCTCCATATATGATGTCTCCGGATGAATTGAAAGAGTTGAAGCTCCAACTAAAGGATTTACTAGACAAGGGTTTCATTCAACCTAGTATTTCTCCATGGGGTGCTCCGGTCTTTTTTGTTAAGAAGAAGGATGGGTCCCTTAGAATGTGCATTGATTATCACCAACTCAATAAGGTCACCATAAAGAACAACCATACTCTCCCTAGAATTGATGATCTATTTCATCAACTAAAAGGTGCTAGTTTCATTTCCAAGATTGACTTAAGGTCGGGATATAACCAACTTAGCATAAAGGGTGAAGACGTTCCCAAAATAGCTTTCCGAACTAGATATGGTCACTGTGAATTCCTAGTTATGTCTTTTGGGTTAACGAGTGCCCCAGCGGCATTCATAGACCTAATGAATAAAGTTTTCCGATATTACCTCGACTCATTTTTCATTGTGTTAATTGATGATATTCTAATATACTCAAAGAATAAAGATGAGCATGGAGAGTCACTTGAGATTATCCTTGCAAGTCCTCAAAGAACACCAACTTTATGCAAAAAATTTAGCAAGTGTGACTTTTGGTTAAGGTTGGTTGCTTTTCTTGGCCATATTATCTCTGGTGATGGTATAGAGGTTGATCCAAAGAAGACGAATGCGTTCAGAAATTGTCCTAGACCTTGGACTCCCACAGACATAATGAGTTTGTTGGGTCTATACGGCTATTATAGAAGATTTTTTGATGTATTTTCGTTCATTGGTTCTCCTTTGATAGCTTTGACCCATAATAAGGTGAAGTTTGAGTTGTCTGAAGCTTATGAGTAAGGTTTTGAAGAGTTGAAAGATAAGCTTACCTCCGCTCCAATTTTGACCATACTGGAGGTCAATGAAGGGTTTGTAGTGTATTATGATGCTTCCCGAGTGGGCTTGGGATGTGTGATCATGCAGCATGGTAAGGTGATTGCTTATGCTTCTAGGAAACTCAAACTTGATGAGAAGAATTACCCAACATATGATCTTGAATTAGCGGCTGTAGTTTTTGCCTTGAAAATAGATGGAGAAATAACTTGTATGGTGTGCATGTTGACGTGTTTACTAACCATAAAAGTCTTCAATATGTGTTTCAACAAAAGGATTCAAACCTCCGACATAGAAGATAGTTATAATTGTTAAAATATTATGAGACGAGTGTCCTTTACCACTCCAGCAAAGCCAATGTGGTTGGGGATGCTTTGAGTCGAATGACTATGGGTAGTGTGTCATATTGAAGAGGAGAATAAAGAACTTGTGAAAGATGTTTATAGGTTGGCTCGCTCAGGTGTGTGGCTAAAAGATTCTCCAAATAGTGGTTTCATGGTCCATCATAACTCCAACTCATCATTAGTGATGGAGGTGAAATCTAAGTAACACATTGATCCTATATTGATGGAGTTGAAGGAACCGGTACTTGGTAAGTTCAAAGAGTCATTCTCCATGGAGGGGATGGTGATTTTAGGTACCAAGGGAGATTATGTATACCCAATGATGAGTTTTTGAGAAATCGAATTCTAGACGAAGCTCATGGTTGTCGCTATTCTATATATTCGGGTGCAACCAAAATGTATCATGACCTTAGAGAGATCTAATGGTGGGATGGTTCAAAGAGGGACATAGCAGAGGTCATTGCTAAGTGTCCAAACTGCCAACAAGTTCAAGTTGAGCATCTCAAACTGGGTGTCTTATCCCATATCATGGATGTTCCTGCATGGAAGTGGGAAGCCATCAATATGGACTTTTTTGTTGGGTTGTCTCGAACCTGAAAGAAAAATGATTCTATATGGGTTATTGTGGATAAGTTGACCAAATCTGCCCACTTTATTCCTGTTAACTCTACTTACAACGGCTGAAGAATATGTAAAGATCTACATTAATGAGTTTGTTTGTCTTCATGGGATTCCTTTGTCCATCATTTCAGATAGAGGTGCCAAAATTAACTTCTCGATCTTGAAAGCTTTTCAGAAAGGCTTAGGCACACAAGTCAAAACTTTGTACCTTTATTCATCCCCATACGGATGGTAAAGCAGAACGTACCATTCATTCCCTTGAAGATATGTTGAGAGCATGTGTCATTGATTTCAAAGGAAGTTGGGATGGTCACTTACCTTTATTCGAGTTCTGTTACAACAATAGCTATCATTGGAGCATTTCCATGGAACATTTTGAATCTCTTTATGGTAGAAGGTTTACACCTCCGGTTTGATGGTTTGAGGTTGGTGAGTCCAAACTCCTTGGTCTAGAGATTATCTATTAATCTATAGATAAGGTTCGAATCATAAGAGAGAGATTGAAGACATCCTATAGTCGGCAAAATTCTTATGCCGATAACAAAAGAAGAGATCTTGAGTTTGAAATAGGTGATCATGTCTACTTGAAGATTTCACCTACGAAAGGGGTGATGAGGTTTGGTAATAAGGGGAAGTTAAGTACCCGGTATGTTGGTCCCTATAAGGTTTTGCAACGAATTGGAAAGGTTGCCTATGAGTTAAAACCACCTAGTGAACTAGGTTCAGTTCATCAGGTGTTTCATGTGTCTATGATCAAGAAATGCGTAGGTGACCCCGTGTTTATTCTACCTATTAAAGGATTAAGGGTTGATGAGAACATATCATATGGAGAGGTTTCGGTTGAGATACTAGATCTCCAATTCAAGAATTTGAGAAACAAGAAGGTTGCCTCTTTAAAAGTTCAATGGAGGAACCATCTTGTTGAGGGTGCAACATGGGAGGCTGAAGCCCACCTGAAGTTCCGCTACCCTCATCTATTTACTCCTTAAGGTTTGATATTCATCTTAATTGAGAAAGTAATGCATGATCATGATATCGACTTGTTTTCTAAATAGGTGAATGTTGGGTAAAAGTTGTACCAACAAGAGTTTTAAGAAAATGCCTTCATACTCTATTCTTGCACTTGTGTGAAACATGTATGCATATGTTTTCTTGAAATTTTTATTGTTTTTTATTCCATCTTGAGAAGATTTATAGCATTGTTACTCTTTGATGCATTTTGAGCTTTATAATAAGGTTGAGAAGGAAATTTCTCACGATATGTTATCAATATGGAGCTCTTATATGTTGTGTATCATGAATTCAGTGCTATGTGTAATGTTATGGTATGCGTTGTAAGGATTTGTTATATACTCCTATGAGCTGTGATTCGTTATGATTTTTATGTTGTGGATTGGTTGTGCTTCTAGCATTGAGTCTATTACTACCCTCCAAAAATTACTATCATTCGGGGAAGAATGTTCCTAAAGAGGGGAGAATGTAACACTCCGGAAATACCATGACTTAGACTAGATCTTAATACATCAAATAATGTTTAAACTGATGTATGTAGATATATTAATGTAATAAACTCATTTGAAAAAGGTTTTATCTAAACTGACTAACAAAGACCTTGACGTCCGGAAACTAGCTTATTTGATTTAGTTGACGTCCCTATGTTTGGTGAAGGTTTTAAGGTGTCAAATGAAGTCCAAATCGTTTAATGTGACCTTTTATAGGTAGTATGTAGTACAATCTAGAAACGACACCCCAACAACCACCCTAAGGGTCCTTTGGAAGGACTCAAACATGGGTCAGGTAAAAGTGGAGGCATAGTGTGCGACGCGCGCCTGTCACGATGTGTTCTGCCTCAAGATTTGAGAGGCAACCTCGCGACGTGAGGCTTACATGAACCTAACTTCTTCAACTCAAAATTCAATAAAAATGATGGGATTTAGCCCCGTGAAGCGCAACTACCTCCAAGAATCGTCAAAGTGGTATTTTTGGTAATTTAACTTATTAAAAAGACCCATTTAAGTGGAGGGTCTTTTGGGTAATTCATAGAACGACTACATAATGACATTAGGTCAATTTTAGACCACATTTACACGTCCCAAACAAAATCGAACGAAATTTCTCTAATTCTCTCAAGAACACTCTCTTCTCCTAACTCCATTGAAGAACAAGAAGAGCTTAAGGAAGCGGACGAAGACCTCACACTTTTAATCAAATTTTCGTGGATTCTTCATCTATAAGGTATGGGTTTTTCACTCTAGGGATTCCTTTCCCTAAGAGTTCTATTCAATATATGTTTTCATGAACATCAAATACTAGGGTTTTTACTCTACAAAATGGGTTTTCTTCACAATTCCAGATTTATGATATTTGATGAAAGGAATTGTTTTCTATGATTAATTATGCCTGTATTGTTTAGTTCTTTAATTTTAAGGATGTATTTTCGGGTGAAGCATGTTTGTGGTCAATTCATTGGTTTCAAATGTGTTACACCCTACTTGATGACACGTAAGCGTAGGGATTGAAAATTTGACTAGAATGAATTTTTAAATGACCCTTTTTTCCTCACCTTACATTATGCATTGATATTGTATATGATTTGATGAGTTGTTATTGATTATACTATTGAGTATTTCACTAAGTATGGTTATGAATATTGTAAGATGAATAAAGTTATTAGAAGTAAGAGGTAAGTCTTCTAATTGTGATTACTATTCCATGTTTATGCTAGCCTATAAATCATGATGATATGTTGCGGAAGTATGTATGATGTTGGTATGTGGATATACTTGTCTATGAACATTTTTTTTGTGAGATCATTAAAGGAACACGATAATTCAAGTTACAATTTTCTCTTGTATGCTTTACACAAGATGACTATGTTATGTTAATCTCACATACGAAGGGTTATGATGAAAGGAAATTCTCATCTAATCACAAAGAGCTCATGATCACGTTTATACATGGACTTAATCTCCTATGACCTATGATAAGTTAATTATAAAAGACAACTTAAAGGTTATTTCAAGAAAGGGACATAAGCTAAGCACTGGTGAACTGGATATGAGGGGTGTCCCTTCCCTAGCTGGAAGGTAGGTTCACACTGACTCTCATGAGATTGAGGCTGCCATGTAATGTGGTACTATGGGTTTCTGATACATCTCCTATTTCTTTAACTATGTTTCCACCATAGGATACGAGCTAGTGGATCCACCTAGAAAGCTATGTCATTTTTGTTCTACTTTGGCCGGTAGACCACCTTTTTGCGGTGTAGGGTTTCATGACACTGGATTCCATGTTAATCTCACACCGTCTATGTCCGTTAAGGAGAATGTTCCCTCATGTAAAATGAGAGTCAAGTAAATGAACGTTGACTAGATTGACTTGAGGAGTCTACTGAGTAGAGGTACAGGCATGGGACTCTACCTAACATTGAACAAGTTGACTCTAAAGGAAGTCCTAGGGATTGTTCTTAGGAAATATGACAACATTAAAGATAAATGTTTATGATACATGATTGTACAATTATATGATGTTGGTCATTATTATGATTATGTTATTGGGTTATATTGCTATATGAATTGATGAATAATTATGTTACAAGTTATATTAAACAAAGCTTTAATCATGGTCTCCTATCTTATCTACTTGGTTGTGTGGGGTTATGTGGCTTCACATGACCAATGCACTTGTAGGTTGAGGATGGGGTAGTTAGTAACTGTTTTTTATGTTATGTTATATGATCAATTGAATATGAAAAGTTAATATGACTCTATGATAATGTGTCTTAGATTATGATAATGCTTTATGTTGATGGAATCCTTGACTTGTATATGTTAAATGGTATGTGAATTTAAGACGTTCACATGACTTAGCATGTTTTCTAATGAAAAACTAAACAATCTTTTTCATTCATGTCCTTATATTTTATGTGAATATACCCATAATTGGTATATGTGGCGTACTAACCCCATCAATTTATATTACTACAACTATGGGTTCCGACCATTGAAGTTTAAGGAGGTCGATTTGAAGAAACTTGGAATTCTTTCTCCAAGTCTTGGAAGGTCCTCATGTTCAGGCCACTATAAATTTTTTTCAAGATTATGAAGACTTTACTTGATATTGCTAATATCCTAATTCCATCATGTTTCTTTGGATTATTTTGTACTAAGGCCTATATGGCATATTAACTAAGTATTGACTAAGTCAAGATTTGCACTCTTTAGAGGGTTTTATATATGTGAAATAATTTCTTAGAATATCATATACTTTATCAATGATAAGTATGAAGTCTAAATATACTTCAAATATAAATGTAAATTTTTTTAATTTTCCGCATATTTTAACTGAAGACATATTACGACGAATGCTAAGAGGCTAGTTTGAGTCCTCCGAGAGGATGACAATGCAGGTCTCATCCGGGGTATACTCTCTTGGTGTGACAAACATTAACATATGCTAGCATACTAAGTAAATTCACTTGCTAGATCCTATTTTGAAAACATAGTTATGTAACATGGAGATATACATAACCCTCTACATGCTCATTAGCATTGGATACTCATCTCATGAAAAACCATGGGGGAGTCTTACTCAAAGAAAGTCAACACCTCATGTGGAACCATAGGTGAATGTTCCTCCATTAAAAGTCAAATCCTTATGAGAAACCAATGGTGAATCTTCCTCCAAGGGAAGTCAACAACTCTAATTGTCAAGTTCTCTTGGTGCTAGGCTTAGTTGCCTTTGTTAAAAAAACCTTTTTTACAATTACTGAGAAAATGCTTTATCAGATTGAATCCTCATATGCTTAGCTCATTGGTCATAGATGAGAGTTTATCAACCGATATAATGTGAGAAACCCTTTCGCATGGACATAGCATATTCAAGCACCTATCTAGTTTAGGGTACTGTTGAGACACCTTTCAATGCCTCTCAATTCACTATATCTTCATACGTATGTGTGTGTATACTTTTATGTGAGCAATCCTTTCACATAAAAAAATAAGTACACACATGTTTATACAGTAATAAATAAGTATATAGGTGAAACATTATGAGGAATCCTTTTATATAAAAACTCTAAGACACTATGCACATTCATACTTCATCATATCATATACTTAGAATCATAGCATATAAGACATATTCAACATGTTCATACATTCATGTATATAGAAGACCAACCTAAGAACTATCCTATGAAGGCACAATTTTCAATGCATAGACAAGATCCCATAGCCTTGCTGATACTAGTAAACCTATCAATTCATCCTAGTTAATGATACATCACATAGTTTCACATAGGGGTACATAGTTAAGGGATTATTAAAAATTTATAATCATTTAAGTTAGTACCTAATCAAACTCCAACATAGTCATACATATTCTTGTAACATGAGCAATACAACGGAGATTATAGTTTGTATAAGAAAACTAGGAAAAAGCTTCGCATAGGGTGATAGATCACCAACACGCATCATAGTATTATTGCCATAAGTGGACCATCCCAAACAATGCCATACAAGTCTCCACCGATTAGCAATTCTATAGAAATGTAGAGAAGTAGAGCAATAGAGCAATTCTTACCATTCCTTTAGCATTTGATCATCATTGATCAATACAAATGTTTCATCAACAATTCAAGTATAGGGCAGAAGCTAAAGTACAATAATCATACAGAAGTAGAGAGATACAGATCACTATCCAATTTCCCATGCATTTATCATTAAAAAAAATTCATCAACAATATGCATGTACGGAAGTAGGTAAAATTGATAATAACCTATACTAAATCCTACTATAAGTGCAATAAAATTGAGATCATAGTAAGCATGCTACATTAGGAATCCATGGAAGATAGAAGAACATAGGCTAATCAAACCTTGATACACATGGATCACTCATCAACAATTCATCATCAATATACAATAAAGACATTAGATATAAGACACTCAACATAATAGCACCAACATTCGACTAATATAAGATCATGATCACCAAGCCCATATATATACTTAAATGAGAATTTAAGGGGACATGGGTTCATCATGCAATTGGATTTAAATAATCTTTAGATTCTTTACATTATCATCAATTTGTCATGATTAAGACTTTGAATACTTAGAGAAAGAACCCGTGGCTAGATTAAATAAGAAAAGATTTGATCATGAACTTGCATTGAAGACATTGAATAGAACTCTCTACGTGGATGATTAAATGGAGAAAAAGTGTTATGAACATGTTAACTTGTGAGAAACTGATAAGAATATGATTATTCAAGTTTATGATACTCTCTTGTATGTTTTAAACAAGATTATTTGTGTGTTACTCACACAAACAAAGGGTTACGACGAAAGGAAATTTTTTATCTAATTTTAACGAACTTATGATCATGTTTATACAAGGAGTTAATCTCCTATGACTAATGATAATATTTATGAATAAATGATGACATAAAGGTTAATCAGAAATGGAATTCATCTTAGAACAGATGGACTACATATGAGAGGTGTCCCTTCTCTATTTGGAAGGTAGGTTCACAATGACTCTCATGAGATAGAGGCTTCCATGTGGAACTATGTGTCTCGAATACATGTACATGTTTTTGAACTATGTTACCATCATAAGATACGAGCTAGTGGATCCACCTACAAAGCTGTATCATGTTTCGTTCTACATTGGCCGGTAGACCACCTTTTTCGATGTGGGGTTTTATGACACCGGATTCCATATTTACCAAACATAGTCTATGTCGTTAAGGAGAATGTTTCATCATGTAAAATGAAAGACAAGTAAATAGAAGTTGACTAGGGTGACTTGAAGAATCCACTTTGTATAAGTAGGGGTATGAGACTCTACCTAGACATCACACATGTTGACTCTAAGGGAAGTCCTAGGAGATTGCTCTTATATAATATGATGACATGAAAGGTGTAGTGATTAGGATACATGTTGTTATTCTCATATGAAGATGGTTATGTTAATGAACATATTATTGGTGTACATTGTTTTATGAGGTGATGACTACATATGTTTCAAGTTATATGAAGCAAAGCTTTACATATGGTCTCCTATATTATCTTCTGGTTGTGTGGGGTTATGGGGCTTCAATTAACTATTGCACTTGTTGGTTGGGGATGGGATCATTTGCAAGTGTTTTGTATGTTATGTTTATGTGGTCTGTTGAACATGAAATGTTTACATGACTTTATGAAAATATGTCTTTGATTATGATCATGCTTTATGTGGATGGAATTCTTAACTGGTATATGTTCTATGGTATGCGCATTTAAGATTTTCAAATGACATAGCATGCTTTCTAAAAATGATACTTTTCATGCATGTCCTTAAATTTTATGTGCATATACCCATAGTTAGTACATGTGGACTACTAATCCATTACTTTATGTTATAATAAATGTAGGATCCGGCTATTGAAGATTAAGATGGTCGATTGAAGATCTTGGAACTCTTTATCCAAGTGTTGGTAGGTCCTCCTTTTCGGGGATGCTATCTTTTTGTACTCTAGCTTATGAAGACTTTAGTAATTACTAAGAATACTTTTTATTATTTTTACATTCTTAGGATTCTTTTGTATTAACGCCTATATGTCATATTGAATTTTATTGGCTAAGTCCAAATTCATACTCTTTAGATGGTTTTTGTATGAAATAACTTTTAGAATAACGCTAATTATATTTTCATGATTGTTACGTATGACGTCTAAGTATAATTCATATAGTATTTAAAGTTTTAAATTTTTCCGCAATTTTAACTAATGACATTTCATGACGAATGTTAGGGGCTTGTCTGAGTCCTCTACGAGGACGCCGACGCTGGTTTCATCTAGAGTGTACTTTATGGATGTGACAAACCTGGTAACTTAGGATCAATTTTTCACTAAACCATGTTACCTTTTTTCTTGTTCATGACTGTGAAGCGCGCCACAATTGTGGATGAGAGGCTATGTGATAATTAGGAAAATTCTCTTTTCTTGGTATTCCTATGTCGTGCCTCTAGTGTTTGTACACTATGTGTCTTTTAGCATCTAATCCCTTTCTTGTTTCTATAGGTGATGAACACAAGAATGATAGCTGCGAGAAGAGTAGGAGAGGAAGTTGTGAATGTGGAAGCAACTCCCCAAGGCAATCAAGTTCCTCCTCAATTGCAAGCTGCTGGGAATGATCATGTTCCTGTCAATGTTTCAGCCATGTCGGATGGTGAGGTGAGGAAAGCTCCGTTTTAAATAGCCCAAGCCATAACCACTCAAGCTCAAGCCATTATGGCACAAGATAGTAGAGAGGTTGTTCCTCAAGTGAATCAACATGCTAGTACATTGGCTAGCCGTCTGAGAGATTTAACGAGCATGAATCCTTCTATTTTCCTTGGATCAAAAGTTGAGGAATACCCCCAAGATTTGTGTGATGAGGTCAATAAGATCTTGTTTTCTTTGCGGGTAAGTATTACTGAAAAGGATGTGCTTGCTACCTATCATCTACAGGACGTGGCTCAGATATGGTACAATCAGTGGAAGGATAGTACGATTTAAGTAGATGGTCCCGTAAGTGATGAGATCTTCAAAAAGGCCTTTCTTGGAAGATTCTTCCCAAGGGAGCAAAGACCAGCTAAGGTAGAGGAGATCATAAACCTTCGTTAAGGGGATATGAGTGTTAAGGAATACTCCTTAAAGATCATTTAGTTTTCCAAATATGCTTTTTCTTTGGTTTATAATGCTAGGGATGAAATGAGTCGTTCTGTAACGGGCGTGTCCAAATAGCTTGAATAAGAATGTTCTATAACCATGGTTCATGAAAACATGGATTTTTGTAGATTGGTGGTTCATGCATAACAAGTAGAGGAGAGTCTTCTAAGGAAGAGGAACAGAGAAGCGGAGAAGGAAAGGTCTTTTGAAACTAGTTCTTCTAAGAGTAGGCTTGATGTTCAAGAGAAGCCTAAGTTCAAGAATAGATTTTCAAACAAAGTCCCTTCGAATTTCTCCAACAATCGCAGTGATAGAGGTTCTAATACTATAACTCAAGAGGGGAGAAATGTTCATCCACCAAGAGAGAGACCAATTTTTGGTAAGTGTCGTAAGAAAAATGTGGGTGAATGCTTTGTTGGGTCTAATAGTTGCTACGGTTGTGATAAAAGTGGCCATTTGGATAAATATTGTCCTAATGTGAAAAAATCAAAGAAAGGGAAATAGCCAACCTCAATGAAGTGGTCCTAGTTAACAACATCCAAAAAGGAATCTATGCACTCAAGGCTTGGGGTTAATGAGAGAGGTCTCCTGATGTTGTGACTAGTATATTACAAGTCTTCTCTCTTAATGTTTATGCTTTGCTTGACCCAAGGGCTACCCTTTATTTTATTGAACCTTTGTTAGCTAGGAAGTTTAATGTACTTCCAAATGTTGTGATTGAACCCTTTTCGGTTTGTACCCCAAAGGGTGGCACTATTGTTGCAATGAGTGTATATACAAAATGTATTGTAATGCTTTCCAATAAAGTTACTATTGTTGATTCGGTAAAACTTGACATATTTGACTTGCATATCATCTTGGGTATGGATTTTCTTCATGTATGTTTTGTTTCAATAGATTGTAGAATAAATGTAATGAAGTTCCACTTTCCAAATGACTCATTCATGAGTGGAAGAGGGGAAATTCTATACCAAAGGGTCAAATCATTTCTTGCTTGAGGGCTTTTAGGATGATAGCCAAGGGTTGTTTATTCCATGTGGTGAGGGTTAAGGATCTTGAATGTGAAACTTCATCTATTAAGTCCCCATAGTAATGGAATGTCTAGAGGATTTTCGTAATGACCTTCTAGGGATTCCTCCCGAATAGGAAATCGATATTGGCATTTATTTGTTACTGGATATGAAACCTATTTATATTCCTCCATATAGCATGACTCTGGATGGATTGAAACAGTTGAAGCTTCATACAACCTAGTATTTCTCCATTGAGTGATCCGATCTTGTTTGTGATGGAAAAAGGATGGGTGTATTAGAATGTACGTTGATTATCGTCCATTGCTTCTCCTTTGACAGCCTTGACCCAAAATAAGGAGAAGTTTGACTGTCGAAAGCTTGTGAAAGAGGTTTTAAAGAGTAGAATGATAAGCTTACTTCTACCCCGGTGTTGACCTTACAAGGGGTAATGAAGGTTCTATCGCTTCCAGAGTGGTCTTGGGATGTGATCTCATGCTACATGGCGAGGTGATAGCTTATGCTTCTAGGCAACTCAAAGTTCATGAAAAGAACTATCCGACTCATGACCTTTAGCTAGCAGCTATTGTTTTTTGCCTTAAAAATAAAGAGACATTATTTGTATGGTTTGCATGTTTAGGTGTTTCCTAACCATAAAAGTATTCAAGATGATTGTTAGAACTTTTCAAGGATTACGACATGAGTGTCCTTTGTCATCATTTAAAATACAATGTGGTTGCAGATTCTTGGAGTCGTATGAATATGGGTAGTATGTGTCATGTGGAAGAAAATAAGAAAGAACTTTTGAAAGATGTTTTTAGGTTGGATCGTTTAGGTGTGCAGTTAGAAAATTTCCAGAAGGTGGTTTTATGGTCCATCATAACTCTGCACCATCATGAGTGGTTGAGGTGAAATCCGAGCAACACATTGATCCTCTATTAATAGATTTTAAGGAATCAAAACTTACTAAGCTCAATGAGTCATTAGCCCAATGGGGGATTGTTTTCTTAGATACCATGGGAGATTATGTGTAACGGATGTTGAGGATTTAAGAAATCACATTCTAGAAGAAGCCCATGGTTCTCGTTATCTAATAAATCTATATTTTGGAAGGCTTTTCAAAAGGGTTTAGGTGCTCAAGTGAAACTTAGCACTATTTTTCATCCTATGACGAATGGCCTAGCGAAACTACCATCCAAACCCTTGAAGATATGGTAAGAGTCTGTGTTATTGACTTCAAAGGAAGTTAGGATGATAATATACCTTTGATTGAGTTTTGAAACAACGATATTTACTATTTGAGAATATGCATGGTACCTTTTGAAGCTCTTTATGGTAGAATATGTATGTCTTCGGTTAAATGGTTTAAGGTTTGTGATTCTTCACTCCCTGGTTTAGAGATTATCTATGAGGCTCTAGAGGATATTCGAATCATAAGAGATAGATTGAAAATAGCCTATAGTTGGCAAAAGTCTTATACCGATAATAGAAGAAGAGACCTTAAGTTTAAAAGATGTGATCATGTCAATTTGAAGATTTCAGCTGTGAAAAGTTTTATGATATTCGGTAGAAAGGGGAAGTTAAGCCCCCGGTATGTTGGTGCTTATGAGGTTTTACAACGGGTTGGCAGGGTCGCCTATGAGCTTTTCAAATCTTGGGAGCTCTTCCTAGCCGTAACCGGCGTCATCGTCCTCTTTGAGAACTAAGACTAGCCTATGAGATTACATCATTACAATCATAGGATAGAATGTATAAAAATTTAAAACTTTTGTTTACTTCTACATTGAGGTTTACATAGAACTCTACATACACATAATATTCATATCGAGTATACATAGACCCAGTCGTATATGAAGAGTATATAGTCCTCTACTTTTATTGTTCATACATATATAAGGTATAACATAGTCTTTAAAGAGAGTCTCATCTCATAACTATCTCAAAAAAGAGTATATCAATTGGGCAAATCCCATACATCAGTGTAATAAAACCACATATAGTCTATACAATCTTTAGTACTTAAATACAAAAGGAAAGAACATAGAAGTCATCAAAAGTAAAATAACATGATAAGCTGATATTGGCATTGCCCTCGGAAAGTGAGGACTTACCCAACTTGGATGATTGAGAATTCCAAGTCTTCCTTCAAGGTCATATTAAAATCCCTTTAATAACCGGAACCTAAAATGTTGGGGAAAAGAGAGGAAATGGGGTTAGCACATCACATGTGCTATGAGACCATATACACATATAATATCAAATCATGATAAAAAGGGACATTTCATTAAAGTATGTAATTTACTTTGAAAAGTCTTATGCACATTCAAGAAGACCATACTAATCAATACGAAATATTTATCAAGTTAAGACCATGTTTATCATACTAAGTCTAAACAAACAAAACATGCACACGAACATACTTGAAGATATAATAAAGACAAATCTATCATCAAGCTATAACCTCAAAAAACATAGATAAGAGTTCATTACAACATAACCAAAGCAAGACCATTACTCATGCTTTTCATTAAGTTTACTTGTGCAATGACTAAGCAAATCCCCATAACCATACTAAATAATGTAAACCTAACAAGAACCATAATAAATGTCCAACATAACATATAATACCATTAGGAGTACAAAACATCATACTTTAGCAAGATAGAGCAAACATGTATTCATAAGTGAGTTCTACAACATATGATACTATCAACATGTAAGATCTTCACATACATCTCAATTACATTTACACACATATACATACATAAGAACATCCTCCGAAGACTTCCTACAAGGCTAACTAGTGCAATGTATAGGTAGAGTCCCATACCCCTACCTACACAAAGCTAAACCCCTTAGGTCATCCTAGTTAGAGTTCATTCATTACTTTATTTTACCTTTTAGGAACATCTTACCTTAACCAACATAGACCACATAAGTTAAGGTGGAATCTAGTGTCATGGAACCTTACACCGAAGGAAGACGGACCACTTTCCAAGGTAGTTCAAAAACATGAACATAGCAACAACGTGGGTCCACTATCTAGTATTTAAATGGGGCAACGTAGTTCAAAAATTAGGAGATATAGTTGGAACCCTATTTATGCTACATGCATCATGGTCTCCAATCTCAACAGTACATTAGTAATCCTATCTTCCCTATGTGTGAAGGGACACTCCTCACTCTAGTTCACTCGGTGCTAAGGTAGAGTCCTATTTTGAAATGTCTTTGAGCCTTTGTTGACAATTATAGCTTAGTGTAGACACTACACCATTTTAGACCTAAGGTCACATTAAATTTTGACAACGCCTGTAAAGTGGTGCCTAAAATATTTGTAGCTACACTTTTAAAGTGTAGCCTTAGTTTTTACACTTTGACTACAGTATTAGTGGCAACACTTATAAATTATACTCTTTCATGTCATAGGCTACACTGTATAAGTGTTGTCATATCATGACATAATTAGCAACGCCTATTCACACCTATAATTACACTTTTTAAGTGTGCTATTTTTATAACTCTAAAACAACACTTTAGAAGTATGGCCTTATAATTATTTTTAAATATTTTCATCAAAATATTGTATTTCCTCTCATATATTAAACTCTACCTCCAATTTCTAATTAGCAAAAAAATATCTCTCAACATATAAAAACGTTTTACCCCAAATAAGAAAACTCTCCCTAAACCCTAACTTTCTCTATTACTCATTTTTATCCCAAAAATTCTCCATTGTGACCTTATCGATTGTAGGTGGATATTATCATACCTTGTTTACCTTTGTCCGACAGATGGGAGAAATAGCAAGAACTAAAATATATAAACTTGAATTAAAATTTTTCGTCTTTTAATATTAGGGAGGCCTCTAAATCGTCTTATTAACACGGGAGGCCTTCGAAATCGACGGTAATTTCTTCATCGGCCAATTTCAACAACTAAAATATATAAACTTGAATTAAAATTTTCCGTCTTTTAATATTAGGGAGGCCTCTAAACCCGACGGATAGATTTTTCATCGACCCATTCCAGCAACAACAAAAAATTATATATAAACTTAGATTAGATTTCCGTCTTTTAAAATGGGAAGGCCTCTAAACCCGACGGATAGATTTTCCATCGGCCCTTTAACATTATAATATATATAAACTTAGTAAAGGTTAAATGGAAAGACAGAGGCCATCAATATTCATGAATCACATAATCAACAACAAAATCTTAAACAATAAAAATAAGTAAGCCTAAAAATTGTAAGATTAAACTTCTCCAAAAACAAATATATCAATAAACAATATTTTACTAAAAATAACATAGATAGATAAAACAGTGAGTAAGTAAGCAACATCAATTTATTTTACTAGAAATAAGCATGACAATTTATGTAATAAACGAATTTAATATAACCACATTAATGGAAGGAATCAAAGATGAAAAAAAAATAAAAACAGTAGTATAAGAAAAATGAATCAATAATAAGTAAACAAGAAAACATATATCAATATAAATTTTCCAGTAGCATAACTATACAAAGTAAAAATAAAAATAAAAATAAAAATATATGAACAGAAATAATAATTAATGCACCAAAATATATAGCTATAGCTAAATGAAACAATGTCACTATGGAAAAACACCACTAACACGATAGAACTATGTCAATTTAACCAAAACATATCAACACAGATTAAAGATAGAGAGCAAAACAATAAAATAATAAAGTTGACAGAGGAATTTTTTCAAACAACTAAAAATATTAACAAAGGTCTTCAATAAGAATAGAAAGTCCAAACAGTAGCAGTGAACCGAATCAACAAGAAATTGTAAAATTGTTTGAAACTTCTTACCAAACTAGGTGAAAACAGTTGAGCTCACTGGAATTTTGAGTTTTGGGGTTATGTGAATGGCTTTGTCGGAGAAACATCGAGGTTGCTGGAGCTGGCCTGAGTTGTGGCTATAGTCCGTCACAGCTGGAGTTGTTTTGGTCGGAGCTCGGAGCTGATGTTGACCTGAAAAATAACATACACAAGAAAACATAAACTCGAAAAAAAAGGGAGAAGGGGAAGGAGCTGCGTTGGTGGTGTTGTTTTTGCCGAAGATGGTTGTCGCTGTGAGTTTTGATGTACACTTCCTCTGTTTGTAGCGGTTGCCGGAGATAGCAGCTGCCAGCTACGCTCTGCTGGTAAAAATGGGGTTATTTGGGACGAAAGTGAGGGCTGTTTAAGGTTGTTGTTCCGTTGCAGATGTGAAGGAAGAAAGGAGAGGGAAGTGGCGGCTAAGGGAGAGGGGCTGACGGAAAAGAGGGGGGGGAAGGGTGAGAGGGGATGACGGAAAGAGGGAGAGGAGGAAGGGGAAAGGGGAAGAAGGGAGGGAGGGAAGAGAGGAGAGGAAGGCTGTTGGGAGGAAGAGAGAAGAGGGGGGCTGCGGCTCCCCTTTTTTTTCTGAAAAATTTATTCCCCCTCTTTTTGACCTAAATAAAAACTCAAAATGGGCTCAAATGACGGGTTTAGCATTGCGGCCCAAAATTACGAATTTTAAAAAATGTTAAGCCAACATTGGGTGTCAACAACTGTCCCTTTCGTTGTGTATGATTGATGAAAGAAATCGTGGACAACGAAATTTGACAAACCCAATTTTGACTGAACACATGACCTTTGTAGAGAAGTGCTGTTGCATGTGGTGGAAGTCAATTCCAGAGATGTCTCCAAAAGGTTCTATGATGCGTTGCATCCTTGTTGAAGCAGTTTGCACCTGTTTTTTTATATCTTTTTTTTTTTGATTTTTTTTGAGGAAATTAATCCTTTCGAATGCTCTAGACAAAGACTGAGATAAAACTCGTCAGCTTAAAAATGCAATTTAAATGGGAGACAATGTCTTCCACCGTGTCGACTCTCAATTTCTCTCCTCAGCATTTAACGTCAGTTGACGTTGAGGGATAAATATTTCCTTTGAGATGCACGATTCCTTTTCTGGTGGTGCGTGATTGCTTGCGGAGCATGAATATCTTCCCGCGATACGCAAATTTTGCGAGGGATGGAATCTTCTCGTGATGTATAAAATTTTGCGAGAGATGTGATCTTCTCGCAATGCATAAAATTTTGCAAGGGATCAAATCTTCTCGCGATGGATAAATTCCGCAAGGTATGAAATCTTCGTGCGATATGTAAACTTTTGCGAGGAATTGAATCTTCTCGCGATGCATGAAATTTTGCGAGGGATGGAATCTTCTCGCAATGCATAAATTCGGCAAGGTATGAAATCTTCTTGCGATATGTAAACTTTTGCGAGGAATAGAATCTTCTCGTGATGCACAAAATTTTGCGAGGGATGAAATCTTCTCTCGATGCATGAATTCCGCAAGGTATGAAATCTTCTTGCGATATGTAACTTTTTACGAGGAAGTCAATCTTCTCGCGATGCATAAAAAATTTAACTTGTGATGCATGAACATTAATCTGCGATGCATGAATATAAACTCGCTATGCATGAATATTAACTAGTGATGCCTGAATTAACTCGCGATGTGTGAATCGACTCTCGATGCATGAATTGACTCTCGGTGCATGAATATTAACTAGTGATGCATGAATTGACTCTCGATGCATGAATTAACTCTCAATGCATGAATATTAACTAGGGATGCATGAATTGACTCTCAATGCATGATTTTTAGTGATGCATGAATTTTCTCTCGATGCATGATCTTCTGCGGGGCATGGATATCTTCCCGCAATGCATAAATTCCGCGAGGTATGAAATCTTCTTGCGATGCATATGTTTCTGCGAGGTATGAAATCTTCTCGCGATGCATGAATTTTCTGTGAGGTATGAAATATTCTCGCAATGCATGAATATTAATTCGCGATGCATGAATATTAACTCGCAATGCATGAATATTAACTCGCAATGCATGAATTAACTCGCGATGCATGAATATTAACTAGTGATGCATGAATTGACTCTCGATGCATGAATATTAACTCGCAATGCATGAATTAACTCTCGATGCATGAATATTAACTCTCAATGCGTGAATTAACTAGTGATGCATGAATTTTCTGCGAGGTATTGAATCTTCTCGCGATGCATGGAACTTTCTGCGAGGTATGAAATCTTCTCGCGATGCATAAATTTTTTGCGAGGTATGAAATCTTCTCGCGATGCATGAATTTTCTGCGATGTATGAAATCTTCTCGCGATGCATGAATATTAATTCGCGATGCATGAATATTAACTCGCAATGCATGAATATTAACTCGCAATGCATGAATTAACTCGCGATGCATGAATATTAACTAGTGATGCGTGAATTGACTCTCGATGCATGAATATTAACTAGGGATGCATGAATAAAAATCAGTCTTATTAACACGGGAGGCCTTGGAAATCGACGGTAATTTCTTCATCGGCCAATTTCAACAACTAAAATATATAAACTTGAATTAAAATTTTCCGTCTTTTAACATTAGGGAGGCCTCTAAACCCGACAGATAGATTTTTCATCGGCTCATTCCAGCAACAACAAAAAATTATATATAAACTTAGATTAGATTTCCGTATTTTAAAATGGGAAGGCCTCTAAACCCGATGGATAGATTTTTCATCGGCCCTTTAACATTATAATATATATAAACTTAGTAAAGGTTAAATGGAAAGTCAGAGGCCATCAATATTCATGAATCACATAATCAACAACAAAATCTTAAACAATAAAAATAAGTAAGTCTATAAATTGTAAGATTAAACTTCTCCAAAAACAAATATATCAATAAACAATATTTTACTAAAATTAACATAGATAGATAAAACAGTGAGTAAGTAAGCAACATCGATTTATTTTACTAGAAATAAGCATGACAATTTATGTAATAAACGAATTTAATATAACCACATTAATGGAAGGAATCAAGATGAAAAAATAAAATAAAAACAGTAGTATAAGAAAAATGAATCATAATAAGTAAACAAGAAAACATATATCAATATAAATTTTCCAGTAGCATAACTATACGAAGTAAAAATTAAAATAATAATAAAAATATATGAACAGAAATAATAATTAATGCACCAAAATATATAGCTATAGCTAAATGAAACAATGTCACTATGGAAAAACACCACTAACACGACAAAACTATGTCAATTTAACCAAAACATATCAACACAGATTAAAGATAGAGAGCAAAACAATAAAATAATAAAGTTGACAGAGGAATTTTTTCAAACAACTAAAAATATTAACAAAGGTCTTCAATAAGAATAGAAAGTCCAAACAGAAGCAGTGAACCAAATCAACAAGAAATTGTAAAAATATTTGAAACTTCTTACCAAACTAGGTGAAAACAGTTGAGCTCACTGGAATTTTGAGTTTTGGGGTTATGTGAATGACTTTGTCGGAGCAACATCGAGGTTGCTGGATCTGGCCGGAGTTGTGGTTATAGTCCGTCCCAGCTGGAGTTGTTTTGGTCGGAGCTCGGAGCTAATGTTGACGTGCAAAATAACATACACAAGAAAACATATACTCGAAAAAAAAGGGAGAAGGGGAAGGAACTGCGTTGGTGGTGCTGTTTTTGCCGAAGATGGTTGTCACTGTGAGTTTTGATGTACACTTCCTCTGTTTGTAGCTGTTGCCGGAGATAGCAGCTGCCAGCTACGCTCTGCTGGTGGAAATGGGGTTATTTAGGACGAAAGTGAGTGCTGTTTCAGGTTGTTGTTCCGTTGCAGATGTGAAGGAAGAAAGGAGAGGGAAGTGGCGGCTAAGGGAGAGGGGCTGACGGAAAAGAGGGAGGGGAAGGGTGAGAGGGGATGACGGAAAGAGGGAGAGGAGGAAGGGGAAAGGGGAAGAAGGGAGGGAGGGAAGAGAGAAGAGGAAGGCTGTTGGGAGGAAGAGAGAAGAGGGGGGCTGCGGCTCCCCTTTTTTTTCTGTAAAATTCATTCCCCCTCTTTTTGACCTAAATAAAAACTCAAAATGGGCTCAAATGACGGGTTTAGCATTGCGACCCAAAATTACGAATTTTAAAAAATGTTAAGCCAAAATTGGGTGTCAACACATGTGAATTCTTTTCCTTGTGATTTCTCTTTGTTGGTGCTGGTATTTCAGTATAAATCGGCGAGTATGTAAGTGTTGGATTCTATCATTCTTAGAAATTACTGGTTTTGACATCTTTATTCTACTTCTAAATTTCTTGTATTTTTACTTCATTTTCATTATACTCATTATACTCGTGAAGTTTCTGAATTTGTACATTGTTTTCCTTTTTGTATTGTATTTATGATGACACGTTCTTCTCTCTAATTGAAGTTTTTGTGTTCTGGCCGATATAACTTTACTATTAGATTGTTCTTTTCGTCCTTACAGTGAAGTGACAAATTATGCTCAGGACCAAATACAGTCATCCCGTACAACCTGACAAAGCAGGTGAGATCAACAACTTATAGGTCATGTTTTCGGGTAGTGTTTTGTTGCCTGCACATAGAAGATTTGATTTTCTTAGTCTAATTTTTTTATATTCACTTGCTTAATAATTTCTACATAAGTACTCGGCAAAAAATCATTAGCAAGTGGCAGTAGCCTTAGAGCAGACTAAATTTTGCTCGCAGTAGCCTTTAAAATTGTGAATGTGATTCTCCTCTCCAAGGTTGATGTTGGTTGTTCTAAAATTAAAAACAATGACACATATGGAGAACCAATATCTACAGTGTTGGTGGTAGGAGAGAATCTACATGTTGAAGGGTGATTTAGTGACATAGAAATATTAAATGCTGGAATACCTCTTAAAATATAAGAATTACTGGTGAAGAAGTTTCCCCTGCAACCCATTTCTAAGAAAACAATGATTTAGGATCATGATTAAATGAAACAACTAGTGCAGCATAAACATTGGTCGAAATAGAACATGAACAAGACATGATTTCATGTTGATGTGATAATAGCTTGTCCAATAACTGAGAAGTCGAGTAAACTTTTGAACAAGAAAGCAGAGGCAAAAGTTGGAGAGGCATCATTGGAAATTTCAAGTTCTTCAGAAGAAAGAGTGGCCATTGCCACTGACTTAGGAGTCAAGGATACATCAACATTAAGTGAGGTAAGCTTTTTAAGTAAACTTTTTATCAATGTTTCACATACGTTGAGTCTTAACTCTCAAGTTCCTTCTTTTACTTTCATATTATGTATTAATATTTTGATTGAAGGTTTATCACCTCTTGTTCTTGTCTTATACTTTAATGCACTCATTACTGGGCTGGGGTGTACAGATGAGAAATCAGAAATGTATGGGAAATATAGGGTCTAGTCAATCGCAGTCTGGAGTTTGCGAATTCATCTCAAGATAAATGTACTAGTGTTGAGGGATATGCATATTATGGTTGACACTTCTTAGGAATCTAGCCCTGTTAATAATGTAGTATTAAGCATTCATATTGAAAGAAAGAAATTTGAAGTGCTTGTGGAGATACAAGAAGAGGGAATTAATATTGAGTCAAGAGTTTCATTATTAGATCTATTCCGACAAACTTGAGTTTATCTAACCCCGTAATGCTCACGTATGGTAAAAACTGATTTTCATGTGTTTTATTTTGTTCTTTTTGGGTGGGGTTGGGGGTTCGTTTGAGATCCATTTTTATGTTCTTTCTTGGTAATGAGTGGGATGGAGAGCGCAAGTGATGGACTAATGAAAGAATACTTGTTCTTCTTGAGAGAGGGTGTTGCCCTCATCCGGAGAGAGTTAATATAAGTTGTGGGCTATCGAGAGCAGACTTTGAATCCATCTTCTCTGTGATATTAGTTGTGTTACTATTTCTATATGATATTTTATTATAACTCATTGCATTGGAATCTATCACTGCATTGTAACTTGTATATTATGATGTTATTGTATTAGAACTCACTGCACTAAAATCTATCGTCCCAGAGTGATAAAGGTAATGTGGAGTAGCTTTCTGATGATAATGGTAATCTTGCAGATTACAATTTGGAACTATTTTGGAACTTGATACTGCTGCACAGTTTATAGCTTCTCAATTCATTTTTCCTCAACGGTCATGGATTGGTATATTCCTAGATTTTTTTCATTGCTTGCTTCAATAACCTTCCTCCTAGCAATTTTCTAGATGCATAAACTATTCATCATTTCTTGGGTTCTGTTTATTGACATTTGGTTTTGATGAAATTGTGTAGAATAGACTGATGTCGACTCACTTAAATTTTTATTTTTAGATTTTTATTGGATTAATGTTAGACTTGTCGCTCCTTTTTAAAGTGCTAGTAGCAAGTAGATTGTTGATCCATCGTTGATACACCAGGTTCTACCTGATCAACTTCTTTTTGAGGAATTTAATTAATTTTCTCTGTAATTTTCTTATTAATTTGTAAATATTTAGCAAGTGATGGAAATGTTTTGTTATGCTAGGAAGAGGAAGCATATTGATGAAACCTACAACAAAGCTGATTTTGCTAAATTAATTTGTAGATATTAGAAGTATGAACAATGTTTTTCAAATGAAAATATTGACCATAAATTACTATGATTTCATGATTAATGTCATGCATATCATGTCTAAAATTACTCCATAAACCTTAGATAGGGAAGCTTGTGTTTGTCGAAAAAGGATGTTTACAATTCGAAACCTGTATTTTGGCGCAATGCATGCATAAGGCTTGGAGGGATCAGGAGCAGTGGTTCTGGATGTTCTATGGCCACTAGTGAGGTTAGTAAGTAATATTAACCAATGTGCCTTTTTTTTTTAAGGTTTCTGGATTGGTAGAAAACTACAAGGTCCTTCAATTGAAATATGATAGTTCCTTGAGAAAAATGTTAATTTTAAGACCAAGGCTTCTTACAGATGGTAAGATATAGTTTTTGATTCATATGGTAAAACATAGTTGCACGATCACTTCAAAATATACTATAGTTTACACCTTTTTCTATGACAGAAAATTCTTTATTATTTATCCAAAAGAATTTTCTTAATAATTGTAAAATTCTTTGGGGAAGTATTATATTGGGAGGGAGAGAAGCATGAGGAAATGTATAGGGATTGTTGGCTACTTACTCTACTTACTCTTATTTGACATTCCAATTGTCTAATTCTAATTCTTGATTTTGGTGACAAATGAAATAGACACTTTTCTCAAAGGACTAGTATGCCAGTATTTCTAACTTCCATTTGTTAATTTTTCAATAGATAGGCCACAACGTATTGAAAAATTCTCTGATTTTCGTTATTACCATGCCCAATTTTTACTATCTTCAAATCAATTATGTTATTTGTTATTGGTCGCTGGATTAATATGAGTTTTTTACGTATTCTGGAAGAAACTCTAAGTTCTCAAAGTCTTATCCTTGAATTGTGCTTTGGGAAAAACATTATTTGTTGATATTCACTTTTACATGGCTTTTCTATTAAAAAATAATGGTAAGGGTCGAGAGTTGTTGAACAAGCAAAAAAAACAAGAGTTAAGAGTTGCCTAGTTTAACCATACTTCACCTGCTTCCCTAAGAAGGAGGCAGGGGGCACTGTGGAAGGTTAGTGGAAGAGAGAGCACTTACCCATCAGATAGTACAAAGCATATCACTGTTATGACATCATGTTCTTTAGCATTTTATTTTCTCTTAAGCTACTTTTGGAAAGCTTAAATAAGAATATAGTTGTTGAAGTATCTTCCTCATCTATTGCTAGCCCATTACCTACTCCGTTTTTCAGATATACTTGTGAATTATATGTGTTTTGGAACGAGATCCCCTCGACGGTCCGTCGTGCCCATGACGGTCCGTCGTGCGATCCGTCGACCAAAACAGTTTTTCCAGAAATAAATCTGCTGCTCAAAACGACTAAACAGGTTGTTACAATAGATACCAATTTACCCATCGTTCGTCCTCGAACGATCATAAGAAGAAAAACAAGGGCAAAAAGGAGTACCTGAATCTGTAAACAGGTGTGGGTATCTTTCTTGCATATCTGCCTCTTTCACCCAAATGGATTCTTCAACGGGCCGATTCTTCCATTGGACTTTGATAGATGCAATTTCCCTTGACCTCAACTTGCGGACTTCTCTATCTAGAATAGCAACAGTCTCCTCTTCATAAGAAAAATTCTCATCAAGCAGAACTGAATCCCAACGAATGATGTAGTTTCCATCCCCATGGTATCTTTTCAACATAGACACATGAAATACCGGATGCACTCCTGACAGTCCTGGGGGCAAGGCTAATTCATAAGCTACCTCCCCCACGCGCTTCAGAACTTCGAAGGGACCAATATACCTCGGACTAAGCTTATCTCTCTTACCAAAACGCATCACCCCTTTCATGGGTGAAACCTTCAGTAAGACTTGCTCACCTTCCATAAACTCCAAGTCTCTAACCTTCCGATCTGCATATTCCTTCTGCCTGCTTTGAGCCGCTAAAAGCTTTTCTTGAATGCATTTCACTTTATCTAACGATTCCCTCAGAAGGTCAGTACCCCAAGGTCTAACCTCAAATGCATCAAAGCACCCTATGGGAGACCTACATCTTCTCCCATACAGTGCCTCAAATGGGGCCATATCAATACTTGAGTGATAGCTATTGTTGTAGGAGAACTCTGCTAAGGGAAAGAAGCTATCCCAATGGCCACCAAATTCTATCACACATGCACGAAGCATATCCTCCAACACTTGAATCGTTCGCTCAGACTGACCATCGGTCTGAGGGTGAAATGCGTTACTAAAATCCAACCTAGTACCCAACTCAGCATGCAATGTTTTCCAAAACTTAGAAGTAAACTGCGTACCTCTATCTAATATAATGAAAAGTGGAACTCCATGCAATCGCACAACTTTCGAGATGTAAAGTTTGGCTAACTTCTCTGCATTGTAAGTCACCTTGACCGGAATGAAATGAGCAGACTTAGTTAACCTATCAACAATCACCCAGATAGAGTCATACTTACCCATTGTCTTTGGAAGACCAACCACGAAGTCCATTGCAATTCTCTCCCACTTCCATTCCGGAATGGGCATTCTCTGAAGTGTTCCTCCAGGCCTCTGGTGTTCATACTTCACTTGCTGACAATTTGGACATTTGGCGACAAACTTCACAATGTCACGCTTCATTCTACTCCACCAAAAATGTTGCTTTAGGTCACGATACATCTTGGTTGCACCAGGGTGTATTGAATACCTTGAACTATGAGCCTCTGTCAGAATAGTGTTGATCAAATCATCGACGCGGGGTACACATACCCTTCCCTTAATTCTCAAAACACCTTCTTCATCGATTTTTGCTTCTTTAGCCTCTCCTCGCGACACCATGTCTCGGATCCGAATCATCTTCTCGTCATTAAACTGCTTTCCTTTAATCTTGTCAAGAAAGGAAGATCTTTCCTCCATACAAGCCAACAATCCTCCCTTCTCATTTACTTCTAACCTCATAAAGTCGTTAGCTAGAGTCTGAACCTCTCTAGCCAATGGACGTCTAGAAACTTGCAAGTGAGCTAGACTTCCCATGCTTCCTGCCCTTCTACTTAAGGCGTCTGCCACAACGTTAGCCTCCCGGATGATACAAGATAGTGATATCGTAGTCCTTCAGTAGTTCCATCCATCTACTGTGTCTCAAATTCAAATCTTTCTGAGTAAAGACATACTGTAGGCTACGATGATCCGTGTGTACTTCACACTTAACCCCATATAGATAGTGCCTCCATTGCTTTAATGCAAACACTACCGTAGCTAACTCCAAATCATGGGTCGGGTAATTACGCTCATGCACCTTTAATTGCCTCGAAGCATAAGCAATTACATTCTTCTCTTGCATTAGCACTGCACCCAACCCAGAATAGGATGCATCACTATAAACAATGAAGTTCTTACCTTCCACTGGCAAGGTGAGAATTTGTGCAGTAGTCAACAAAGTCTTGAGCTTCTGAAAGCTTTCTTTACACTCGTCCGACCATACAAATGGGACACTCTGCTTAGTCAAGTTTTTCAATTGGGAAGCAATAGAAGAGAATCCCTTGACAAATCGACGGTAGTAGTTGGCTAAACCAACAAAGCTCCTTACTTCTGACACATTAGTAGGTCTCTCCCAATTCTTCACTGCTTCAATCTTAGATGGATCCACCATCACTCCATCCTTAGAAACCACGTGTCCTAAGAAGGACACTGAATCTAGCCAAAACTCACACTTGGAGAATTTGGCATAAAGCTTTGTCTCCCTTAACATTTCCAATACAATTCTCAAGTGCACCTCATGTTCTTTCTTGCTCTTTGAGTATACCAGTATATCATCAATGACTACAATGACAAAGAGATCCAGATATGGCTTAAAAATCCCATTCATCAAGCTCATGAAAACGGCAGGGGAATTCATAATCCCAAAAGACATTACTAGGAACTCATAATGTCCATTCCTGGTCCGTAAAGCAGTCTTGCGCACATCCGTTGCCCGTATTTTCAATTGATGGTAGCCATATCTCAATTCGATTTTTGAGAAGGTACAAGCACCTTGTAACTGATCGAACAAATCATCGATGCGAGGAAGAGGATACTTGTTCTTAACCGTTACCTTATTCAGTTGTCTCTAGTCTATGCACATCTGAAAGCTTCCATCCTTCTTCTTCACAAACAAAACAGGAGCACCCCAAGGGGATGGACTTGGTCTAATAAAGCCTTTGCTCAAAAACTTTTGAAGTTGGGCCTTTAACTCCCTTAACTCAGCGGGAGCCATTCTATAAGGGGGTATAGAAATGGGGCGAGTACCCGGTTCAAGATCGATGCAGAAGTCAATATCTCTATCCGGTGGCATACCAGGAAGGTCTGCAGGAAACACATGTAAAAACTCACGGACTATCGAAACTGACTCAATTGAAGGTACTTGGGTAGTATCATCCCTGAGATGTGCCAAGAAAGCTAAAAAACCCTTACTAACCATTCTCTTAGCACGAAGAAAGGAGACGATACGAACCGGATTAGAAGTGTAGTCGCCCTCCCACACTAACGGAGCTGTCCCAGGCTTGGCTAACGGCACAGTTTAGCATTACTATCCAAGATTGCAAAATTTGGAGAAAGCCAAGTCATACCCAGAATTACATCGAAGTCAACCATTTCTAAGATAACCAAGTCTACATGAGTATTGCTCCCCACAAAAGTCACAAGACAAGACCTATACACCGTTTCAACTATCACAGACTCACCCATCGGAGTAGAAACACGAATAGGCATGTCAAGCAATTCACAATGTAAATTAAGACCATTAGCAAATGAGGAAGATACATAAGAAAATATGGATCCAGGATCAAACAATACAGAAGCCATGCAATCACAAACCAAAAGATTACCTGTGATGACAGCATCAGATGTCTCCGCTTCAGATCTCCCAGGGAAAGCATAACAATGGGCCCTATCACCGGTCTGCCCGTTGCCCCTACCATGTTGCGCTGCAGTAGTTCCAGTTTGCCCGTTACCCCGGCCATTTTTGTGACCACCATTACCTCGGCCACCACGTCCTCCCGAATAAAGGCCTCTTCCATGACCTCCTCTACCTCTTATTATTCGGGGTCTGTAACTCGGTTTTGGACAATTCCTCCTAATATGTCCAGTCTCTCCACATCCATAACATTCTCTGGATTCAAGCATAGGTCCCTGTGAGAATGACGAAGTCTGGGGATAACAACCAAACTCAGAGAAATGTTGGCCGGTCTGCGGTGGACCCCCAACTACAGTCAGTAGTGAAGACTGGATAGGTCGGGCTGGGTAACCTCCTAAACCCTTCCCTCTGGAGTAAGAACCATTAAACTCACCTCCCTTACGAAACCTTTTAGATGTCGATGCCAAGGTGAAGTCATCTGGCTTCACTCCCTCTACCTCTATCACGAAGTCTACCACTTCCTGAAAGGATTTCGCTATAGCCGCTACCTGTAAGGCTGAAATCCGCAAATCTAACCTCAACCCCTTCAGAAAACGGTGAATTCGCTCTTGTGAACTGAAACAAAGCTGGGTGGCATACCGGGATAATGCACGGAACCTAGCCTCATAAGCAGTGACCGTCATCCTGCCTTGCTCTAGGCTTAGAAACTCATCTCTCCTCCTATCCCTCAAAGTACGAAGTATATACTTCTCCATAAACAAGCTATAGAATGATGCACAAGTCATAGGTGGTGCCTCTGTTGGTTGACACTCAACATGTGACCGCCACCACATTTTGGCGTTCCCTTGAAACTGATAAGTCACAAACTCAATGCCAAATCGTTCTACTATACCCATCTTGTGTAGTAGCTCATGAGAATCAACCAGAAAATCATAAGCATCCTCAGATTCAGCACCCTTGAAGACAGGAGGTTTCAATTTCAAGAACATACTGAAAAGTTCATGCTGATCACTTGTCATTATAGGCCCTGTAGTCAACCGTGGAAACATGCCTATTTCCAATGAGGCATCCATGCGGGGAGCCACAGTAGCCGCATGTTGTACCTCTGGAACCTGAGGTGCTTGTGCAGAAAACACTGGAGGTGTCTGGCCTTGATCAGATAACCCGCTAAGATAAGCAAGAACCTGATTAATCATCTCTGGGGTAGGTTGGGGTGGTAATTCCTCATTCTGCACTTGCTCATTTTCCCCTTCCTCACCCTCTCTTACAAATTCCTCAGTTGGTGGAGGAGTCACCGCCCTAGTACAATATGGGCTAGGTGCTTGTCCTCTTCCTCTAGAGGACGTCCTCCCGCGACCATTACTGCGACCTCTTGCCACTGCTCCTCTTCGAGCTACAGTCTCAGTGGCTGGCTCAGACGCATCTTGTCTTGCCGGTGTTGGTGTTGGCGCGGTTGTTGCTCTAGTTCTAACCATCTGCGAAATAGAGTGAAGATGGTCAGATACCAATCTGTATAACCTAGATACCAATTGGATCCAAGTAATAGCACGAAAGAAAGAAAGAATGGATTTTCCTAAAGTCTTATAGCCTCTCAAAGAAAAGTAAAGGCGTCTTCCTACCGTTCCTTAAGACTCTACTAGACTCGTTCTTGTGTGATGAGACCAACGAACCTAATGCCTTGATACCAAGTTTGTCACGACCCAAAACATATCGTGAGTGGCACCCACATTTATCCTCCTATGTGAGAGAACCAACCAATCTAAACCCCATCATTTCAAACATAATGAACTAAATACATTGCGGAAGACTTAAAACTCATTAACAAAATAAATCAAATAACTTCTAAAAACTCAAACACTTATTATTATCCCAAAAATCTGGAAGTCATCATCACAAGAACATCTATCCTCAAATTACTAAAGCTAAGAGTATCTAAGAAAATAAACATAAATAATAGCTAGTCTATGCCAGAACTTCAAGGCATCAAGACATGAAGAAGAAGATCCAGTCCAAGCTAGAAGCTTTGGCTCACCCTAAAATCTGACGTGATGAAGACTGGCTAGAGTTGCGGTTGAGTTGAAGACGTCGGTACGTTTGCTGCACTCCACAATTAACAAAGAAAAACAAATACAAGTAGGGGTCACTACAAAACACGAGTAGTGAGTAGATATCATCGGCCAACTCAAAATAGAAAACAGTATATATCAGATAATATCATGAAATCAACTACAATACTCAACAGGTAGCAACAACAAGTACTATAATCATTAATAAGTATGCCAAGTACACCCATGAGGACTCACGCCTCAATACCATACTCATTTGGGAAAAAGTTTCATTAACTTGAGTATATTAGCAAAATTCAAGATTCATTCTCTTTAATATCCTGGTGTCGGAACGTGACACTCCGATCTCCTAATACTACGTGTCGGTTCGTTACACCCGATCCCATTAATACTACGTGTAGGTTCGTGACACCCGCTCCCCCTAATACTACGTGTCGGTTCGTGACACCCGATCCCCCTAATACTACGTGTCAGTTCGTGACACCCGATCCCCCTAATACTACGTTTCAGTTCGTGACACCCGATCCCCTAACCTCATTCTTTTAGTTCATCAAGCCTTCCTTTATACCAAGGCATCATCGTTAACAAGAGGTTTTCAAGATTTGGGATCCAATATCTTCATCATGCTTATTTCATCACCATTATATAATCCCATCATGCAAACACACAATTAAGCATATAGAAGAGTTTTACAATACTACCCAATACATATCATTTGCTATTAAGAGTTTACTATGAAATAGCATAAAAACCATAACCTACCTCCACCGAAGAATTCGCGATCAAGAAATCTACTTTTCCAAAGCTTTGCTTTCCTCTTCGTTCCTCTCTCTCTCGATCGTTTCTCCCTCTTCTCTCTGTTTTTTCTGTTTTTCTTATTCCAAACCCTTTTTCTTTTACCCTAATTAGCATATAATTAATTATCAAAAATGACAAAGTAGCCCACTTATTAATTCAAGGTTATCTCCTTGAACCCCCAAGAAATTGACTTATTAATATTAACCCACTAACTTTATAATTATAGCTGGAATAGTCCAAAACGCCCCTTAAAACAATTAACAAAAATCTGACCCAGCCTGGGATTACGCAGCCTGTGACGGCACGTCGTGCCTGCGACGGTCCGTCCTACTGCTTCCGTCACAGAGTTCAGAGACTAAATTTTTACCAAGGGTCTGTGACGGTCCGTCGTGCCTACGACGGTCCGTCCTACCATGTCGTTACGAAGTTCAGAGAGTCGATTTCAGTACCCAAATTTTAGAATTCTAAGTGTTTTGGAACGAGACCCCCTCGACGGTTCGTCGTGCCCATGACGGTCCGTCGTGGGATCCGTCGACCAAAACAGTTTTTCCAGAAATAAAGCTGCTGCTCAAAACGACTAAACAGGTCGTTACAAAATGAAATAGAGAAAATGATTCGGATACAATAAATGATCAAATCATAGAAACAAGTGATATAAGTGAAACATACACAGAAATTTTGGAACAAGTAAATAAATCGAAAAAATTAGAAATAAACACAGGAGATATGAATAGACCTAGTTTTTAGATTTAGATTGTGTTACAGATATAAATAAAGCAATATTACTATGGATAGGAAATACATCTAAACAACTAATTGATAATAAAATAACAACTCGAGAAACACCAAGATATATAGAACGAACATTTGTAGGAACAACAAAATTAGAAAATCTACCCCTAGAAAGTTTAGAAACATTAGAAGTGATAAAAAATAGATGGATCTCCATCAACAACAAATATAGATATATTAGATAAATATGAATTAGCAATAAGAAATGAATTTGGTGATATGACCACAGATATAAGAAAACAAAATAGAGAAAAAACAATAAATAGGTAACTTATGACAAAATTAGTTATATGTAAAATGTGTTACATAGAAGAACACACATGTGCATTTAAAGAATATTATTACAAAGCAAGATATTATATGAATGAAGCAAAAGAAATAAGACAACAATATTTTAGAAAATTACCAGAACCATTCAGTACAAAAATAATTAAAGATTGGAATGATGAAGGATTAACAGATACTTTAGGATCTAGAATAAAAATTTTACATCAATGGTTTATACAACAATGTGAAAAACAAAAACAAAAAATAAAAATAGAAAAGGTATTTAAGTGTTGAAAAAGTACTTGAAATACCTACTTAATGAAATTGGTTTAAAAGACAAAAAGAAGAATACTATGTAGAACATATCATAGATTGTAAATATACAAGAGGAAGAGCACAAATACCTATACTAAGTAAACGAATAATAAATAAAGAAATACAAGATATAAAAGCTAAAACAACTATAAAATATGTATATTTAGGAGGAACAGAAATATTAATAAAAGCTTGTTTTAGAGAAGAAATAGATACACCTATTGAAATATACTTAGCAGATGATAGAATTATACACCCTATAGAAAAAAGTGTAATTATTGCAGTAAAAGGAAACTTAATATACAAAAAATTTAAATTTATAATAAGTGCCAACTACTCAGTAGCATTAACAGACAGAAATATAGATAAATCATTAGTTTTGTATTGGAAGATGTCTTGAATAGAGCTAGCACCAGGAAGTAAAATATTCACTGCAAGATATAAAAACTTATATATATTAACAACAAAACACAAAGTAACAGCGAGAAATAAAATTGATAGAATAAAAGTAGAAAATCCCTTTGAAAAATAATTACTATAATAGATAATAATGATCATAGTTACAAAGAAATTGACATAGAAGGAGATTTAGAAATAGTAAAAGAAAGATTAAGTACTTCAAGCGTACTAAATACACTAACAAGAACTACCTCATCAAGAATGAGTACAAGTAGAAGAAACTATGAAATTCTGAAAAATTTATTAGAAGATATAACAACATATCATTATTTTATAACAGGAATAGTAGAGCAAAGAAGATATAAAATTTTAATAAATACATGACAAGAAGAAAATTACATAATAAGAGAAGTATTAGAAACAGAAATTATAAAAACAGGACAATCAAGCCCCGGACTACCTAGTGAGATAATAAATACGAACGAAGAATAACAGAAAAAAAAATTATAGGAGGAATACCGTTAATAATACCATTTAAAATTTATCAAGGAAACCAGAACATTACATTAGAAATAAAATTGTTAGAAAAAGTTAAATCATACAATATAGAAAATGAACAACTAACAATAACTTGTCAAAATAAGAAAATAATCATTAAAAGAACAAAATGATAAATGAAAATATTTATACTTGCAAAAATTATTATAGAAGGATATCACAACAGATATTATGCCCCTATGATAGATACATGAGCAGAAGCATACATATGTAAATATAATTGTTTACCAGAAGATAAATGGGAAAAATTAAAAACACCTATTGTAGTAACATAATTTAATAATGAAGGAAGTATGATTACATATAAAGCAAGAAATATGAAAATACAAATATGGGATAAAATACTAACAATAGAAGAAATGTACAATTTTGAGTTTACAACGAAAGATATGTTATTAGGAATGTCATTTCTAGATAAATTTTACCCACATATAATAACAAAAACACGTTGGTGGTCTACTACACCATGCGGAAATAAGATAGGAGCAAAAAGAGTAAATAACAAACAACGTAAACCTATAGAATTGATAAAAGGAAGTGAAAAAATAAACCAAGAAATGGAAAATATAAATAAAAAACAAATAACACAATTAGAAATTATCATATTTACAATAGATAAAGTTAAAATAATTAATGAATAACTAGAATTACTTTATAATGAAAATCCATTACAAGGATGAGAAAAACATAAGACAAAAATAAAAATTGAATTAATAGATGAAAACAACATAATAACACAAAAATTATTAAAATATAATTTTGATGATTTAAAAGAATTCAAAATACATATAGATGAACTATTAGAGAATAATTATAACAAGAAAGCAATAGTAAACATACAAGTCCAACATTTATAGTTAATAAACATAGTGAACAAAAACGAGGTAAGAGTAGAATGGTTGTAGATTATCGCAACCTAAATGCTAAAACTAAAACATATATTTACCCAATACCGAATAAGATACTAAAAATAAGACAAATACAAGGATATAACTATTTTAGTAAATTTGACTGTAAATCAGGATTTTATCACCTAAAACTAGAAGAAGAATCTAAACAACTAACATCATTTACAGTACCACAAGGTTTCTATGAATGGAAAGTTTTACCGTTTGGATATAAAAATGCACCAGGTAGATATCAACATTTTATGGATAATTGTTTTAACTAGTTAGAGAATTGTATTGTATATATAGATGATATACTATTATATTCTAAAACACAAGATGAACATATTAGATTATTAGAAAAATTTATTCATATAATTAAACATTCAGGTATAAGCTTAGACAAAAAGAAAGCAGAAATTATGAAACCACAGATTGAATTTTTAGGAATATAAATAGATAAAAATGGGAAAAAGATGCAAACCCTCATAATACAAAAAATAATCACACTTGATGAAAATATAGATACAAAAAAGAAATTACAATCCTTTCTAGGATTAGTAAATCAAATAATAGAATGTATACCAAAATTAGCAAAACATTTAAAACCATTACATAAAAAACATAAAAAAGATATTGAATATCATTTTGATAATAAAGATAAAGAATATATAAGACATATTAAGAGTTTATGTAAGAAATTACCAAAACTATATTTTCCTGATGAAAATAGATCATTTACCTATATTATTGAAACAGACTCAAGTGATCACAGTTACGGAGGAGTTTTAAAATATAGATATGAAAAAGAAAAAGTAGAGCACCATTGCAGGTATTACTCAGGATCTTATGCAGAAGCACAAATAAAATGAGAAATAAATAGAAAAGAATTTTTTGCATTATATAAATGTTTATTAGCATTTGAACCATATATTGTTTATAATAAATTCATTGTAAGAACAGATAATACACAAGTTAAATGGTTGATTACTGGAAAATTACAAGACTCAGTTACAACTAAAGAAATAAGAAGATTGGTATTAAATATAGTAAATTTTACATTTACAATTGAAATAATCAAAACTGACAAAAATGTTGTTGCAAACTATATATCAAGAAAAAGGAACCCAAACTGAACCTAAAAAAGATACAATGGAAGAAATACTCAAAGTCATTACTACACTTTCTACGAAAGTGGACAGTATGGATAAAGAGTTACAAAAGATGAATAATATAAGTCAGCAGCATGACTATAAAAATGCAGAGCTATGTCGATCGGAAGACAGAAAAATTCCAGAGCTACAAGGAGACGTTGGGAAACTCCATAAAACCCATGACAATGTTTGTTTAAATGCAGCTACAGCCAGCACTTCTACAACAAAAGGAGTCAGTGGAACAAGATATACGAATTCAAATATGAAAAAAATCTTCGATAAATCATTTATTCCAAAATGTCAAAAAGACTCATTATTTATACCACCACAAATAACTACTTACTCAAAAAGTTTAAGTCAAGATAAAAAAGCCTACAACCACATAACCCGCGCATATATTGAAAACCTTTATAAGATCCAAAATTATTTAAACTCAACACCTAGATCTCCAACTGCCAAAGACCCTCATACTGATTTCATAACCCAAAAACTACAAGGATATAATAAGTTAATAGCACAACCAGGCACCAATGAAAATCTAGTAAAAAGATGTTATAGTTATGGATTACTCAGTTGTAACGACCTGTTTAGTCGATTCGAGCAGTAGAGTTTATTTCTGATAATAACTGACCGGGTCGACGGATCCTGCGACGAACCGTCATGGGCTCGACGGACCGTCGAGGGTCTCGTTCCAAAACACTTCAACTTTGAAAATTTGGGTACGGGGATCAACTCTCTGAACTTCGCGATGGAACTGCAACACGGACCGTTGTAGCCACGACGGACCGTCACAAACATTTTTACTAAAATTGAGTCTCTGAACTCTGTGACGACCCTACAGGACGGACCGTCGCAGGCAAGACGGGCCGTCACGAGTGGCGTAACCTTGCCTGGATCGGATTTCTACTAATGTTTTTAAAGGGGAGTTTTGGACTAATCCTGATTATAATTATAAAGTTAGTGGGGTAATGTTAATAAATTAATTACTTGGGGGTTAGAGGAGATAACCTTGAAATAAATAGTGGGTTACTTTTATCATCTTTTATATTTAATTATATTATAATTAGGGTAAAAGAAAAAAGAGTTTGAAAAAGGAAAAATACAAAGAACAGAGAGAAGAGGGAGAACGAACGACAGAGAAAGAACGAAGAGGAAAGCAAAAAAGCATTGGGGAAGTAAATTGCTTGATCACGATTCTTCGGTGGAGGAAGGTTATGGTTTATGCTATTTCATAGTAAACTCTAAATAGCGATTGATATGTATTGGGTGATATTGTAAAGTCTTCTATATGCTTAATTGTGTTGTTGCATGTTGTGATTATGTAAATGGCGATGGATTATATTGATGATACTGTGGAATCTTAAAAACCTTAAATCCACTCTATTAATGATGATACCTTGACATAAAGGAAGGTTGATGAACTGGAAAAATAATGAGATTAGGAGATCGGGTGTCACGAACCGACACGTAGAATTAGGGGATCGGGTGTCACGAACCGACACGTAGAATTAGGCAATCGGGTGTCATGAACTGACATGTAGTATTAGGGAATTGGAGTGTCACGTACCGACACGTAGTAGTAGGGGATCGGAGTCTCACGTTCCGACACCAGGATGATAAAGAGAATGAATCTTGAATTATGTTATTATACTCAAATTTAAAGAACCTATTTTCCAAATGAGTATGGTGTGGAGTCTTGAGTCCTCATAGATGTGCTTGGGTTGTTGCCAATGGTTATGGTACTTGTTGTTGTCACCTGTTGAGTATGGTAGTCGATTTTATGTTATTATCTGATATATATTGCTTTCTATTTTGAGTTGGCCGATGATACCTACTCAGTACTTGTGCCTTGTACTGACCCTTACTAGTAATTTTCTTCTTTGTTATTTGTGGAGTGTAGCAAACGTGCCATCGACTTCAACTCATCCTCAACTCTAGCCAGTCTTCTTCACGTCAGATTTCAGGGTGAGCTATTGTTCCTAGCTCGGACTGGATTCTCTCTCATTCATGTCTTGATGTCCTTGAAGTTTGGACATGGACCATCTGTTTACTTATTTTAGCTTCCTAGATACTCTTAGATGTAGTAATTTGAGGATACATGTTCTTGTGGTGATGACTCCTGATTTTGGGAATAATAAGTATTAAATTTTAGAAGTTATTTATTGGTTATAGTAATGAGTTTTAAGTCTTCCGCATTATATTTTGTTCATTATGATTGAAATATTGGTAAACGTTGGGGTTTAGATTTGTTGGTTCGCTCACATAAGAGGATAAGTGTGGGTGCCACTCGCGGCTCGTTTTGGGTCGTGACAAACTTGGTATCAGAGCATTAGATTCGTTGGTCTCATCACACAAGAACGAGTCTAGTAGAGTCTTGAGGAACAGTAGGGGGACGCCTTTACTTTTCTTTGAGAGGCTATAGGACTTTATGAAAATTCCATTCTTTCTTTCATTCGTGCTATTACATGGATCCAATTGGTATCTAGGTGATACAAATTGGTATCTGACCATCTTCACTCTATTTCGCAGATGGTTAGAACTAGAGCAACTGCTGTGCCAACACCAACACCGGCAAGACAGGGTGCGTCTGAGCCAGCCACTGGGGCTGTAGCTCGAGGAAGAGCAGTGGCAAGAGGCCGTGGTAGAGGTCGCGGGAGGACGTCCTCTAGAGGTAGAGGACAAACACCTGGTCCAGCTAGTACTAGGGCGGTGACTCCTCCACCGACTGATGAGGTAGTAAAAGATGGTGAGGAAGGGGAAAATGAGCAACTGCAGAATGAGGAATTACCACCCCAACCTACCCCACAGATGATTAACCAGGTTCTTGCTTATCTTAGCAGGTTATCTGATCAAGGCCAGACACCTCCAGTGTTTTCTGTACCAGCACCTCAGGTTCCGGGAGTACAACATGTAGCTGATGCGGCTCCCCGCATCGATGCCTCATTGGAAATAGGCAAGTTTCCTTGATTGACTACAGGGCCTATAATGACGAGTGATCAGCATAAACTTTTCACTAAATTTTTGAAGTTGAAATCTCTAGTCTTCAAGGGTGCTGAATCTGAGGATGCTTATGATTTCCTGGTTGATTGTCATGAGTTGCTACATAAGATGGGTATAGTAGAACGATTTGGCGTTGAGTTTGTAACCTATCAGTTTCAGGGGAACGCCAAAATGTGGTGGCGGTCATATGTTGAGTGTCAACCAGCACAAGCACCACCTATGACTTGGGAATCATTCTCTAGATTATTTATGGAGAAGTATATACCCCGGACTTTGAGGGATAGGAGGAGAGATGAGTTCCTAAGCTCAGAGCAAGGCAGGATGTCCGTCACTACTTATGAGGCTAAGTTTCGTGCACTATCCAGGTACGCCACCAAACTTTGCTTCAGTCCACAAGAGCGGATTCGTCATTTTTTGAAGGGGTTGAGGTCAGATTTGCAGATTTAAGCCTTACAGGTAGCTGCTGCAGCAAAATCCTTTCAGGAGGTGGTAGATTTTGTGATAGAAGTGGAGGGGGTGAAGCCTAACAACTTCACCATGGCATCGACATCTAAGAAGTTTCGTAAGGGAGGTGAGTTTAATGGTTCTTACTCAAGAGGGCAGGGTTAAGGAGGTTACCCAGCCTGAGCTATTCAGTCTTCGCTGCAGGCTGTAGCTGGGGGTCCATCGTGGACCAACCAACATTCCTCTGAGTTTGGAGGTTATCCCCAGACTTCGTCGTTCTCACAGAGACCTATGCTTGAACCTAGAGAGTGTTATGGATGTGGGGAGACTGGACATATTAGGAGATATTGTCCAAAACAGAGTTACAGACCCCCAATAGTCAGATGTAGAGGTGGTCATGGAAGAGGTCGTCATTCTGGAGGACGTGGTGGCCGAGGTAATGGTGGTCACCAAAACGGCCGAGGTGACGGGTAAACTGGAGCTACTACAGCTCAACATGGTAGGGGTAACGGGCAGACAGGTGATAGTGCCCATTGTTACGCTTTCCCCGGGAGGTCTGAAGCGGAGACATCTGATGTTTTCACATGTAATCTTCTGGTTTGTGATTGCATGGCTTCTGTATTATTTGATCCTGGATCCACATTTTCATATGTATCTTCCTCATTTGCTACTGGTCTTAATTTACATTGTGAATTGCTTGACATGCCTATTCGTGTCTCTACTCCTGTGGGTGAGTCAGTGATAGTTGAGAAGGTGTATAGGTCTTGTATTGTGACTTTTGTGGGGAACAATACTCATGTAGACTTGATTATTCTAGAGATGATTGATTTCGATGAAGTTCTGGGTATGACTTGGCTTTTTCCAAACTTTGCAATCTTAGATTGTAATGCCAAAACTGTGACATTGGCCAAGCCTGGGACAGATCCGCTAGTGTGGGAGGGTGACTACACTTCCTCCCCAGTTCGTATCATCTCCTTTCTTCGTGCTTAGAGAATGGTTAGTAAGGGTTGTTTAGCTTTCTTGGCACATCTCAGGGATGATACTTCCCAAGTACCTTCGATTGAGTCTGTTTCGATAGTCCATGAGTTTCTGGACGTGTTTCCTGCAGACCTTTCTGGTATGCCGCCGGATAGGGACATTGATTTCTGTATTTATCTGGAGCCGGGTACTCGCCCCATTTCCATACCCTCTTATATAATGGCTCCAGTAGAATTAAGGGAGTTAAAGGCCCAACTTCAGGAGTTTTTAGGTAAAGTATTTATTAGACCAAGTGCATCCCCTTGGGGTGCTCCAGTTTTTTTTGTGAAGAAGAAGGTTGGGAGTTTTCGGATGTGCATAGACTATAGGCAACTAAATAAGGTAACTGTTAAGAACAAGTATCCTCTTCCTCTCATTGATGATTTGTTCGATCAGTTACAAGGTGCTTGTACCTTCTCAAAAATCGACTTGAGATCTGGTTATCATCAATTAAAAATACGGGCAGCAGATGTGCCAAAGACTGCTTTTCGAACCAGGTATGGGCATTATCAATTCTTAGTAATGTCTTTTGGACTTACGAATGCCCCTGCTGCTTTCATGAGTCTGATGAACGGGATTTTTAAGCCATATCTAGGTCTTTTTGTAATTGTGTTCATTGATGATATACTGATATACTCAAGAGCAGGAAAGAACATGAGGAGCACTTGAGAATTGTGTTGGAAGTGTTGAGGGAGAAAATGCTTTATGCCAAATTCTCCAAGTGTGAGTTTTGGCTAGATTCAGTGTCCTTCTTGGGGCACGTAGTTTCTAGGGATGGAGTGATGGTGGATCCTTCTAAGATTGAAGCAGTGAAGAGTTGGGTAAGACCTACTAGTGTTACAGAAGTAAGGAGATTTGTAGGTTTAGCTAGCTACTACCGTCGATTTGTCAAGGGATTTTCTTCGGTTGCTTCCCAATTGACAAACTTGACTAAGCAGAATGTTCCATTTGTATGGTCGGATGAATGTGAATAAAGCTTCAAGAATCTCAAGACCTTGTTGACTACTGCATCAATTCTTACCTTGCCAGTGGAAGGCAAGAATTTCATTGTTTATTGTGATGCATCTTATTCTGGGTTAGGTGCAGTGCTAATGCAAGAGAGAAATGTGATTACTTATGCTTCAAGGCAATTAAAAGTGCATGAACGTAACTATCCGACCCATGATTTAGAGTTAGCCGCAGTCGTGTTTTCATTAAAGCAATGAAGACATTATCTATATGGGGTTAAGTGTGAAGTCTATACAGATCATCGTAGTTTACAGTATCTCTTTACTCAGAAAGATTTGAATTTGAGACAGAGGAGATGGATGGAACTACTGAAGGACTATGATATTACTATAATGTATCACCCAGGAAAAGCTAATGTGGTGGCAGATGCCTTATGTAGAAAAACAGGTAGCATGGGAAGTCTAGCTCACTTGCAGGTTTCTAGACGCCAATTGGCTAGAGAGGTTCAGACTCTGGCTAATGACTTTATGAGGTTGGAAGTACTAGAGAAATGAGGATTTTTGTCCTGTGTGGAGGCAAGATCTTCTTTTCTTGACAAGATTAAGGGAAAGCAGTTTACTGATGAGATGCTGAGCCGAATTCGGGATATGGTGTTGCGAGGAGAGGCTAAAAAGGCAATAATTGATGAGGAAGGCATTTTGAGGATTAATGGAAGGGTATGTGTGCCCCGTGTTGATGACTTGATCCACACTATTCTTACAGAGGCTCATAGTTCAGGATATTCGATACATCCTGGTGCAACCAAGATGTATCGCGACCTAAAGCAACATTTTTTGTGGAGTAGGATAAAGCGTGACATCGTTGATTTTGTCGCCCAATGCCCGAATTGTCAGCAGGTAAAGTATGAACACCAGAGGGCCGGAGGAACACTTCAGAGAATGCCCATTCCTGAATGGAAGTGGGAAAGAATTGCAATAGATTTCGTGGTTGGTCTCCCAAAGACATTGGGCAAGTTTGATTCTATTTGGGTAATTGTTGACAGATTAACTAAATCTGCTCACTTCATTCTGGTCAAGGTGACTTAAAATGCAGAAAAATTAGCCAAACTCTATATCTCATAAATTGTTCGATTGCATGGAGTTTCACTTTCCATCATATCAGATAGAGGAACGCAGTTTACTTCTAAGTTTTGGAGAACATTGCATGCTGAATTATGTACTAGGTAGGACCTTAGTACTGCATTGCACCCTCAGACCGATGGTCAGTCTGAGCGAACGATTCAGGTTTTGGAGGATATGCTTCGTGCATATTTGATAGAATTTGGTGGTCATTGGGATAACTACTTACCCTTAGCAGAGTTTTCATACAATAATAGCTTTTCACTCAAGTATTGATATGGCCCCATTTGAGGCATTGTATGGGAGGAGATGTAGGTCTCCCATTGGTTGGTTTGATGCATTTGAGGTGGAACATGGGGTACTGATCTCCTGAGGGAATCACTAGAGAAAGTGAAATTCATTCAAGAAAAGCTTTTAGCGGCGCAAAGTAGGCAGAAGGAATATGCAGATCGAAAGGTTAGAGACTTGGAGTTCATGGAGGGTGAACAAGTCTTGCTGAAGGTTTCACCCATGAAAGGGGTGATGCGGTTGGGTAAACGAGGAAAGCTTAGTACGAGGTATATTGGTCCATTTGAAGTGATAAAGCGCATGGGGAGGTGGCTTATGAATTGGCATTACCTCCAGGACTCTCAGGAGTGCACCCGGTATTTCATGTGTCTATGCTGAAAAGATATCATGGAGACAGAAACTACATTATTCGTTGGGATTCAGTTCTTCTTGATGAGAATTTATCTTATGAGGAGGAGCCTGTTGCTATTCTAGATAGAGAAATCCGCAAGTTGAGATCAAGGGAGATTGCATCCATCAAAGTTCAATGGAAGAATCGACCAGTTGAAGACTCCACTTGGGAGAAGGAGGCTGATATGCAAGAAACATACCCACACATGTTTGCAGATTCCGGTACTCCTTTTCGCCCTTGTTTTTCTTCTTGTGATCGTTCGAGGATGGTATCTATTGTAACGACCTGTTTAGTCGATTCGAGCAGTAGAGTTTATTTCTGATAATAACTGACAGGGTCGACGGATCCTGCGACGGCCCGTCATGGGCTCAACGGAGCGTCTCTCGTTTCAAAACACTTCAACTTTGAAAATTTGGGTACGGGGATCAACTTTCTGAACTTCGCGACGGAACTGCAGCACGGACCGTCGTAGGCACGACGGACCGTCACAAACCTTTTTACTAAAATTGAGTCTCTGAACTCTGTGATGACCCTGCAAGACGGACCGTCGCAGGCACGAGGGCCGTCACGAGTGGCGTAACGTTGCCTGGGTCGGATTTCTGCTAAAGTTTTTAAATGGGCGTTTTGGACTATTCCTGATTATAATTACAAAGTTAGTGGGGTAATGTTAATAAATTAATTACTTGGGGGTTAGAGGAGATAACTTGAAATAATTAGTGGGTTACTTTTATCATCTTTTATACTTAATTATTTGATAATTAGGGTAAAAGAAAAAGAGTTTGAAAAAGGAAAAATACAAAGAACATAGTGAAGAGGGAGAACGAACGAGAGAGAAAATACGAAGAGGAAAGCAAAAAAGCATTGGGGAAGTAGATTGCTTGATCACGATTCTTCGGTGGAGGTAGGTTATGGTTTATGCTATTTCATAGTAAACTCTAAATAGCGATTGATATGTATTGGGTGATATTGTAAAGTCTTCTATATGCTTAATTGTGTTGTTGCATGTTGTGATTATGTAAATGGCGATGGATTATAATGATGATACTGTGGAATCTTAAAATCCTTAAATCCACTCTATTAATGATGATACCTTGACATAAAGGAAGGTTGATGAAATGGAAAAATAATGAGATTAGGAGATTGCGTGTCACGAACCGACATGTAGAATTAGGGGATCGGGTGTCACAAACCGACACGTAGAATTAGGGGATCGGGTGTCACGAACCGACACGTAGAATTAGGGGACGGGTGTCACGAACTGACACGTAGTATTACGGGATCGGAGTGTCACGTACCGACACGTAGTAGTAGGGGATCAGAGTGTCACGTTTCGACACCAGGATGATAAAGAGAATGAATCTTGAATTATGTTATTATACTCAAATTTAAAGAACCTATTTCCCAAATGCGTATGGTGTGGAGGCTTGAGTCCTCATAGATGTGCTTGGGTTGTGGCCAATGGTTATGGTACTTGTTGTTGTCACCTGTTGAGTATGGTAGTCAATTTTATGTTATTATCTGATATATATTGCTTTCTTTTTTGAGTTGGCCGATGATACCTACTCAGTACTTGTAACGACCTGTTTAGTCGTTTTGAGCAGCAGATTTTATTTCTGGAAAAACTGGATGAGACGACGGACCCCACGACGGACCGTCATCGGCACGACGGACCGTCGAGGGGGTCTCGTTCCAAAACACTTAGAATTCTGAAAATTGGGTAATGAAATCGACTCTATGAACTTCGTGATGGAATGGCAGGACGGACCGTCGTGGGCACGACGGACCGTCACACATTTTCCCACAGAAATTAGTCTCTGAACTCTGTGACGGAAGCAGCAGGATGGACCGTCGCAGGCACGACGGGCCATCACAGGCTACGTTATCCTAGGCTGGGTCGGATTTCTGTTAAGTAATTTAAAGGGCGTTTTGGACTATTCCTGCTTTAATTATAAAGTTAGTGGGTTAATGTTAATAGTTTAATTACTTGGGGGTTAAAAGAGATAACCTTGAGTTAATTAGTGGGTTAATTCCTCATCTTTTATATTTAATTATATGCTAATTAGGGTAAAAGAAAGAGGGTTTGAATAATAAAAATAGAAAGAACAAGGAGAGGGAAAGAGAAACGATCGAGAGAGAGATACGAACGAAGAGGAAAAACAAGCTTTGGGGAATTTGCTTGCTTGATCACGAATCTTCGGTGGAGGTAGGTTATGGTTTTTATGCTATTCGTAGTAAACTCTTAATAGCGAATGATATGTGTTGGGTTGTATTGTAAAGTCTTCTATATGCTTAATTGTATGCTTGCATGAATGTGATTATATAATTGTGATGAAATAAGCATGATGAAGCTATTGAATACCAAATCTTGAAAACCCCTTGTTAATGATGATGCCTTGGTATAAAAGAAGGCTTGATGAACTAAAGTAATGAGATTGATGATGCCTTGGTATAAAAGAAGGCTTTATGAACTAAAGTAATGAGATTGATGATGCCTTGGTATAAAAGAAGGCTTGATGAACTAAAGTAATTGGGTTGATGATGCCTTGGTATAAAAGAAGGATTGATGAATTAATAGAATGAGATTAGTTGAGCGGGTGTCACGAACCGACACGTAGTATTAGGGGGACCGGGTGTCACGAACCGACACGTAGAATTAGGGGATCGGGTGTCACGAACTGACACGTAGAATTAGGGGATCGGGTGTCATGAACCGGCACGTAGAATTAGGAGATCGGGTGTCACGAATCGACACGTAGAATTAGGGGATCAGAGTGTCACGTACCGACACATAGTAGTAGGGGAGCGGAGTGTCACGTACTGACACAAGATGAATAAAGATAATGAATCTTGAAAGATGTTAATATACTCAATCTAATGAACCTAATTCCCAAATGAGTATGGTATTGAGGCTTGAGTCCTCATGTGTGAACATGGCGGTACTTATTAATGATTATAGTACTTGTTGTTGTTACATGTTGAGTATTGTAGTTTATTTATGATATTATCTGATATATACTGTTTTCTATTTTGAGTTGGCCGATGATACCTAATGAGTACTTGTATTTGTACAGACCCCTACTTGTATGTTTCTTTCTTTGTTATTTGTGGAGTGCAGCAAACGTACCGTCGTCTTCAACTCAACCGCAACTCTAGCCAGTCTTCATTACGTGAGATTTCAGGGTGAGCGAAAGCTTCTAGCTTGGACTGGATCTTCTTCTTCATGTCTTGATGCCTTGATGTTCTGGCATAGACTGGCTATTATTTATGTTTAGTTCCTTAGATACTCTTAGCTTTAGTAATTTGAGGATAGATGTTCTTGTGATGATGACTTCCAGATTTTGGGGATAATAATAAGTGTTTGAGGTTTTAGAAGTTATTTAATCAATGTTCATTAATAAGTTTAAGTCTTCCGCATTATATTCTGCTATTATATTGAAATTTTGGGTTTTGTATTGGGTGGTTCACTCACATAGGAGGGTAAGTGTGGGTGCCACTAGCGGCTCGATTTGGGTCGTGACAGTACTTGTGCCTTGTACTGACCCCTACTTGTAATTTTCTTCTTTGTTATTTGTGGAGTGCAACAAACGTGCCATCGACTTCAACTCGTCCTCAACTCTAGCCAGTCTTCATCACGTCAGATTTCAGGTTGAGCTATTGTTCCTAGCTCGGACTGGATTCTCTCTCATTCATGTCTTGATGTCCTTGAAGTTCGGACATGGACCATCTGTTTACTTATTTTAGCTTCCTAGATACTCTTAGATTTAGAAATTTGAGGATATATGTTCTTGTGGTGATGACTTCTAGATTTTGGGAATAATAAGTATTAAATTTTAGAAGTTATTTATTGGTTATATTAATGAGTTTTAAGTCTTCCGCATTATATTTTGTTCATTATGATTGAAATATTGGTAAACGTTGGGGTTTAGATTTGTTGGTTCGCTCACATAAGAGGATAAGTGTGGGTGCCACTCGCGGCTCGTTTTGGGTCGTGACATCATTACAGTTTATACCCAAACAGGAGATGAAATATCTACCATACCAGAACTATACAAATCCTTTATAAACTATAAAAGAATTACTAAAGGAACATTATTTTATATAAAGTTTTATTCAGCACCAGCAGAGATATTATTTGATTAGATAAAATCAATTATACAAGTTATAAAGATTGGTCTAACCAGAGATATGATAATTCTGGAAGATATCAGAATACAACAAGAAATACAAAAGATTGAGATACCAGAATTCTACGCCAACAAAAGAGTTATAGGCATAACAACTATCCTAAATGAACTAACCAACAATTATTTAAACGGAAATTCAGTATAGAGCTATTATGCACGAGAGAAATTTATGATATATTCAAATTCTAGGGAAATAAGAGAACAAGATATGGAGGAGATACGCCAATGGATACTTAGTTTACTCAAACCAGAGTTAAAACCAATGACAAGAGCATTAAGAAAAGAGTTTATTTCAGAAGAACTATTAACCAGATATTGCAAAATAATTAGACAAAAATACCCCGACCATATATGTTCAAAATGTCAAGGAAAAGATAATGTCATACCAGATGTTCAAATCGAATGAAGACAAGTGCAAAGATGATAATTTCAACATCATAGACCCCTCAGCTATATTTTAAGCCACATATAAAAAGCAGATGCCATTATATAAAGTTGTGAATAGTATGTCTGCCATATAAAAAGTAAAGGCCAGTAAGTATTTTGTTTTCTTGTGTCGACCGAATATAATAAGGCCAGGTGTAAAGTAAAATGTAAAGTTGTGTCGGCCATTTGGCCAAGTTGTTAAGAATTTCTTGTATAAATAGAGGGTTCTCCCTCATAATAAAATCATTCCTGATCCCTTTTCCTCTACCACTCTCTCTCTCACTCTTAATTCCTCTTTCACTCAAAATTGGTAATATTTTATTAGAAATATGAAAAATAATACAACATCAAGTAAAGTAACTAAAATAACAAAAACAAAGATAGAAAGAAAAGTACAAAAGATTAGAAAAAGTTAAAACCTTTATACATAGAATATGAACTATCACAACGTACTAAAACAACTAATGATAAGACAAATCATTTGATAAACATAATTTCAAAAACAGAATATAAATATGTTTATTATTTGAAAAAACGATATGGACAAAGAAATATATAAGCAACAACTTATAGAAAAAATAGATGAAAAAAGACAAGAACTACAACATAGGAAAGAAAGATTAAAAAAAATATGTTGGCAGGAGTATGTAAAAAGTCAATATTAGCACAAAGAAAAGTTATATTTATGTTAGAAATACAAATAGATTGCCTTGAATATAGGTTACAACATAATATAATTTATAAATTATAATGAATAAAGAAGAATTTGCAGTAGACGAAAAGACATGAAAATCAAGATGGACTAACAATAAAAATAATATTTTCAAATTTAGGAAGAAGATATAAAAAAATAGGAAATAACTTATATTTAATGCTAGAAAAAGTAACAGCGAAATTAGAAGATAGTCTAACAGCTATGATAAGAATAACAAAGGAAAATGAAGAAATAGATAAATCAAAAGAAATTGAAAAGATAAAAATGCAAGCAAAGCAAGAAGTACAACATCTAGAAGAAATAAAAAATACAAGAATATGTGAATTTGAGAAAGAATTAGCTAAGTTAAAATTATTATATGAAACTAAACAAAAAGTGAAATTGATAGAAAAAGATAAAGAGCTCGAATTAACTAATGAAATAAATGAGATGAAACAAAAATTAAATGAAAATCTTGAAGTAAATGAAATAGACGAAAATGAATCAGATACAACCAATGATCAAAACTCAGAAATAAGTGATATAAGTGAAACATACACAGAAATTTTAGAACAAATAAATAAATTGAAAAAACTAGAAATAAACACAGGAGATATGAATCGACCTAGCACGTCATGAGTTAAAACCCCAGATAAAAGTCCTAGAAATAGTCCTAAATGGACACCACCAACATATTATACAGAAAATTATGAACAATCAGATAGAACAAACTCAATATTGAAAAGCAGATTAAATAAAAAATGGACACCTATGCCAATAACTGAACAATATTATTTTTTAGATTTAGATTGTGTTACAGATATAAATAAAACAATATTACTATGGATAGAAAATACATCTAAACAACTAATTGATAATAAAATAACAACTAGAGAAATGCCAAGATATATAGAAAGAACATTTGTAGGAACAACAAAATTATGGATAGAAAATCTACCCAGAAAGTTTAGAAACACTTAGAAGTGATAAAAAAATAGATGGATCTCCATCAACAACAAATATAGATATATTAGATAAATATGAATTAGCAATAAGAAATGAATTTAGTGGTATGACCACACATATAAGAGAACAAAATAGAAAAAAAATAATAAATAGGCAACTTATGACAAAATTAGCTATATATAAAATGTGTTACATAAAAGGATACACATGTGCATTTAAATAATATTATTACAAAGCAAGATATAATATGAATGAAGCAAAAGAAATAAGACAACAATATTTTACAAAATTACCATAACCATTCAGTACAAAAATAATTAAAGATTGGAATGATGAAGGATTAACAGATACTTTAGGATCTAGAATAAAATTTTTACATCAATGGTTTATACAACTATGTGAAAAACAAAAAGAAAAAATAAAAATGGAAAAAGTATTAATTAAAAATTTAGCATGTTGTAAAAATAAAATAGCACCACAGTTTGGATGTACAAACAAATACTATAAAAAGCAAAATGTTTGAAAATATAAAAATTATAGAAAAACAAAAACTAGGTATAAATATAAAAAACCAAGACAAAGATATTATGTAAAAAATTATAAATTAAAAAGACCATATAGACCAAAAAGAAAAATATCACAATGTACTTGTTATAATTGCGGAAAGTTAGGATATTTAGCTAGAGACTGTAAGTTACCTATAATCCAAAATGAAAACAAATTGCAGAAATAATGATAGATAATGATGAATATATACAAATAGAATATATAGACTATGAATTAAGTGAAAATGATAGTATATATGAAGTATCTGATATAGAATTTGAAAATGAGGAAGAAAATATTTATATAGATAATGATGAAATAGAAGATGAAACATAATGACTGAAGAAGACATAAAAATAATATCTAAAGAAGATTATCAAAATGGAGAATTATCAGAACAAAAAATTATATTTGATAATACAATTTTTGAACAAATAAAAGGAAAAGAATTAGATTTAACTGTTGAAAAAGTACTTGAAATACCTACTTTAGGAAATTGGTTTAAAAGACAAAACGAAGAATACTATGTAGTTAGTCAGAAAGAACATTGTAACGACCTGTTTAGTCGTGTCGAGCAGCAGAATCATTTGTGATAAAAACTGACTGGGTCGACGGATCACGCGATGGACCGTCATGGACGCCGTCGTCCCAAACTTGTGAAATTTCTCCTGTGGCTCCCTTCATTACCCTCAACGACAGGTAGTACGAACCGTCATAAGCACAACGGTCCGTCGAGTGTTTCCGTTCCAAAATACTTAAACTCGAAAACCTGGGTGCTGGGATCGACTCTCTGAACTTCGCAGCGGAAATGCAGAATGGACCGTCGTAGATACGACGGACCGTCACAAAACTCTTTAATGAATTTGACTCTCTCAACTTTGTGACGGACCGTCACAGGTACGACGGGCCGTCACGAGCTGCGTAACCCCGACAGGGTCGGATTTCTGCTAAAAGTTTTTAAGGGGTGTTTTGGACTATTTATTATTATAATTATGAAATTAGTGGGGTAAGTTTAATAATTTATTTACTTGGGGGTTAAAGGAGATAACCTTGAAATAAATAAGGGGTTACTTTTATCATAATGAATTATATGATAACTAGGGTAAAGAAAAAGAATCTGGAGAAGGAAAAATAAAATGAACGAGCGAGAGAGAGAGAACGAAGAGGAAAACAAAGGCATTGGGAAGTAGCTTGCTTGATCACGATTCTTCGGTGGAGGTAGGTTATGGTTTATGCTATTACAGAGTAAACTCTAAATAGCGATTGATATGTATTGGGTTGTACTGTAAAGTCGTCTATATGCTTAATTGTGTGGTTACATGAATGTGATTATGAAATTGTGATGGATTAGAATGATGAGACTGTTGAATCTTAAACTTAAATCCTCTCTATTAAGATGATGCATTGACAAAAAAAAAGAGGCTTGATGAACTAAAGCAATGAGATTAGGGGATCGGGTGTCACGTTCCGACACGTACCATTAGGGGATCGGGTGTCACGTTCTGACACGTAGCATTATGGGCTCGGGTGTCACGTTTCGACACGTAGAATTAGGGTATCGGGTGATACATTCCGACACGTAGAATAGGGGATTGGGTGTCACGTTCCGACACGTAGTATTAGGGGATCGGAGTGTCACGTTCCGACACGATAATGATAGAGAGAATGAATCCTGAATTATGTTAATTTACTCAAATTTGAAGAACCTATTTTCCAAATGAGTTTGGTGTGGAGGCTTGAGTCCTCATAGGTGTGCTTGGTGTTGTTGCCAATGGTTCTTGTATATGTTGTTGTCACTTGTTGAGTAATGTAGTTGATTTTATATTGTTGTTCGATATATATCCCTTTCTATTTTGAGTTGGCCGATGATACCTACTCAGTATGTGTTCCTTGTACTGACCCTTAGTTGTATTTTTATTTTTGTTATTTATGGAGTGCAACAAACCTGCCATCAACATCGACTCGTCCGCAACTCTAGCCAATCTTCAGTATATCAGAATTCAGGGTGGGCTACTATTTCTAGCTCGGACTGGACTCTCTCCTTCACGTCTAGAGGTCTTGAAATTCGGACATGGACCATCTCTTTTACTTATTTTAGCTTTTAAATACTCTTAGAATTAGAAATTTGAGGATAGATGTTCTTGGTGTGATGACTTCCAGATTTTGGGGATAATAGTTGATAAATTTAAGAAGTTATTTAATTGATCTCGTTAATGAGTTTTAAGTCTTCCGCATTATATTTTGTTCATTATGTTTGAAATAATGGTAAGTGTTGGGGTTCAGATTTGTTGGTTCGCTCACATAGGAGGATAAGTGTGGGTGTCGCTCGCGGCTCATTTTGGGTCGTGACAAATTTGGTATCAAAGCATTAGGTTCGTTGGTCTCATCACACCAGAACAAGTCTAGTAGAGTCTTGAGGAACGGTAGGGGGACACCCTTACTTTTCTTTGAGAGGCTATAGGACTTTAGGAAAATTCCATTCTTTCTTTCTTTCGTGCTATAACTTGGATCCAATTGGTATCTAGGTGATACAAATTGGTATATGACATCCTCACTCTATTTCGCAGATAGTTAGAACTAGATCAAAAACGGTGCAAAACACAAACACCGGCAAGACAGGGTGCGTCTGAGCCAGCCACTGGGGCTGTAGCTCGAAGTGGAGAAGTGGCAAGAGGCCGTGGTAGAGGACACGGGAGGACGTCCTCTAGAGGTAGAGGACAAACACCTGGTCCAGCTAGTATAGGGTGGTGACTCCTCCACCGACTGATGAGGTAGTAAGAGAGGGTGAGGAAGGGGAAAATGAGCAGGTGCAAGATGAGGAACTACCACCCCAACCTATCCCAGAGATGATTAACCAGGTTCTTGCTTATCTTAGCGGGTTATCTGATCAGGGCCAGACACCTCCAGTGTTTTCTGCACCAGCTCCTCGGGTTCCGGGAGTAAACATGCAGCTGCTATGGCTCCCCGCATGGATGCCTCATTGGAAGTAGGCACGTTTCCTCGATTGACTACAGGGCCTATAATGACGAGTGATCAACATGAACTTTTCACTAAGTTCTTGAAATTGAAACCTCCAGTATTCAAGGGTGCTGAATCTGAGGATGCCTATGATTTTCTGGTTGATTGTCATAAGCTGCTGCATAAGATAGACATAGTAGAACGATTTGGTGTTGAGTTTGTGACCTATCAGTTTCAGGGGAATGCCAAAATGTAGTGGCGGTCGTATGTTGACTGTCAACCAGCACAGGCACCACCTATGACTTGGGCATCATTCTCTAGCTTGTTTATGGAGAAGTATATACCCCGGACTTTGAGGGATAGGAGGAGAGATGAGTTCCTGAGCCTAGAGCAAGGCAGGATGTCGGTTAGTGCTTATGAGGCTAAGTTTCGTGCACTATCCAGGTATGCCACCCAGCTTTGCATCAGTCCACAAGAGCGGACTCGCCATTTTGTGAAGTGATTGAGGTCATATTTGCAGATCCCAGCCTTACAGGTAGCTGCTGCAGCAAAATCCTTTCAGGAAGTGGTAGATTTTATGTTAGAGGTTGAGGGGGTGAAGCCAGACGACTTCACCATCGCATCGACATCTAAGAAGTTTCGTAAGGGAGGTGAGTTTAGTGGTACTTACTCCCGAGGGCAGAGTTCAGGAGGTTACCCAGTCCGACCTATTCAGTCTTCACTACAGGCTGTAGCTGGGGGTCCATCGCAGACCAGTCAGCATTTCTCTGAGTTTGGAGGTTATCCCCGTACTTCGTCGTTCTCACAGAGACCTATGCTTGACCCCAGAGAGTGTTATGGATGTGGAGAGACTGGACATATTAGGAGGTTTTGTCCAAAACAGAGTTAAAGACCCCCAATAGTTAGAGGTAGAGGTGGTCATGGGAGAGGCCGCCATTCTAGAGGACGTGGTGGCCAAGGTAATGGTGGTCACCAAATCAGCCGGGGTGGCGGGCAATCTGGAGCTACTGCAGCGCAACATGGTAGGGGGAACGGGCAGACAGGTGATAGGGCCCATTGTTATGCTTTCCCCGGGAGGTCTGAAGCAGAGACATCTGATGCAGATATCATAGGTAATCTTTTGGTTTGTGATTGCATGGCTTCTATATTATTTGATCCTGGATCCACATTTTCATATGTATCTTCCTCATTTGCTACTGGTCTTGATTTACATTGTGATTTGCTTGACATGTCTATTCGTGTTTCTACTCCGGTGGGTGAGTCTGTGATAGTTGAAAAAGTGTATAGGTCTTGTCTTGTGACTTTTGAGGGGAGCAATACTCACGTAGACTTGATTATTCTAGAAATGGTTGATTTCGATGTAATTCTGGGTATGACTTGGCTTTCTCCAAATTTTGCAATCTTCGATTGTAATGCTAAAACTTTAACATTGGCCAATCCTAGGACAGATCCGCTAGTGTGGGAGGGTGACTACACTTCCACTCTAGCTCGTATCATCTCCTTTCTCCGTGCTAAGAGAATGGTTAGTAAGGGTTGTTTAGATTTCTTGGCACATCTCAGGGATGATACTTCCCAAGTACCTTCGATTGAGTCTGTTTCGATAGTCCGTGAGTTTCTGGATGTGTTTCCCGCAGACCTTCCTGGTATGCCACCGGATAGGGATATTGATTTTTGCATTGATCTGGAACCGGGTACTCACCCCATTTCCATACCCCCTCATAGAATGGCTCCGGCTGAGTTAAGGGAGTTAGTGGCTCAACTTCTGGAGTTGTTAGGTAAAGGCTTTATTAGACCAAGTGCATCCCCTTGGGGTGCTCCTGTTTTATTTGTGAAGAAGAAAGATGGAAGTTTTCGGATGTGCATAGACTACAGGCAACTGAATAAGGTAACTATTAAGAACAAGTATCCTCTCCCTCGCATTGATGATTTTTTCGATCAGTTACAAGGTGCTTGTACCTTCTCAAAAATCGATTTGAGATCTGGTTATCATCAATTGAAAATACGGGCAACGGATGTGCCAAAGACTGCTTTTCGGACTAGGTATGGGCAGACTGCTTTTCGGACTAGGTATGAGCATTATGAATTCTTAGTAATGTCTTTTGGGCTTACAAGTGCCCCTGCTGCTTTCATGAGCTTGATTAACGGGATTTTTAAGCCATATCTGGATCTCTTTGTCATTGTGTTCATTGATGATATACTGATATACTCAAAGAGCAGGAAAGAACATGAGGAGCATTTGAGAATGGTATTGGAATTGTTAAGAGAGAAAAGACTTTATGCCAAATTCTCCAAGTGTGAGTTTTGGTTAGATTCAGTGTGCTTCTTGGGGCACGTGGTTTCTAAGGATGGAGTGATGGTGCATCCTTCTAAGATTAAAGCAGTGAAGAGTTGGGTAAGACCTACTAATGTTACACAGATAAGGAGCTTTGTTGGTTTAGCTAGCTACTACCGTCGATTTGTCAAGGGATTTTCTTCGGTTGATTCCCAACTGACAAATTTGACTAAGCAGAGTGTTACATTTGTATGGTCGTAAGAATGTGAATAAAGCTTCTAGAAACTCAAGACCTTGTTGACTACTGCACCAATTCTTACCTTGCCAATGGAAGGTAAGAATTTCATTGTTTATTGTGATGCATCTTATTCTGGGTTGGTGCAGTGCTAATGAAATAGAGGAATGTAATTGCTTATGCTTCGAGGAAATTAAAAGTGCATGAACGTAACTATTCGACCAATGATTTGGAGTTGGCTACAGTAGTGTTTGCATTAAAGCAATGGAGACATTATCTATATGGGGTTAAGTGTGAAGTCTATACAGATCATCGTAGTTTATTATATGCCTTTACTCAGAAAGATTTGAATTTGAGACAGAGGAGGTGGATGGAACTACTGAAGGACTATGATATTACTATTTTGTACCACCCAGGAAAAGCTAATGTTGTGGCAGATGCTTTAAGTAGAAAGGCAGGGAGCATGGGAAGTCTAGCTCACTTGCAGGTTTCTAGACGCACATTGGCTAGAGAAGTTCAGACTCTGGCTAATGACTTTATGAGGCTGAAAGTACTAGAGAAAGGAGGATTTTTGGCCTCTTTGGAGGCAAGATCTTATTTTCTTGACAAGATTAAGGGAAGGTAGTTTGTTGATGAGAAGCTGAGTCGGATTCGGAAGATAGTATTACGAGGAGAGGCTAAAGAGGCAAAAATTAATGAGGAAGGCATTTTGAGAATTAAGGGGAGGGTATGTGTGCCCCGTGTTGATGATTTCAGTCACACTATTCTTACAGAGGCTCATTGTTCAAGGTATTCTATACATCTTGGTGCAACCAAGATGTATCGTGACCTAAAGCAACATTTCTGGTGGAGTAGGATGAAGCGTGACATTGCTCATTTTGTTGCCCAATGCCCTAATTTTCAGTAGGTAAAGTATGAACACCAGAGGCCTGGAGGGACGCTCCAGAGAATGCCCAATCCTAAATGGAAGTAGGAGAGAATTGCAATGGATTTCGTAGTTGGTCTTCCAAAGATATTGGGTAAGTATGACTCCATTTGGGTAATTGTTGATAGGTTAACTAAGTCTGCTTACTTCATTTCGGTCAAGATGACTTACAATGCAGAGAACTTAACCAAACTCTATATCTCAGAAATTGTTCGATTGCATGGACTTCCACTTTCCATCATATCAGATAGAGGTACGCAATTTACTTCTAAGTTTTGAAGGACATTGCATGCTGAATTAGGTACTAGGTTGGATCTTAGTACTGCATTTCACCCTCAGACCGATGGTCAGTCTGAGCGAACGATTCAGGTGTTGGAGGATATGTTTCGTGCATGTGTGATAGAATTTGGTGGTCATTGAGATAACTTCTTACCCTTAGTAGAGTTTTCATACAATAATAGCTATCACTCAAGTATTGATATGGCCCCATTCGAGGCACTGTATGGGAGGAGATGTAGGTCTCCCATTGGTTGGTTTGATGCATTTGAAGTAAGACCATGGGGTACCGATCTCTTGAGGGAATCGTTAGATAAAGTAAAATTTATTCAGGAGAAGCTTCTAGCAGCCCAGAACAGGCAGAAAGAATATGCAGATCGAAAGGTTAGGGACTTGGATTTTATGGAGGGTGAACAAGTCTTACTGAAGGTTTCACCCATGAAAGGGTGATGCGATTTGGTAAGCGAGGTAAGCTTAGTCCCAGGTATATTGGTCCATTTGAAGTTCTGAAGCGCGTGCGGGAGGTGGCTTATGAATTAGCCTTGCCTCCAAGACTGTCAGGAGTGCACCCGGTATTGCAGGTGTCTATGCTGAAAAGATACCATGGGGATGGAAATGACATTATTCGTTGGGATTCAGTCCTCCTTGATGAGAATTTGTCTTATGAGGAGGAGCCTGTTGCTATTTTAGATAGAGAAATCCGGAAGTTGAGATCAAGGGAGATTGCATCCATCAAGGTTCAATGGAAGAATCGGCCAGTTGAAGAGTCCACTTGGGATAAGGTGGTTGATATGCAAGAAAGATATCCACACCTTTTTACAGATTCAGGTACTCTTTCTCGCCCTTATTTTTATTCTTGTGATCGTTCGAGGACGAACGATGGGTAAATTGGTATCTATTGTAACGACCTGTTTAGTTGTGTCGAGCAGCAGAATCATTTGTGATAAAAACTGACTGGGTCGACGGATCACGCGACGGACCGTCATGGTCATGCGACTTTACAATACCACCCAATACGTAAAGTCGTCTATATGCTTAATTGTGTGGTTGCATGAATGTGATTATGAAATTGTGATGTATTAGAATGATGAGACTGTTGAATCTTATCCTTAAATCCTCTTTATTAAGATGATGCATTGACAAAAAAAAAAGAGGCTTGATGAACTAAAGCAATGAGATTAGGGGATCGGGTGTCACGTTCTGACACGTAGCATTAGGGGATCGGGTGTCACATTCCGACATGTAGCATTAGGGGATCGGGTGTCACGTTCTGACACATAGAATTAGGGGATCGGGTGTCACGTTCCGACACGTAGAATTAGGGGATCGGGTGTCACGTTCCAAAACGTAGTATTAGGGGATCGGAGTGTCACGTTTCGACACGATAAGGATAGAGAGTATGAATCCTGAATTATGTTAATTTACTTAAATTCGAAGAACCTATTTTCCAAATGAGTATGGTGTGGAGGCTTGAGTCCTCATAGGTGTGCTTGGTGTTTTTGCCAATGGTTCTTCTACTTGTTGTTGTCACCGGTTGAGTAATGTAGTTGATTTTATATTATTGTTCGATATATATCCCTTTCTATTAATAGTTGGCCGATGATACCTACTCAGTACGTGTTCCTTGTACTGACCCCTACTTGTATTTTTCTTTTTGTTATTTGTGGAGTGCAGCAAACGTGCCATCAACTTCGACTCGTCCGCAATTCTAGCCAGTCTTCAATATATTAGAATTCAGGGTGAGCTACTATTTCTAGCTCGGACTGGACTCTCTCCTTCACGTCTTGAGGTCTTGAAATTCGGACATGGACCATCTCTTTTACTTATTTTAGGTTTTAAATACTCTTAGAATTAGAAATTTGAGGATAGCTGTTCTTGGTGTGATGACTTCAAGATTTTGGGGATAATAGTTGATAAATTTAAGAAGTTATTTAATTGATCTCGTTAATGAGTTTTAAGTCTTCCGCATTATATTTTGTTCGTTATGTTTGAAATAATGGTAAGTGTTGGGGTTCAGATTTGTTGGTTCGCTCACATAGGAGGATAAGTGTGGGTGCCACTCGCGGCTCATTTTGGGTCGTGTCAAACATATCATAGATTGCAAATATACACAAGGAAAAGCACAAATACATATACTAAGTACACGAATAATAAATAAAGAAATACAAGATATAAAAGCTAAAACACATATAAAATATGTACATTTAGGAGGTTCAGAAATATTAATAAAAGCTTGTTTTAGAGAAGGAATAGATACACCTATTGAAATATACTTAGCAGATGATAGAATTATACGCCCTATAGAAAAGAAATGTAATTAGTGAAGTAAAATGAAACTTAATATACCAAAAATTTTAATTTATAATAAGTGCCAACTACTCAGTAGCATTAACAGACAGAAATATAGTTAAATCATTAGTTTTGTATTGGAAGATGTCTGGAATAGAGCTAGCACCAGGAAGTAAAATATTCACTACAAGATGTAAAAACTTATATATATTAACAACAAAACACAAAGTAACAGCGAGAAATAAAATTTATAGAATAAAAGTAGAAAATCCCTTTGAAAAAATAATTACTATAATCGATAATAATGACTATAGTTTCAAAGAAATTGACATTGAAGGAGATATAGAAATAGTAAAAGAAATATTAAGTACTTCAAGCGTACCAAATACACTAACAAGAACTACCTCATCAAGAATGAGTATATCTAGAAGAAACTATTAAATTCCGAAAAATTTATTAGAAGATATAACAACATATCATTATTTTATAACAGGAATAATAGACCAAAGAAGATATAAAATTCTAATAAATACAGGACAAGAAGAAAAATACATAATAAGAGAATTAGTATTAGAAACAGAAATTATAAAAACAGGACAATTATGCCCCGGACTACCTGGCGAGATAATAAGTACGAACGAAGAAATAACAGAAAATGAAATAATTATAGGAGGAATACCGTTAATAATACCATTTAAAATTTATCAAGGAAACCAGAATATTACATTAGGAATAAAATTGTTAGAAAAAGTTAAACCATGCAATATAGAAAATGAACAACTAACAATAACTTGTCGAAATAAGAAAATAATCATTAAAAGAACAAAATGAATAATGAAAATATTTATACTTGCAAAAATTATTGTAGAAGGATATCACAACAGATATTATACCCCTATGATAGATACAGGAGCAGAAGCAAACATATTTAAATATAATTGTTTAGCAGAAGATAAATGGGAAAAATTAAAAACACCTATGGTAGTAAAATGATTTAATAATGAAGGAATTATGATTACATATAAAGCAAGAAATATAAAAATACAAATATGGGATAAAATACTAACAATAGAAGAAATATACAATTTTGAATTTACAACGAAAGATATGTTATTAGGAATGCCATTTTTAGATAAATTTTATCCACATATAATAACAAAAACACATTGGTGGTTTACTACACCATGAGGGAATAAGATAGGAGCAAAAAGAGTAAATAACAAACAACGTAAACCTATAGAATGGATAAAAGAAAGTGAAAAAATAAACCAAGAAATGGAAAATATAAATAAAAAATAAATAACACAATTAGAAATTATCATATTTACAATAGATAAAGTTAAAATAATTAATGAACACCTAGAATTACTTTATAGTGAAAATCCATTACAAGAATGGGAAAAACATAAGACAAAAATAAAAATTGAATTAATAGACGAAAACAACATAATAACACAAAAACCATTAAAATATAATTTTGATGATTTAAAAGAATTCAAAGTACATATAGATGAACTATTAGAAAATAATTATATACAAGAAAGCAATAGTAAACATACAAGTCCAGCATTTATAGTTAATAAACATAGTGAACAAAAAGGAGGTAACAGTAGAAGGGTTATAGATTATCGCAACCTAAATGCTAAAACTAAAACATATAATTACCCAAAACCGAATAATATACTAAAAATAATACAAATACAATGATATAACTATTTTAGTAAATTTGACTGTAAATCAGGATTTTATCACCTAAAACTAGAAGAAGAATCTAAACAGCTAACTACATTCACAGTAACGCAAAGTTTTTATAAATGGAATGTTTTACCATTTGGATATAAAAATGCACCAGGTAGATATCAACATTTTATGGATAACTATTTTAACCAATTAGAAAATTGTATTGTATATATAGATGATATATTATTATATTCTAAAACACAAGATGAACATATAAGGCTATTAGAAAAATTTATACATATAATTAAACATTCAGATATAAGTTTAATTAAAAAGAAAGCAGAAATCATGAAACCACAGATAGAATTTCTAGGAATACAAATAGATAGAAATGGAATAAAAATGCAAAACCACATAATAGTATGTAAATAGTATGTCGGCTATAAAGGCCATTATTAGAGTATTTTGTCGTTTTGTGTCGGCCAGAGATAAGGTGGCCATAAATAAAAAGTTGTGTCGGCCATAAAGTAAAGTGCCATTATTATTAAAGTATTTTATCGTTTTGTGTCGGCCAAATGATATAAGGCCAAATGTAAAGCATATTGTCGGCCATTTTCATTTGGCCAAGTTTGTAAAATTATTGTATAAATAGAGGGCTTCTCCCTCAGTAATAAACAAGCTACTTCTAATCAACTCTCCTCTTCACTCTCTTTTCTCTCTTAACTATAAAAATCCGCTTCCAACCCAAATTGGTATCAGAGGTAGATAACTAAAATAAGCTATGGAGAACAAAGAAGAATCAAAAGATCTACCGAAACAGATATACTCATTTAAATTTATGAGTAGCTAAACTGATTTATTCCTGATTATCTCTTGTTGATTATAATTTCTTATTATGCTTTAATAATGTTATAATAGCCATCTTTAGAAAATTTGCTACATAAATATTCTGCGAATAGGTATACCCAGATTTTGCTACAGAAATATTCTGTATTATGTGGTTTTGTATCTTTATTCCATTTCTATCTATTTAAATTCCTAGAAATTATATATGTGGTTTCATGATTTCTGTTTTCTTTTTACTTAAACTTATACCTGAATGTTTAATTATATGTATAAATTTTTCTAATAGCCTTATATGTTCATCTTGTGTTTTAGAATATAATAATATATCATCTATATATACAATACAATTTTCTAACTGGTTAAAATAGTTATTTAAAAAATGTTGATATCTACCTGGTGCATTTTTATATCCAAATGGTCAAACATTCCATTCGTAAAAACCTTGCGGTACTGTGAATGTTGTTAGCTGTTTAGATTCTTCTTCTAATTTTAGGTGTTAAAATCCTGATTTACAGTCAAATTTACTAAAATAGTTATATCCTTGTATTTGTCTTATTTTTAGTATCATATTCGGTATTGGGTAATTATATGTTTTAGTTTTAGCATTTAGGTTGCGATAATCTATAATCATTCTACTTTTACCTCATTTTTGTTCACTATGTTTATTAACTATAAATGCTGGACTTGTATGTTTACAATTGCTTTCTTGTATATAATTATTTTCTAATAGTTCATCTATATATACTTTGAATTCGTTTAAATCATCAAAATTATATTTTAATGATTTTTGTGTTATTATTCTGTTTTCGTTTATTAATTCAATTTTTTTTGTCTTATGTTTTTCCCATCCTTGTAATGGATTTTCATTATAAAGTAATTTTAGTTGTTCATTAATTATTTTAACTTTATCTATTGCAAATATGTTAATTTATAATTTTGTTATTTGTTTTTTATTTATATTTTCCATTTCTTGGTTTATTTTTTCACTTCCTTTTATCCATTCTATAGGTTTACGTTGTTTGTTATTTACTCTTTTTGCTCATATCTTATTTCCGCATGGTGTAGTAAACCATCAATGTGTTTTTGTTATTATATGTGGGTAAAATTTATCTAGAAATGGCATTCCTAATAACATATCTTTCGTTGTAAACTCAAAATTGTACAGTTCTTCTATTGTTAGTATTTTAGCTATATTTGTATTTTTATATTTCTTGCTTTATATGTAATCATACTTCCTTCATGCCCATGACGGTCTATCGTGGGGTCCGTCGACTCAGCCAGTTTTTCCAGAAATAAAATCTGCTGCTCAAAACGACTAAACAGGTCGTTACAATAGATACCAATTTACCCATCGTTCGTCCTCGAACGATCATAAGAAGAAAAATAAGGGAGAAAAGAAGTACCTGAATCTGTAAACAGGTGTGGGTATCTTTCTTGCATATCAGCCTCTTTCTCCCAAGTGGCTTCTTCAACGGGTCGATTCTTCCATTGAACTTTGATGGATGCAATCTCCCTTGACCTCAACTTGCGAACTTCTCTATCTAAAATAGCAACAGGATCCTCCTCATAAGACAAATTTTCATCAAGCAGAACTGAATCCCAACGAATGATGTAGTTTCCATCCCCATGGTATCTTTTTAACATAGACACATGAAATACCGGATGCACTCCGGACAGCCCTGGAGGCAAGGCTAACTCATAAGACACCTCCCCTACTCGCTTAAGTACTTCAAAGGGACCAATATACCTTGGGCTTAGTTTTTCTCTTTTACCAAACCGCATCACCCCTTTCATGAGCGAAACCTTCAGTAAGACTTGCTCACCCTCCATAAACTCCAAGTCTCTAACCTTTCGATCTGCATATTCCTTTTGCCTACTTTGCGCCGCTAAAAGCTTTTCTTGAATAGATTTCACTTTCTCTAATGAATCCCTCAAAAGGTCAGTACCCCAAGGTCTGACCTCAAATGCATCAAACGAACCAATGGGAGACCTACATCTCCTCCCATAAAATGCTTCAAATGGGGCCATATCAATACTTGAGTGATAGCTATTGTTGTAGGAGAACTCTGCTAAGGGTAAGAAGCTATCCCAATGGCCACCAAATTCTATCACACATGCACGAAGCATATCCTCCAACACTTGAATCGTTCGCCCAGACTGACCATCGGTCTGAGGATGGAACGCAGTACTAAGGTCCAACCTAGTACCCAATTCCGCATGCAATGTTTTCCAAAACATAGAAGTAAACTGCGTACCTCTATCTGATATAATGGAGAGTGGAACCCCATGCAATCGCACCACTTCCGAGATGTAAAGTTTGGCTAACTTCTCTGCATTGTAAGTCACCTTAACCGGAATGAAGTGAGCAGACTTAGTTAACCTATCAACAATTACCCAAATGGAGTCATACTTACCCATTGTCTTGGGAAGACCAACCACGAAGTCCATTGCAATCCTTTCCCACTTCCATTCAGGAATGGGCATTCTCTGAAGTATTTCTCCGGGCCTCTGTTGTTCATACTTTACTTGTTGACAGTTTGGACATTTGGCAACAAAATCAACAATGTCACGCTTCATTCTACTCCACCAAAAGTGTTGCTTTAGGTCACGGTACATCTTGGTTGCACCAGGATGTATAGAGTACCTTGAACTATGAGCCTCTATCAGAATAGTGTTGATCAAATCATCAACTCGGGGTACACATACCCTTCCCTTGATTCTCAAAACACCTTCCTCATCGATTTGTGCTTCCTTAGCCTCTCCTCGCAATACTTTATCTTGGATTCTGCTTAGTTTCTCATCATCAAACTGTTTTCCCTTAATCTTGTATGATCTTGCCTCCACACAAGCCAACAATCCTCCCTTCTCATTTACTTCTAACCTCATAAAGTCGTTAGCCAGAGTCTGAACCTCTCTAGCCAATGGGCGTCTAGAAACTTGCAAGTGAGCTAGACTTCCCATGCTCCCTGCCTTTCTACTTAAGGCGTCTGCCACAACATTAGCCTTTCCCGGATGATACAAGATAGTGATATCGTAGTCCTTCAGTAGTTCCATCCATCTCCTCTGTCTCAAATTCAAATCTTTTTGAGTAAAGACATACTGTAGGCTACGATGATCCGTGTATACTTCACACTTAACCCCATACAGATAGTGTCTTCATTACTTTAATGCAAACACTACCGCAGCCAATTCAGAATCATGGGTCGGATAATTACTTTCATGCACCTTTAATTGCCTCGAAGCATAAGCAATTACATTCTTCTCCTGCATTAGCACTGCACCCAAACACGAATAGGATGCATCACAATAAACAATGAAGTTCTTACCCTCCACGGGCAAGGTTAGAATTGGTGCAGTAGTCAACAAAGTCTTGAGCTTCTGAAAGCTTTCCTCACATTCGTCCGACCATACAAATAGAACATTCTGCTTAGTCAAGTTCGTCAGTTGGGAAGCAATAGAAGAGAATCCCTTGACAAATCGGCGGTAGTAGCTAGCTAACCCAACAAAGCTCCTTATTTCTCACACATTAGTAGGTCTTACCCAATTCTTCACTGTCTCAATCTTAGAAGGATCCACCATCACTCCATCCTTAGAAACTACATGCCCCTAGAAGGACACTGCATCTAGCCAAAACTCACACTTAGAGAACTTGGCATAAAGCTTTTTCTCTCTCAACATTTCCAATACCATTCTCAAATGCTCCTCATGTTCTTTCTTGCTCTTTGAGTATATCAGTATATCATCAATAAATACGATCACAAAGAGATCCAGATATGGCTTAAAAATCCCGTTCATCAAGCTCATGAACGCAGCAGGGGCATTCATAAGACCAAAAGACATCACTACAAATTCGTAATGCCCATACCTGGTTCGAAAAGAAGTCTTTGGCACATCCGTTGCCCGTATTTTCAATTGATGATAACCGGATCTCAAGTCAATCTTAGAGAAGACACAAGCACCTTGTAACTGATCGAACAAGTCATCAATGCGAGGAAGAGGTTACTTGTTCTTAATAGTTACTTTGTTCAACTGCCGGTAATCTATGCACATCCGAAAACTTCCATCCTTCTTCTTCACAAACAAAACCGGAGCACCCCAAGGAGATGCACTTGGTCTAATGAAGCCTTTGCTCAACAACTCTTGAAGTTGGGCCTTTAACTCTCTTAACTCCGCGGGAGCCATTCTATAAGGGGGTATAGAAATGGGGCGAGTGCCCGGTTCAAGATCAATACAGAAGTCAATATCCCTATCTGGTGGCATGCCAGGAAGATCTGCAGGGAACACATCCAAAAACTCACGGACTATCGAAACTGACTCAATTGAAGGAACTTGGGTAGTATCATCCCTGAGGTGTGCCAAGAAAGCTAAACAATCCTTACTAACCATTCTCGTAGACCGAAGAAAGGAGACGATACGAACCGGGTTGGAAGTGTAGTCGCCCTCCCACACTAACGGATCTGTCCCAGGCTTGGCTAACGTCACAGTTTTAGCATTACAATCCAAGATCGCAAAATTCGGAGAAAGCCAAGTCATACCCAGAATTACATCAAAGTCAACCATTTCTAAGATAACCAAATCTACATAAGTGTTGCTCCACACAAAAGTCACCAAACAAGACCTATATACCTTTTAAACTATCACAGACTCACCCACCGGAGTAGAAACACGAATAGGCATGTCAAGTAATTCACAAGGTAAATTAAGACCATTAGCAAATGAAGAAGATACATAAGAAAATGTGGATCCAGGATCAAACAATACAGAAGCCATGCAATCACAAACCGAAAGATTACCTGTGATGACAGCATCAGATGTCTCCGCCTCAGATCTCCCAGGGAAAGCGTAACAATGGGCCCCATTACTTGTCTGTCCGTTGCCCCTACCATGTTGTGCTGTAGTGGCTCCAGTTTGCCCATCACCCTGGCCGTTTTGGTGACCACCATTACCTCGACCACCGCGTCCTCCAGAATGACGGCCTCTTCCATAACTACCCCTACCTCTAACCATTAGAGGTCTGTAATTCTTTTTTGGACAATACCTCTTGATGTGTCCAGTCTCCCCACATCCATAACACTCTCTGGACTCAAGCATAGGTCTCCCAGAGAAGTGTTGACCGGTCTGAGGTGGACCCCCAACTACAGTCTGCAGTGAAGACTGAATTGGTCGAACTGAGTAACCTCCGGAACCCTGTCCTCTAGAGTAAGAACCATTAAACTCACCTCCCTTTCGAAACCTTTTTGATGTCGATGCCATGGTGAAGTCATCTGGCTTCACTCCTTCCACCTCTATCACGAAGTCTACCACTTCTTGAAAAGATTTCGCTGTAGCTTCTACCTGTAAGGCTGAAATTCGCAACTCTGATCTCAACCGCTTCACAAAACGGAGAATCAGCTCTTGTGGACTGAAACATAGTTGGGTGGCATACCGGGATAATGCACGAAACTTAGCCTCATAAGTAGTAACCGACATCCTACCTTGCTCTAGGCTCAAGAACTCATCTCTTTTCCTATCCCTCAAGGTCCGGGGGATATACTTCTCCATAAACAAGCTAGAGAATGAGGCCCAAGTCATAGGTGGTGCCTCTGTTGGTTGACACTCGACATGTGACCGACACCACATTTTGGCGTTCCCTTGAAACTGATAAGTCACAAACTCAACACCAAACCGTTCTACTATACCCATCTTGTGTAGTAGCTCGTGACAGTCAACCAGAAAATCGTAGGCATCCTCAGATTCAGCACCCTTGAAGACTGGAGGTTTCAATTTCAAGAACTTACTGAAAAGTTCATGCTGATCATTTTTCATTATAGGCCCTGTAGTCAGACGTGGAAACGTGCCTATTTCCAATGAGGCATCCATGCGGGGAGCCATAGTAGCCGCATGTTGTACCTCCGGAACCTGAGGTGCTGGTGCAGAAAACACTGGAGGTGCCTGACCCTTATCAGATAACCCCATAAGATAAGCAAGAACCTGATTGATCATCTCTGGGGTAGGTTGGGGTGGCAATTCCTCATTTTGCACTTGTTCATTCTCCCCTTCCTCACCCTCTCTTACTACTTCCTCAGTCGGTGGAGGAGTCACTGCCCTAGCATCAGATGGGCTAGGTACTTGTCCTCTTCCTCTAGAGGACGTCCTCCCATGACCTCTACCACAGCCTCTTGCCACTGCTCTTCCTCGAGCCACAGCCCCAGTGGCTGGCTCAGACGTTTCTTGTCTTGCCGGTGTCGGTGTTGGCGCAGTCGTTGCTCTAGTTCTAACCATCTGCGAAATAGAGTGAAGATGGTCAGATACCAATTTGTATCACCTAGATACCAATTGGATTCAAGTAGTAGCACGAAAGAAAGAAAGAAAGAATGGAATTTTCCTAATGTCTTATAGCCTCTCAAAGAAAAGTAAAGGCGTCCCCCTACCGTTCCTTAAGACTCTACTAGACTCGTTCTTGTGTGATGAGACCAACGAACCTAATGCTCTGATACCAAGTTTGTCACGACCCAGCCTGGGATTACGCAGCCTGTGACGGCCCGTCGTGCCTGCGATGGTCCGTCCTGCTGCTCCGTCACAGAGTTCAGAGACTCAATTACATGAAAGGGTCTGTGACGGTACATCGTGTCCACGATGGTCCGTCCTTCCATTCCGTTACGAAGTTCAGAGAGTCGATTTCAGTACCCAAATTTCAGAATTCTAAGTATTTTGAAACGAGACCCCCTAGAAGGTCCGTCGTGCCCATGACGGTCCATCGTGGGGTCCGTCGACTCAGCCAGTTTTTCAAGAAATAAAATCTGCTGCTCAAAACGACTAAACAGGTCGTTACATAAATAGTGGGTTACTTTTATCATAATGGATTATATGATAATTAGGGTAAAAGAAAAAGAATCTGCAGAAGAAAAATAAAAAGAATAGAAAGAGAGAACGAGCGAGAGAGAGAGAACGAAGAGGACAGCAAACGCATTGGGAAGGTAGCTTGATTGATCATGATTATTCGGTGGAGGTAGGTTATGATTTATTTCTATGTGATAGGTAAACTCTAAATAGCGATCGATATGTATCGGGTGATATTGTAAAGTCTTCTACGTGCTTGATTGTGTGTTTGTGTGTTTTGATTTTGTAATTGTGGTGGGTTAGAATGATGAGACTGTTGAATCTTCAATCTTAAATCCTCTCTATTAAGATAACGCTTTGACATAAAGAAGGCTTGATGAAATAAAAATAATGAGATAAATGGATCGGAGTGTCACGTTCCGACACGTATTAGGGGATCAGAGTGTCACGTTCTGACACGGTATATGGGATTAGAGTGTCATGTTCAAACACGATAATAATAAAGAGAAGGAATCTTGAATTATGTTAATATACTCAAATTCAAAGAACCTATTTCCCAAATGAGTATGGTGTAGAGGCTTGAGTCCTCGTAGGTGTGCTTGGTGTTGTTGCCAATGGTTCTTGTACTTGTTGCTTGTCACCTGTTAAGTATTGTGGTTGATTTTATATTATTATTCAGTATATATTGTTTTCTATTTTGAGTTGGCCGATGATACCCACTCAGTACGTGTTCCTTGTACTGACCCCTACTTGTAATTTTCTTCTTTGTTATTTGTGGAGTGCAGCAAGCGTGCCATCGACTTTGACTCGTCCTCAGCTCTAGCCAGTCTTCAGCACATCAGAGTTCAGGGTGAGCTATTATTCCTAGCTCGTGCTGGATTCTCTCTTTCACGTCTTGATGTCTTGAAGTTCGGACATGGACCATCTTTTTACTTATTTTAGCTTCTTAAATACTCTTAGATTTAGAAATTTGAGGATAGATGTTCTTGGTGTGATGACTTCCAGATTTTGGGAATAATAAGTATTAAACTTTAGAAGTTTATTTTTACTATTCACAATTGATATACCGGTAAATGTTGGAATTTAAGATTTGTTGGTTCGCTCACCTAGGAGGATAAGTGTGGGTGGCACTCGCGGCTCGTTTTGGGTCGTGACATCAGTCATTATGTTTCATCTTCTATTTTATCATTATCTATATAAATATTTTCTTCCTCATTTTCAAATTCTATATATGATACTTCATATATACTATCATTTTCACTTAATTCATAGTCTATATATTCTATTTGTATTTATTCATCATTATTTCTGCAATTTGTTTTCTTTTTGGATCTTTAGGTAACTTACAGTCTCTAGCTAAATGTCCTAACTTTCCGCAATTATAACAAGTACATTGTGATATTTTTCTTTTTGGTCTATATGGTCTTTGTATTTTATAATTTTTTACATAATATCTTTGTCTTGATTTTTATATTCATACCTAGTTTTAGTTTTTCTATAATTTTTATATTTTCTAGCTTTTTGCTTTTTATAGTATTTGTTTGTACATCCAAATTGTGGTGTTGTTTTATTTTTACAACAGGCTAAATTTTTAATTAATACTTTTTTCATTTTTATTTTTTATTTTTATTTTTCACATAGTTGTATAAACCATTGATGTAAAATTTTTATTCTAGATCCTAAAGTATCTGTTAATCCATCATTATTCCAATCTTTAATTATTTTTGTACTGAATGGTTCTGGTAATTTTGGTAAATATTGCTGTCTTATTTCTTTTGCTTCATTCATATTATATCTTGCTTTGTTATAATATTCTTTAAATGCACATGTGTATTCTTCTATGTAACACATTTTACATATAGCTAATTTTGTTATAAGTTGCCTATTTATTGTTTTTTCTCTATTTTTCTCTCTTATATCTGTGGTCATACCACCAAATTCATTTCTTATTGCTAATTCATATTAATCTAATATATCTATATTTGTTGATGATGGAGATCCATCTATTTTTTATCACTTCTAAGTGTTTCTATTCTTGAGGTAGATTTTCTATCCATAATTTTGTTGTTCCTACAAATGTTCTTTCTATATATCTTGGCGTTTCTCTAGTTGTTATTTTATTATCAATTAGTAGTTTAGATGTATTTCCTATCCATAGTAATATTGCTTTGTTTATATCTGTAACACAATCTAAATCTAAAAAATTATATTGTTCAGTTATTGGCTTAGGTGTCCATTTTTTATTTAATCTGCTACTCCATATTGCGTTTGTTCTATCTGATTGTTCATAATTTTCTGTATAATATGTTGGTGGTGTCCATTTAGGACTAGTTCTAGGACTATTATTTTGGGTTTTAACTCCTGATGTGCTACGTCGATTCATATATCCTGTGTTTATTTCTAATTTTTTCGGTATATTTACTTGTTCTAAAATTTATGTGTATGTTTCACTTATATCACTTATTTCTGAGTTTTCATCATTTATTGTATCCGATTCATTTTCGTCTATTTCATTTACTTCAAGATTTTCATTTAATTTTTGTTTCATCTCATTTATTTCATTAGTTAATTCGAGCTCTTTATCTTTTTTCTATCTGTTTCTCTTTTTGTTTAGTTTCATATAATAATTCTAACTTAGCTAATTCTTTTTCTAATTCACATATTCTTGTATTTTTTTATTTCTTCTAGATGTTGTACTTCTTGCTTTGCTTGCAATTTTATCTTTTCAATATCTTTTGACTTATCTATTTCTTCATTTTCTTTTGTTATTCTTTTCATAGATGTTAGACTATCTTCTAATTTCGCTGTATCTTTTTCTAGCATCAAATATAAGTTATTTCGTATTTTTTTTTATATCTTCTTCCTAAATTTGAAAATATTATTTTTATTGTAAGTCCATCATGGTTTTCATATGTCTTTTCGTCTACTACAAATTCTTCTTTATTCATTATAATTTATAAATTATATTATGTTGTAACCTATATTCAAGGCAATCTATTTGTATTTCTAACATAACTATAACTTTTCTTTGTGCTAATATTGATTTTTTACATACTCCTGCCAACATTTTTTCTTTTAATCTTTCTTTCCTATGTTGTAGTTCTTGTATTTTTTCATATATTTTTTCTATCAGTTGTTGCTTGTTCAGATCGTTTTTTCAAATAATAAACATATTTATATTCTGTTTTTGAAATTATGTTTATCAAATGATTTGTCTTATCATTACTTGTTTTAGTAAGTTGTGATAGTTCATATTCTATGTATAAAGGTTTTAACTTTTTCCATATCTTTGATACTTTTCGTTCTATCTTGGTTTTTGTTATTTTAGTTACTTTACTTGATGTTGTATTATTTTTCATATTTCTAATAAAATATTTTTTCATAATATTCTTTTTTAAGTAGATCTAATCGTTATATTACATTTGCGTTGTTTGCAATATATTCTAGATATTCTCTAACAAATGATAGAATTATACACCCTATAGAAAAAAGTATAATTAGTGTAGTAAAAGGAAACTTAATATACTAAAAATTTAAATTTATAATAGGTGTCAACTACTCAGTAGCATTAACAGACAGAAATATAGATAAATCATTAGTTTTGTATTGGATGAAGTCTGGAATAGAGCTAGCACTAGGAAGTAAAATATTCACAGCAAGATGTAAAAACTTATATATATTAACAAAAAAACACAAAGTAACAGCGAGAAATAAAATTGATAGAATAAAAGTATAAAATCCCTTTGAAAAAATAATTACTATAATAGATAATGACTATAGTTATAAAGAAATTGACATGGAAGAGGATTTAGTAATAGTAAAAGAATGATTAAGTACTTCAAGCGCACCAAATACACTAACAAAAACTTTCATATCATTTTTTCAAATAATAAACATATTTATATTCTGTTTTTGAAATTATGTTTATCAAATGATTTGTCTTATCATTCCTTGTTTTAGTAAGTTGTGATAGTTCATATTCTATGTATAAAGGTTTTAACTTTTTCCATATCTTTCGTACTTTTCTTTCTATCTTGGTTTTTGTTATTTTAGTTACTTTATTTGATGTTGTATTATTTTTCATATTTCTAATAAAATATTTTTTCATAATATTCTTTTTTAAGTTTATCTAATCGTTGTATTTCATTTGCGTTGTTTGCAATATATTCTAGATATTCACTTTCTCGGGTTCTTAAGTACATATACAAATTTTCAACTAATAATTTTTTTTCTAGATCTATGTTTTCTTTAGTTTCATTCCAATATTGTAGTTACGTATAATTTATCATTGATCTCTGAATATTTCTAGATCATCATATAAGTCTATGTCAAAATTATTATCATAAAAATCATCTTGTATAACTAATTCAGCTCAGCCTTGGGTTGTTATTTCTATTACTTCATATGTTAATAATTTATTTTAAATTGTTCATTTTATATCAGTATTCAAATTTTTCAATATATAGAGTATTAATATTTTATAATTAACATCGTCATCTAATAGGTAGGAGTTCATTTTGGTCATATTTTCGCTAAAACTTTATTCCTTCCAACCTCTTAATAGATTATACTTATTTATTATGTAAGAATAATGGTTTAATAATCATCTCGTCTGGTTACTACTACAGTTTTCTTCTTTGATCAGTTACCCTAACAACGCCTCAACTTTATTTACTCCCCTAAACGGCCTTCTTGCCTATCAGTTCAACCGTAGGATGGCATAGTCTGGGTATACCTATTCGCAAAATATTTCTATAGCAAACTTTCTAAAAATGATTATTATAATATTATTAAAGCATAATAATCAATTATAATCAACAAGAGATTATCAGGAATAAATCAGTTTGGCTACTCATAAATTTAAATGAGTATACTTGTTTCTATAGATCTTTTGATTCTTCTTTGTTCTCCATAGCTTATTTTTTTTATCTAGCTCTGATACCAATTTGGGGTGGAAGCGGATTTTTATAGTGAAGAGGGAAAAGAGAGTGAAGATGAGAGTTGATTAGAAGTTGATTGTTTATTACTAAGGGAGAAGCCCTCTATTTATACAACAATTTTACAAACTTGGCCAATAGAAAATGGCTGACAATATGCTTTACATTTTGCCTTATATAATTTGGCCGATACAAAATGATAAAATACTTTAATAATAATGGCCCTTTACTTTATGGCCGACACAACTTTTTACATATGGCCACCTTATCTCTTGCCGACACAAAATGATAAAATACTTTAATAATGGCCTTTATAGCCGACATACTATTTACATACTACTTTTACATATTTACTCCAGCTGTATATCTCGAATATAATTATCTTCTCCTTCACACTTTGAACATAGATGATCGGGATATTTTTGTCCTATTATTTTACAATATATTGTCATTAAATTAGGAGAAATAAAATTTTTCGTAATTGCTCTTGTTGTAGGTGTTTGCTTTGTTTTAATAGGCTTAATATCCACTTTCTTAGGTCTTCCATATCTGCTGCTCGAATATCTCTGCAGTTGGATTATATGATTGTCTGATCTCTGTTGTAGTAACTCCAGATTGCATTTTCGTTCAAATAGTTGTTTGTTATTTCATTTAATATAGTAGCTATTCCAATAGTTCTCTTATTTGCGTAAAACTCTGGAATATCCACCATTTGTATTTCTTCTTGTGTATCTATTTTTTCAAGGATTATCATTTCCCTAGTTAATCCAATCTTAATAGCTTGTATCGTAGGCTTGATCTCATTATATAGTATTTCTGCTGTAGCTGAATAGAACTTTATGTAAAATAGAGTTCCTTTAGTTACTCTCTTGTACTGTAAAAATGCCTTATATAATTCTGGTATCTTGGATACTTATTCTCCTGTTATTGTATATACAGTACTTAATCCATAGTTGTAGCAGGTTGCTACTAGGTATGGATTTGTTCCAGGTTGTGCGATTAGCTTGTTATAACCTTGTAAATATTGGGTTATATAGTCTTCATTCAGGTTTTTTGTATCTTTTGCTCTGGGGTTTCTATTTAGGAAAGTTTGTATCTTGTATATATTTTCTATATACATTCTAGTGATGTGGTTGTATGTCTGTTTCAGTGAATCTAAGCTGGCTTTATAAGTATTTATATGTGGAGGTACGAATACATCTTTTTGGGTATTTTGAGGAGTATATGGTTTAGAAAATAATTTATTCATATTTGCATTTGTATATTTTACCTTAGCTTCCTCCTTTTTTGTAGATGGTCCTGCTGTAGATGTACTTCCTGCTGTAGCTGAGCTCCCTGCAGATGTATATATCTTTTTGTTTTGGGTTTTTAGGTGTTTCGTATCGTCATCTTCTAGCTCCGCATTTTTAAGTCATGCTGCTGACTTAGCTCTGCATATTTTAAGTCATGCTGCTGACTGTTAATTGTTTCTTTTAATACATGTACATCTTTTTATATTTTCTCCATCTTTTGACGAAGATTTTTCATCATAGTCTTTCATTGCTTCTCCTGAAGATAGTCTGCAACAAGTTTTTGTCAGTTTTATTACCCTCAATTGTTAATGTAAAATTTAATATATTAATACCAATCTCCTTATTTCTTTTGTTGTAACGAATCCTCTACCTTTTTAGTTATCCACCAATTTACCTGTGTATTATCTGTTCTTACAATAAATTTATTGTAAACAATATATGGTTCAAATGCTAATAAACACTTATATAATGCAAATAATTCTTTTCTATTTATTTCTCATTTTATTTGTGCTTCTGGATAAGATCCTGAATAATATCTACAATGGTGTTCTATTTTTTCTTTTTCATATTTATATTTTAAAACTCCACCATAACCATGATCAGTTGAATCTGTTTCAACAATATAAGTAAATGATTTATTTTCATTAGGAAAATATAGTTTTGGTAATTTTTTGCATAATTTTTTAATATTTCTTATATGTTCTTTATCTTTATTGTCGAAGTAGTATTCAACATCTTTTTTGAGTTTTTTATGTTATGGTTTTAAATGTTCTGTTAATATTGGTATATACTCTCTTACTTAATTTACTAATCCTAGAAAGGATTGTAATTTCTTTTTTGTATCTATATTTTCATCAAGGGTGATTATTTTCTGTATTATGTGGTTTTGCATTTTTAAACCATTTCTATCTATTTCTATTCCTAGAAATTCTATCTGTGGTTTCTTGATTTCTGTTTTCTTTTTACTTAAACTTATACCTGAATGTTTAATTATATGTATAAATTTTTCTAATAGCCTTATATGTTCATCTTGTATTTTAGAATATAATAATATATCATCTATATATACAATACAATTTTCTAAGTGGTTAAAATAGTCATCCATAAAATGTTGATATCTACCTGATGCATTTTTATATCCAAATGGTAAAACATTCCATTCGTAAAAACCTTGCGGTACTGTGAATGCTGTTAGCTGTTTAGATTTTTCTTTTAGTTTTAGGTGATAAAATCCTGATTTACAGTCAAATTTACTAAAATAGTTATATCCTTGTATTTGTCTTATTTTTAGTATCTTATTCGGTATTGGGTAATTATATGTTTTAGTTTTAGCATTTAGGTTGCGATAATCTATAACGATTCTACTTTTACCTCGTTTTTGTTCACTATGTTTATTAATTATAAATGCTGGACTTGTATGTTTACTATTGCTTTCTTGTATATAATTATTTTCTAATAGTTCATCTATATGTACTTTGAATTCTTTTAAATCATCAAAATTATATTTCAATGGTTTTTGTGTTATTATGCTGTTTTCGTCTATTAATTAAATTTTTATTTTTATCTTATGTTTTTCCCATCCTTGTAATGGATTTTCATTATAAAGTAATTCTAGTTGTTCATTAATTATTTTAACTTTATCTATTGTAAATATGATAATTTCTAATTGTGTTATTTATTTTTTATTTATATTTTCCATTTCTTGGTTTATTTTTTCACTTACTTTTATCCATTCTGTAGGTCTACGTTGTTTGTTATTTACTCTTTTTGCTCCTATCTTATTTCCGCATGGTGTAGTAAAACCACCAATGTGTTTTTGTTATTATATGTGGGTAAAATTTATCTAGAAATGGCATTCCTAATAGCATATCTTTCGTTGTAAACTCAAAATTGTACATTTCTTCTATTGTTAGTATTTTATCCCATATTTGTATTTTTATATTTCTTGCTTTATATGTAATCATACTTCCTTCATTATTAAATCCTGTTACTACCATAGGTGTTTTTAATTTTTCCCATTAATCTTCTAGTAAACAATTATATTTACATATGTTTGTTTCTGCTCCTGTATCTATCATAGGGGTATAATATCTGTTGAGATATCCTTCTACAATTATTTTTGAAAGTATAAATATTTTTATTATTCATATTGTTCTTTTAATGATTATTTTCTTATTTTGACAAGTTAGTGTTAGTTGTTCATTTTCTATATTGTATGGTTTAACCTTTTCTAACCATTTTATTCCTAATGTAATGTTCTGGTTTCCTTGATAAATTTTAAATGGTATTATTAATGGTATTCCTCCTATAATTATTTCCTTTTCTGTTATTTCTTCGTTCGTATTTATTATCTCGCTAGGTAATTGTCCTGTTTTTATAATTTCTGTTTCTAATACTAATTCTCTTATTATATAATTTTCTTCTTGTCCTGTATTTATTAGAATTTTATATCTTCTTTCGTCTACTATTCCTGTTATAAAATAATAATATGTTGTTATATCTTCTAATAAATTTTTCGGAATTTCATAGTTTCTTCTAAATGTACTCATTCTTGATGAGGTAGTTCTTGTTAGTGTATTTGGTACGCTGAAGTACTTAATCTTTCTTTTACTATTTCTAAATCTTCTTCTATGTCAATTTCTTTATAACTATAGTCATTATTATCTATTATAGTAATTATTTTTTCAAAAGGATTTTCTACTTTTATTCTATCAATTTTATTTCTCGCTGTTACTTTGTGTTTTGTTGTTAATATATATAAGTTTTTATATCTTGCTGTGAATATTTTTACTTCCTGGTGCTAGCTCTTTTCCAGACATCTTCCAATACAAAACTAATGATTTATCTATATTTCTGTCTTTTAATGCTACTGAGTAGTTCACACTTATTATAAATTTAAATTTTTGGTATATTAAGTTTCATTTTACTGCACTAATTACACTTTTTTCTATAGGGTGTATAATTTTATCATCTGCTAAGTATATTTTAATAGGTGTATCTATTCCTTCTCTAAAACAAGCTTTAATTAATATTTCTGTTCCTCTTAAATGTACATATTTTATAGGTGTTTTAGCTTTTATATGTTGTATTTCTTTATTTATTATTCGTTTACTTAGTATAGGTATTTATGTTTTTCCTCTTGTATATTTGCAATCTATGATATGTTCTTTTTGACTAACTACATAGTATTCTTCTTTTTGTCTTTTAAAGCAATTTCATAAAGTAGGAATGTAACGACCTGTTTAGTCGTTTTGAGCAGCAGATGTTATTTCTGGAAAACTGAGACAGACGACGGACCCCACGACGGACCGTCGAGGGGGTCTCGTTTCAAAACACTTAGAAATTCTGAAATATGGGTACTGAAATCGACTCTCTGAACTTCGTAACGACATGGCAGGACAGATCGTCGTGGGCACGACGGACCGTCACAGATCCTTCAAGGAAATTGAGTCTCTGAACTCTGTGACGGAGTAGCAGGACGGACCGTCGCAAGCACGACGGGCCGTCACAGACTGCGTAATCCCATTCTGGGTCGGATTTCTTTAAATGTTTTAAGGGACGTTTTTGAACTATTCTTGCTTTAATTATAAAGAAAGTAGGTTAATAAAAATAAGTCTAATTACTTGGGGGTTAAAAGAGGTAACCTTGAGTTAATTAGTGGGTTATTATTGTCATCTTTTATACTTAATTATATGCTAATTAGGGTAAAAGAAAGAGGGTTTGAATAAAGAAAATAGAAAGAACAATAAGAGAGAGAGAGAGGATCGAACGAGGAAGAGAGAAACAAAGCTTGGGAAATTGCATGCTTGATCACTAATCTTCGGTGGAGGTAGGTTATGGTTTTTATGCTATTCGTAGTATACTCTTAATAGCGAATGATATGTATTGGTAGTATTGTAACCCTGATATATGCTTAATTGTATGCTTGCATGAATGTGATTATATGATTGTGATGAAATAAGCATGATGAAGCTATTGAATCCCAAATCTTGATAAAAACCTAATCTCTTTGTTAATGATGAAACCTTGGTATGAGAGAAGGCTTGATGAACTAAAGAAATGAGATTTATGATGCCTTGGTAAGAGAGAAGGCTTGATGAATTGATAGAATGAGATTAGTGGAGCGGGTGTCATGAACCGACACGTAGATTTAGGAGATCGGGTGTCACGAACCGACACGTAGAATTAGGGGATCGGGTGTCACGAACCAACGCGTAGATTTAGGGGATCAGGTGTCACGAACCGACACGTAGAATTAGGAGATCGGGTGTCACGAACCGACACGTAGATTTAGGGGATCGGGTTTCACGAACCGACACGTAGAATTAGGGGATCGGAGTGTCACGTCCGACACATAGTAGTAGAGGATCGGAGTGTCATGTACCGACAGAAGAGGAATAAAGATAATGAATCTTGAAAGATGTTAATATACCTAATCTAATGAACCTAATTCCAAAATGAGTATGGTATTGAGGCTTGAGTCCTCATGTATGAACTTGGCGGTACTTATTGATGATTATAGTACTTGTTGTTGCTACATGTTGAGTATTGTAGTTAATTTATGATATCACTTGATATATATTGCTTTCTATTTTGAGTTGGCCGATGATACCTACTCAGTACTTGTATATGTACTGACCCCCTACTTTTATGTTTTCTTCTTTGTTATATGTGGAGTGCAGCAAACGTGCCGTCGTCTTCAACTCAACCGCAATTCTAGCCAGTCTTCGTCACACCAGATCTTCAGGGTGAGCTAATGCTTCTAGCTTGGACTGGATCTTCTTCCTCATGTCTTGATGCCTTGAAGTTCCGGCATGGACTAGCTTTTACTTGTTTTAGCTTGTTAGAATACTCTTAGTTTAGTAATTTGATCATAGATGTTCTTGTGGTGATGGCTTCCAGATTTTGGGAAATAATAGATGTTGAATTTTAGAAGTTATTGAATTGGATTTTATTAATGAGTTTAAATCTTCCGCACTACTTTCTGTTGATATTATATTGAAATGTTAGAATTTAGATTTTTTGGTTCGCTCACATAGGAGGGTAAGTGTGGGTGCTAGTCGCGGCTCGGTTTTGGGTTGTGACAAACTTGGTATCAGAGCATTAGGTTCATTGGTCTCATCACACAAGAACGAGTCTAGTAGAGTCTTAAGGAACGGTAGGGGGACGCCTTTACTTTTCTTTGAGAGGCTATAAGACTTTAGGAAATTCCATTCTTTCTTTCTTTATTTCGTGATATTACTTAGATCCAATTGGTATCTAGGTGACATAAATTGGTATCTGACCATCTTCACTCTATTTCGCAGATGGTTAGAACTAGAGCAACGACTGCGCCAACGCCGACACCGTCAAGACAAGAAGCGTGTGAGCCAGCCACTAGGGCTGTAGCTCGAAGAGGAGTAGCAGCAAGAGGCCGTGGAAGAGGTCGTGGGAGGACGTCCTCTAGAGGAAGAGGACAAGTACCTAGCCCATCTTAGGCTAGGGTGGTGACTCCTCTACCGACTGAGGAAGTAGTAAGAGAGGGTGAGGAAAAGGAGAATGAACAAGTGCAAAATGAGGAATTGCCACCCCAACCTACCCCAGAGATGATCAATCAGGTTCTTGCTTATCTTAGCGGGTTATCTGATCAGGGTCAGGCACCTCCAGTGTTTTCTGCACCAACACCTCCGGTTCCAGAGGTACGACATGCCGTTGCTGAGGCTCCCTGCATGGATGCCTCATTGGAAATAGGCACGTTTCCACGTCTGACTACAGGGCCTATAATGACAAATGATCAGCATGAACTGTTCAGTAAGTTCTTGAAATTGAAACCCCCTGTCTTCAAGGGTGCTGAATCGGAGGATGCCTACGATTTTCTGGTTGACTGTCATGAGCTACTACACAAGATGGGTATAGTAGAACGGCTTGGTGTTGAGTTTGTGACTTATCAGTTTCAAGGGAACGCCAAAATGTGGTGGCGGTCACATGTTGAGTGTCAACCAACGGAGGCACCACCTATGACTTTGGCATCATTCTCTAGCTTGTTTATGGAGAAGTATATCCCCCGGACCTTGAGGGATAGGAAAAGAGATGAGTTCTTGAGCCTAGAGCAAGGTAGGATGTCGGTTACTTCATATGAGGCGAAGTTTCGTGCATTATCCAGGTATGCCACAAAACTTTGTTTCAGTCCACAAGAGCGGATTCGCCGTTTTGTGAATGGGTTGAGGGAAGAATTGCGGATTTCAGCCTTACAGGTAGCGGCTACGGCAAAATCCTTCCAAGAAGTGGTAGACTTTGTGGTAGAAGTGGAAGGAGTGAAGCCAGATGACTTCACCATGGCATCGACATCAAAAAGGTTTAGAAAGGGAGCTGAGTTTAATGGTTCTTACTCTAGAGGACAGGGTTCCGGAGGTTACTCAGTCCGACCAATTCAGTCTTCAGTACAAACTGTAGCTGGGGGTCCACCTCAGACCGGCCAACACTTCTCTGAGAGACCTATGCTTGACTCTAGAGAGTGTTATGGATGTGGGGATACTGGACATATTAGGAGGAATTGTCCCAAACAGAGTTACAGACCTCCAATGGTTAGAGGTAGAGGTGGTCATGGTAGAGGCCGTTATTCTGGAGGACGTGGTGGCCGAGGTAATGGTGGTCACCAAAACGGCCGGGGTGATGGGCAAACTGGAGCCACTACATCACAACATGGTAGGGGTAACGGACAGACAAGTAATGGTGCCCATTGTTACGCTTTCCCTGGGAGATCTGAGGCGGAGACATCTGATGCTGTCATCACAGGTAATCTTTCGGTTTGTGATTGCATGGCTTCTGTATTGTTTGATCCTGGATCCACATTTTCTTATGTATCTTCTTTATTTGATAATGGTATAAATTTACCTTGTGAATTACTTGACATGCCTATTCGTGTTTCTACTCCGGTGGGTGAGTCTATGATAGTTGAAAAAGTATATAGGTCTTGTTTGGTGAATTTTGTGGGGAGCAACTCTTATATAGATTTGGTTATCTTAGAAATGGTTAACTTTGATGTAATTCTGGGTATGACTTGGCTTTATCCGAATTTTGCGATATTGGATTGTAACGCTAATACTGTGACGTGAGCCAAGCCTGGGACAGATCCGTTAGTGTGGGAGGGCGACTACACTTCCAATCCGGTTAGTATCGTGTCCTTTCTTCGTGCTAAGAAGATGGTTAGTAAGGGTTGTTTAGCTTTCTTGGCACATCTCAGGGATGACACTACCCAAGTACCTTCGATTGAGTCGGTTTCGGTAGTCTGTGAGTTTTTGGATGTGTTCCCTGCAGATCTTCCTGGTATGCCACCGGATAGGGATATTGACTTCTGTATTGATCTCGAACCGGGTACTCGCCCCATTTCTATACCCCCTTATAGAATGGCTCCCACGGAGATAAGAGAGTTAAAGGCCCAACTTCAAGAGTTGTTGAGCAAAGGCTTCATTAGACCAAGTGCATCCCTTGGGGTGCTCCTGTTTTGTTTGTAAAGAAGAAGGATGAGAGTTTCCGGATGTGCATAGACTATAGACAACTGAATAAGGTAACTAATAAGAACAAGTATCATCTTCCTCGCATTGATGACTTGTTCGATCAGTTACAAGGTGCTTGTGTCTTCTCTAAGATTGACTTGAGATCCGGTTATCATCAATTGAAAATACGGGCAACGGATGTGCCAAAGACTGCTTTTCAAACCAGGTATGGGCATTACGAATTTGTAGTGATGTCTTTTGGTCTTACGAATGCCCCTGCTACTTTCATGAGCTTGATGAACGAGATTTTTAAGCCATATCTGGATCTCTTTGTGATCGTATTTATTGATGATATACTGATATACTCAAAGAGCAAGAAAGAACATGAGGAGCATTTGAGAATTGTATTGGAAATGTTGAGGGAGAAAAAGCTTTATCCCAAGTTCTCTAAGTGTGAGTTTTGGCTAGATGCAGTGTCCTTCTTGGGGCACGTGGTTTCTAAGGATGGAGTGATGGTGGATCCTTCTAAGATTGAGAGAGTGAAGAATTGGGTAAGACCTACTAATGTGTCAGAAATAAGGAGCTTTGTTGGGTTAGCTAGCTACTACCGTCGATTTGTCAAGGGATTCTCTTCTATTGCTTCCCAATTGACGAACTTGACTAAGCAGAATGTTCCATTTGTATGGTCGGATGAGTGAGAAGAAAGCTTTCAGAAACTCAAGACTTTGTTGACTACCGCACCTATTCTCACCTTGCCCATGGAAGGTAAGAATTTCATTGTCTATTGTGATGCATCCTATTCGGGTTTGGGTGCAGTGTTAATGCAAGAGAAGAATGTGATTGCTTATGCTTCGAGACAATTAAAGGTGCATGAACATAATTATCCGACCCATGATTTAGAGGTGGCTGCGGTAGTGTTTGCATTAAAGCAATGGAGACACTATCTGTATGGGGTTAAGTGTGAAGTCTACACGGATCATCGTAGCCTACAGTATGTCTTTACTCAGAAAGATTTGAATTTGAGACAGAGGAGATGGATGGAACTACTAAAGGACTACGATATCACTATCCTTTATCATCCGGGAAAGGCTAATGTTCTGGCAGACACCTTAAGTAGAAAGGCAGAGAGCATGGGAAGTCTAGCTCACTTGCAAGTTTCTAGACGCCCATTGGCAAGAGAGGTTCAGACTCTGGCTAACGACCTTATGAGGTTAGAAGTAAATGAGAAGGGAGGATTGTTGGCTTGTGTGGAGGCAAGATCTTCTTTTCTTGACAAGATTAAGGGAAAACAGTTTGATGATGAGAAACTAAGCAGAATCCAAGATAAAGTATTGCGAGGAGAGGCTAAGGAAGCACAAATCGATGAGGAAAGTGTTTTGAGAATCAAGGGAAGGGTATGTGAACCCCGCGTTGATGATTTGATCAACACTATTCTGACAGAGGCTCATAGTTCAAGGTACTCTATACATCCTGGTGCAACCAAGATGTACCGTGACCTAAAGCAACACTTTTGGTGGAGTAGAATGAAGCGTGATATTGTTGATTTTATTGCCAAATGTCCAAACTGTCAACAAGTAAAGTATGAACACCAGAGGCCCGGAGGAACACTTCAGAGAATGCCCATTCCGGAATGGAAGTGGGAAAGAATTGCAATGGACTTTGTGGTTGGTCTTCCAAAGACAATGGGTAAGTATGACTCCATTTGGGTGATTGTTGATAGGTTAACTAAGTCTGCTCATTTCATTCCGGTCAAGGTGACTTACAATGCAGAGAAGTTAGCCAAACTCTACATCTCAGAAATTGTTCGGTTGCATGGGGTTCCACTCTCCATCATATAAGATAGAGGTACGCAGTTTACTTCTAAGTTTTGGAAAACATTGCATGCGGAATTGGGTACTAGGTTGGACCTTAGTACTGCATTCCATCCTCAGACCGATGGTCAGTCTGAGCGAACGATTCAAGTGTTGGATGATATGCTTCGTGCATGTGTGATAGAATTTGGTGGTCATTGGGATAGCTTCTTACCCTTAGCAGAGTTCTCCTACAACAATAGCTATCACTCAAGTATTGATATGGCTCCATTCGAAGCATTGTATGGTAGGAGATGTAGGTCTCCCATTGGTTGGTTTGATGCATTTGAGGTTAGACCTTGGGGTACTGACCTTTTGAGGGATTCATTAGAGAAAGTGAAATCTATTCAAGAAAAGCTTCTAGCGGCACAAAGTAGGCAAAAGGAATATGCAGATCGAAAGGTTAGAGACTTAGAGTTCATGGAGGGTGAACAAGTCTTGCTGATGGTTTCGCCCATGAAAGGGGTGATGCGGTTTGGTAAAAGAGGTAAACTAAGCCCAAGGTATATTAGTCCCTTTGAAGTACTTAAGCGAGTAGGGGAGGTGGCTTATTAGTTAGCCTTGCCTCCAGGGCTGTCCGGAGTGCATCCGATATTCCATGTGTCTATGTTGAAAAGATATCATGGGGATGGAAACTACATTATCCGTTGATGAGAATTTGTCTTATGAGGAGGAACCTGTTGCTATTTTAGGTAGAGAAGTTCGCAAGTTGAGGTTAAGGGAGATTGAAATCATCAAAGTTCAATGGAAGAATCGACCAGTTGAAGAGGCTACTTGGGAGAAGGAGGCTGATATGCGAGAAAGATACCCACACCTGTTTACAGATTCAGGTACTCCTTCTCGCCCTTGTTTCTTTTCTTGTGATCATTCGAGGACGAACGATGGGTAAATTGGTATCTATTTTAACGACCTGTTTAGTCGTTTTGAGCAGCAGATGTTATTTCTGGAAAACTGAGACAGACGACAGACCCCACGATGGACCGTCATGGGCACGACGGACCGTCGAGGGGGTCTTGTTTCAAAACACTTAGAAATTTTGAAATATGGGTACTGAAATCGACTCACTGAACTTCGTAACGACATGGCAGGACGGACCGTCGTGGGCACGACGGACCGTCACAGATCCTTCAAGGAAATTGAGTCTCTGAACTCTGTGACGGAGCAGCAGGATGGACCGTCGCAGGCACGACGGGCCGTCACAGACTGCGTAATCCCAGTCTGGGTCGGATTTCTTTAAATGTTTTAAGGGACGTTTTGGACTATTCCTGCATTAATTATAAAGAAAGTAGGTTAATAATAATAAGTCTAATGATTTGGGGGTTAAAAGAGGTAACCTTGAGTTAATTAGTGGGTTATTATTGTCATCTTTTATACTTAATTATATGCTAATTAGGGTAAAAGAAAGAGGGTTTGAATAAAGAAAATAGAAAGAACAAAAGAGAGAGAGATAGGATCGAACGAGGAAGAGAGAAACAAAGCTTGGGAAATTGCTTGCTTGATCACTAATCTTCGGTGGAGGTAGGTTATGGTTTTTATGCTATTCGTTGTAAACTCTTAATAGCGAATGATATGTATTGGTAGTATTGTAAACCCTGCTATATGCTTAATTGTATGCTTGCATGAATGTGATTATATGATTGTGATGAAATAAGCATGATGAAGCTATTGAATCCCAAATCATGATAAAAACCTAATCTCTTTGTTAATGATGATGCCTTGGTATGAGAGAAGGCTTGATGAACTAAATTAATGAGATTGATGATGCCTTGGTAAGAGAGAAGGCTTGATGAATTGATAGAATGAGATTAGTGGAGCGGGTGTCACGAACCGACACGTAAATTTTGGGGATCGGGTGTCATGAACAGACACGTAGAATTAGGGGATCGGGTGTCACGAACCGACACGTAGATTTAGGGATCGGGTGTCACAAACCGACACGTAGAATTAGGGGATCGGGTGTCACGAACCGACACGTAGATTTAGGAGATCGGGTGTCATGAACCGACACGTAGAATTAGGGGATCGGAGTGTCACGTTCCGACACATAGTAGTAGGGGATCGGAGTGTCACGTACCGACACAAGAGGAATAAAGATAATGAATGTTGAAAGATGTTAATATACTCAATCTAATGAACCTAATTCCCAAATGAGTATGGTATTGAGACTTGAGTCCTCATGTATAAACTTGGCAGTACTTATTGATTATTATAGTACTTGTTGTTGCTACATGTTGAGTATTGTAGTTAATTTATGATATCACTTGATATATATTGCTTTCTATTTTGAGTTGGCCAATGATACCTACTCAGTACTTGTGTTTGTACTGACCCCCTACTTTTATGTTTTCTTCTTTGTTATATGTGGAGTGCAGCAAACGTACCGTCGTCTTCAACTCAACCGCAATTCTAGCCAGTCTTCGTCACACCGGATCTTCAGGGTGAGCTAATGCTTCTAGCTTGGAATGGATCTTCTTCCTCATGTCTTGATGCCTTGAAGTTCCGGCATGGACTAGCTTTTACTTGTTTTAGCTTCTTAGAATACTCTTCGTTTAGTAATTTGATCATAGATGTTCTTGTGGTGATGACTTCAAGATTTTGGGGAATAATAGATGTTGAATTTTAGAAGTTATTGAATTGGTTTTTATTAATGAGTTTAAGTCTTCCGCACTACTTTCTGTTGATATTATATTGAAATGTTAGGGTTTAGATTGGTTGGTTCGCTCACATAGGAGGGTAAGTGTGGGTGCCAGTCGCGGCTCGGTTTTGGGTCGTGTCAAGGAATTTCAAGTACTTTTTCAACATTTAAATACTTTTTCCATTTTTATTTTTTCTTTTTGTTTTTCACATAGTTGTATAAACCATTGATATAAAATTTTTATTCTAGATCCTAAAGTATCTGTTAATCCTTCATCATTCCAATCTTTATTTATTTTTGTACTGAATGGTTCTGGTAATTTTCTAAAATATTGTTGTCTTATTTCTTTTACTTCAGTCATATTATATCTTGCTTTGTAATAATATTCTTTAAATGCACATGTGTGTTCTTCTATGTAACACATTTTACATATACCTAATTTTGTCATAAGTTGCCTATTTATTATTTTTTCTCTATTTTGTTCTCTTATATCTGTTGTTATACCACCAAATTCATTTCTTATTTCTAATTCATATTTATCTAATATATCTATATTTGTTGTTGATGGAGATCCATCTATTTTTTTTATTACTTCTAAGTGTTTCTAAACTTTCTGGGGGTAGATTTTCTATCCATAATTTTGTTGTTCCTACAAATGTTCTTTCTATATATCTTGACGTTTCTCTATTTGTTATTTTATTATCAATTAGTTGTTTAGATGTATTTCCTATCCATAGTAATATTGCTTTATTTATATCTGTAACACAATCTAAATCTAAAAAATTATATTGTTCAGTTATTGGCTTAGGTGTCTATTTTTTATTTAATCTGCTATTCCATATTGCGTTTGTTTTATCTGATTGTTCATAATTTTCTGTATAATATGTTGGTGGTGTCCATTTAGGACTAGTTCTTGGACTATTATCTGGGTTTTTAACTCCTAACGTGCTAGGTCGATTCATATCTCCTGTGTTTATATCTAATTTTTTCGGTTTATTTACTTGTTCTAAAATTTCTGTGTGTGTTTCACTTATATCACTTATTTCTGAGTTTTCATCATTTATTGTATCCGATTCATTTTCGTCTATTTCATTTACTTCAAGATTTTCGTTTAATTTTTGTTTCATCTCATTAGTTTCATTAGTTAATTCGAGCTCTTTATCTTTTTCTATCTGTTTCTCTTTTTGTTTAGTTTCATATAATAATTCTAACTTAGCTAATTCTTTTTCTAACTCACATATTCTTGTATTTTTTATTTCTTCTAGATGTTGTACTTCTTGCTTTGCTGGCAAATTTTATCTTTTCAATATCTTTTGGTTTATCTATTTCTTCATTTTCTTTTGTTATTCTTATCATAGATGTTAGACTATCTTCTAATTTCGCTGTATCTTTTTCTAGCATTAAATATATGTTATTTCGTATTTTTTTTATATCTTCTTCCAATATTTGAAAATATTATTTTTATTGTTAGTCCATCTTGATTTTCATATGTCTTTTCGTCTACTGCAAATTCTTCTTTATTCATTATAATTTATAAATTATATTATGTTGTAACCTATATTCAAGGCAATCTATTTGTATTTCTAACATAAATATAACTTTTCTTTGTGCTAATATTGATTTTTTACATACTCCTGCCAACATTTTTTTTTTAATCTTTCTTTCCTATGTTGTAGTTCTTGTATTTTTTCATATATTTTTTCTATCAGTTGTTGCTTATACATTTCTTTGTTCATATAGTTTTTTCAAATAATAAACATATTTATATTCTGTTTTTGAAATTATGTTTATCAAATGATTTGTCTTATCATTACTTGTTTTAGTAAGTTGTGATAGTTCATATTCTATGTATAAAGGTTTTAACTTTTTCCATATCTTTCGTACTTTTCGTTCTATCTTGGTTTTTGTTATTTTAGTTACTTTACTTGATGTTGTATTATTTTTCATATTTCTAATAAAATATTTTTTCATAATATTCTTTTTTAAGTAGATCTAACGTTGTATTTCATTTGCGTTGTTTTGCTATATATTCTAGATATTCACTTTTTCAGGTTCTTAAGTACACATACAAATTTTCAACTAATAATTTTTATTCTAGATCTATGTTTTCTTTAGTTTCTTTCTAATATTGTAGGTATATATAATTTATCATTGATCTCTGAATATTTCTAGATCATCATATAAGTCTATGTCAAAATTATTATCATAAAAATCATCTTGTAAACTAATTCAGCCCAGCCTTGGGTTGTTATTTCTATTACTTCATATGTTAATAATTTATTATAAATTGTTCTTTTTATATCAGTATTCAAATTTTTCAATATATAGAGTATTAATATTTTATAATTAACATCGTCATCTAATAGGTAGGAGTTCATTCTAGTCATATTTTCGCTAAAATTTTATTCCTTCCAACCTCTTAATAGATTATACTTATTTATTATGTAATAATAATGGTTTAATAATCATCTCGTCTGGTCACTACTACAATTTTCTTCTTTGATGAGTTACCCTAACAGCGCCTCAACTTTGTTTACTCCCCAAAACGGCCTTCTTGTGTATCGGTTTCAACCTTAGGATGTGTCACGACCCAAAAATGGACGTGATGGCACTCGTCTTATCCCACCAAGACAAGTAAGCCTAAAACTCAACTATTACGATAAAAATGCGGAAAATTTACTATCAACTTACATTATACCCCAAAACCTGGTTGTCACGTGTACAAGTCTCTAGAGTATTATAATTGAATCAAAAGAAAATATAAGTCTCATATGATATTGTTTCTAGAGTAGAACAATATCATAAACAAGAGTAAAGACAGATGCTGAGATGACCAACAACTACCTCACAAATCTCCAGGAAGCCTCGGAAAAAATAAGAATATATCATAAAAGTCCGGGCTAGTAACCTACAAAAAATGTAGAAGAAAGGGTGGAGTACCAAACCACACGGTACCCAGCATGTAAAACGTCTAAACACAAGCTAAGGGGATAAAATACGGGTACTCCTACCACCCCCAACCAAACCTCCAAAACTACAACCTGCATTAAAATCAACCCAACCTAACAGCTCACAGTTTACATAGCACGTAGCTCAACAACAACACTAAGACAAATTACATATCCTCAACAAGAATACATCAACAAATTACATATCCGCAATAACAAGCTTAATATTAATCAATCACAAGTTCCGCAGAAAGGCAATCAGAAGATCTGCAAAATACGATATGAAGTTCGCTAATGATAAGTATGTGCATTACAATGGAATGCAATGTCAAGTATAATGATGCATGTCTGACCTAGTGATACACACCCGTTGTCTCTCAGTCTGGGACCCATGGGGGACATATTTGTCCATGCATCTGTCGCGATGCACGACACGACCCTCGATAATAATAACCATCGCGACGCGCGATACATCCCTCGAAATACAGTATCCATAGCGGCGCACGATACGTCCCTCGAAATGGTACATCCTCTTAAGTACTCATTCTTTCTCAATGCACATAACACTTGTCACAACCAATGCCTCAGAATAACGCAGATGACAAATTCACACAAATGACGAGGAGATGACCATTTTCATAACATCGCACAGTTCACAACCACACAAACATGAAGTCACATCGACAATGATTCAACAAGCCTTCAATCATTTCTCCACAAAATCACACATAAACAATTAATCACATTGTCTTTTGTTATCCCTTTTTTTCATCATTATAATTAATCAATTTGGACAAGTCAACCCATCACCAATCCTATTACTCTCAAACATATACCACAAGGAAATACACGCATTTCATATACTTAACAAGAGTTTAGAAATCCACTTGCCTCAATTTATCGAACAATCACTTTGGGAATTTAGTCTTCCTCCTTTGTTGTACTTTCAAATCAATACAATCTATTCAAATCAATAACCACAATAAGAGTTCAAATCTTACAACACTCATATTACTATTTGTTTAACTTTGACCCAACAATTTATCCAAATTTATAATAAAGTTTCTCAATCTTGATTCTAACTAATAAGTCAAATCTCATATTTCTTAAATTTCAAGGCAAGAGTTAAGTCATAATTTCTCCAAACACTACAACCCTAATAGTTTCCATATAATAAAATTGTCCAATTATTATCCCAAAATGGCTATTGACGGCATATCAACATTCCAAGAAAATCTTGACATACTTTCAAAGGGAACACCATCAATAATTTCTAAAAAACCCAATTACATATCTATAACTAGTTATGACACTATCACTTTGACAAATTTCATAATAATTAAAAGAAGATTTAAAGAAAATTAAACCCCAACAAATTTTCAGAATCTATATGTCACACATTAAATTCCTATATATTTAGTACCCACCAATTACCATTAACTTTCAAAACAAACCCACAAATCCTTTTTTCTTTACAAACCTACAGTAACCCACTTCAATTTCCTATCTAACTCTTAACGAATTAAAAGTATTAATCAACATAAAATTTATCTTTTATACATGTATTGTTTCATCCACCAACAATAATAATTCATTTAATATCCTCTAGTCCATAATTATATGTAAATAACATGTGCACATGTACACGAAATCAAAAACTAGTTTCACATATTAGTGTAAATTATACACATTTTAACTTAAAAATCTACTCCTAATTACATTAAAAACTTAATAGAAAGGATGAAAATAATTACCTTAACGCCTTGAGATGAAAATATTGATTTTTGCTCCTCTTCTTTTTTTTTCTTTTCTTTTCTCCCTTTCTTTTCTTTTCTTCTCTGCGTATTTCTTTCTGGTTTTTTTTCATTCGTATAAGCCGTCATAGGCTATTAAAAGGTTAGGGCACTTTGCCCCTTTTCTGTTTATTTTATTTTATTTATTTATTTAATTAATTTCCTTTTTTTTTCCCATTATTATTAGCACCAAAATAGTCTTTTATTAAATCTAAAAATCATGTCACTCATTCTTATAAGTCATATAAATTATTTATAAAATCTACTAAAAAAGTTATTATAAAAATAATAGTTGGAATTTCTAAAACGATTAAGAGGGTTGTTACATTATCCACCACTAAAAATCATGTTCGTCCTCGAATATAAAATAGGAGAAGGAAGAATTATTGACGTTTTCAAAAATCTAATGCATGATCTTCCAGAGTCGTTGTTCATCTCTCCATGAAAGCTTATCTTTAACACCATTCTATCAAGACCAACTACCAAGAACTGAACTATAGAGAATTTGACAGATCAACATATCAGATGTGATTGTCAAGCTACATACTAACCCATGAATCGAATCTAAACTGAAACCCCTTGGACCATACAACAATAATCATGACAAATCCTTTCTCACATAACAAAGATAACGTTCTATTGATACTAGCTACAACCAGAAGTGAAGCTGAACCAATCATCACATACTCATAGGGCACAAACCAACACACATCTTATAACGATTCCCTTTTCACAACACAATCTTTTTACAAGTTTAAGTTATAAAAATCTAATCTTTAGACTTCGGGTATCCATCAAATAAGAACAAGATAAAGTAAGCACCCAACAAGTGGTACACTTTAGGATTCAAACCCATTAACAACACTGTCAAATAACTGTAACTCTTCATGTAGCTCCTCTATAAAAAAAATTTTCATACGCATTGGCGTGCATATAGAACCAATAGTATTATTATACTTTCTCAAACAACACCAAATATGCCACGACTGAAATGATCAAGTATGCCCAAGGATGTCACTCTACCATGAGAACAATCACAAGATCGGTACACCCGATCCACCACTAGGAATTCACCCGTAAATATGAAAACATGTATGTGTATAGGTAGCAAATCACACTCTAAACCATATCCAATACGAAGTAGATGGTCATATAATAATTTATAAAATCAGAGTCGAATAAGACTAGATACTTCTTTTTATAGTGCCCATATCAAACATTTGCATTTATTTGACTCTATCTCTTTAATTTTCTAGTTACCTACAATCACCAATTTAGTCTCGATTATAATTTCTCACATACTTGTTTTATCGAACCACAACTGCTCTTTATAATACTACACTAAGGTCAACACTTTTAATTCTAAAAGAACTTCATAGTCGCACCAACCATTTATCTTATTCTCAAATCGTCACTAGTATTAAAATCTTCTTAACAAACACATTATTTCCTCCAAAATTTTCAAACTATGGCTACCTCTCTTTCTTTTTAAGCATTCCATGGCAAGTACGAGTACTAAAAAAATTAAAAAAAATTGATAACACTAGTTTCAAATATGATAGTACCTTTCCATTGATATCAAACTATTAAATCACACCCGAAGTCAACTCTACACAACTTTCACATACCATGCTTCGATTGTCATTCCTAATCATCACATACCTCATTCCAATACTTAGAGAATTATTAGGTCTCCCCAATTATTCTATATACTATGGGCACATAATCTCTATTTACCATCACGTATCTATGTAACACATCACAACAAGTGATTCCAAAAAAAAAATCATCAATGACAATGTATAATTGTATGTCCATACTATTACGTATCCATAAGTCACATAACAAAATCTGAACCGTTTAGCTCCACATAATAACACATACTCTTCCACATCTCACGGGTTTTACCCAAATCAACACTCAATCTTCATAAAAATTGCTGATAAATTCCTAGTAAGTCTATACCAAACAAATTCACATCCATAGTCATATTAGATATTATATATAAAATTCATACGTCCTTCAACTTCAAACCATGATTCTATATGAAAGATCTTATTCTTTCGTTTAACTTAAATTCTTCTTATGGCACAAATTTTAAATACCTTGAACTCTTCAATACACCAAACTCTTTTTCTCTTCGCTGACTTGCTTACCAATCTTATCCTTTGACCAACAACCTATGGTATTTTTATCTTATCCTTGAAATAAAAACATTACATGAAATCCCATTTAGGTATAACAATCAAAAGTAACCAAATTTACTACTCAAATTATTTTTAAGTCCTTCAAATGCTTCATACTCAATATGATCAATCATTTCTTACCCCTTACCAATTCATACCTTGACAAAACACACTACCACAAATCTAAACTCACAATGAAAAACTTGAATTTTGAATTCAATTATGTAACTCAATCCTTTTATCTATTGAAATTATCTCATATATAGAAAATATTACATATTTGGACATCATAGCATATTATTGCTCGCCTATCCATCTACCTTGTCATACCCTTTCTTAAAAATCCAATGGTACCCGTTACAAAATTCGAAACTATAAAAGAAATTATCACCACACTCGAGTAGAACTGTTTCATCAACATGAATCCTTAAATCTAGTTATACCAATCCAATCCAAAGAACTAACCCACTTTTATCCGCACTTCCTTACTAAAACTCTTAATTGTCTTCACATAAGTATACTCTTTAGGACTTCCTTTACCCATATGTCTGTCATTCAATATTGATCTGATTTCTTGGACATTACGATGAAATCACCACTCATTTAAAAATTCATAAAATACATTTCAGAATCTCAACATATTAATATCATACAAAAGATCCACTACTAAAAGCTTCCTTATAAATAATGTTTAACACATCCACACATACCAACAAGCTAGTGGGTTCTCAAATATGAGTTTAACACCAAATCTTATCATTGTCACGACCCAAAACGTGTCGTGTGTGGCACCCATATTTATCCTCCTATGTGAGCGAACCAACCAATCCAAACCCCAACATTTTAACCATAATAAACAGAATACAATGCGGAAGACTTAAAACTCATTAATAAAAATAGATTAATAACTTCTAAAACTCAAACACTTATTATTATCCCCAAAATCTGGAAGTCATCACCACAAGAATATCTATCCTCAAATAACTAAATCTAAGAGTATCTAAAAAGCTAAAATAAATAAAAAAGCTAGTCCATGCCGGAACTTCAAGGCATCAAGACATGAAGAAGAAGATCCAGTCCAAGCTAGAAGCATTAGCTCACCCTGAAATCTTGTGTGACGAAGACTGGCTAGAGTTGCGGTTGAGTTGAAGACGACGGTACGTTTGCTGCACTCCACAATGAACAAAAGAAAACATACAAGTAGGGGTCAGTACAAAACACGAGTACTGAGTAGATATCATCGGCCAACTCAAAATAGAAAATAGTATATATCAGATAATATCATAAAATCAACTACAATACTCAACAGGTAGCAACAATAAGTACTATAATCATTAATAAGTACGCCAAGTACACCCATGAGGATTCAAGCCTCAATACCAAACTCATTTGGGAAAAAGGTTCATTAACTTGAGTATATTAACATATTTCAAGATTCATTCTCTTTACTCTCCTGGTGTCAGAACGTGACACTCTGATCCTCATCATACTATCCTAGTGTCGGAACGTGATACTCCGATCCATATACTATCCTGGTGCCGAAACGTGACACCCGATCCATATACTATCCTGGTGTCGGAACGTGACACTCCGATCCATATTCTATCCTGGTGCCGGAACGTGACACTCCTATCCATATTCTATCCTGGTGCCGGAACGTGACACTCCGATCCATATTCTATCCTGGTGCTGGAACGTGACACCCGATTCATATACTACCCTGGTGGCGGAACGTGACACCCGATCCTCTATTACTATCCTGGTGCCGGAACGTGACACTCGATCCTCTAACCTCATCCTTTTAGTTCATCAAGCCTTCTTTTATACCAAGGCATCATCATTAACAAAGAGGTTTTCAAGATTTAGGATTCAATAGCCTTATCATGCTTATTTTATCACAATTATATAATCACATCATGCAAGCACATAATTAAGCATATAGAAGGGTTTTACCATACTACCCAACACATATCATTCGCTATTAAGAGTTTACTTATGAAAAGCATAAACCATAACCTACCTCCACCGAAGAATTGTGATCAAGCAAGCAATTCCTCAAAATCTTTGCTATCTTCATCGTTTTCTCCCTCTCTCGATCATTTCTCTCTCTTCTCTCTGTTCTTTCTATTTTTCTTATTCAAACCATTTTTCTTTTACCCTAATTAGCATATAATTAAGTATAAAAGATGACAAAAATAACCCACTAATTAATTAAAGGTTATCTCCTTTAACCCTCAAGAAATTGAATTATTAATATTAACCCACTAACTTTATAATTATAAGCAGGAATAGTCCAAAACGCCCCTTAAAATATTTAACAGAAATCCGACCCAGTCAGGTTTACGCAGCCTGTGAAGGCCCGTCGTGCCTGCGACGGTCCGTCCTACTGCTTTCGTCACAAAGTTCAGAGACTCAATTCCTTGAAGAGTCTGTGACGGCCCGTCATGCCTGTGACGGTCCGTCCTGCCACTTCGTCGCGAAGTTCAGAGAGTCGATCTCAGTACCCAAATTTCAGAATTCTAAGTGTTTTGGAACGAGACACCCTCGACGGTCCATCGTGCCCATGACGGTCCATCGTGCCCATGACGGTCCGTCGTGGGATCCGTCGACTCCGACTGTTATTACCAGAAATACTTTACTGCTCAAACGACTAAACAGGTCGTTACAATAGATACCAATTTACCCATCGTTCGTCCTCGAACGATCACAAGAAGAAAAACAAGGGCGAGAAGGAGTACCTGAATCTGTAAACAGGTGTGGGTATCTTTCTTGCATATCAGCCTCCTTCTCCCAAGTGGATTCTTCAACTGGTCGATTCTTCCATTGAACTTTGATGGATGCAATCTCCCTTGACCTCAACTTGCGGACTTCTCTATCTAGAATAGCAACAGGGTCCTCCTCATAAGACAAATTCTTATCAAGAAGGACTGAGTCCCAACGAATGATGTAGTTTCCATCCCCATGGTATCTTTTCAACATAGACACATGAAATACTGGGTGCACTCCGGACAGTCCTGGGGGCAAGGATAATTCAAAAGCTACCTCCCCCACGCGCTTCAGAACTTCAAATGGACCAATATACCTTGGGCTTAGCTTACCTCGCTTACCAAATCGCATCACCCTTTTCATGGGCGAAACCTTCAGCAAGACTTGCTCACACTCCATGAACTCCAAGTCTCTAACCTTTCGATCTGCATATTCCTTCTGCCTACTTTGAGCCGCTAAAAGCTTTTCTTGAATGCATTTCACTTTATCTAACGATTCTCTCAGAAGGTCAGTACCCCACGGTCTAACTTCAAATGCATCAAACCACCCAATGGGAGACCTACATCTTCTCCCATACAGTGCCTCAAATGGGGCCATATCAATACTTGAGTGATAACTATTGTTGTATGAGAACTCTGCTAAGGGTAAGAAGTTATCCCACTGACCTCCAAATTCTATCACACATGCACGAAGCATATCCTCCAACACTTGGATTGTTCGCTCAGACTGACCATCGGTCTGAGGGTGAAATGCGGTACTAAGATCCAACCAAGTACCCAATTTCGCATGCAATGTTTTCCAAAATTTTGAAGTAAACTGCGTACCTCTATCTGATATGATGGAGAGTGGAACCCCATGCAATCGAACAATTTCTGAGATGTACAGTTTGACTAACTTCTCTGCATTGTAAGTCACCTTAACGGGAATGAAGTGAGCAGACTTAGTTAACCTATCAACAATCACCCAAATGGAGTCATACTTACCCATTGTCTTTGGAAGACCAACCACGAAGTCCATTGCTATTCTCTCCCACTTCCATTCAGGAATGGGCATTCTCTGAAGAGTTTTTCCAGGCCTCTGGTGTTCATACTTTACTTGCTGACAATTTGGACATTTGGCAACAAACTCCACAATGTCACGCTTCATTCTACTCACCCAAAAATGTTGCTTCAGGTCACGATACATCTTGGTTGCACCAGGATGTATAGAATATCTTGAACTATGAGCCTCTGTAAGAATGGTGTGAATCAACTGATCGACGCAGGGTACACATACCCTTCCCTTAACTCTCAAAACACCTTCCTCATCGATTTTTGCTTCTTTAGCCTCTCCTCGCAATACCTTATCTCGAATCCGAATCAGCTTCTCATCATTAAACTGCTTTCCCTTAATCTTGTCAAGAAAGGAAGAACTTGCCTCCACACAAGCCAAAAATCCTCCCTTCTCATTTACTTCTAGTCTCATAAGGTTATTAGCCAGAGTCTGAACTTCTCTAGCCAATGGACGTCTGGAAACCTGTAAGTGGGCTAGGCTTCCCATGCTCCCTACTTTTCTACTTAACGCATCTGCCACAACGTTAGCTTTTCCCAGATGATATAAGATAGTGATGTCATAGTCATTCAGTAGTTCCATCCACCTCCTCTATCTCAAGTTCAAATCTTTCTGAGTAAAAACATACTGTAGGCTATGATGATCCGTATTGACTTCACACTTAACTCCATATAAATAATGTCTCCATTGCTTTAATGCAAACACTACCGCAGCCAACTCCAAATCATGGGTCGGATAATTACGTTCGTGCATCTTTAATTGCCTCGAAGCATAAGCAATTACATTCTTTTCTTGCATTAGCACTGCACCCAAACCCGAATATGATGCATCACAATAGACAATGAAATTCTTACCTTCCACTGGCAGGGTAAGGATTGGTGCGGTAGTCAACAAGGTCTTGAGCTTCTAAAAGCTTTCTTCACACTCGTTCGACCATACAAATGGAACACTCTGCTTAGTCAAATTTATCAATTGGGAAGCAACGGAAGAAAATCCCTTTACAAATCGGCGGTAGTAGCTAGCTAAACCAACAAAGCTCCTTACCTCTGTAACATTAGTAGGTCTTTCCCAACTCTTCACTGCTTCAATCTTAGATGGATCCACCATTACTCCATCCTTAGAAACCACGTGTCCCAAGAAGGACACTGAATCTATACAAAACTCACACTTGGAGAATTTGGCATAAAGCTTTTTCTCCCTCAACATTTCCAATACAATTCTCAAGTGTTCCTCATGTTCTTTCTTGCTCTTTGAGTATACCAGTATATCATCAATGAATACAATGACAAAGAGATCCAGATATGGCTTAAAAATCTAATTCATCAAGCTCATGAAAGCGGCAGAGGCATTCGTAAGCCCAAAAGACATTACTAAGAACTCATAATGCCCATACCTGGTCCGAAAAGCAGTCTTGGGCACATCCGTTGCCCGTATTTTCAATTGATGGTAGCCAGATCTCAAATCAATTTTTGAGAAGGTACAAGCACCTTGTAACTGATCGAACAAATCATCTATGCGAGGAAGAGGATACTTGTTCTTAACCGTTACCTTATTCAGTTGTCTATAGTCTATGCACATCCGAAAGCTTCCATCCTTCTTCTTCACAAACAAAACAGGAGCACCCCAAGGGGATGCACTTGGTCTAATGAAGCCTTTGCTCAACAACTCTTGAAGTTGGGCCTTTAACTCCCTTAACTTAGCTGGAGCCATTATATAAGGGGGTATAGAAATGGGGCGAGTACCCGGTTCAAGATCGATGCAGAAGTCAATATCTCTATCCGGTGGCATACCAGGAAGGTCTGCAGGAAACACATCCAAAAACTCACGGACTATCGAAACTGACTCAATTGAAGGTACTTGGGTAGTATCATCCCTGAGGTGTGCCAAGAAAGCTAAACAACCCTTACTAACCATTCTCTTAGCACGAAGAAAGGAGACGATACGAACCGGATTGGAAGTGTAGTCACCCTCCCACACTAACGGATCTGTCCCAGGCTTGGCTAACGTCACAGTTTTAGCATTACAATCTAAGATTGCAAAATTTGGAGAAAGCCAAGTCATACCCAAAATTACATCGAAGTCAACCATTTCCAAGATAACCAAGTCTACATAAGTATTGCTCCCCACAAAAGTCACCAGACCAGACCTATATACCTTTTCAACTATCACAGAGTGACCCACCGGAGTAGAAACACGAATAGGCATGTCAAGCAATTCACCATGTAAATTAAGACCATTAGCAAATGAGGAAGATACATAAGAAAATGTGGATCCAGGATCAAACAATACAGAATCCATGCAATCACAAACCAAAAGATTACCTGTGATAACAGCATCAGATGTCTCCGCTTCAGATCTCCCAGGGAAAGCATAACAATGGGTCCTATCACCTGTCTGCCCGTTGCCCCTACCATGTTGTGCTGTAGTGGCTCCAGTTTGCCCGTCACCCCGGCCGTTTTGGTGACCACCATTACCTCGACCACGACGTCCTCCAGAATAACGACCTCTTCCATGACCACCCCTACCTCTAACTATTGGCGGTCTGTAACTCTGTTTTGGACAATAGCTCTTAATGTGTCTAGTCTCCCCACATACATAAAACTCTCTGGATTCAAGCATCGGCCTCTGTGAGAATGACGAAGTCTGGGGATAACCACCAAACTCAGAGAAATGTTGGCCGGTCTGCGGTGGACCCCAACTACAGTCTGTAGTGAAGACTGAATAGGTCGGGCTGGGTATCCTCCTGAACCCTGCCCTCTGGAGTAAGAACCATTAAACTCACCTCCCTTACGAAACCTTTTTGATGTCGATGTCATGGTGAAGTCATCTGGCTTCACTCCCTCCACCTCTATCCAAAGTCAACCACTTCTTGAAAGGATTTCACTGTAGCCGCTACCTGTAAGGCTGAAATTCGCAACTCTGACCTCAACCCCTTCATAAAACGGCGAATCCGCTCTTGTGGACTGAAACAAAGCTGGGTGGCATACCTGGATAATGCGCGAAACTTAGCCTCATACGCAGTAACCGACATCCTACCTTGCTCTAGGCTCAAGAACTCATCTCTCCTCCTATCCCTCAAAGTACGGGGTATATACTTCTTCATAAACAAGCTAGAGAATGATGCCCAAGTAATAGGTGGTGCCTCTGTTGGTTGACACTCAACATGTGACCGCCACCACATTTTGGCTTTCCCTTGAAACTGATAGGTCACAAACTCAACACCAAATCGTTCTACTATACCCATCTTGTGTAGTAGCTCATGACAATCAACCAGAAAATCATAGGCATCCTCAGATTCAGCACCCTTGAAGACTGGAGGTTTCAATTTCAAGAACATACTGAAAAGTTCATGCTGATCACTTGTCATTATAGGCCCTGTAGTCAAACGAGGAAACGTGCCTATTTCCAATGAGGCATCCATGCGGGGAGCCACAGTAGCTGCATGTTGTATTCACGGAACCTGAGGTGCTGGTGCAGAATAAACTGGAGGTGTCTGGCCTTGATCAGGTAACCCGCTAAGATAGGCAAGAACATGATTAATCATCTCTGGGGTAGGTTGGGTGGCAATTCCTCATTCTGCATTTTATCATTTTCCCCGTCCTCACCCTCTGTTACCACTTCCTAAGTCGGTGGAGGAGTCACCGCCCTAGTACAAGATGGGATAGGTTCTTGTCCTCTTCCTCTAGAGGACGTCCTCCTGCGACCTCTTCCACGGCCTCTTGCCACTACTCCTCTTCGAGCTACAGCCCCAGTGGCTGGCTCAGACGCATCCTGTCTTGCCGGTGTTGGTGTTGGCGCAGTTGTTGCTCTAGTTCTAACCATCTGCGAAATAGAGTGAAGATGGTTAGATACCAATTTGTATCACCTAGATGCCAATTGGATCCAAGTAATAGCACGAAAGAATGAAAGAAAGAATGGAATTTTCCTAAAGTCTTATAGCCTCTCAAAGAAAAGTAAAGGCGTCCCCCTACCGTTCCTTAAGACTCTACTAGACTCGTTCTTGTGTGATGAGACCAACGAACCTAATGCTCTGATACCAAGTTTGTCACGACCCAAAATGTGTCGTGAGTGGCACCCACATTTATCCTCCTATGTGAGAGAACCAACCAATCTAAACCGCAACATTTTAACCATAATAAACAGAATACAATGCGGAAGACTTAAAACTCATTAATAAAAATAGATTAATAACTTCTAAATCTGGAAGTCATCACCACAAGAACATCTATCCTCAAATGACTAAATCTAAGAGTATCTAAGAAGCTAAAATAAATAAAAAAGCTAGTCCATGCCAGAACTTCAAGGCATCAAGACATGAAGAAGAAGATCCAGTCCAAGCTAGAAGCATTAGCTCACCCTGAAATCTGGTGTGACAAAGACTGGCTAGAGTTGCGGTTGAGTTGAAGACGACGGTACGTTTGCTGCACTCCACGATGAACAAAAGAAAACATACAAGTAGGGGTCAGTACAAAACACGAGTACTGAGTTGATATCATCGGCCAACTCAAAATAGAAAATAGTATATATCAGATAATATCATAAAATCAACTACAATACACAACAGGTAGCAACAACAAGTACTATAATCATTAATAAGTACGCCAAGTACACCCATGAGGATTCAAGCCTCAATACCATACTCATTTGGGAAAAAGGTTCATTAACTTGAGTATATTAACATATTTCAAGATTCATTCTCTTTACTATCCTGGTGTCGGAACGTGACACTCTGATCCTCATCATACTATCCTGGTGTTGGAACGTGACACTCCGATCCATATACTATCCTGGTGCCGGAACGTGACACCCGATCCATATACTATCCTGGTGTGGGAACGTGACATTCCGATCCATATTCTATCCTGGTGCAGGAACATGACACTCCGATCCATATTCTATCCTGGTGCCGGAACGTGACACTCCGATCCATATTCTATCCTTGTGCCGGAACGTGACACCCGATCCATATACTACCCTGGTTCCGGAACGTGACACCCAATCCTCTATTACTATCATGGTGCCGGAACGTGACACCCGATCCTCTAACCTCATCCTTTTAGTTCATCAATCATTCTTTTATACCAAGGCATCATCATTAACAAAGGGGTTTTAAAGATTTAGGATTCAATAGCCTTATCATGCTTATTTTATCACAATTATATAATCACATCATGCAAGCACACAATTAAGCATATAGAAGGGTTTTACAATACTACCCAACACATATCATTCGCTATTAAGAGTTTACTTATGAAAATCATAAACCATAACCTACCTCCACCGAGGAATTGTGATCAAGCAAGCAATTCCTCAAAATCTTTGCTATCTTCTTCGTTTTCTCCCTCTCTCGATCGTTTCTCTCTCTTCTCTCTGTTCTTTCTATTTTTCTTATTCAAACCATTTTTCTTTTACCCTAACAAGCATATAATTAAGTATAAAAGATGAAAAAAGTAACCCACTAATAAATTCAAGGTTATCTCCTATAACCCTCAAGAAATTGAATTATTAATATTAACCCACTAACTTTATAATTATAAGCAGGAATAGTCCAAAACGCCCCTTAAAATATTTAACAGAAATCCGACCTAGTCAGGTTTACGCAGCCTGTGACGGCCCGTCGTGCCTGCGACGGTCCGTCCTGCTGCTTCTGTCACAATGTTCAGAGACTCAATTCCTTGAAGAGTCTGTGATGGCCCGTCATGCCTGTGACGGTCCGTCCTGCCACTTCATCGCGAAGTTCAGAGAGTCGATCTCAGTGCCCAAATTTCAGAATTCTAAGTGTTTTGGAACGAGACACCCTCGATGGTCCGTCGTGCCCATGACGGTCCGTCGTGGGATCCGTTGACTCCGACTGTTATTACCAGAAATACTTTTCTGCTCAAACGACTAAACAGGTCGTTACAATCATATGAGCATGTATACCATAGATAACTCCTTAAGTAGTTAATATTTGCACTTAACAGTCAACATGTCTGTTTTCATGTACCACTAGTAATACATCGTGAAAATTCATTACATCCACCACTAGAACATATCATATCTATTGAGAAGATCATTTCCAAATAGGTCACACACTTTATCCATCAAAAATAGCTGTAAAATATTACAAGATTAGTTTTTGTATCTAACTAAAGCTATATGTATTCTTTCGTAAGCAAGGTCAATATCAAAAGTAACACACTCCATAATTCTAACCAAGTACCCATCAGTACCAATGAAATAGACGTATCATGACCTTCTTTGGTATACACTCAATCTGTGAAACCACATAAGGGATTCTGACCTGAATTAGTGCAACATCATTTGCTAAGCAACTCATTAATGGTATGACAACTATATCAATTGTATTACACTATTTATTATCTAGTCAATTCTTCAAACATTTAACTTTTAATTATCGAACCACTCCATATTTTGCTTATACAAGGTAAGTACTATATTTATTATTATTATTTTACAATGAGAACTAACCTTACTCAACTGTTTCATATATGATCACGCATTCGTTTCATAAGTATATCATTTTCACCTTAATACCAGATCTAACATCAAACCAATACACGGTATGCCAATGATACAAAAAAGGAACTACGCACGAGTCATCACATAAAACAGAGGGAATGGAGTGAAGCGGTAAGAATCAAAATGGGACCAAGAACGCACAATAGAGATCCAAGAAGTGAAGATATTTCCTAAAAGTCACTACAGCCTCTCGAAGAAAGGTACAGACGTCTCCGTACCGATCATCGAGTCTCTATTTAGACTCAACTTGTACACACGTGAGACCTATGAACCTGGAGCTCTGATACCATTTTGTCACGACCCAAAAATGGACGTGATGGCACTCGTCTTATCCCACCAAGACAAGTAAGCCTAAAACTCAACTATTACGATAAAAATGCGGAAAATTTACTATCAACTTACATTATACCCCAAAACCTGGTGGTCACGTGTACAAGTCTCTAAAGTATTATAATTTAATCAAAAGAAAAGATAAGTCTCATATGATATTGTTTCTTGAGTAGAACAAAATCATAAAGAAGAGTAAAGACGGATGCTGAGATGACCAACAACTACCTCACAAATCTCCAGGAAGCCTCGGAAAAGATAAGAATATATCATAAAAGTCTGGGCTAGTAACCTACAAAAAATTGTAGAAGCAAGGGATGAGTACCAAACCACACGCTACCCAGCAAGTAAAACGTCTAAACACAAGCTAAGGGGATAAAATACGGGTACTCCTACCACCCCCAACCAAACCTCCACAACTACAACCTGCATTAAAATCAACCCTACCTAACAGCTCACAGTTTACATAGCACGTAGCTCAACAACAACACTTAGACAAATTACATATCCTCAACAAGAATACTTCAACAAATAACATATCCGCAATAACAAGCTTAATATTAATCAATCACAAGTTCCGCAGAAAGGCAATCAGAAGATCAGCAAAATACGATATCAAGTTCACTAATGATAAGTATGTGCAATACAATGGAATGCAATGTCAAGTATAATGATGCATGTCTGACCTAGTGATACACACCCGCTGTCTCTCAGTCCGGGACCCATGGGGGACATATCTTTCCATGCATCTGTCGCGGTGCACGACACGACCCTCGATAATAGTAACCATCGCGGCACGCAATACGTCCCTCGAAATACAGTATCCATCGCGGCGCGCGATACGTCCCTCGAAATGGTACATCTTCTTAAGTACTCATTCTTTCTCAATGCACATAACACTTGTCACAACCAATGCCTCAGAATAATGCAGATGACAAATTCACACAAATGACGAGGAGATGACCATTTTCATAACATCGCATAGTTCACAGCCACACAAACATGAAGTCACATCGACAATGATTCAACAAGCCTTCAATCATTTCTCCACAAAATCGCACATAAACAATTAATCACATTGTCTTTTGTTATCCCTTTTTTTTCATCATTATAATTAATCAATTTGGACAAGTCAACCCATCACCAATCCCATTACTCTCAAACATATACCAAAAGGAAATACACGCATTTCATACACTTAACAAGAGTTTAGAAATCCACTTGCCTCAATTTATCGAACAATCACTTCGGGACATTAGCCTTCCTCCTTTGTTGTACTTTCAAATCAATACAATCTATTCAAATCAATAACCACAATAAGAGTTCAAATCTTACAACACTCATATTACTATTTGTTTAACTTTGACCCATCAATTTATCCAAATTTATAATAAAGTTTCTCAATCTTGATTCTAACTAATAAGTCAAATCTCATATTTCTTAAATTTCAAGTCAAGAGTTAAGTCATAATTTCTCCAAACACTACAACCCTAATAGTTTCCATATAATATAATTGTCCAATTATTATCCCAAAATGGCTAATGATGGCATATCAATATTCCAAGAAAATCTTGACATACTTTCAAAGGGAACACCATCAATAATTTCTAAAAAACCCAATTACATATCTATAACTAGTTATGACACTATCACTTTGACAAATTTCATAATAATTATAAGAAGATTTAAAGAAAATTAAACCCCAACAAATTTTCAGAATCTATATGTCACACATTAAATTCCTATATATTTAGTACCCACCCATTACCATTAACTTTCAAAACAAACTCACAAATCCTTTTTTCTTTACAAACCTACAGTAACCCACTTTAATTTCCTATCAAACTCTTAACGAATAAAAAGTATTAATCAACATAAAACTTATCATTTATACATGTATTTTTTCATCCACCAACAATAATAATTCATTTAATACCCTCTAGTCCATAATTATAAGTAAATAGCATATGCACATGTACACGAAATCAAAAACTAGTTTCACATATTAGTGTAAATTATACACGTTTTAACTTAAAAATCTACTCCTAATTACATTAAAAACTTAATAGAAAGGATGAAAATAATTACCTTGACGCCTTGAGATGAAAATATTGATTTTTGCTCCTCTTCTTTTTTTTTCCTTTTCTTTTCTCCCTTTCTTTTCTTTTCTTCTCTGCGTATTTCTTTCTGTTTTTTTTTCATTCATATAAGCCGTCACAGGCTATTAAAAGGTTAGGGCACTTTGACCCTTTTCTGTTTATTTTATTTTATTTATTTATTTAATTAATTTCCTCTTTCTTTTTTTTTCTTTTTTTTTCCATTATTATTAGCAACAAAATAGTCTTTTATTAAATCTAAAAATCATGTCACTCATTCTTATAAGTCATATAAATTATTTATAAAATCTACTAAAAAAGTTATTATAAAATTAATAGTTGGAATTTCTAAAACGATTAAGAGGGTTGTTACAGGATGACATAGTCAGGTTATACCTACTCGCAGAATATTTCTGTAGCAAACTTTCTAAAGATGGTTATTATAACATTATTAAAGCATAATAAGCAATTATAATCAACAAGAGATTATCAGGAATAAATCAATTTAGCTACTCATAAATTTAAATTAGTATACCTGTTTCTGTAGATCTTTTGATTCTTCTTAGTTCTCCATAGCTTATTTTTTTTATCTAGCTCTGATACAAATTTGGGGTGGAAGCGGATTTTTATAGTGAAAAGGAGAGTTGATTAGAAGTTGCTTGTTTATTACTGAGGGAGAAGCCCTCTATTTATACAACAATTTTACAAACTTGGCCAATAGAAAATGGCCGACAATATGCTTTACATTTGGCTTTATATCATTTTTCCGATACAAAACGATAAAATACTTTAATAATAATGGCCCTTTACTTTATGGCCGACACAACTTTTTACATATGGCCACCTTATCTCTTGCCGACACAAAACGACAAAATACTTTAATAATGGCCATTATAGCCGACGTACTATTTACATACTACTTTTACATATTTACTCCAGCTGTACATCTTGAATATAATTATCTTCTCTTTCACACTTTGAACATAGATGATCGGGATATTTTTGTCCTATTATTTTACAATATCTTGTCATTAAATTAGGAGAAATAAAATTTTTCCTAATTGCTCTTGTTGTAGGTGTTTGCTCTGGTTTTATATAACGACCTGTTTAGTCGTTTCGAGCATCAGAAGTACTTTAGATGAAAACTGACTAGGTCGACGACTCACGCGACGGACCGTCGAGGATCTCCGTTCCAAAACACTTAAAACTCTAAAATTTTGGTACGGGGATAAAAACTCTGAATTTCGCGACGGAATTGCAGCACGGACCGTCGTGGATACGACGGACCGTCACGAGTTATGTAACCTCGACTGGGTCGGATTTCTGCTAAAGGTTTTAAGGGGTGTTTTGGACTATTCATGACAAATTGTATGAAATTAGTGGGGTAAGTTTAATAATTTCATTACTTGGGGGTTAAAGGAGAACCTTGAAATAAATAGTGGGTTACTTTTATCATCTTTTATACTTAATTATATGATAATTAGGGTAAAGGAAAAAGAGTCTAAAGAAGAAAAAGGAAAAAGACAGAGAGAGGGAGAACGAGCGAGAAAAGGGAGTAGCTTGCTTGATCACGATTCTTCGATGGAGGTAGGTTATGGTTTATGCTATTTCATAATAAACTCTAAATAGCGATTGATATGTAGTGGGTGTTATTGTAAAGTCTTCTATATGCTTAATTGTGTGGTTGCATGATGTGATTATGTAATTGTGATGGATTAGAATGATGAGGCTATTGAATCTTAAAACTTAAATCCTCTCCACTAGTGAAGATGCCTTGACATAAAAGAAGGCTTGATGAACTAAAAGAATGAGATTAATGGATCGGGTGTCATGAAGTGACACGTAGTATTAGGGGATCGGGTGTCACGAACCGACACGTAGTATTAGGGGATCGGGTGTCATGAACCGACACGTAGTATTAGGGGATCGGGTGTCACGAACCGACACGTAGTATTAGGGGATCGGGTGTCACGTATCGACACGTAGTATTAGGGGATCGGAGTGTCACGTTCTGACACAAGAAGAATAAAGTCAATGAATCTTGAATTATGTTAATATACTCAATTTAATGAACCTATTTTCCCAAATGAGTATGGCGTGGAGTTTTGAGTCCTCATAGGTGTGTTTGGTGTTGTGGCCAATGGTTCTTGTACTTGTTGTTGTCACCTGTTGAGTATTGTAGTTGATTTTATATTATTATTCGATATATATTGCTATCTATTTTGAGTTGGCCGATGATACCTACTCAGTACGTGTTCCTTGTACTGACCCCTACATGTATTTTTCTCTTTGTTATTTGTGGAGTGTAGCAAACGTGCCATCGACTTCGACTCGTTCCCAACTCTAGCCAGTCTTCAGCATATCAGATTTCAGGGTGAGCTATTATTCCTAGCTCGGACTGGATTCTCTCCTTCACGTCTTGATGTCTTGAAGTTCGGACATGGACCATCTCTTTTACTTATTTTAGCTTCTTAAATACTCTTAGATTAGAAATTTGAGGATAGATGTTCTTGGTGTGATGACTTCCAGATTTTGGGGATAATAGTTGATAAACTTTAGAAGCTTATGTATTGGTTATATTAATGAGTTTTAAGTCTTCCGCATTATATTTTGTTCATTATGGTTGAAATATTGGTGAATGTTGGGGTTTAGATTTGTTGGTTCACTCACATTGGAGGATAAGTGTGGGTGCCACTCGCGGCTCGTTTTGGGTCGTGACAAACTTGGTATCAGAGCATTAGGTTCGTTGGTATCATCACACAAGAACGAGTCTAGTAGAGTCTTGAGGAATGGTAGCGGGACTCCTTTAGTTTTCTTTGAGAGGCTATAGGACTTTAGGAAAATTCCATTCTTTTCTTTCTTTCATGCTATTACTTGGATCCAATTGGTATCTAGGTGATACAAATTGGTATCTGACATCCTCACTCTATTTCGCAGATGGTTAGAACTAGAGCAACAACTGTGCCAACACCAACACTGGCAAGACAGGATGCGTCTGAGCTAGCCACTGGGGCTGTAGCTCGAAGAGGAGCAGTGACAAGAGGCCGTGGTAGAGGTCGCGGGAGGACGTCCTCTAGAGGTAGAGGACAAACACCTGGTCCAGCTAGTACTAGGGCGGTGACTCCTACACCGACTGATTAGGTAGTAAGAGAGGGTGAGGAAGGGGAAAATGAGCAAGTGCAAGATGAGGAATTACAACCCCAACCTACCCCAGGGATGATTAACCAGGTTCTTGCTTATCTTAGCGGGTTATCTGATCAGGGCCAGACACCTCCAGTGTTTTCTGCACCAGCACCTCAGGTTCCGGGAGTACAACATGCAGCTGCTGTGGCTCCCCACATGGATGCCTCATTGGAAGTAGGCACGTTTCCTCAATTGACTACAGGTCCTATAATGACGAGTGATTAGCATGAACTCTTCACAAAATTCTTGAAGTTGAAACCGCTAGTCTTCAAGGGCGCTGAATCCGAGGATGCTTATGATTTTCTGGTCGATTGTCATGAGCTAATGCATAAGATGGACATAGTAGAACGATTTGGCGTTGAGTTTGTGACCTATCAGTTTCAGGGAAACGCCAAAATGTGGTGGTGGTCATATGTTGAGTGTCTACCAGCACAGGCACCACCTATGACTTAGGCATCATTCTCTAGCTTATTTATGGAGAAGTATATACCTCGGAGGGATAGGAGGAGAGATGAATTCCTGAGCCTAGAGCAAGGCAGGATGTCGGTTACTGCTTATGAGGCTAAGTTTCGTGCACTATCCAGGTATGCCACCCAACTTTGCTTCAGTCCACAAGAGTGGATTCGTCGTTTTGTGAAGGTATTGAGGTCAGATTTGCAGATCCTAGCCTTACAGGTAGCTGCTGCAGCAACATCCTTTCAGGAAGTGGTTGATTTTGTGATAGAGGTGGAGGGGGTGAAGCTAGACGATTTCACCAAGGCATCGACATCTAAGAAGTTTCGTAAGGGAGGTGAGTTTAGTGGTTCTTACTGCAGAGGGCAGAGTTCAGGAGGTTACCCAGCCCGACCTATTCAGTCTTCACTGCAGGCTGTAGCTGGGGGTCCATCGCAGACCAGTCAACATTTCTCTGAGTTTGGAGGTTATCCCCAGACTTCGTCGTTCTCACAGAGACCTATGCTTGAACCTAGAGAGTGTTATGGATGTGGGGAGACTGGACATATTAGAAGGTTTTGTTCGAAACAGAGTTACAGACCCCCAGTAGTTAGAGGTAGAGGTGGTCATTGGAGAGGCCGCCATTCTTGAGGACGTGGTGGTCAAGGTAATGGTTGTCACCAAATCAATCGGGGTGGCAGGCAAGCTGGAGATACCGCAGCGCAACATGGTAGGGGCAATGGGAAGACAGGTGATAGGGCCCATTGTTATGCTTTCCCCGGGAGGTCTGAAGCAGAGACATCTGATGCTGTCATCACAGGTAATCTTTTGGTTTGTGATTGCATGGCTTCTGTATTATTTGATCCTGGATCCACATTTTCATATGTATCTTCCTCATTTGCTACTGGTCTTGATTTACATTGTGATTTGCTTGATATGCCTATTTGTGTCTCTACTCCGGTGGGTAAGTCGGTGATAGTTGAGAAGGTGTATAGGTCTTGTCTTGTGACTTTTGTGGGGAGCAATACTCATGTAGACTTGATTATTCTAGAGATGGTTGATTTCGATGTAATTCTGGGTATGACTTGGCTTTCTCAAAAATTTTGCAATCTTTGATTGTAATGCTAAAACTGTGACATTGGCCAAGCCTGGGAAAGATCCGCTAGTGTTGGAGGGTGACTATACTTCAACCCCTGTTCGTATCATCTCCTTTCTTCGTGCTAAGAGAATGGTTAGTAAGGGTTGTTTAGCTTTCTTGTCACATCTCAGGGATGATACTTCCCAAGTACCTTCGATTGAGTCTGTTCCGATAGTCCGTGCGTTTCTGGATGTGTTTCCTGCAGACCTTCCTGGTATTCCACCGAATAAGGATATTGACTTTTGCATTGATCTGGAGCCGGTTACTCGCCCCATTTCCATACCTCCTTATAGAATGGCTCCAGCGGAGTTAAGGGAGTTAAAGGCCCAACTTCAAGAGTTGTTAGGTAAGGGCTTTATTAGACCAAGTGCATCCCCTTGGGGTGCTCCTGTTTTATTTGTGAAGAAGAAGGATGGAAGTTTTCGGATGTGCATAGAGTACAGGCAACTGAATAAGGTAACGGTTAAGAACAAGTATCCTCTTCCTCGCATTGATGATTTGTTCGATCAGTTACAAGGTGCTTGTAACTTCTCAAAAAACGATATGAGATATGGTTATCATCAATTGAAAATTCGGGCAACGGATGTGCCAAAGACTGCTTTTCGAACCAGGTATGGGCATTATGAATTCTTAGTAATGTCTTTCGAGCTTACGAATGCCCCTGCTGCTTTCATGAGTCTGATGTAACGACCTGTTTAGTCGTTATGAGCAGCAGATTTTATTTCTGGAAAAACAGGCTGAGACGACGGATCCCACGACGGACCGTCATGGGCACGACGGACCGTGGAGGGGGTCTCGTTCCAAAACACTTAGAATTCTAAAATTTGGGTACTGAAAGAATTCTGAAATTTGGGTACTGAAATCGACTCTCTGAACTTCGTAACGGAATGGCAGGACAGACCGTCACAGGCATGACGGGCCGTCACAGACACTTGGTAAAAATCTAGTCTCTGAACTCTGTGACGGAAGCAGCAGGATAGACCATCGCAGGCACGAGGGGCCGTCACAGGCTGCGTAATCCCAGGCTGGGTCGGATTTCTGTTAAATGTTTTAAGGGGCGTTTTGGACCATTCCTGCTATAATTATAAATTTAGTGGGTTAATGTTAATAACTTAATTACTTGGGGGTTAAAGAAGATAACCTTGAATTAATTAATGGGTTAATTCATCATCTTTTATACTTAATTATATGCTAATAAGGGTAAAAAAAAAGGGTTTGAATAAGAAAAATAGAAAGAACAGAGAGAAGAGGGAGAAACGATCGAGAGAGAGAGGAACAAAGAAGAAAGCAAAGATTTTGAGGATTAGCTTGCTTGATCACAATTCTTCGGTGGAGGTAGGTTATGGTTTTCATGCTATTTCATAGTAAACTCTTAATAGCGAATGATATGTATTGGGTAGTATTGTAAAACCCTTCTATATGCTTAATTGTGTGTTTGCATGATGTGATGATATAATTGTGATGAAATAAGCATGATGAAGCTATTGAATCCTAAATCTTGAAAACCTCTTGTTAATGATGATGCCTTTGTATAAAAGAAGGCTTGATGAACTAAAAGAATGAGGTTAGGGGATCGGGTGTCACGAACCGACACATAGTATTAGGGGGATCGGGTGTCACGAACCGACACGTAGTATTAGGGGATCGGGTGTCACGAACCGACACGTAGTATTAGGGGGATCGGGTGTCACGAACCGACACGTAGTATTAGGGGATCGGGTGTCACGAATCGACACGTAGTATTAGGGGATCGGGTCACACGAACCGACACGTAGTATTAGGGGGATCGGGTGTCACGAACCGACACGTAGTATTAGGGGGATCGGGTGTCACGAACCGACACGTAGTAATAGGGGATCAAAGTGTCACGTTCCGACACCATAGGAATAAAGAGAGAGAATCTTGAATTATGGTAATATACTCAAGTTAATGAACCTTTTTCCCAAATGAGTATGGTATTAAGGCGTGAGTCCTCATGGGTGTACTGGGCGTACTTAATAATGATTATAGTACTTGTTGTTGCTACCTGTTGAGTATTGTAGTTGATTCTATGATATCATCTGATATATACTGTTTTCTTTTTTGAGTTGGCCGATGATATCTACTCAGTACTCGTGTTTTGTACTGACCCCTACTTGTATATTTTCTTTTTGTTCATTGTGGAGTGCAGCAAACATACCGTCGTCTTCAACTCAACCGCAACTCTAGCCAGTCTTCATCACGTCAGATTTCAGGGTGAGCTAAAGCTTCTAGCTTGGACTGGATCTTCTTCTTCATGTCTTGATGACTTGAAGTTCTGGCATAGACTAGCTATTATTTATGTTTAGTTCTTAGATACTCTTAGCTTTAGTAATTTGAGGATAGAAGTTCTTGTGATGATGACTTCCAGATTTTGGGGATAATGATTTATAAATTTTAGAAGTTATTAATTGATTTGTTAATGAATTTTAAGTCTTCCGCTGTGTATTTTGTTCATTATTTTTGAAATGATGGGGTTTAGATTGGTTGGTTCACTCACATAGGAGGATAAGTGTGGGTGCCACTCGCGGCTCGATTTGGGTCGTGACAAACTTGGTATCAGAGCATTAGGTTCGTTGGTCTCATCACACAAGAACGAGTCTAGTAGAGTCTTAAGGAACGGTAGGGGGACGCCTTTACTCTTCTTTGAGAGGCTATAAGACTTTAGGAAAATTCCATTCTTTCTTTCTTTCTTTCGTGCCATCACTTGGGTCCAATTGGTATATAGGTGATACAAATTGGTATCTGACCATCTTCACTCTATTTCGCAGATGGTTAGAACTAGAGCAACAACTGCGTCAACACCAACACCGGCAAGACAAGAAGCGTCTGAGCCAGCCACTTGGGCTGTAGCTCGAAGAGGAGTAGTGGCAAAAGGCCGTGGAAGAGGTCGTGAGAGGACGTCCTCTATAAGAAGAGGACAAGCACCTAGCCCATCTGGTACTAGGGCTGTGACTCCTCCACCGACTGAGGAAGTGGTAAGAGAGGGTGAGGAAGGGGAGAATGAACAAGTACAGGATCAGGAAATGCCACCCCAACCTACCCCGGAAATGATTAATCAGGTTCTTGCCTATCTTAGCGGGTTATCTGACCAGGGCCAGACACCTCCGGTGTTTTCCGCACCAGCACCTCAGGTTCCAGAGGTACAACATGCCGCTGCTGGGGCTCCCCGCATGGATGCCTCATTGGAAATAGACATGTTTCCTAGATTGACTACAGGGCCTATAATGACTAGGGATCACCACGAACTTTTCAGTAAGTTCTTGAAATTGAAACCTCCAGTCTTCAAGGGTGCTGAATCTGAGGATGCCTATGATTTTCTGGTTGATTGTCATGAGCTACTACACAAGATGGGTATAGTAGAACGATTTGGTGTTGAGTTTGTGACCTATCAGTTTCAAGGGAATGCCACAATGTGGTGGCGGTCACATGTTGAGTGTCAACCAACAGAGGCACCACCTATGACTTGGGCATCATTCTCTAGCTTGTTTATGGAGAAGTATATACCCCGTACTTTGAGGGATAGGAGGAGAGATGAGTTTCTAAGCCTAGAGCAAGGCAGGATGACGGTTACTGCTTATGAGGCTAGGTTCCGTGCATTATCCCGGTATACCACCCAGCTTTGTTTCAGTCCACAAGAGCGGATTCGCCGTTTTGAGAGGGGGTTGAGGTCAGAGTTGCGAATTTCAGCCTTACAGGTAGCGGCTACAGCGAAATCCTTTCAAGAAGTGGTAGACTTCGTGATAGAGGTGGAGGGAGTGAAGCCAGATGACTTTACCATGGCATCGACATCAAAAAGGTTTTGTAAGGGAGGTGAGTTTAATGGTTCTTACTCCAGAGGGCAGGGTTCAGGAGGTTACCCAGCCCGACCTATTCAGTCCTCACTACAGACTGTAGTTGGGGGTCCACCGCAGACCGGCCAACATTTCTCTGAGTTTGGTGGTAATCCCCAGACTCCGTCGTTCTCACAGAGACCTATGCTTGAATCCAGAGAATGTTAAGGATGTGGAGAGACTGGACATATTAGGAGGAATTGTCCAAAACCGAATTACAGACCCCCAATAAGCAAAGGTAGAGATGGTCATGGAAGAGGCCGTTATTCGGGAGGACGTGGTGGCCGAGGTAATGGTGGTCACCAAAACAGCCGGGGTAACGGACAAACTAGAGCCACTAAAGCACAACATGGTAGGGGCAACGGACAGACAAACGATAGGGCTCATTGTTACGCTTTCCCTGGGAGATCTGAAGCGGAGACATCTGATGTTGTCATCACAGGTAATCTTTTGGTTTTTGATTGCATGGCTTCTGTATTGTTTGATCCTGGATCCGCATTTTCTTTTGTATCTTCCTCATTTGCTAATGGTCTTAATTTACAGTGTGAATTGCTTGACATGACTATTCGTGTTTCTACCCCGGTGGGTGAGTCTTTGGTAGTTGAAATGGTGTATAGGTCTTGTCTTGTGACTTTTGTGGGAGCAATACTCTTGTAGACTTGGTTATCTTACAAATGGTTGACTTCGATGTAATTCTGGGTATGACTTGGCTTTCTCCAAATTTTGCAATCTTGGATTGTAATGCTAAAACTGTGACGTTAGCCAAGCTTGGGCCAGATCCGTTAGTGTGGGAGGGCGACTACACTTCCAATCCGGTTCGTATCGTCTCCTTTCTTCGTGCTAAGAGAATGGTTAGTAAGGGTTGTTTAGCTTTCTTGGCACATCTCAGGGATGATACAGTTCAAGTACCTTCAATTGAGTCAGTTTCGATAGTCCGTGAGTTTTTGGATGTGTTTCCTGCAGACCTTCCTGGTATGCCACCGGATAGAGATATTGACTTCTGCATCGATCTTGAACAAGGTACTCGCCCCATTTCCATACCCCCTTATAGGATGGCTCCCGCTGAGTTAAGAGAGTTAAAGTCCCAACTTCAAGAGTTGTTAAGCAAAGGTTTTATTAGACCAATTGCATCCCCTTGGGGTGATCCTGTGTTGTTTGTGAAGAAAAAGGATGGGAGTTTTCTGATGTGCATAGACTACAGACAACTGAATAAGGTAACTGTTAAGAACAAGTATCCTCTTCCTCGCATCGATGATTTGTTCAATTAGTTACAAGGTGCTTGCACCTTCTCAAAAATTGATTTGAGATATGGTTTTCATCAATTGAAAATACGGGCAACAGATGTGCCCAAGACTGCTTTTCGGACAAGATATGGGCATTATGAGTTCTTAGTAATTACTTTCGGGATTACGAATTCCCCTGCTGCTTTCATGAGCTTGATGAATAGGATTTTTAAGCCATATCTTGATCTCTTTGTCATTGTATTCATTGATGATATATTGGTATACTCAAAGAGCAAGAAGGAACATGAGGAGCACTTGAGAATTGTATTGGAAATGTTGAGGGAGAAAAAGCTTTATGCCAAATTCTCCAAGTGTGAGTTTTGGCTAGATGTAGTGTCCTTCTTGGGGCATGTGGTTTCTAAGGATGGCGTGATGGTGGATCCTTCCAAGATCGAAGAAGTGAAGAGTTGGCCAAGACCCACTAATGTTACAGAGGTGAGGAGATTTGTTGGTTTAGCTAGCTACTACTGCCGATTTGTCAAGGGGTTCTCTTCTATTGCTTCTCAATTGACAAGCTTGACTAAACAGAATGTTCCATTTGAATGGTCGGACGAGTGTGAAGAAAGCTTTCAGAAGCTCAAGACTTTGTTGACTACTGCACCAATTCTCACCTTGCCAGTGGAAGGTAAGAACTTCATTGTTTATTATGATGCATCCTATTCTGAGTTGGGTGCAGTGCTAATGCAAGAGAAGAATGTAATTGCTTATGCTTCGAGGCAATTAAAGGTGCATGAATGTAATTATCCGACCCATGATTTGGAGTTGGCTGCGGTAGTGTTTGTATTAAAGCAATGGAGGCACTATCTATATGGTGTTAAGTGTGAAGTATACACGGATCATCGTAGCCTACATTATGTCTTTACTCAGAAAGATTTGAACTTGAGACAGAGGAGATGGATGGAACTACTGAAGGACTACGATATCACTATCTTGTATCATCCGGGAAAGGCTAATGTTGTGGCAGACGCCTTAAGTAGAAAGGCAGGGAGCATGGGAAGTCTAGCCCACTTGCAAGTTTCAAGATGCCCATTGGCTAGAGAGGTTCAGATTTTGTCTAATGACTTAATGAGGCTAGAAATAAATGAGAAGGGAGGATTTTTGGCCTGTGTGGAGGCGAGATCTTCCTTTCTTGACCAGATTAAAGGAAAGCAATTTAATGATGAAAAGCTGATTCGGATCCGAGATAAGGCGTTGTGAGGAGAGGCTAAGGAAGCAAAAATCGATGAGGAAGGTGTTTTGAGAATTAAGGGAAGGGTATGTGTACCCCGCGTCGATGATTTGATCCACACTATTCTTACAGAGGCTCATAGTTCAAGGTATTCTATACATCATGGTGCAACCAAGATGTATCGTGACCTAAAACAACATTTTTGGTGGAGTAGAATTAAGCGTGACATTGTGGAGTTTGTCGCCAAATGTCCAAACTGTCAGCTAGTAAAGTATGAACACCAGAGGCCTGGAGGACACTTCAAAGAATGCCCATTCATGTATGGAAGTGGGAGAGAATTGCAATGGACTTCGTGATTGGTCTTCCCAAGACAATGGGTAAGTATGACTCCATTTGGGTAATTGTTGATAGGTTAACTAAGTCTGCTCACTTCATTCCAGTCAAGGTGACTTACAATACAGAGAAGTTAGCCAAACTTTACATCTCAGAAATTGTTCGATTGCATGGAGTTCCACTTTCCATCATATCAGATAGAGATACGCAGTTTACTTCTAAGTTTTGGAAAACATTGCATGCGGAATTGGGTAATAGGTTGGACCTTAGTACTGCGTTCCATCCTCAGACCGATGGTCAGTCTGAGAGAACGATTCAAGTGTTGGAGGATATGCTTCGTGCATGTGTGATAGAATTTGGTGGCCATTGGGATAGCTTCTTACCCTTAGCAGAGTTCTCCTACAATAATAACTATCACTCAAGTATTGGTATGGCCCCATTTGAGGCACTGTATTGGAGAAGATGTAGGTCTCCCATTGGGTGGTTTGATGCATTTGAAGTTAGACCGTAGGGTACTGACCTTCTGAGAGAATCGTTAGATAAAGTGAAATGCATTCAAGAAAAGCTTTTAGCAGCTCAAAGTAGGCAGAAGGAGTATGCAGATCGAAAGGTTAGACACTTGGAATTATGGAGGGTGAGCAAGTCTTGCTGAAGGTTTCGCCCATGAAAGGGGTGATGCGGTTTGGTAAGCGAGGTAAGCTTTGTCCAAGGTATATTTGTCCCTTTGACGTTCTGAAGCGCGTGGGGGAGGTAGCTTATGAATTAGCCTTGCCCCCAGGACTGTCAGGAGTGCATCCGGTATTTCATGTGTCCATGTTGAAAAGATACCATGGGGATGGAAACTACATCATTCGTTGGGATTCAGTTCTGCATGATGAGAATTTATCTTATGAGGAGGATCCTGTTGCTATTTTAGATAGACAAGTTTGCAAGTTGAGGTCAAGGGAGATTGCATCCATCAAAGTTCAATGGAAGAATCGACCAGTTGAAGAATCCACTTGGGAGAAGGAGGCTGATATGCAAGAAAGATACCCACATCCGTTTATAGATTCAGGTACTCCTCTTCGCCCTTGTTTCTTTTCTTGTGATCGTTCGAGGATGAACGATGGGTAAATTGGTATCTATTGTAACTACATGTTTAGTCGTTTTGAGCAGCAGATTTTATTTCTGGAAAAACTGGCTGAGACGACGGATCCCACGACGGACCGTCATGGGCACGACGGACCGTCGAGGGGGTCTCGTTCCAAAACACTTAGAATTCTGAAATTTGGGTACTGAAATCGACTCTCTGAACTTCGTAACGAAATGGAAGGACGAACCGTCACAGGCGTGACGGGCCGTCACAGACACTTGGTAAAAATCTAGTCTCTGAACTCTGTGACGGAAGCGGCAGGACGGACCGTCGCAGGCACGACGGGCCGTCACAGGCTGCGTAATCCCAGGCTGGGTCGGATTTCTGTTAAATGTTTTAAGGGGCGTTTTGGACTATTCCTGCTATAATTATAAATTTAGTGGGTTAATGTTAATAACTTAATTACTTGGGGGTTAAAGGAGATAACCTTGAATTAATTAATGGGTTAATTCATCATCTTTTATACTTAATTATATGCTAATTAGGGTAAAAGAAAAAGGGTTTGAATAAGAAAAATAGAAAGAACAGAGAGAAGAGGGAGAAACGATCGAGAGAGAGAGAGGACGAAGAAGAAAGCAAAGATTTTGAGGATTAGCTTGCTTGATCACAATTCTTCGGTGGAGGTAGGTTATGGTTTTCATGCTATTTCATAGTAAACTCGTAATAGCGAATGATATGTATTGGGTAGTATTGTAAAACCCTTCTATATGCTTAATTGTGTGTTTGCATGATGTGATGATATAATTGTGATGAAATAAGCATGATGAAGCTATTGAATCCTAAATCTTGAAAACCTCTTGTTAATGATGATGCCTTGGTATAAAAGAAGGCTTGATGAACTAAAAGAATGAGGTTAGGGGATCAGGTGTCACGGACCGACACGTAATATTAGGGGGATCGGGTGTAACGAACCGACACGTAGTATTAGGGGATCGGGTGTCACGAACTGACACGTAGTATTAGGGGGATCGGGTGTCACGAACCGACACGTAGTATTAGGGGATCGGGTGTCACGAACCGACACGTAGTATTAGGGGGATTGGGTGTCACGAACCAACACGTAGTATTAGGGGGATCGGGTGTCACGAACCGACACGTAGTAGTAGGGGATCGGAGTTTCACGTTCCGACACAAGAGGAATAAAGAGAGAGAATCTTGAATTATGGTAATATACTCAAGTTAATGAACCTTTTTCCCAAATGAGTATGGTATTGAGGCGTGAATCCTCATGGGTGTACTTGGCGTACTTAATAATGATTATAGTACTTGTTGTTGCTACCTGTTGAGTATTGTAGTTGATTTTATGATATCATCTGATATATACTGTTTTCTATTTTGAGTTGGCCGATGATATCTACTCAGTACTCATCTTTTGTACTGACCCCTACTTGTATGTTTTGTTTTTGTTCATTGTGGAGTGCAGCAAACGTACCGTCGTCTTCAACTCAACCGCAACTCTAGCCAGTCTTCATCACATCAGATTTCAGGGTGAGCTAAAGCTTCTAGCTTGGACTGGATCTTCTTCTTCATGTCTTGATGCCTTGAAGTTCTGGCATAGACTAGCTATTATTTATGTTTAGTTCTTAGATACTCTTAGCTTTAGTAATTTGAGGATAGATGTTCTTGTGATGATGACTTCTAGATTTTGGGGATAATGATTGATAAATTTTAGAAGTTATTAATTGATTTGTTAATGAGTTTTAAGTCTTCCGCAGTGTATTTTGTTCATTATGTTTGAAATGATAGGGTTTAGATTGGTTGGTTCGCTCACATAGGAGGATAAGTGTGGGTGCCACTCGCGGCTCGATTTGGGTCGTGACATCTGATGAACGGGATTTTTAAGCCATATCTAGATCTCTTTGTCATTGTGTTCATTGATGATATACTAGTAAACTCAAAGAGCAGGAAAGAACATGAGGAGCACTTTAGAATTGTGTTGGAAGTGTTGAGGGAGAAAAGGCTTTATGCCAAATTCTCCAAGTGTGAGTTTTGGCTAGATTCAGTGTCCTTCTTGGGCCACGTGGTTTCTAAGGATGGAGTGATGATTGATCCTTCTAAGATTGAAGCAGTGAAGAGTTGGGTAAGACCTACTAATGTTACAGAGGTAAGGAGCTTTGTTGGTCTAGCTAGCTACTACCGTAGATTTGCCAAGGGATTTTCTTCGGTTGCTTCCTAACTGACAAATTTGACTAAGCAGAGTGTTCCATTTGTATGGTCGGACGAATGTGAAGGAAGCTTTCAGAAGCTCAAGACCTTGTTGACTACTGCACCAATTCTTACTTTGCCAGTGGAAGGTAAGAATTTCATTGTTTATTGTGATGCATCTTATTCTGGGTTGGGTGCAGTGCTAATGAAAGAGAGGAATGTAATTGCTTATGCTTCAAGGCAATTAAAAGTGCATGAACGTAACTATCCGACCGATGATTTGGAGTTGGCTGCAGTCGTGTTTGCATTAAAGCAATGGAGACATTATCTATTTGGGTTTAAGCGTGAAGTCTATACAGATCATCGTAGTTTACAGTACGTCTTTACTCAGAAAGATTTGAATTTGAGGCAGAGGAGGTAGATGAAACTACTGAAGGACTGTGATATCACTATTTTGTATCACCCAGGAAAAGCTAATGTTGTGGCAGATGCTTTAAGTAGAAAAGCAGGGAGCATGGGAAGTCTAGCTCACTTGCAGGTTTCTAGACATCCATTGGCTAGAGAGGTTCAGACTCTGGCTAATGACTTTATGAGACTGAAAGTACTAGAAAAGGGAGGATTGTTGGTCTGTGTGGAGGCAAGATCTTCTTTTCTTGACAAGATTAAGGGAAAATAGTTTACTGATGAGAAACTGATCCAAATTCGAGATATGGTATTACGATGAGAGGCTACAGAGGCAATAATTGATGAGGAAGGTGTTCTGAGAATTAAAGGAAGGGTATGTGTGCCCCGTGTTGATGATTTGATTCACACTATTCTTACAGAGGCTCATAGTTCAGGGTATTCTATACATCCTGGTGCAACCAAGATGTATCGTGACCTAAAGCAACATTTTTGGTGGAGTAGGATGAAACGTGACATTGTTGATATTGTTGCCAAATGCCCGAATTGTCAACAGGTAAAGTATGAGCACCAGAGGCCTGGGGGGACACTTCAGAGTATGCGCATTCCTGAATGGAAATGGGAAAGAATTGCAATGGATTTTGTGGTTGGTATTGCAAAGACATTGGGTAAGTTTGGTTCTATTTGGGTAATTGTTGACGGATTAACTAAGTCTGCTCACTTCATTCCGGTTAAGGTGACTTACAATGCAGAGAGGTTAGACACGCTCTATATCTCAGAAATTGTTCGTTTGCATGGAGTTCCACTTTCCATCATATCAGATAGAGGTACGCAATTTATTTCTATGTTTTGGAGAACATTGCATGCTGAATTAGGTACTAGGTTGGATCTTAGTACAGCATTTTACCCTCAGAACGATGGTCAGTCTGAGCGAACGATTCAGGTGTTGGAGGATATGCTTCGTGCATGTGTGATAGAATTTGGTGGTAATTTTGATAACTTCTTACCTTTAGCAGAATTCTCATACAATAATAGCTATCACTCAAGTATTGATATGGCCCCATTTGAGGCACTGTATTGGAGGACATGTAGGTCTCCCATTGGTTGGTTTGATGCATTTGAGGTGAGACCATGGGGTACTGACCTTTCTGAGGGAATCATTAGAGAAAGTGAAATTCATTCAAGAAATGATTTTAGCGGCTCAAAGTAGGCAGAAGGAATATGCAGATCGAAAGGTTAGAGACTTGGAGTTCATGGAGGGTGAACAAGTCTTGCTGAAGGTTTCACCCATGAAAGGGGTGATGCGGTTTGGTAAGCGAGGTAAGCTTAGTCCAAGGTATATTGGTCCATTTGAAGTTCTGAAGCACGTGGGGGAAGTGGCTTATGAATTGGCATTGCCTCCAGGACTCTCAGGAGTGCACCCGGTATTTCATGTGCCTATGCTGAAAAGATACCATGGGGATGGAAACTACATTATTCGTTGGGATTCAGTCCTTCTTGATGAGAATTTGTCTTATGAGGAGGAGCCTGTTGCTATTTTAGATAGAGAAATCCACAAGTTGAGATCAAGGGAGATTGCATCCATCAAGGTTCAATGGAAGAATCGGCCAGTTGAAGAGTCCACTTGGGATAAGGAGGCTGACATACAAGAAAGATATCCACACCTTTTTACAGATTAAGGTACTCTTTTTCGCCCTTGTTTTTCTTCTTCTGATCGTTCGAGGACGAACGATGGGTAAATTGGTATCTATTGTAACGACCTGTTTAGTCGTTTCGAGCAGTAGAAGTACTTTGGATAAAAACTGACCAGGTCGACGACTCACGCGATGGACCGTCATGGTCACGACGGACCGTCGAGGATCTCCGTTCCAAAACACTTAAAACTCAAAAATTTGGGTACGGGGATCAACTCTCTGAACTTCGCAACGGAATTGGAGCACGGACCGTCGTAGATACGACGGACCGTCACGAGTTGCGTAACCTCTGAACTTTGTGACGACCCTGTAGGACGGACCGTCTCAGGCACGACGGGCCGTCACGAGTTGCGTAACCTTGACTGGGTCGGATTTCTGCTAAAAGTTTTAAGGGGTGTTTTGGACTATTCATGACAAATTGTATGAAATTAGTGGGGTAAGTTTAACAATTTAATTACTTGGGGGTTAAAGGAGATAACCTTGAAATAAATAGTGGGTTACTTTTATCATCTTTTATACTTAATTATATGATAATTAGGGTAAAAGAAAAAGAGTCTAAAGATGAAAAAGGAAAAAGACAGAGAGAGGGAGAACGAGCGAGAAAAGGGAGAGAAACGAAGAAGAAATCAAAGGCATTGAGGAGTAGCTTGCTTGATCACGATTCTTCGGTGGAGGTAGGTTATGGTTTATGCTATTTCATAGTAAACTCTAAATAGCGATTGGTATGCATTGGGTGGTATTGTAATGTCTTCTATATGCTTAATTGTGTAGTTGCATGATGTGATTATATAATTGTGATGGATTAGAATGATGAGGTTGTTGAATCTTAAAACTTAAATACTCTCCACTAATGACGATGCCTTGACATAAAAGAAGGCTTGATGAACTAAAAGAATGAGATTAATGGATCGGGTGTGACGAACCGACACTTAGTATTAGGGGATCGGGTGTCACGAACCGACACGTAGTATTAGGGGATCGGGTGTCACGAACCGACACGTAGTATTAGGGGATCAGGTGTCACGAACCGACACGTAGTATTAGGGGATCGGGTGTCACGTACCGACACGTAGTATTAGGGGATCGGAGTGTCACGTTCCGACACAAGAAGAATAAAGAGAATGAATCTTGAATTATTTTAATATACTCAATTTAATGAACCTTTTTTCTCAAATGAGTATCGCGTGGAGGCTTGAGTACTCATAGGTGTGCTTGGTGTTGAGGCCAATGGTTCTTGTACTTGTTGTTGTCACCTGTTGAGTATTGTAGTTGATTTTATATTATTATTCGATATATATTACTTTCTATTTTGAGTTGGCCGATGATACCTACTCAGTACGTGTTCCTTGTACTGACCCCTACTTGTATTTTTCTCTTTGTTATTTGTGGAGTGCAGCAAACGTGCCATCGACTTCGACTCGTCCGCAACTCTAGCCAGTCTTCAGCATATCAGATTTCAGGGTGAGCTATTATTCCTAGCTCGGACTGGATTCTCTCCTTCACGTCTTGATGTCTTGAAGTTCGGACATGGACCATCTCTTTTACTTATTTTAGCTTCTTAAATACTCTTAGATTAGAAATTTGAGGATAGATGTTCTTGGTGTGATGACTTTCAGATTTTGGGGATAATAGTTGATAAACTTTAGAAGCTTATGTATTGATTATATGAATGAGTTTTAACTCTTCCGCATTATATTTTGTTCATTATGGTTGAAATATTGGTGAATGTTGGGGTTTAGATTTGTTGGTTCGCTCACATAGGAGGATAAGTGTGGGTGCCACTCGCGGCTCGTTTTGGGTCGTGACATTTTAATAGGCTTAATATCCACTGTCTTAGGTCTTCCATATCTTCTGCTCCAATATCTCTGCAGTTGGAGTATACGATTGTCTGATCTCTGTTGTAGTAACTCCAGATTGCATTTTTGTTCAAATAGTTGTTTGTTATTTCATTTAATATAGTAGCTATTCCAATAGTTCTCTTATTTGCGTAAAACTCTGGAATATCCACGTTTTGTATTTCTTCTTGTGTATATATTTTTTCAAGGATTATCATTTCCCTAGTTAATCCAATCTTTATAGCTTGTATCGTAGGCTTGATCTCATCATATAGTATTTCTACTATAGTTGAATAGAACTTTATGTAAAATAGAGTTCCTTTAGTTACTCTCTTGTATTTTAAAAATGCCTTATATAATTCTTGTATCTTGGATACTTCTTCTTCTGTTATTGTATACACAATACTTATTAATCCATAGTTGTAGCAGGTTGCTACTAGGTTTGGATTTGTTCCAGGTTGTGCGATTAGCTTGTTACAACCTTGTAAATATTGGGTTATATAGTCTTCATTCGGGTTTTTTGTATCTTTTGCTCTGGGGTTCCGATTTAGGAAAGTTTGTATCTTGTATATATTTTCTATATACATTCTAGTGATGTGGTTGTATGTCTGTTTCAGTGAATCTAAGCTGGCTTTTTAAGTATTTATCTGTGGAGGTACGAATACATCTTTTTGGGTATTTTGAGGAGTATATGGTTTAGATAATAATTTATTCATGTTTGCATTTGTATATTTTACCTTAGCTTCCTCCTTTTTTGTAGATGGTACTGCTGTAGATGTACCTCCTGCTGTAGCTGAGCTCCCTGCAGATGTATATATCTTTTTGTTTTGGGTTTTTAGGTGTTTCCCATCGCCACCTTCTAGCTCCGCATTTTTTAAGTCATGCTGCTGACTTAGCTCCGCATATTTTAAGTCATGCTGCTAACTATTAACTGTTTCTTTTATACTTGTACATCTTTTTCTATTTTCTCCATCTTCTGACAATGATTTGTCATCATAGCCAATATTTCTTTCATTGTATCTTTCTCTTGAGAGATAGTCCGCAACAAGATTTTTGACAGTTTTAATTACCTCAATTGTAAATGTAAAATTTAATATATTGAATATCAATCTCCTTATTTCTTTTGTTGTAACTGAATCCTCTACCTTTTTAGTTATCCACCATTTTACCTGTGTATTATCTTTTCTTACAATAAATTTATTGTAAACAATATATGGTTCAAATGCTAATAAACACTTATATAATGCAAATAATTCTTTTCTATTTATTTTCCATTTTATTTGTGCTTCTGCATAAGATCCTGAATAATATCTACAATGGTGTTCTATTTTTTTTTTCATATTTATATTTTAAAACTCCTCCATAACTATGATCACTTTAATCTGTTTCAACAATATAAGTAATGATTTATTTTCATTAGGAAAATATAGTTTTGGTAATTTTTTGCACAATTTTTTAATATTTCTTATAAGTTCTTTATCTTTATTGTCGAAGTAGTATTCAACATCTTTTTTGAGTTTTTTATGTTATGGTTTTAAATGTTCTGCTAATTTTGGTATATACTCTCTTACTTAATTTACTAATCCTAGAAAGGTTTGTAATTTCTTTTTTGTATCTATATTTCCATCAAGGGTGATTATTTTCTGTATTATGTGGTTTTGAATTTTTATTCCATTTCTATCTATTTGTATTCCTAGAAATTCTATCTGTGGTTTCATGATTTCTGCTTTCTTTTTACTTTAAATTATACCTGAATGTTTAATTATATGTATAAATTTTTCTAACAGCCTTATATGTTCATCTTGTGTTTTAGAATATAATAATATATCATCTATATATATACAATACAATTTTCTAATTGGTTAAAATAGTTATCCATAAAATGTTGATATCTACCTGGTGCATTTTTATATCCAAATGGTAAAACATTCCATTCATAAAAACCTTGCGTTACTGTGAATGCTGTTAGCTGTTTAGATTCTTCTTCTAGTTTTAGGTGAAAAAATCCTGATTTACAGTCAAATTTACTAAAATAGTTATATCCTTGTATTTGTCTTATTTTTAGTATCTTATTCGGCATTGGGTAATTATATGTTTTAGTTTTAGCATTTAGGTTGCGATAATCTATAACCATTCTACTTTTACCTCGTTTTTGTTCACTATGTTTATTAACTATAAATGCTGGACTTGTATGTTTACTATTGCTTTCTTGTATATAATAATTTTCTAATAGTTCATCTATATGTACTTTGAATTCTTTTAAATCATCAAAATTATATTTTAATGGTTTTTGTGTTATTATGTTGTTTTCGTCTATTAATTCAATTTTTATTTTTGTCATATGTTTAATGGATTTTCATTATAAAGTTATTCTAGTTATTCATTAATTCTTTTAACTTTATCTATTGTAAATATGATAATTTCTAATTGTGTTATTTGTATTTTATTTATATTTTCCATTTCTTGGTTTATTTTTTCACTTCCTTTTATCCATTCTATTGGTTTACGTTGTTTGTTATTTACTCTTTTGCTCCTATCTTATTCCCGCATGGTGTAGTAAACACCAATGTGTTTTTGTTATTATATGTGGGTAAAATTTATCTAAAAATTGCATTCCTAATAACATATCTTTCGTTGTAAACTCAAAATTGTATATTTCTTCTATTGTTAGTATTTTATCCCATATTTATATTTTTATATTTCTTGTTTTATATGTAATGATACTTCCTTCATTATTAAATCCTGTTACTACCATAGGTGTTTTTAATTTTTACCATTTATCTTCTGGTAAACAATTATATTTACATATGTTTGCTGCTGCTCTTGTATCTATCATAGGGGTATAATATATGTTGTGATATCCTTCTACAATAATTTTTGCAAGTATAAATATTTTCATTATTCAATTTGTTCTTTTAATGATTATTTTTTTATTTTGACAAGTTATTGTTAGTTGTTCATTTTCTATATTGTATGGTTTAACTTTTTCTAATCATTTTATTCCTAATGTAATGTTCTGGTTTCCTTGATAAATTTTAAATGGTATTATTAACGGTATTCCTCCTATAATTATTTTTTTCTGTTATTTCTTCGTTCGTATTTATTATCTCGCTTGGTAGTCCAGGGCATAATTTTCCTATTTTTATTATTTCTGTTTCTAATACTAATTCTATTATTATGTAATTTTCTTCTTGTCTTGTATTTATTAGAATTTTATAACTTATTTCGTCTACTATTCGTGTTATAAAATAATGATATGTTGTTATATCTTCTAATAAATTTTTTAGAATTTCATAGTTTCTTCTAGATGTACTCATTCTTGATGAGGTAGTTCTTGTTAGTGTATTTGGTACGCTTGAAGTACTTAATCTTTCTTTTACTATTTTTAAATCTTCTTCTATGTCAGTTTCTTTATAACTATAGTCATTATTATCTATTATGGTAATTATTTTTTCTAAGGGATTTTCTACTTTTATTCTATAAATTTTATTTCTCTCTGTTACTTTGTGTTTTGTTGTTAATATATATAAGTTTTTACATCTTGCTGTGAATATTTTACTTCCTGTGCTAGCTCTATTCCAGACATCTTCCAATACAAAACTAATGATTTATCTATATTTCTGTCTGTTAATGCTACTGAGTAGTTGGCACTTATTATAAATTTAAATTTTTGGTATATTAAGTTTCCTTTTACTGCACTAAATACACTTTTTTCTATAGGGTATATAATTCTATCATCTGCTAAGTATATTTCAATAGCTGTATCTATTCCTTCTCTAAAACAAGCTTTTATTAATATTTCTGTTCCTCCTAAATGTACATATTTTATACGTATTTTAGCTTTTATATCTTGTATTTCTTTATTTATTATTCGTTTACTTAGTATAGGTATTTGTGCTTTTCCTCTTGTATATTTGCAATCTATGATATGTTCTTTCTTACTAACTACATAGTATTCTTCTTTTTGTCTTTTAAACCAATTTCTAAAGTAGGTATTTCAAGTACTTTTTCAAAACTTAAATCTAATTCTTTTCCTTTTTTATGTTCAAAAATTGTATTATCAAATATAATTTTTTGTTCTGATAATTCTTCATGCTCTTCCTCAAAATCTTGCTGATGTCCATTTTATATAGGCTGTATCTGACTGTCAACGTATAACTCTACCACAACCTATTTTGTTCCTTCAAAACAAATGTTTACCTGTTACCTCTGCATCTCAATGCGAAAGCATGTATGTAACAGGTTAGTACCAATTAAAATTAGTCATATTGGATAAAAATACTTCTTCCTGCTATGTACATGTTTAGGATGCATTTTTATGTATATGAAATAACATATCAAACGCTTGAAAAGCCCAAGATCCTCTTTCGGGTAAGCCTTTTCTATGTCAAAGTTATCTCTTTAGAGAATCTCTCCGTACTCTTATCGAATGATGTTATATATCCTGGTTCTCTGAAATTTTACATGTTTGGGATGCATGGTTCTTATCACATATGGTTCTGATATGTACTTGTAATCACAAACCACACAGGTTTTATAGTCCCCTGTACCAACATAAACAACATTTAGGTTGCTTAGTACTTTCACTACCTTAAGATCTGTGATATGTTGCCTGTTTTCTCAAAGTGATTGAGAGGCGTTGTTATTCATTTGTGTTCTGACTTTTCTGATTTTCTGAATTGAGAGTTGGAGTCAATAGTTTCTAAGAGTATTTGATCACTTGTTTTTTATGCATTTGTATGTTTGCCTATTGTTTTCTTCAAGATTTTGTCATTCATATTGGGATGGGTCTACTTTGTACATGTTTTGGATCGTTTAACTGTTGCCTACTGTTTTCTCTCAAATTTATTTTATCATTCATATATTTTCCTACAGGGACAGTCTAGGAACACATGCCCTATTGTTTTCTCCCAGATTTTACAGTTTTTGTACATGTTAGGGTATCATTTACATGGGAAGGGTTTTGGAAGGGGCTGTAATTGAACAATATAGTGAGCATATGAATACATGATTCTTTAACTTAAAATTTACTTTTGAATGTGTAGGAAAATGTAGTTGATTGAATTTGATGAATAGAGCACAGAAGTAAACTCAATCTATTGTAGTGAACTATAAAAAGTTTTTGTACTATTATCATAAATATTATTTGAATACATTTGGTTTTATGGAATGTATTGCTTGTCGAGATCTTTATGTAATTACTTTCTAGGTATATGCACGGGACATGTCCATTTCATTTAAACTGAAATATATATTTTCAAATTATTTATAAGATAATTTTGTGCTTTATATCACTTATATATATACATATATATATGTGTGTGTGTATATATATATATATAAAATTATGATTATTGATTATATGCAATTTAAATTTTATCGTAAATGTTTGTAAATTGCAGCTACGAAATTCTATACAACATTGCAACACTTCGAAAAAGTGGCTTATTCTTTATAAATTTTATCTTGTACATAAGAAAAGTTACACTTTATAAGTTTGGTTGTAGGTTAAATATAAAAGGTTACACTTTAAATGTGTAACCAATAACAAGACAAAAGTCATACTTTTAAGTGTAGTAAAATCAAATAAAAGTGTTGCTAATGAAATACTCCAAAGTGTGGCCTTTGTACCTCTTTGGCCACGCTTTTTAAGTGTTGTTGCTTTGGCGACACTTCAAATGTGTTATCTAATATCAAAGGTTACACATTTTTTGGCCACCCCCTAAAAAGTGTTTCTTTAAGTCAAAAAGTGTGGCCTTTTATCAAATGCCACACTTTTTGCTAGTTTAGGCTACACTTACGAGGGTGGCTATAGGCCTAAAATGGTGTAGTGTCATAAGGTCTATCCCTTATGTAATCTTCATCATATCTCTGTAAGATTTGCATGAGTCATTTCCTTTCATTACAATTTATACATGTGAGGTTAGCACATTTCCATAGTCATTCTTGATAAGGCACATTGGTTAGTTATTACCATCCTTATAACATTTGCATATTAGCCAACACCTCACAAACCATAGTCAGGACATTTTAATTCAACATCATACCAACTCTATTAATCTAATAGAAGGTTCACTTCAATACAACATCATCACTTAATCACAAGTAACCATAATTGAAGTAAAGAGTTTAGATCACAATACTTGCCACATCTCTTTCACAAGCCATCGTCCATGGTTTTTCCCTCAACCATTCAATTCGACCAAATAATGGGTATAACATCATTATACAATAGTAATTAACACAATAGCAAGATCAATTGAATCATCACTATCCCAATTACAGTCAATTCACAACCTAGGGTTAGGGGAATAGGGTTCAACATGAATCTTCATGAAACAGATCCAATTCCAACAATACATTACCCTAGGTAATCCATGAATGAATTAGAATTGATAAAACACGTCTAATGATCAATCCATACTTCCATTCCCATCAATTTACAATAAAGACCCAAGATCAGGGGATTGGGTAAAGGTACATTATCAATATGAACTTTAATAAATTAACGTTAATTAACCAACAACCTATACCGAATTAGTAATAATCAAAATTAATCAAGATGAATCATCAGTTTTATGTTTAGAAGAAAACCCATTAGAATAGAAAAACCCTTGGATTTGGGTGTTTTAGAAAACAACTTTGAGGGGAGCTCATGGGGAGAGGAATCCTAAGAGTGAAGAACCCATACCATAATGAAGATTAATCCACGAAATAGAAGTGAAATCCTAGAGAAATTGATCTTCTTCTTCAAGTTTTTTTCTTCCTTTAATGGAGGATGAATAGAGAGAGAAACTAGACAGAGGGGAGAGCTTTTGAGTTTTTATTTGGGGAGTTGATTTGAGTGAGTAAATGTGAGGTAAAACTAATTGGAAATCAATATTTAGACTCCCACAGAATACCCAAAATACCCCTCACTTAAGTTGACCCTTTAATAAAGTAAAACTTCAATTCCAAATTTTAGATTTTCATTGGGGAACAAGCCTGCGATGCGGAGCTGTCCCCGCATGATTTTCCAATTTAATTTTTGAGACAGTGAATTCCGCTACCTGCCCGCGAGGAAAACTTGATATTTGACCAAAAGACACCAAAGTCCGCGACGCGGACATGCTTCATCAATGTGAATTTTTGTTGTTACTTTGGCTGCTTGCCAAGCCATGTTTTGGGTCTTTTCGTGGACTCCTGAGGCGACCCTTGGGGGGTGGGACCATGATGTTTTTACGAGTTTTACACTTCATACAACACTCCTAAACCTTTCAAAAACCTAAGGACCTTTTACTAGTTCAATTCGACTAGCTTCAGGATGTCATGGGTGTTTCTTGTCGTTTTTATTCCTCAACTTCCTAAATGACTTATATTCATTATTTATAAGCTTAAAACAGTGTCTAAGCCTTAATAAACCAATAAGGATCTAGAAGAGTCTTAGACTTTTCGGAGTGTTGTAATATCCTCTAGAAACGTTGTCCTAAATGACACTAAAATCTTTTGGAATGAATGAATAGATTCAAGACTAGCAGCCTAACAAATAAAAACATATATAAACATGATTTACAATTCAATCATTTTATTTTTACACATAGGAGTTCAAAAACATCGATTACCACACATAAGGTTCAACATCACATTATGAGGAATATCCTTCTAACAAAAACATCAGCTCAACATACCATATATCAGTCAATTATGCCTAAACTCAATTTACCTATATACTCAACATAATTTCATAAAGATTCGCTTTATCAAAATGCACAACATAACTCAGAACAAGAGGAATTGCAATTTGCCTAGTAAAAAAACACACATCACTATACTTCACTGTACATAAGAAATTTTGCATATCTTCACCAAGAATCAAAGAAACATCAAATTAAGTCATTATTTTCATTATTAGCAAGAACAACACACATACATTAGGAAAGAGATGAGGATAACAGGACTTCATGTCGGCCTCGACCTCCCATGTTGCTCGCCTAACTAGGTTCCCCAAAACAATTTTACGGAAACTACCTCTTTGTTCCTCAACCTCTACACTTGACCATCAAGAATATTAATCAGAACCTCCTCATAGGAGAAGTTATCCTTCACAGTAGGACACGCAATAGCAAGAATAGACTCGGGATTAACGATACACTTCTTAAGCATGGAAACACGGAAAACCGGATGAACCGAAAATAGTTCACTAGGGAGTTTAAATTCCTAAGCAACCTTACCAACCCTTTTAAAGAATTCATAGGGACCCACATAACAAATACTCAACTACCAATTCTTGCAAAATCTGACCACCCATTTCAAAGGGGATATTTTAAACTACACCTTATCACCCTATTCAAACTCTAGATCTCTTTTCTTATGCTCGACATAAGACTTTAGCCTAATATAGGTTGTTTGCAATCGGTTTCTTATTATATGAACTTTTCCCAACTCTTATCAATCATATCGGGAACAAGACGTGAAGACTCTCCAACTTCAAACCACCCAATAGGAGACCTACACCTCTTACCATACAAAGCTTCATAAGGAGCCGTAAAGATGGATGAATAAAAACAATTATTATATGAGAACTCCACAATAGGCAAAAGCTCATACAAATTTCCCTTTAAGTCAATCATGCAAGTTCTAAGCATATTTTAATGAGTTTGAATAGTTCGTACCGCTTGACCATCCATTTGGGGATGAAATGTGGTGCTTAACTTCACTTGAGTACCCAAACCCTTTTTAAAAGATCTTCGAAATCTAGATGTATATTGAGCACCTGTATCCGATATGATGGACAAAGGAACCCAATGAAGACTCGCTACTTTCTCAATATAGATTCTTGCATAATTTTCCGCCGATTAAGTTGACTTTACGAGAGTAAAATAAGAGGATTTGGTAATTCTGTCCACTACCACCCATATGGAGTCATATTACTTTTTAGTTCAAGGCTAACCTCCTACAAAATCCATGTAACATCTTCCCACTTCCATGTAGGAATTTTGATTTCTTTTAGTAGACCATTCGGCTTTTGGTGCTTGGCTGTCACTTTTTGACAATTGGGTCACTTTGCAACGAACACCGCAATATCCCTTTTAGGTATTCCCACCAAAACATTTCTGTAACTTCATGGCACATCTTTGTAGAAACCAGATTAATAGAGTAACGTGTCCCATGAGCTATCTCAGGGATGCTACTTCTCAAATCATCAACATTAGGCACGCGTAATCTCCCTTGGTAACTAAGGACACTATCCCCCCCTCCTTGGGAGAATGCCTCATTTATATTTCCAAGAACAGACTCTTTCAACTCCATGAACAATGGATCAAGGTATTGCTTAGACTTCAACTCAACCACAAAAGACGACTCGGAGTTATGATATACCACAATACCACTATTTGGAGAATCATCAATTCGAACCCCCAAATGGGCCAACCTATAAACATCTTTCACTAGGTTTCACTTGGATTCTTCCACATGCGACACAGTTTCCATGGATAATCGACTTAGAGAATCCTCTAGCACATTAGCTTTGGCGGGGTGATAGAGAGCACTCATGTCATAGTATTTCAACAACTCTAACCATCTCCATTGCCCTAGATTCAACTCCTTTTGACTGAATACATATTGAAGACTTTTATGATCCGTATAGACATCAACATGTACCCCATTAAGATAATACCTCCATATTTTAAGGCAAATATTATCGTCACTAACTCGAGGTCATGATTTTGATAATTCATATCATGAACTTTGAATTGGCTAGTAGCATAGGCTATAAAATTGCCATGTAGCATAAGAACACACCCCAAACCGACTCAGGATGCAACACAATAGACCACAAAACCCTAAGTACCCTCAAGTATAGTCAATACTAAGCAGAAGTAATCATATTCTTCAACATTTGGAAGCTCTTTTCATATACCAAATTTAAAATTCTTATGGGTCAAGGTTTTCATTGGAGAAGTAATGGATCAAAACTCGTTGATAAACCTTCTAGAATAACCGGCTAGGCCTAAGAAACTCCTAATATCCTTAGGAGCCAAAGGTCTAGGCGAATTTTTTACTGCTGCAGTCTTTCTTGGATCAACCTCTACTCCTTACTAGAGATATTATGACAAAGAAACACTAACAACCTCAGACAAAACTCACATTTGCTATACTTGGCAAACAATTGATGTTCTTTAAGAAATTCCAACACCACTCTCAAATGATTCATGTATTCACCCTTAGTATTCGAATATACCAAGATGTCATCAATGGAGAAAATGACAAATGAATCTAGTTAACTTCGAAACACTCTATTCATTAGATGCAAAAACACCAGGGGAGAATTATTGAGACCAAAGGACATTAATAAGAACTCATAATGACCATTGTAGTTCGATAGGCTATTTGAGAATATCCTCACCTCTCACCCTATGTTGGTGATATCTTGTTCTCATGTAAATTTTATAAAAGTAAATTGCCCCGTGGAGTTGATCAAACATGTAGTCAATCTGAGGGAGAGAATACTTGTTCTTAATAGTGAATTTATTGAGTTGGCGATAATCAATGAACAATCTACGGTCCCATTTTTATTCTTCACAAATCAAACTAGAGCACCCCATTGAGAAATACTAGGCTTAATAAAACCCTCGTATAGTGAATCTTTAGGTTGAGCCTTCAACTCTTTCAATTCGGCTAGAGCAATCCGATAAGGAGGAATTGAAATGGGATTTATATCCGGTAGCAAGTCGATACCAAAATCAATTTCCCGTTCGGGAGGGATACTGGGAAGATTATTAGGAAAGACCTCCGGAAATTCGCTCACTAAATCTTCGACTCTTACTATATGGTATAAACACCCTTGAGAGATCATCACTACATACGTTCAAACAAGAAATGACAGGACCTCATTCCCTGATACCAAGTTTGTCTCATCCCGAGAGCATCCTCTAGTCGTAACTAATATCGTCGTCCTCTTTAAGGACTAAGCTAGCCTCTTATTTTACATCAATGCATTTATATGTTAAAATGCGAAAAAAATTTAAAGCTTTTCATTACTTCTACATAGAGCTTTACATAGACCACTACAGACACATAATATTCATATCGACTATACATAGAACCTTCGTATAGGAAGATTACGTAGTATTCTACTGTATTGCATGTAGATGTATAAGGTATAACATAGTCTTAAAGAGTGTCTCATCTCATAACCATCCAAAACAAGAGCATATAATTTTGTCATATCCCATATATCAATGTAATAAAGCCACATATAGGCTATATAGTTCGTATTAAAAAAAAAGGAATGCACATAGAAGTCTTAAAACTAACACAAATTTATATGCTCGATATTAGCACTGCCCTCGGAAAATGAATACCTACCTAACTTTGATGATTAATAATTTTAATTCTTCCTTCAAGTTAGTCTCAAAAGCTCTTCAACGACCGAAACCTTAAATGCTAGGGAAAAGGGGAGAAAATGAGATTAGAACATCACATTACAATGTATGAGACCATATGCACATATAACATCAAATCTTGCTAAAAAGAGACATTTCATTAAAACATAAGAAATTCGCTCCCTTAGGCCGAGAGCTCTTCCCTCCAGTCTTTTTTTTTCAGTCTTTTTTCTTCTTTCTGTTGTGTAGTTCAATGATCTTCTTTAATCTTATGTTTTACTCAAGTTCAATGATTCATGTTAGTCCCATACCTACAATGAATCGAGTAAGTAATCCAATAGACTAAAGAAATGATTTGGCTACCTTACTTACAAGTTATATTTTGCATTCTTATTAAATTGAGCATGAATGTATTGAGAAGACAATCTTTATTGGCTATGCTCATTAATTGGTTGTTAACATAATATATGAATCTTTGAGGCATATATTCATACTCTAATATTGGCATAAACCACTAATTTGTTAAGACATCATTCTTATCAAACGATGGTGATTGAAGTTTTTAAGCTCTTACATACTTAGCTCACTTTGAACTTACGTTTCTACTTTTTTGATTTGTTGCTCACTGTGAACATGCTTCTTTCATTATTGCTTACTTTCATTAAAGAATTCTTTTCCATTAATGGAAGTAGATCTTGTAAGCTAACATGAAATCCAGTGTCTCCCCTACACTGAAAAGGGGTGGTTCACAAACTAAGGTTAACAAAGTCCAGTGTCTACACCACACCGAAAAGGGGGTTTCACTAGCTAATGTGAAACAAAGTCAGTGTCTTCCCCATACCAAAAACATCGGTTCACGACTAATGTGAACCGAATAATTTCCTAAGCTTTGACAGACATAGATCATGTGATCTAAACATGAAATTTGGTGTCATCCCCACACCGAAAGGAGGTGGAATCAGTGGCCAAAGTGAAACCGAAGTTCCTAGCAATCTTAGGTGGAGGCATCCATTGGATAGTTCCCCTATGCTGGCAAACATAGTTTGAAGACTAGGAGACACACGGAGACCCTGGTCCACCTGATTGGTGATCTCGTCTCATGAGGCTTACATGTGCTGGCACAAGATCAATGCTAGTCTTTCAGTGCTAAGCTCAGATCTATTTTACTTTATTATCTCTTAGTGTTGACTCAAACATTATGGAAGCTTGCTTCTAGTTATGAGGTTTACTTAACTCTATGGATGACAAATCACCCCTTTCTTTGCTTGATGAATATTAATTTAAGCCTTACATTATCATCATGGTGTGAGTGAGACTTGTCTCATGGACTCTAGCGCACTTTATTATGAGTATTTTTGACATAATTGATTAAGTGTAATTGATACCTCTCACTTTTTCTAACACTATAATAGGTCAATTTCATAACCTAAGCTTTTAGTTATTTCATTACTCACCTTAACTTGTTCAAAGTTTATTGGTAGTTCTGTACAATTCTTTATGAAACTTATAACTATTTATTTAATGCTATTACGGTCACAAATTCGTGTGGATAGATTATGTTGGGACTTTTCCCATTGACTGTCATACCCTATGTTATGAGTTCATTGATATATATATTGGTATGATTTTTCATGATTTGGAAGTATTATGATTAGACATAGTTTTGCTAGCCAATTTGTTGGCATAAATCACAATTTCACTATATACTTGTCATAACATTATGACTAGCCATGCCAATTAAATCATAAATACATTATAAGAATCTATCATGTTAAACAATCCTACTTTTAACCTTTGATTAGCCTATGAAACAATTCAATGAACAACTTATAACAATTTCATATTCTCTAGCACAAGTAGGCATTACAACATTTAACATTCATGTCGATAAGACCTAATGTATGTGGATCTAACATATAGGTTTCATTAGACATTATAATCACGGAAACATACACATAATAATCAGTTAATACCACATACAAACAACATGCTCAATATTTATATCATACAAATTATAAGAATGGAAAATAGGGAGAACTAGGGAGATGAACATGCAATTCATTGGGAACAACCCTAGTTTCCATATTGTTGATTTCAAAATGTTTGAAAAGCCTCTTTGAGAAATATTTCGAGGAGATAAAACCCATACCTTACTGTAGAATTAAATCTACAAATATCACCTTGCATTTCGCATGAAAACCTTGAAGAAATTGCTTGAAATTGCCTAGGGTTTCTTATGTTTTCTCACTGCTTTTCGGTGTTAGGGTTTATGATGAATAACATGAGTCTATGTCTTTAGGAACTGAATGCTAAATAATTCAACTTAGACTATATAACTTGACAAAAATAACTAAATTAGCTAACTACCAAAATGCCCCTCCTATATTGACTGGAAATAGAAGAACACTTGACTTAACCGAAATATAGAAATTTCTTAGTGGTTTCGGTTTTTACCAATTAAATTAATTAATTAAATAATCTAGGTTAATTAATAAAGAACCCCTAATTTGTTAGGACCATAACCAACCCTTTGAACAATCCTAGTTTAGGTACTAGGATGTTTCTTAGTTAGTTACTTGTCTTAATGTCACCCGGTTAGGTCTTAGGATGTCGGGTCTGTTTGTTAGTTATTTTTGGTTTGTCCTAGGTTAGTTAGTTAGCTAGGTATGTTAGTTAGAGTCTAAGACCGGTTAGGGAGCTTGGCCCCACGTGGGCTGGACCGGACGCGTTCCTGTCCCCAACCTCTCTAACCGAATTTGTTAGCTTGTCTCTTGGCCTGTTGCACATGATTTCCATGTACTTTCCTAACTAACTATTTTTCAAGGCTCATTTGGGATGTTTACTTATTGTCCCAAGGATCCTCACTATGTCCTGGAGCACTTCTTAATCTACATGATCATTTTAAATTGACATGTGCTATGGTACCTAGGCTAGACACTTCGATGTGTAATACATAATGAGTTAAGTTGAAAATCAATAGTTTTAGCTTAGGGTCTTCATTATAAGTACAATTATTAAACAAGCTTGGATTATATTTTAAATACTTGTATAAACATAGAAATTTGCTAACACCCTTAAGCGAATATTCTATAATATGCCCAATATTACTCAATATTGGGCATTGGGATGCCTATGTACTCAATACACATTCTTAAAAATATACAAGGCTCTTCACTATCATGTACACTTTCCAGAATGTTATATTATCCCCCGTTAGGAACATTCGTCCCCGAATGACACTATACATCATTTGAATCAAAGAGGGTATTTTTGAAAAAAAAAAGAACACGTTAACATAATTGAAACTTTACTCTTTGTGAATATCTTATTCAACACTTATTCCTGATGATGCACATTACTCTAAGCTTATCTGAAACTTCATATATCTGAGATTGAGGTACTTCCTTCTCAATCTTACTTTAACTTAATGTACATCATAGTCATGCAACACATAAATCACGCAAATGCTATACAAAAACAGCAACATGAATGCAAACATGAACTCATATTAACTCATATAGTGCAAGTATAAAACACACAGTTATGGACTTGGAATACAAAAAACTGCCTAATGCACTAATATTTAGAGCCTCATTAGCGAAATCGGACTAAGGAAGAGTATGTCTAACCTCGGGAACTTAATAAGTGAGGGTAACGAGATCTCATATCCGCCTCGGCCTCCCATGTTGCTCCCTAAACAAGGTGGTTCCTCCATAACACCTTTATGGTAGGAACCTCCTTGTTCCTCAGTCGCTTAACTTGACAATCTAAAATTGCAACGAGAATCTCTTCATAAGAAAGGTTCTCATGGGCCCCTAACCCCTCGATAGGTAGAATGGATGCTAGATTTCCTAGACACTTCTTAAGCATCGAAACGTGAAACATTGGATGAAAAGAAGCCTCTGTGACTTTAGTTCGTAAGCAACATTCCCTACTCGCTTTAAGATCTCATAAGGACCTATATAGCTCGGACTCAACTTCCCTTTCTTACCAAACCTCATCACCCCTTTCATAGGTGATATATTTAGGTATACTTGATCACCTACTTCGAATTCAAGATCCCTCTTTTTGTTACAAAAATATGATTTTTGATGATTGTAAGCAGTAGACAATCTATCCCTGATAATTTTAACCTTTTCCAAAGCCTCAGGTATGATCTCGGGGCATAGGATGGAATATTCTCCCACTTCAAACCATCTAACTGGGGACCAACATATCCTACTGTATAGTGCTTCAAAAGGTTCCATCTCAATACTGGAATGGTAGCTAATATTATAAAAGTACTCAATTAGTGGCAAGTGATCGTCTCTGTCACACCTTGAGAATCTGAATGCAACCATCGTTAACCTCTCAGAGGTCGCAGACAAGCCTCTTCTTAGCTTTCATCACAATCATATAGTTAAATTTGAAGAAAATTCAAAACATTTAAAAAATATGGAAGCACACATAGAATTTATATGATTACTATATAGAATAATATTCTAATAGATCAAATTAAATAACCATCTACAATCGATTAAACAATTCAATGAAGAAATCAATATATTGTAATAGTTTTCCAAACTGCCTTAATACAAAGCTATGAATAAAAGTCAGAAATGAAACGCTAGGGACAACATCCACTAGCTATTACTAGAGTACTAAGCTAGAATGATAGGTGTAGCATCCTCAAAATCAATAAAACCTACCAAAGTCTGGAGATCGCTAATCCAATCTCTTCAATGAGTCTTCAATATGCTCTCTGACCTTCTCCTATAAAATAGTAATTGTATAGGGTTATTACACACTTGTACTAAGTATGGGTGTATGGAGATATACACGTAAGAACTATGCATGATAAAAGAAAGCTCTTCCTATAACAACAAGCAATTTCTGGAAAGTGAAGTCACTAGACTTTCTAAATTCATTATTTGTGAATTATGATATGAATATGACATATTTTAGAGCATTCAAAGCACACATATAATTCTCCATAGGAACTTAAGACCTTAGAATCATGAACATAATTTTCGAACAACTCGAACAAAATTTTTTGAAATTTTCTCCTCCAAACCCGAGTTCTTCTTCCCCAATACTTAGTTTATTTTTCAGTCTTCTTGTTCTTGTTGTTGTGTAGTTCAAAGATGTCTTTAATCATGTGTTTTACTTGCAAGTTCAATGATTCATTATAGTCTATAAACTACAATAAATCGAGCAAGTAATCTAAAGGCTACGAAAATGATTTGCCTATCCTTAATACAAGTTATTCTTTCCATTCCTGTCAAATTGGGCATGAAATCTTTATAAGCCAATATTCATTGGATTGGAAAATTTCTTGATCATTTTCATATTGTGATGATACTGGAATATTTATTTGTCATTATGTTAGGCTATGCCCATTATTTTATCATTTGCCTAATATGAGAAGTCATTATAAGCCAATCTTTAGGCTGTGCCCATTACTCATTAATTGCAGAATATAAGAAGTCATTATAAGACAATCTTTATTTGGCTATGCCCATTGTTTGATTATTTGCATATTGTGAAGATATTGGAGCATATATATTGATTTTCCACAAGCCAATAACTTGTTAAAACTTATTTCTTATCAACCATAGATGGTTTGAGATACTTAAGCTCTTACTTTCTTAGCTCACTTTGAACTTACATTTCTTATTCTTTCTTTCTTACTTTCTTAAAGAAATCTTTAGCATTTACATCATGAAATCTAACATGAATTCCACTGTCGTCCCACCAAAAAGGGGTGGTTTATAGATCAAAGTAAACCTAGATCATGTCAGCTAAACATGAAATCCAGTGTCTGCCCCACACCGAAAAGGTGTGGTTCACCGGCTAAACTTAAACCAAGTCTAGTCTCTTCCCCACACCAAAAATAGGTTGTTTACGTCTAAAGTGAACCGAGTACTTTCGTAGATTATTTAACCAACAAAGATCATGTGAGCTAAGCATGAAATCCAGTCTCTAACCCACCAAAAAGGGGTGGTTTCACCGGCCAAAGTGAAACCACATCATACTTAGGTTTCTTAGGTGGAATCCACTTGCTAGTTCTTATGCTGACAACATAGTTCGAAGACAAGGAGACATACGGAGACTACTTATCCACCTTTGTTTTAGCCTCATCTCATGATACTTACATGTGTTGGCACAAGATCAGTGCTAGTGTATCGGTACTTTGCTCAACTTCTTTTTCTTTATAACTTTTAGAGTTGACTCAACATTATGGAAGCTTGATTCTATTTATAAGGTTTACTTAACTCTTTGGATAACCGGTCATACCTTTCTTTTGATTGATGAAATGTGAATTTAACCTTAGATTATCATCTTGGTGTTCATAAGACTTGTCTCACGATTATTAACACCCTCTTATGTGAGTATCTTTAACATAATTGTCTAGGTGTGAGTGAGACTTGTCTCACTTCTTTTAACAAGTCATTCTGGTTACTCTCATAATTCTTAAACTTTTAATTATGTTATTACTCACCCAATATTGTTCAATGTCATTTGGTAGCTTTATACCACTCTTTTTGAACGTAATAAACTTTGTTCAATGTGCTTACTCATATTCATAGTTCATTTGGAAAGGGTATGTTGGGACTCATCCAAATGATTGACATACACTTGGTTATGAATTCAAAGTTACATTGGTCATGCTTAATTTTAGTTTAACTTAGTCATTAGCCAATTTTCCATCATATCATTGAAATAACATTGTAAGCAAATTCTATTCAACTTTTTGGACAACGTGTTGTTAGCCAATTTATTGGCATAAACAAAACTTTCACTTAAACAATTTTCATGAAGTTATCACTAGACACATCAATTATTTCCATGACTGTATTATAGTAATCTCCTAAATACAAGTCAACATATAACAGTAGCTAACTTCATAATCGACTTTTAACAAACTTCATATTCTCAAACACAATTAAGCATTACATCATTCTTTATTTCATATAACTAATACCCTAATCATATGAATCAAGTATATAGTCCTCATTAGTCATTAACAAATAAATAACCTACAGATAATGATCAGTTAGCACCATATACCAACATCATTTTCGAAATTACATCTATATACTTTTAGAATAAAAAAGAAGGATAACTAGGGAGATGGACGTTCAACAATATCATTGGAAAAACATCTAGTTTCGACATTCACAAATTCAAATTGTTTGAAAAGAATTTTGGGGAAAGGAAACGAAGAGAGAAAACCCATACCTTATTGTATAATTGAATCTACGAAGATCACCTTGAAGTTTGCACGAAAAGACTTGAAGAAAAGCCTTGAACGTAAGTTCCTAGTGTTTGAACGTGAGTCTAAGTCTTAGGAACTGATATTGGCTAATTCAAATTCATACTAATTAACATAATTAATAAATCAATTAGCTAATTTAATAAAGAACCCCTCCTTAATTAACTGTAATTAGAAGAACAATTGACCTAACCAAAATCTGGAAATTGCTCAGTAGTTTCAAATTTAATCAATTAAATTAATTAATTAAGTTGATATTTAATTAATTAGGCAACCTAGGGTAATTACTAAAATACCCCTAAGTTGTTAGGACCATAACCAACCCTTTGGACAATCCTAGGTTAGGTACTAGGATATTTCTTAGTGAGTTACTTGTCTAGTGTAAGGATATCGGTTTGAACATTTAAATTAATTAATTAAGTTTCTAATTTAATTAATTAGGTGACGTATGTTAATTAATAATGTTCCCTTAAGTCATTAGGACCATAAATTACCCTTTGGACCATCCTAAGTTAGGTACTACGATGTTTCTTAGTTAGCTACCTGTCTAATGTGAGGATTTCGGTTTAACCATTTAAATTAATTAATTAAGTTTCTAATTTAATTAATTTTGTGACCTAGGTAATTACTAAAGTACACTTAAGTCGTTTGGACCATATCTAACCCTTTGGACCATACTGGGTTAGGTATAGGATGTTTCTTGACTTAGTTAGTAGGTTAGTGTCACCCGGTTAAGTCTTAGTTTGTCGGGTGCACTAGATAGTTTATTTTTGTTTGTCCTAGGTTAGTTAGCTATTTATATAATTTAATTAGATTCTAGAGTTAGTTATATATTTAGGCCTTACATGGGTGGACCCTTGCACACGCCTACCCTTAACTACGCTAATCGAATTCGTTTAGGGTGCCGCCCCCCCCTTTGCTGGTTTTTCACATGTTGCTTGTAACTTCCTAACTAGCTTGATGATTCATTTTCAATATTTGCTTATTGTCCCAAGAATCCTCACTATGTCCTTGGGCACTTCTTAATCTACATGACCATTTGAATTGGTCATGTGCTATGGTGCCTAGGCTTGACACATGGAGGCCTCGTACATATTTTGTGAGAAATTAAAAACGAAGATTTTTAGCTTAGGGTATTTATTGCAGGTGAATTTCGTGGACAAGCTTGTTAGTACATAAAAAATTGCTAACACCCTTTAAGCCAATACTTTCTAATAAGCCCAATATTTTTAAATATTGGGCATTGGGATGCCTATGTACCCCAATACCTATTCTTAAAAATTAATAGGTTCTTCCCTTGAAGAGTACATTCTCTAGAATGTTACATTATCCCCCCTTAAGAACATTCGTCCCCGAATGACACTACATATCATTTTAAATCAAAGAGGATAATTTTGAAAATACATTAACGTACTTGAAACTTTACTCTTTGTGAATTTGTTATTCACACTTACTCTGGATGAGGCATATTGCTCAAGCTTAGCTGAAGCTTCATATTTGAGATTGATGAACTTCTTTCTCAATCATACATAACTTAATGCACATCACAACTCATGCAACACAAAAATCTTATCTACGCTATCCAAACACAACAATATGTATGCAAGCATGAACCCATATTAACTTATATAGAGCAAGTATAAAACACACAGTTATGGACTTAGAACACCAAAACCGCCTTATGAACTAAGATTTAGAGTTCCATTAACGAAGTCGAACTAAGAAAGAGTATAACTACCTTTAAGAACTGAATAAGTGAGGGTAACAGGATCCCATAACGACCTTGGCCTCCCATGTTGCCCCCCAACAAGGTGGTTACTCCATAAATCATTAACAATGGTAAACTCCTTGTTTCTCAAACATTTCACTTGGCGATCTAAAATTTCATCGGAAACCTCTTCGTAATAAATGTTATCTTCGGCTCCTAACCCCTTGGGTAGCATCATATTGGCTTTAAGATTGGAAATTATTTGTCTTGTTTGATTTGAACCACACCCGTACCATTCAAGCTCTAACTAATTTTGAAACGGAAACCTTACTACCCTGTTCGGACAGTCTATCGTAGCATAACACTTATGGAGCCAATCCATACCCAAGAATATATAATTCTATAAAGGTCAACATAGGTGACTATATCAAGAACATTAATTGGTAAATCTTTATATACTCCTTTATCTCCAATGCCGTCTCCTATGGGAGTACTAACTAGAAAAGGGTCATGCAAGATCTTCGGAAGCAACTCTAATTTACTAGATACTAAAGGAGTAACAAATGAAAAAGTGGACCCTATATAACAATGCATACATAATAAAAAAGAAGACATGCAATGTACCAGTGACCACATCAGCTGACTTCTCTTACTTCTCTCTACCTTTCAAAGCATATAATCTATTTCTCTTTGGAGGTTCGGCTGCAGCAGTAGGATTAGGCCGGGGTTGAGCATCTATCCTTGACATATTCCTCTCCTGTGGGAAGTACCTGACTATATGCCACTCTTTCCGAACCCATAGTAGATATTAGTAACTACCAAGCACTCACCTCTATGCAAACGGCCATACTTATCACACAACTTTCTATCATGCTGGGCATTCTATCATTGCCCTCCTTGGCATTAGTGTTTTTAGAAAGAGTAGGATTACCTGAGTGCTTGTTTCCCTTCTTCAACTTAGGCCTATCTCGAACTCCAAAAGAATTATTACCATTGCTCAAACCGAACTAATCTGAGGGCCTAGATTTCTTGCTCTCTTGGTCTCTCTTTCTCCGACTACTCTCCTCCACATGTTGTGCATGAACCATCAACCTACCAAGGTATAATATCATGCAACATGGGTTCCTGACATTCCTCCTCCAGATCCTCGGATACACCAGTTACAAACTTGATCATCTCATCCATGCTAGTTGACACTAGAGAAGAAGCATATTTCGAGAGCTTAACAAATTTCAAGGAATACTCTTTTACTGAAGTTCCTCCCTTATGTAGGCTGATGAACTCCTACACCGTATCCTCTCTCTACTATCTGGTAAAGAACCTCTCAAGAAATGTAGTCTTGAGAATGTCCCAAGTGATGGGTACTGCGTCTGGTGCTCGACCATCTGTCCATTTTGTACCACATCTGAGCCATATCTTTGAGTTGATATGCAACCAACTCAGCTCTCTCCTTTTTATTCACACCCATGTCATAGAGAATCTTATAAACTTCATCCACGAACTCTTGGGGATCGTCATTGGTTTTGGACCCAAAATAGGCTGGAGGATTCATTTTGGTGAAATCCTCTGTCTGCTAGCCATGGTGCTAGCATGTGGGTTCTCCCAGGGAGAACCCTCTATAGTGGTCTGGGCTGTGATATCCTATGCCTGAGTAGTGATGGCTCACGCAGTTTGGTTGACAGGCACTTGCAGCCCAACAGTTGGGGCTTGAGGAGGAGCTTGGTTTTGCCAGTAGCTACTTCTCCAACTCTTCTGCCTGCGTTTCTTCTTGTGTTCATTTTCTACATGTAGACACAAGAAGGAAATTAGAAACTAGGATGACAAAAAATGCCAAAGCTCAAGACAACACGATAAAGAGTAGAAAAGGGAGGTTTCTTATCATCACTTAGTCTCTAAGTCATGATTGTGGCGCAGTTTACAACCATAAGTTAGAAACTAAGTAATGTGGTTGTTTTGAGGTTTAATTTCTTAGTAATTTAACGACATGCTTTGATACCAAGTTGTCACAACTGGATTCTTGAATCAGAATGAAACCGGCTTCGTTAACCTCTCATAAGTCGCAGACAAGCCTCTTCTTAGATTTCATCACAATCATATATTTAAATTTTGCGGCAAATTTAAAACTTTTAAAACATAGTGAAGTATACTTAGACTTAATATGATTACTATGTAGAATAATATTGCAATAGCTCAAACTAAACAAGCCTATACAATCGATTAAGCAATTCAATGAAAAAATCAATATATTGTAATACTTTCTGAAATGACCATAATACAAAGCTTTGAATAAAAGTCAGAAATGAAACGCTAGGGACAACATCCACTATCTATTTTTTAAATACTAAGCTAGAATGATGGATGTAGCATCCTCGAACTCAAGAGGACTTACCAAAGTCTGGAGATCGGTAATCCAAACCGCTTCAATGAGTCTTCGATCTTCTCTCTGACCTATGCCTGTAAAATAGTAATAGTATAGGGTTAGTACACACTTTTACTAAGTATGGGTGTATTCACATATACACGTAAGGACTATGCATGATCAAGGAAAGCTCTTCCTATAATAACATGCCTTTTTTGGAAAGTGAAATCAATAGACTTTCTTAATTTGTCATTTGTGAACTATGGTATAAATATGACATATTTTAGTGCATTCAAAGAACACAACTTAGTCTCGATATGAATATACGACCTTACAATCAGGATCAAAAATTTAGAACAACTTGAACGAAAATTTTGAAATTTTCTCCTCTAAACCCGAGAGCTTCTTCCTGAACACTTAGTTTATTTTTCAGTCTTTTTGTTCTTGTTGTTGTGTAGTTAAAAGATATCTTTAATATTATGATTTACTTACAAGTGCAATGATTCATTGTAGTCCCATAATAACAATAAATCGAGCAAGTAATCAAGAAAACTAAGGAAATGATTTAGCTATCCTTGCTACAAGTTATTCTTTCCATTCTTGTAAATTGGGCATAAAATCTTTCTAAGCCAATATTTATTGGCTAGGACAATTATTTGATCATTTTCATATTAGGAAGATACTGGAACATTGATTTGTCATTATGTTTTTCTATACCCATTATTCAATCATTTGCTTAATATAAGAAGTAATTATAAACCAATCTTTATTGGCTATGGCCATTACTCATTCATTGCATAATAAAAGATGTCATTATAAGTCAATCTTTATTTGGCTATACCCATTATTTGATTATTTTCATAATGTGAAGATACTGGAGCATATATCTTGATTTGGTACAAGCCAATAACTTGTTAAAACTTAATTCTTATCAACCACAGATGGTTTGAGATACTTAAGCTCTTACTCTCTTAGCTCACTTTGAATTAACATTTATTCTTTTTTCTTTCTTACTTTCTTAAAGAAATCTTTAGCATTAAGATTATGCGAGCTAATATAAAATAAAATGTCTTGACCACACCGAAAAGGGGTGGTTAACTAATCAAAATGAACCTAGATTATGTTAGCTAAACATGAAATCGAGTGTCTGCCCCACACCAAAAAGGTGTGGTTCACCGGCTAAAGTGAAACCAAGTCCATCGACTTCCCCACACCGAAAAGAGGTTGTTCACGGCTAACGTGAATCGAATACTTTCTTTGAGCATTTAACCAATATAGATCATGTGAGGTAAGAATGAAATCCATTGTCTTCCCCCACACCAAAAAGGGGTGGTTTCACCGGCCAAAGTGAAACTGCATCATACCTTGCTTTCTTAGGTGGAATCCAATGGCTAGTTCCTATGCTGGCAACATAGTTCGAAGACTAGGAGACTTACAGAGACTACTTATCCACCTTTGTGGTAGCCTCATCTCATGAAACTTACATGTGCTGCCAGAAGCTCATTTCCAGTCTATCGGTTCTTTGCTCAACTTCTTTTTCTTTATAACTTTTAGAGTTGACTTAACAGTATGGAAGCTCCCTTCTAGTTATGATGATTACTTAACTCGTTTGATAACCGGTTATCCATTTCTTTACATTGATCAAAATGTGAATTTAACCTTACATTATCATCTTGGTGTTCATAAGACTCGTCTCACGATTATTAAAACCCTCCAATGTGAATATCTCTAACATAATTGTCTAGGTGTGAGTGAGACTTATCTCTCTTCTTTTAACACCACATTCTGGTCACTTTCATAATTCTTAAACATTTAATTATATTATTACTCACCCTATATTGTTCAATATCATTTGGTAGCTTTATACCACTCTTTGTGAACGTTATAAACTTTGTTCAATGTAATAACTTATATTCATAGTTCATTTTGAAAGGGTATGTTGGGACCTGTGCCAATGATTGGCATACCCTTGGTTATGAATTAAAAGTTACATTGGTCATGCTTAATTTGGTTTAACTTAGTCATTAGTCAATTTTTCATCGTATATTTTAAATAATAATGTAAGCCAATTCCATTTAACTTTTTAGACAATGTATTGTTAGCCAATTTATTAGCATAAACTAAACTTTCACTTAAACAATCTTCATTATGTTATCACTATCCGCAATTCCAATAATGTATTTTTATGATATCCTCAATATAAGCAAGTCATAATTTAACAATAGTTAACTTCATAATCGACTTTTAACAAACTTCTTATTCCCAAACACAATTATGCATTACATCATTCGTTATTTCATATAACTAATACCCTAATCGTATAAATAAGGTATATAGGCCTCATTAGTCAATAACAAATCAAGAACCTACATATAATTATTAGTTAGCACCACATACCAATAAAATGATCGAAATTACATCGATATACTTTTAGAATCGAAAAAAAGGATAACTAGGGAGATGGACGTTCAACAATATCATTGGAAACAACCCTAGTTTCTACATTCATGAATTCAAAACGTTTGAAAAGCCTCTTGGAGAAAGAAAATCAATAGAGAAAACTCATACCTTATTGTAGAGTTGAATCTATTAAGATCACCTTGAACATTGCACGAAAAAACATGAAGAAAAGCCTTGAAATTGCCTAAGAGAATTTTGTTTTTCCTTACGTTTGCTTACTTTTTTTAGTCGTGAGTTCCTAGTGTTTGAACGTGATTCTAAGTCTTAGGATTTTATATTGACTAATTCAACTTTTGACTAATTAACTTAATTATTAAATCAATTAGGTATTTTACTAAAGCACCCCTCCTAAATTGACTATAATTACAAGAACACTTGACTTAACCAAAATCTGGAAATTGCTTAGTCGTTTCGGTTTTCACCAATTATATTAATTAACGAAGTTTATGATTTAATAAATTAGGTAACCTAGGATAATTACTAAAGTACCCCTAAGTTGTTAAGACTATAACCAACCCTTTAGACCATCCTAGGTTAGGTACTAGGATGTTTCTTAGTTAGTGTCTTGTCTAGCGTAAGGATTTAGGCTTCACCATTTAAATTAATTAATTAAGTTGATAATTTAAATTATTTTCTGACCTATAGTAATAAATAATGTAACCTTAAGTTTTTAGGAACATAACTAACCTTTGGACCATCCTAGGTTACGTACTAGGATGTTTCTTAATTAGTTACTTGTCTAGTGTAAGGATTTTGGTTTGACCACTAAAATTAATTAATTAAGTTGATAATTTAATTAATTAGGTGACCTAGGGTTTTAATAAAGTACCCTTAAATCGTTTGGACAATAACTAACCCTTTGGACCATACTAGGTTAGGTACTAGGATGTTTCTTGAATTAGTCACTAGGTTAGTGTCACCCGCTTAAGTCTTAGGTTGTCGGGTTCACTAGATAGTTTATTTTTGTTTTTCCTAGATTAGTAGCTAGTAACGTCAGTTAATTAGAGTCTAGAGTTATTTATATAGGTGACCCCACATGGGTGGACCGTTGTGCACGCCTGCCCTTACTACCATAACCAAATTCGGTTAGGGTTGTCTCCCCCCCCCCTCTTTGCCAATTTTCACATGTGCTTGCACATTTGTTGCTTATACTTTCCTAACTAACTATTCTTGATGGTTCATTTTGAATTTTTACTTATGGCCACAAGGATCCTCACTATGTCCTTGGGAACTTCCTAAAGTACATGACCATTTTAATGGGTCATTTTCTATGGTGCCTAGGCTCGACATATGGATGCCTCGTAATTATTTTGTGAGAAATGAAAAATGAAGATTTTTATCTTAGGTTCTTTATTGCAGGTACATTTCTTGAACGAGCTTATTAGTACACAGAAAATTGGCTAACACCCTTTAAGCCAATATTTTCTAATATGACTAATATTTCTAAATATTGGGCATTGGGATTCCTATGTACCCCAATAACTATTCTTAAAACATAATAGGTTCTTCACTGGACGAGTACATTTATTGGAAAGTTACAATCCCAACTCCCCTTGAAGTCAATAATACATGCTCTCAAACATGTCTTCAAGGGTCTGAATGGTACGTTCTGCTTGCCCTTCTATTTGAGGGTGAAAAGCAGTGTTGAGCTTTACTTGCGTACTCAAACTCTTTTGGAAAGATCTCCAAAAATGAGAAGTGAATTGGGCTTTCCTATCCGATATGATAGAAAAAGGAATCCCATGCCATCCGAGGATCTCATCAATATATAGCTTGGCATAATCTTCAGATTTGTAAGTAAACTTCACGGGAATGAAGTGAGAAGACTTAGTCATCCTATCAATGATGACCCAAATTGAATCATTTAGTTTTTGGGTTCTGGGCAGACCAACCACAAAAACCATATTAATAGCCTCCCACTTCCACGTTTTAATCCCAATCGATTGTGTTAGACTCCCTGGCTTAAGGTGTTCGACCTTAACCTGTTGACAATTGGGACACTCCTCCACAAATTTAGAGATGTCTCGCTTCATACCTTCCCACTAATAAGTTTCCTTCAGATCATAATACATCATGGCTCAACCTGGATCAATGGAATACCTACAACCATGATCCTCTGCGATAATATTAGGCCTCATTTCATCAATATTTGGTACGTACAATCTTCCATGGTACCTAAGCACACCATCCCACCCAGGGGGAATGATTCATTCGTCTTACCCAACACTGAATCTTTCAAGACCATTAGTAATGGGTCGAGATGCTGCTTGGCTTTAACATCTACAACAAATGGGGCTTCGAAACTTGTATGCACCGTAACACCCCCATTTGGTGTGTCAAATAGCCGTACACCTAACACAGTCAATCAGTGTACTTCTTTAACCAACTATTTCTTCTAGTCATCAATATGAGACACGCTGCCCATGCTCAATCAGCTCAAAGCATCGGCCACTACATTGGCCTTACCTGGGTGATAGTGGACACTCAGGACATAATCCTTTAGTAACTCTAGCCATCATCTCTGACGAAGATTCAAATCTCTTTGTGTTAAAACATTCAAAAAACTTTTATGGTCAGTAAATACATCAATATGTACACCATAAAAGTAATGTCCCAAAGTTTCAACTCGAACACCACAATAGCTAATTTAAGATCATGAGTAGGGTAATTCTTCTCGTGGATTTTCAATTGTCTTGATGCATATGCAATCACCTCGCCATCCTACATAAGAACACATCCCAAACCTTCTCTAGAAGTATCACAATACACCACGTACCCTTCACCACTCCTCGGCAACGTGAGAACTGGGCCAAAGTGAGTCGGTCTTTGAGCTCTAGGAAGATCTTTTCACACTTTTCAGACCACTGAAACTTTCCCTTCTTCGTTATTAAAATAGTTACAGGAGCGCAATCGCGAAAAAGCCCTCAAAAAACCTGCGATAATAATTAGCCAAACCCAAGAAACTTTGAATATCTACAGGAGTTGGGGGTCTCAGCCAATTCTCCACTGCCTCAAACTTTTTCAGATAAAACTCTAAACCGTGATCGATCAAAACATGACAATGAAAGGTCATTGATCTCAACCAAAATACACATTTGCTAAACTTTGTATAAACTGATGTTCCCCGAGTACTTGTATTGTCATTCCTAGTTGTTGTTCATGCTCTTCTCTAGAAATAGAGTATATGAGTATGTCATCTACGAATACTATGAAAAAGAATCAAGATATCATAGAAAACTTTATTCATAAGGTCCATAAACGCAACTGGTGCATTAATGAGACCAAATGATATGACAAGAAACTCGTAATGACCATACCTAGTAGAGAAAGAAGTCTTAGGAACGTCCTATTTTCTCACCCTAAGTTGGTCATAACCTGACCAAAGATCTACTTTAGAAAATAAACTTGAAACTTGAAGTTCATCAAGTAGATCACCAATTCTGGGAAGAGGATATTTGTTCTTTATAGTGACTTTATTGAGTTGCCAATAATCAATACACATTCTAAGAGTTCCATCCTTTTTCTTAACGAACAACACTGGAGAGCCCCATGGGGATATACTCGGCTGAATGAAGCCCTTATCAAGTAAATCTTTTAACTACAACTTCAATTCTTTGAGTTCGGCTGGTGCCATCCTATATGGAAGAATTGAAATCGGTTTGGTGTTGGTATCTAAGTCAACACCGAAATTAATTTAAAGTTCAAGAGGTATTCCTGATACAACCTCTGGAAAGAAATCTTGAAACTCATTTACTACGGACACATAGTCTATGGAAGAGACTTCTTGTTCAAGTCATTGACTCTGACTAAATGACATAAGTATCCCTTAGATAACATCTTATTGTCTTTAAGATTGGAAACTATTTGTCCTGTTGGATTTGAACCACAACCTTCCATTTTAAACTCTAACTCATTTGGAAATTGAAAACTTACTACCATGTTTCGATAGTCTATGGTAGCATAGCATTTATGAAGCCAATCCATATCCAAAATTATATCAAAATAAAGCACGGTTAATTCTATAAGATTAGCATGAGTAACATTATTGAGAACAGTTATTGGGAAATCTCTATATACTCTTTCGACCCTAACACTATCTCTTATGGGAGTACTAACTAGAAATTGTTCATGCAAGATCATAGGAAGAAAGTCAAATTTACTAGCTACTGAAGGAGTAACAAAAAACAAGGTAGATCCTTGATCTAAAAATTCATAAAGAGGAAAAAAAAGACAAGCAAGTAACAAGTAACCACATCCGTGGACTTGTCTTGTTTCTCTCTTTCTTTCAACGCATAGAACCGATTTCTCTTCAGAGGTTTGGCTACAACAGTTGGATTAGGCCGAGGTTGAGTATGTGACTTGGCCTGATTCTTCGCATTTGGTCAGTCCCTAATCATGTGCCCACTCTTACCGCACACATAGCATCCATTAAAACATACCACACACTCACCTCTATGCACACGGCCACACTTACCATACATCTTTTGGCACGCTGGCCATTTTTATCATTTGCCCTTCTTGACATTACTGTTATTCGAAAGTGTAGGATTACCTATGTATTTGTGCCCCTTCTTGTACTTGGGCTTGTCCTGAACTCGAAAGAAATTCTTTCCATTGCTCAACCCGTACTGACCCAAGGGCCTAGATTTCTTGCTCTCTCGGCTTCTCTTTCTCCGATGAGTCTCCTCAACCTATTGTGCATGAACCATTAAACTACCAAGATCCATGTTATCATGCAACGTCGCTGCTCGACATTCCTCTTCTAAATCCTCTGACACACCAATCACAAACCTGCTCATGTCATCCCTGCTATTGGACAGCACTGTCCTCTGACTGATATACCTTTCTGTCGTAAGTTGATGAATTCTTCAACCTTAACCTCTCTTTGGCCTCTATGAAAGAAACTCTCTAGACATGTTGTCTTGAGAACGTCCCAAGTGATGGGGACTTATACTAGGGCTCGACCTTCTCCCTACATCTTGTGCCACACCTGAGCCACATCTTTGAGCTGGTATGCAGCCAACTCAGCCTTTTCCTATTCACTAACACCCATACCACAGAGAATCTTGTGAACCTCATCCATAAGCCCCTAGGGATCCTCAATAGTCTTGGAGTCGTAGTAGACATAAGAATTCATTCTGGTAAAAAACCCCTAAGTCTACTCGCCATTGTGCTAGTATGCGGGTTCTCCCTTAGAGAACCCTACCTAGTGGCTTGGGCTATCTGAAGAATTACAACCCTCACTTCTCTATCCGTCATCGCAACTGTGTTGGCAGTCACTTGTACTTCAAAAACTGGGGCTTAAGGAGGAGCTTGGTTGCCTCCAGCAGCTGCTTCTTCGATTCTTCTTCCTACATTTCTTCTTTTGTTCAATTTCTACACGTATACACAAGAAGGAAGTTAGACACTAGAATGACACAAAATGTAAAAAGCTCTATACAACACGATAAAGAGTAGAAGAAGAGATAATACCTAACATCACAAAGTCTCTATGTCATGATTGTGATGCACTTCATAACCATAAGTTAGAAACTACGCAATGTGGTAGTGTTGAGACTTAGTCCCTAGGTAATTTAATCTCATGCTTTGATAAAAAGTTTGTAACACTCAGATTCTGGAATCCTAATGCCACCAGGCATCGTTAACCTCTCAGAGGTCACAGACAAGCCTCTTCTTAGCTTTCATCACAATCATACGGTTAAATTTGCGTAAAATTAAAAACATTTTAATACTTAATGAAGTGTACATAGAATTCATATGCACTACATAAGAGTGATATTTTAATAAACTCAAACTAAAGAAACCATATGTTAAAGATTAAACAATCGAAATAGAGAATCATAATAATAATAATAATAATAGTTTGCCCATCGTCCTTATTTCAAATGCTTGAACAAATGTTTGAAATGAAACGATGGGGAATACACCCACCAGCTTTGTCTATTGTACGAAATTTAGGATAATAAAGGGTAGCATCCTCGAACTCAGGAGGACCTACAAATGTATGGAGATCGCTAGTCCAAACTGCTTCATCGAATATTGAATCTTCTCTAGACCTGCACCTATAAAATAGTAATAATATATGGCGTTAGTACACAATTGTACTAAGTATGTGTGTATGCACATAAACACATAAGGACTATGCATGATAAAGGAAAGCTCTTCTAAAGTAACAACTCGTTTCTGGAAAGTTAAGTCATTTTACTTTATTAAATCATTATTTCTGACACATTCTATGAATATGACATGTTCTCATGCAATAAGGGCACACAACTCATTTTCTATATGAACATAAGAAATTGGAATCATGAATATAATTTTAGAACAACTTAAACAATATTTAAGAGATTTTCTCCCTTAGGCCAAGAGCTCTTCCCTCGATCCTTTAGTTTATTTTTCAGTCTTTTTCTTCTTACTTTTGTATTGTTCAATGATCTCTTTGATCTTATGTTTTACTGAAAAGTGCGATGATTCATTGTACTCCCATACCAACAATGAATCGAGTAAGTAATCCAAAAGACTAAGGAAATGATTTGGCTACCTTACTTACAAGTTATATCTTCCATTCTTATTAAATTGCGCATGAATGTATTTATAAGCCAATAATTATTGGCTATGCCTATCAATTGGTTGTTAACCTAATATATGAATCTTTAGGGCATATATTCATAGTCCAATATTGGCACAAACCACTAACATTTTAAGACATCATTCTTATTAAACCGTGGTGATTGACATTTTTAAGATCTTACTTACTTAGCTCACATTGAACTTACGTTTTTACTTCTTTGATCTGTTGTTCAATGTGAACACAGTACTTTCATTCTTTCTTACTTTCTTTAAAGAATTCTATAGAATTAACGGAAGTAGATTATGCGAGCTAACATGAAATCTAGTTTCTCCACCAAACCGAAAAGGGTGGTTCAATGCTTAATGTGAACCATGTCTAGTGTCTACCCCACACCCAAAAACGGGATTCGCCGGCTAAAGTGAAACCAAGTTAGTGCCTTCCCCACAATGAAATTAAGGGTTCACGGCTGAAGTGAATCGAATACTTCAATGAGCTTTAACCGACATAGATCATGTGATCTATACGTGATATTCGGTGTCTTCCCTACACAAAAAAGAGGTGGAATCACCGGCCAATGCAAAGCCGAACTTCCTAGCATTCATAGGTGAGCGCATCCACTATTTAGTTCCTCTATGCTGACAAACATCATTCAAAGTCTAGGAGACACATGGAGACCCTGTTTCACCTGGGTGATGATCTCGTCTCATGAGGCTTACATGTGCTGGTAAAACCTCATTGCTAGTTTATCGGTTCTAAGCTCAGATCTATTTTACTTTATTATCTCTTAGAGTTGATTCAAACATTATGGAAGCTTGCTTCTAGTTATGATGCTTATTTAACTCTATGGATGATTGGTCATCTTTTTCTTTGCTTGATGAATAGTAACTTAATCCTTACATTATCATCATGATTCGAGTGAGACTTGTCTCACGGACTCTACCACACTCTTATGTTAGTATTTTTGACATAATTAATTAAGTGAAATTGTGACTTGTTTCACTTCTTTTAATACATTTTTTAGGACAATTTCATAACTTAAGCTTTTAGTTATTTCATCACTCACCTTAACTTGTTCAATGTTTATTGGTAGTTCTGTACAACTATTTATAAAATTTATAACTTCTTATTCAATGCTATTACGTTCACAACTTCATGTGAATAGAGTATGTTGGGACTTGTACCATTGATTGGCATACCCTATGTTATGAGTTCATTAATGTAGAGATTTGTATGACTTTACATGATTTGGAAGTAATATGATTGGACATAGTTTTGCTAGCCAATTTTATGGCATAAATAACAATTTCAATAGATACTTGTCATAACATTATCACTAGCCATGCCAATTACTTCATAAATACATTATAATAATCTATCATGTTAAACAAGCCAACTTTTAACCATTGATTAGCCTATGAAACAATTTAATGAACAACTTATAACAATTTAATCTTCTCGAGCACAAGTAGGCATTATAACATTTAACATTCATGTAGATAACATATTGTATGAGGATCTAAAATGTAGGTTTCATTCGACATTATAATCATGGAACCATACACATAATAATCAATTAACACACACATATAAACAACATGCTCGAAATTTAAATCATAAAAACTACAAGAATCAGAAATCGAGAGAACTAGGGAGATGAACATGTGATTCATTAGGAACAACCCTAGTTTCGATATTCTTGATTTCAAAACGTTTGAAAAGCCACTTTGAGAAATAATTCTATGGAATAAAACCATACCTTACTGTAGCGTTAAATCTATGACGATCACCTTGCACTTTGCATGAAAACCTTGAAGAACTTGCTTGAAATCGCCTACGGTGTTACGTTTTCTCACTGCTTTTCGGTGTTAGGTTTTATGATTAAAAATGTGAGTCTAACTATTTAGGAACTGAATGTTAACTAATTAAACTTATACTATATAACTTAACTAAAATAAATAAAATATCTAATTACCGAAATTCCCCTCCTAAATTAACTTGAATTAGAAGTACACTTGCCTTAACAAAAATCTAGATATTGCATAGTGGTTTCGCTTTTGACCAATGAAATTAACTAATTCAGTAACCAGGGGTAATTACTAAAGTACCCCTTGGTTTTTAGGACCATTACAAACCTTTTCGACTATCCTAGGTTAGGTACTACGATATTTCTTAGTTAGTTACTTGTTTTAATGTCACCCAGTTAGGTCTTAGGTTGTCGGGTACCTTAGTTAGTTATTTTTTGTTCGAACTAGCTTAGTTAGTTAGTTAGATCAGTTAGTTAGAGTCTAGGGCTGGTTAGGGAACTTGGCCCCACGTGGGCTGACTCAGACATGCGCCTGTCTCTAACCGCTTTAACCGAATTAATTAGCTTGTCTCTTGGCCGGTTGCACATGTGCTTGCACGTGTTGCGTGCACTTTCCAAACTAACTATTCTAGAAGGTTCATTTTGAATGTTTAATTATTGTACCAAGCATCCTCACTATGTCCTTGGGTACTGCTTAATCTACATGATCATTTTTAGTGGTCATGTTCTATGGTACCTACGCTTGATACTTGGATGCCTACTAGATAATTTATTAAGTTGAGAATCAATAATTTTAGCTTAAGGTCTTCATTACCGGTACAATTCTTAAACAAACTTGGATTATATTTTAAATACTTGTGTATACATAGAAATTGGCTAACACCCTTAAGCCAATATTGTATAATATGCCCAGTATTTCTCAATATTAGTCATTGGGATGCCTCTGTAACCAATAAGCATTCTTAAAAATTTACAAGGCTCTTCACTAGTCATGTACATTTTTTCCAGAATTTTACAAAATTACATGAGTGCATTCTTTTCATTACAATTCATACATGTGAGGTTAGCACATTTACATAATCACATTTGTAAGTTATCACCATCCTTATAACATTTATATACACCTCACAAAAAGTAGTCAAGACATTTCAAATCAAGATCATACCAACCCTATCACTCTTCATGTATGTTACACTTCAATACAATATCATCACTTATTCACAACTAACAATAATTGAAGTAAAGAGTTGAGATCACAAGATTTCCCACATTTTCTTCACGAGCGATCATCCATGGTTTTATCCTAAACCATTTAATTCAACAAAAAAATGGGTATAACATCATCATACAATTGTTATTAATAAAATAACAAGATCTGTTGCATTATCACTATCCCAATTAACTTAAATTCGCAACCTAGGTTAGGGGAATAGGGTTCATCATGAATTCTTCACGAAATAGATCCAATCCCAATAATACACTACCCTAGGTAGTATATGAATGAATTAAAATGGATAAAACACATCTAATAATCAATTCATACTTCCATTCCCATCAATTTACAATCAAGACCCAAGATTTGGGCAATGGCGAAAGGAACATGATCAACATGAAATTCAATCAGTTAAAGTCAATTAACCAACATTCATGTGGAAAGCAATCTCAAGAGTTAAGGACACATACCATAATGAAGATTAATACACGAAATTGAAGTTAAATCCTAGAGAAATTGTTCTTCTTCTTCAAGCTTTCTTCTTCCTTCATTCGAGGATGAACAAAGAGGGAATCTAAAGAGAGGTGAGATCTTTGGGGTTTGGTTTGAGTGAGTAAATGTGATGAAAAACTCGTTTGAAATCAATATATAGACCCCCCATGAAATATTCAAAAGGCCCCTTACTGAAGTTGACCCTTTAATGAAGTCAAACATGAATTCTAAATTTCATATTTTCTTCGGGGAAACACTGACACGGAGCTGTTCCCACATGATTTTCCAATTTAATTTTTGAGACAGTCCGTTGCCTGCCTGTGAAGTGAACTTGAAATATGACAAAAAGCCACCCATGTCCGCATCATAGACTTGTTTCATCAATGGGTATTTTTTCTGCTACTTTGGTATCTTGCCAAGCCATGTTTGGGGTTCTTTCGTGAACCCCTAATGCGACCCCTAGGGGACCAGACCTTGAAGATTTTACTCTCTCTCAATCTCTCTCTCTCTCTCTCTATATATATATATATATATATATATATATATATATATATGATTTTACCTATTTAAAGTCAATTTAAAAGTTATAGACTTCATACATAACTCTTAAGCCTTTCCGAAACATAAATATGTTTGACTAGTGCAATTTGACTAGCTTGCGGACGTCTTAGGCGTCGATTCTAGACAATCCTAAATTTAAGAAGTGGTTATCCAATCAAGTTCCTTCAATTTTTCATAGGATTGCCCTAAATTGAAGAGGCAAGACAAAAAGAAGTGGGCAAGCTCAAGCTAGTGGTTCTAATATGAATTCTCCAAAGAAGAACCAATTTTATGCTCATCGCTGCAGGGGTGAACAAGAGAGTTCTCCCGATGTCGTGATCGGTATGTTACATGTATTCTCTATTGATTTTTATGCTTTACTTCATTCTGTTGCTACATTATTTTTTGTTACTCCCTTGATAGCTAGGAAGTTTGATATTTTCCCGATATTCTAAATGAACCTTTAGTCGTAACTGCCCCGGTAACTGAGTGCTTAGATAAAAATGTCTTATAATTTTGATCAAAAGAGTTACTCATGTTGAATAAGCATATCTTTATATGGTTGATTTTGATGTCATTTTTGGCATTCATTAGTTGTATGATCGTTTTGCTTTCATTGATTGTAGAACTAGAATTATTAAGTACAATTTTCCGAATAAACACGTTTTAGAGTGGAAGGGGGGTTACTTTCTTCCTAGAGGTCGTACCATCTCTTGTCTTAAGGCTTGTAAAATGATCTCAAACGGTTTTATACAATATTGTAAGAGTCAAAGATTAAGACTCCAAAAATCCTCCCATTGAGTTAGTCCCTACACTGATGAAATTTCTGGAGGTCTTTCTTAGTGATTTTCCTGAAATCCCTCCCTAACGAGAAATTAATTTTGTATTGAATTTTTACAATATACCAACCTCATTTCAATTCCTTATAATCGAACGACTATGTTCAAATTGAAAGAGTTGAAGGATCAACTTGAGTCTTTCTAGACAAAGGATTTAATAGACCTAGTATTTCTTAATGGGGTGCTCCAGTATTGTTTGTGAAGAAGAATGATAGGTACTTTGAATGTTCATTGATTATATACAACTCAATAAATTCACTATTCAGAACAAGTATACTCTCCCTCAGATTCATGAGTTGTTTGATCAACTCCAAGGGGCAAGCTACTTCTCTATGATTGACTTGAGATCGGGGTATAACAAACATAGTGTTAGAGGTGAGGATATACCAAAAATGACATTTCAAACTAGATATGGTCAATATGAGTTTCTAGTAATGTCCTTCAACTAATGCCCTGACAATATTTATGGACCTCATGAATAAGGTGTTTCAAAAATACCTATATTCATTTGTCACTGTCTTCATTGACGAGATCTTGGTATATTCAAAAAATGAAGGTGAAAAGATGAGTCATCCGAGAGTGGAGTTACAAGACCTTAAGGAAAACAAATTATTTTCCAAGTATAGAAAATGTGAGTTTTTTTTAAGTCGGTGACATTTCTTGATCATATCATCTCTAGAGAAGGGGTTGAGGTTGATCCAACGAAAACCGAAGCGGCCAAGAATTTGCCCTGACCACTAACTCCAACTGACATTATATGCTTCTTGGGTCTAAAACAACATTATATGAGGTTTGCGGATGGTTTTCTGTCCATTGCATCTCCCATGACTACATTGACCCAATAGAGTGTAAAATTTGAGTTGTCGGAGACATGTGAAAGAAACTTCCAAAGATGGAAAGAAAGGCTTACTTCCGCTTCAATTTTGACTTTATCGGAGGGTATCAAGGGAATCATTTTATATTGTGATGCATCTCGAGAAGGGTTAGGATGTGTTCTTATGTAACATGAGAAAGTAGTAGCTTATGCTTCTAAACAACTTAAGGTGCATGATAATAATTATCCAACCCATGATCTTGTATTAATGGTGGTGATAATTGCCTTGAAAATATGGAGGCATTATTTATATGGTGTCCATGTGGACGTGTATACCGACTACAAGAGTCTTCAATATGTATTTCATGAAAAGAAGTTAAATATCTGAAAAAAGGTGGTTGGAATTGTTCAAAGATTGCAAAATGAGTGTTCTTTACCACCTTGGGAAAGCTATTGTGGTTTCTGATTCTCAAAGTCATATGACTATGGGTAGTGTGTCTCATGTAGAAGAATCCAAGAGAGACCTACTGAAAGATGTTCATAGGTTGGCCCTTTTCGGTGTTAGATTGTGAGATTCTCCAAATAGTGGATTTATGGTCCATCATAACTCTGAATCGTCTTTGGTGATTGAGATGATGTCTAGGAAACACCTTGATCAACCATTAATGGAGTTTAAGGAATAAGTTTTTTTGGTAAGCTCAATGAGTCGTTCTCCTTGGGGGGATGGTGCCTTAAGGTATCAAGGAAGGTTATATTTTCCCAATGGTGATGACTTGAAAACCATATTCTTGAGAAAGCTCATGGTTCCCATTATTCTATTCATTCGGGTTCTAAAAAGAAGTATCATGAACTTAGAGAAATATTTTAGTTGGAAGGCTTAAAAAGGGACATAAAGAAATTTGTTGTGAAAAGTCCAAATAGACAACAAGTGAACGCCAAGCACCAAACGACCGGCGGTTTACCTCAAGAAATACAACTTCTAACTTGGAAGTAGAAAGATATAAATATGGACTTCGTGGTAGGTTCGAGTCGGACAAAAAAGCAACATGACTCTATATGGGTTGTTGTGGATAGGTTGACCGAATTCACTCATTTTATCCCCATCAAGTCTACTTACTCGGCAGATGATTATGCAATGATTTTAACATATGAGATTGTGTGTTTCCATGGTATTTCATTATCCATCATATTGTATAGGGGTTTGCAATTCACATTTAGGTTTTGGAGGTCATTCCAAAAAGGATTGGGTACAAATATAAAGATAAGCACCGCTTTTCATCCCAATATGTATTGCGTAGCGTAACGTACTATTCAAACCTTTAAAGATATTCTTAGAGCTGGAATAATTAATTTCAAGGGAATTTGGGATAAGCATTTACCTTTGGTTGTGTTCTCTTATATAAATAGTTACCATTCAACTATATTTATGGCTCCTTTTGAGGCCTTGTATGGTAGGAGTTGTAGATCTCCAATTGGAAGATTTAAAGTGGGTGACTCTTCACTTTTGGATCCGAATTGATTTATAAGACTTTGGAGAAAGTTCAAATCATAAGGAACAGATTGAAAACAACCTATAGCCGGATAAGTATTATGTCAACCATAGGAAAAGAGACTTAGAATATGAAGATGGTCATAAAGTGTATCTAAAAATTTCACCCATGAAGGGAGTGGTGTGATTTGGCTAGAAAATGAATTTCTTTCCTCATTATGTTGGTCGGTATGAAATTTTTCAAAGGGCTGGCAAGGTTGCATACGATGTGAGATTACCTAGTGAATTGGCTTTGGTTCACCTAGTGTTCTATGTCTCCATGCATAATAAGTGCATTGGTGATCCCAAGTCCATTCTTCCTATTGATTGTGTATGTGTAGAATAGAACATCTCCTATAAGGATGTTCCGGTTAAAATTCATGATAGACAAGTGAAGAAGTTGAGGAATAAGGAGGTGGCTTCCGTAAAGGTGTTATGAAAGAATCACATAGTTGAGGAAGCAACATTGGAGGTCGAGGCCAACATAAAGTTCCGTTACCCTCATATTTTTGTTGAATAAGGTTAGCTTTTCCTACCTACTACTAATGAAAATCATGAATAAATTGAAATTTACTTGTTTTGCAAAGATGTGTATTTATTATAATGGTTTTTAATAAAATGTTGTTTCATGTGAAAATGCTCTTTTGCACAATTTTGCACTTATTAGAGTATTTGGTATGTTGTTGCCTATACGAAAGGAGATTGGGCATGTTTATATGTTTTAAAATTAATTTTAGGTATAAGTTACTATATGATATGTTGAGTTGATGTTATTTATGGGAAGGAAATTTCTCATATTGTGGTGTTGAGCTATTATGTGTTGTTCTTGATGTTTTGAGTCACTTTGTATAAATGCCATGTCGTTATGTTTATTTGAGTTGGAACTCATATTGCTTTTGCATGTTTTTTGTTAGGTTGTTAGTATTTAGTATATCCTTTCCCTTCAAAAGATTTTAGTATCATTCGGGGACAATTATTTCTAAGGGGGGGATAATGTAAAACTCCAAAATTCTAACTAATCTAGTGCCTCATATGAGTGTGTAAGGTTTATCACACTGTTAAACATAACAAAATAATAATGTATAAAATTCATTTAGGATGTTTTAGAGGGAAAACGTCATGGAACGTCCACGACGTCTAGAGACTATTGCAAAAAGTGTTAGTGCGCCTTAGCCTATTTCACGGGGATTTCAGTGTCATTGATGAAATATAGTAAAAAGGTTCCTAACTCAAATTAGAGTAGGTTTAGGGTCAAAACTTCCGGGTACAACCTCCCAAGAACAACCCTAAGGTTCCTTTAGGAGGACCCTTCCATTTTGACTAAAGAGCTTTCATGGGCACGGTCTACCTACAACTTCTTGGAAACGAGGCATGGTCCAATCGATGATGAGTCGATTGACTCTGTCGATGGTCACTTAACCATTTTTCAAAAATGCCATTTTTTCAACTCTTTGACCAAAATGACGGTTGAAAACGGTAATGGTGGTCCTGGCCGTCGACTGACCTACGGCCTGTAGGTCGGGGTCTCATAGGTCTGTCCTGCTCTTTTATGTAAAGTTTTAGTTGGTTCATTTTATTAAGTTAGTTAATTAGGGATTTAATTAGTCATTAGGAGTAGTTAATTAGATTAGGTAATTAACTATATAACCTACCCTAAGTCTAAAACCTCACTTAACACCTCTCAATTTCCAAAAGTAATTTGATGTTCCTTCTCTCTAATTCTCTCTCCCAAAAAGAAGAACTCCATTGAATGTCTATGTCAATGAATTTAGGGAATCAATAAGGTTGATTTTATCCATCAATCATCAAGAATTAACAAGGTATGTGAACCTTTCACCTTTGGGATTTCTTTCTCCCACAATTGGTTTTCAAAAAGTTGATTTTTATGTGTTTCTTTTTAGTATGAATTTGATATTTTAAATTGTATTCTTTATGGTTTCTTTTGATTATATAAGTAGAGTATGAGGTATTATGATTCAACTATTCTAGATATTGATGAGTTAACCTAGTATGTGTAATATATCATTAAATTGACCTAAGTCCCTCACCCTAGGTTATAAACTAGTGTTTAATTATGTGGTAGTGATGCAATTGACTTCATTGTTATGATAATTACTATTGGTTGATGTTATAACATCTTTTTTGGATTGAATTTTTTGGTTGATGTTAACTCTAACTAGGAGGATTCAAGGGGTGTGACTTAGTATAGGTAGGGGTATCAAACTCTACCTTCTAATTGCACTACTAGTCCTTGAGGAAAGTCCTAGGAAGTGATTCTCATGTGTTATGCTCTTATGAGATAAATGTTATGCTTATGTTGAATCCTTATGTAATGGTCAATATTTCTAAATATGAGGATACTTATAATGCTATAATAGATGAACATAAACATTATTCATGATCCTTTGGTTAGTTTGCTTGGTTTGGTGAGGTTATTGGGGCTCACTTTACCATTGCACTAGTAGACTTAGTCAGACGATATGCGTAAGGATTTAACTTATGTTGTAATGTTATGAACTCATGAATATGTTTTGTGGTTATGACTTCATGTTCGAGTAACATTGACTGTGATTTCTATTATTACTACCAACATCTTGACTTGGCTCAACATTAGTAGGTCAGTCTTGTGCTGAATGTGATTTTATCATAAGAAATAAATGAATGTTACCGAATATATGTTCTTCGATTGTGCATAAGGATTTAAAAGTACCTAGGCGTGTTTGTATCAAATGTCCCTTTTAGCATGATTTCTATGTTGTGTGTGCATATGTTTCCACAATTAGTAAAAGTGATGTACTAACCCCTATTTCACCTTTTTCCCCAACATTTTAGGTTCCAGTCACTGATGGGTTCATGACCACCTTTGATGCAAGGATTGCATCATTTCTCCAAGTGTGGGTATTTCCTCATGTTCAAAGGATGATGCCTTTTCTCTTACTCTACCTATGTCATATTGTTACAGTCTAAAGACAATCGTTTCCTATTTTTTGTTTCAAGAAATTGTTGTAAGACCTTAGTGGAACTTATACATTTGTGTAAGGGCTTTACCCATATTTTTCTATTCCATTTAGATGGTTAATATGAGACATCCTTATTTATTTATATTAAGTATATTATCTATATATGGCATAAACGTAGAAGACTATCTAATCTTCTTTTACGAGAAGTATAAGTTAACTCACAATGAATATATTATGTGTAAGAAAGAGGTCTAAGTAAACCTCATGAAGCACATGTAGATGAAAAGTTTTAATTTTCCACAATTTTTAACCAATAAATGTATCATGAATGCTAAGAGGTTAGACTTAGTCCTCTAAGAGGATAACGACACCGGTTACGTCTAGGGGGTGCTCCCAGATGTGACAATTATCCTTTCAAATGACACCATTAACATATTATACTCATAGTTATGCATGGATTGTGTGTGTACATATTGGTCGTCATGGTCACATAATAGCAACAACAATTGTATTGAGGAAACAATGCTTCAAAGGATCACAACAGTTATAAAATATCTCTCTCAAGTCATGAACAAATAACACATAGAACTTATAGGGAATATAGACCACACACTCACATTTAATCATAGGAGAGAAAAGAATATTAAACATAAGAATAGACAACTCCTAACATTTGAAAGACCACACACTCATCTAGTGTTAAATAGGTTCGGGTTAATCAATATTACTTATCACAATCAAGCACGTAGATCATACCTTACCCTATAATCATTATAAACAATATATTTAACACGATCAATACACCTAGATCTTGATAATAGAATTGAGAACTACACACATAACCTTTATACTCATGATAATAATGATAACAATTAACTTTACATCTATTCTCCTCAAGTCCATGACCACAACATGTCTAGATACACAAGATGTAAACGCCTATACAATATGTAGACCAAACCATAAAACATCAATTTAAATACTATAAAGTAGAAACTAGGTAAACTTACCAATTCTCCAATACATGATCATCATATATCAAGCCTATAAAAAATAAACAATCAATTCATATAGATAAACATAGCATTAAAAATTATGTCACAATCTATTGACAATTAAATTAACATCTAATAAAAACCACTAAACCCACTTTATAGGATAAATTAAGAGATAAATGAGATCATGGGTTATTCAAAGAACTTCATTGAAAAGCACATTAGAATATTTTTCAAACAACAATACATCATTAGAATGATGTAGAAAACCATTTTACAAAATGAACTTATGTGTAATACCTCTAAAACGACTTAGGTAAAATTAGATCCTAACACTTGTGTCTCAAGGTTTTGAAGTCGTAAAATGGTTTGTAATGAGTTCAAAAATGGTGAATAAAGTTTCATGATGTTTTGAGGTCAAAAATCCAAAAACGTACGTAATATTCAGAAGATTTTCATGAAATGACCTTGTGTGTCTTTGTATGTTTCGTTGAGTTTTACATGTTTTTTTCGATGAAATTGATGTTGAAGGTCCTATAATTGTATACAAACATTTTTGATTTGTAAATGTCCAGTAAAAATTCCCCGAGGACCAACCAAGGGTCCTTGAGAAAGGATACGTCTTGGTGTCAAACATTGACAAAGGCAGTCCCACCTACGGAGAAACCGACGCCATAATAGGATGGTTGACACCCCATAGGTGCCGGTCATAAATGGACACATAGGCGTGGGAGGTTATACTTCCAAATACCAGCCTCTGATCCAAACCATGGACAAATAGGACGGTCCATTGGTTGGTGTAACGCCCCGTCGATGGGCAAGCGTAGGTGAGCTTGCAAATTTGCTTACTTCACTGTAAAGTCTAGGGGTGAATTGGTAAATTAACCCAAAATCAAAATAAATGTTTGGGAAGTTCCATAAGAGTACTCTAGGAATTTTAAGTTGGTTCTAATTCCTAAACATCTATATGAATTAATTATTCCAATTCAAAACTCAAATTCTCTAAGAAACTCTCTAGAACTCCGTTGAAGTCAAAACGCAGGATAGAGCTTGGATTGAAAATTGGTTGGCGATTTTTCATAAATTAATCATAATATTATTGGTCTATCATCAATTGGAGTATGGTTTTTAATCTTTGAAACTCTTTTCTTCAAGGAGCAAAACTTCAAAGTAATTTCCAATGTCTTCCAAAGATAAACTTGTCCAATTTCAATATCTATCCATGGGTTCTTGCATAAAATGTTTTGAATCATTATGTATTGATTGAATTAGTATTTATTTTATGGTTTTAACCTAATTACTCTTTGTACCAATGTAATTTAGAACCTTAATTTTTTACTACTTTGTGGATGACTTGATCATTTTAAAATGCCATTGAATTCTTATGTAGTTTGAGTAGGGCTACTGAATTATGTTAGAATCATGTTAGAACTGTATGTTGCCCTTAAATAATAAATCTTTGATTCATTGTATATTGTAAGTATTGAATTGAATTGCTTATCATGGCCAACAGTAAATGCCTTTGAGTATTGTATTGGACGATATAGCTATGGATTGAACTGATTAGAGTGAATTGGTGGTACTGTTCCCTAATTATCTTTATTTTATTTAATGTAGGTCATGAATGATTTTGTGATCTGTATGGTCCACTTATAGTTTCAGTGCTATGTGCTTTACTTGTGAATTATGTGGCCCCGTTTGCATTTACTATATGTACTATGATGATCATGTACTTGTCTGCATTACTTGATTTATTATGATGGGTTGTTGTCACGACCTGCTAGTACACCCTAGAAGTTAGGGAGAACTCTTGAATCGTCACAAGGAGTACTTTACCCTTTGTGGTCTTGTACAAGTCCTTTAAATATCATTCATTGCATTAGACATGAAAAGTAGTGCGGAATGAAAACATTTCATAACATTTAATATAAGATTGAATTCTTTCACAAATACTAAGAAAATCTCATCGTCACAAGACAAATAAAAGATACAACATTATATCTTGGGTACATGGCTCTTTACAATAAAAGAAATACATAATATGTCTTAAATAAGGAAACTAAGAAATAGAAATGTGTCCTCGAATATGAGTACATACTTAGTCTTGAGAGAGTCATTCCCAATCTTCTCTTCTAACTTCAACCTTAGTTCCAAACGTATGATTATAGAGTATAACAAGGTATGGGTTAGTAACAATAATGTCCTATGTATGGCATACTGAAAAACATGCAAAAAGGGACATTTTAGTATAAGTACACTTTCATGCCAATTAAATAAAACATTAATTAATATTCAAGTTAAAAAACATAAGAATCATCATTTAACACTTTGAGAAGAATTTCCATAATTTTAGGAAAAAGTAACATTATACAGTAAACTACCACAATGTTTACATTGAATCCCTTAGCATTACATTCAATTAAATTCCATCCCAAAACAATGAACTCCCAAATTAAAACCAAGTGAAAGTGGACTCATTTCAATAGTAGTTTCCCTAGCTAAGGTCATCCTAAGACAAATCAAGGTATGTAATGATGGAAACACCCATAACTTCCTTCAATACAACCTAGGTGATCTACAAGACTACTTACCTCGGGAAAACAATCCCCATACAGTAACAAGACATTTGAAGAACTCTAAAGAAACACACAAAGACATCTCTTTTGGAATGTCTACTTAGTTAAATAAGTAGATAGCATCAAATTCCAATAACTACCCGAAGTAGTACACTCTTTTAGAAGACTTAGCTCATTTATTTTATATCGACACACCAAGACTCCCTTTTTGAAAGGTCTACTTAGTGGAATGGATAGATAGCATCCCATACCACCACCTACCCTAAGTAGTACGTTCTTTTAGGAGACTTAGTTCATACACTTCATATAAAACACAACAAGACTCCCGTTTCGGAAGGTCTTCTTAGTGAAATAGATAAATGGCGTTCCATTCCACCACCCACCCTATGTAGTATGTTCTTTTAGGAGACTTAATTCATTCATTCTTTTGTGGTGGTTAAGTTAACCGACATAGACCATGAGAGCTAGACATGGAATCTCGATACTACCCTTATCGGATGAGGGATCCCCACTTGCCTATGGAAGGGACATTCTCTTATCTTTTACATGGCATTTCAACTAGCTTACTTATGTAGGTGCATAGTTAAGGGATAAAAAGATTGCTCTGAGTAACTTATTCTCTACTAACGGGGAGTACTCATCTCAAGAGGTACATTGGAGTACAACATCTCAACTCACAAAGTGTAACCACCTCTTCTAAATATCCTCTTAGTTGTAGGCATAAGTCCCTATGGATTCTTAACATTTTATACTATAGGTTAAGGATAACTAGTGGACACCAAATCTCAACTCACGAATAATATCCATCCTCCTGCCTATCCATCCTCCTGCCTATATTCGAAAGTTCTTGGAAGATAATGAGGTTTCTACTAAACACATCATCTCAACTCAAAAAGAGTTTTCACCCCAAAACTCCCCTTTTCATCAACATTCTTTAACTTTATTCATTCATTAATTCAAAGTGTGTGTACATGTATGTACAAGTGAACAAACCTTGCACATAAGCATCATTTCATTTAAATTCAATTCAATACAAGCTTAGACCTTCATTCATCACATTACACATTTTAACATGAGAAACATATACACTTACTTCATTTTGGCATAATCTAAGCAAAACATATAATTCAAGCTTCATAATACACATTACAAGAATTGTCCTCATTGTAACTTCATTTAACACATCATGCTTTCAAAACCACACTTATAATACATATCAAGTATATCAAAATTCATCAAGTAAACACTGCCACAAAGAAGGTGTACCTTACCACTCAAGTGTATTTCATAACAAATCTAAACAACATAACAAATTTAACCTTTATCCAAGCTTCCATAAACTAAAATATTTTACTAAACATATAATAATAATATATCACTTAGGGCAGTAGCTAAACAACAATATCAACACAAGGAAACCAATGCTCAAATACTACCAAACCATGCTTATTTAACACATTTCTTAAGATAAAATTTAATAAAAAGATTTAACATGTTTTCGGTAAATTTTTAGCATGTAAATGAATATCTAAAATATTAGAAACATCATATTTGAATCATTTAAAACATTTTAATGCAAGACCTATATTTAGATGTAAAGAAAGGAGCAGATAGAGTTTGAAAATCATTTTAAAAATCCTTTAGAAAGGACTCCTTGAATGGAAGAGAGTTAAAGGATAACTAACATACCTCAAATAAGATAAACCCAACTGATTTTTGATGAAAAAACGTCCACAAATAGCCCTCCTAGTTCATTCTTTAATCTTAGCTCCAGTGGAGTTTTAGAGAGAGTTTTTCTTGAGAGAGGGTTTTGGATTTAGGAAATGAAGTGTAAAATTAGGTGTAAGTGTTTGAAAAACCTTAATATACCTAAAATACCCTTAATAACCCTATGTTCATAAAAGACTTAGGGTGAATTTACCAAACACCCCAAGCCTAAATAGAAAAAGGACAGGTTTTCAACATCAGCACCAACGGCTCCAATCAACGAATCATTTGTCCATTGATGCCCCCTTGGTTGTGTTTCTTTGGTTCGGTCTGCAACCTTCACAACTTCCCGGCCTGCAGTTCCAATTTGCCAACCAAGTCTACGAGCCATCAATTGGTCAACTGGCCATCGACTTGTTCCGTTGATGGACACTGCCTAGGAAGGTCCTAGTCTCTGGCCCTTCTCTAGGGCCCCTCACGGGTCCTAGGTAGGATGGTACCCATACGTTAAACACCTAAACATAATACTCTAGGTCTTAGGAACATCCAACATCAAATTTGATTCAAATGAACAAGTAAAACTCACTAAAACACAAGAAGACAGATGAGTACTCACTAAGACACACATTTCGAATGTCATGAACGTTGTTGGACGTTTGACTTGTAAACGTCACCAAGCATCACACACTTCCTAAGAAAATCAATTTAACTTATTTTAAAACAAAAATAACTGATAAAAAGTTTACAAAGTTCTATTTCATCTTAGTTTTCTTTAGGGTGCTACATTCTCGCCCACTTGGAATAACATATGTCCTCGAATGACACTAAAAACTCTAAGACCATGAAGGACTCAATTATCAGCACATAACACATTAAAATCATTATCAAATATTCATATTCAAGACACCAATCTTACAAGGAACACCAACTACACTTTTACAAGCATTTTCTATGCAACACAGACAACTCTTTGGAAGTAACTAGCACACTTCAAAACACATTCTCATTCTTCATTTATGGAGGAACTACCTTACCCAACATTAATCATGCACATTAACATCATTCTAAACTCATTGAAACCATTGTTCATGAAAAATTCAATTTCTCAAACTTTTGAACTTCTTTATAGTGAAGCAACAAATTAACAGTGAGACATGCTAAAAATCCCTTTAGTCGATCTTTCAAGCAAATATAACATTAAGGGATTACCACATGAGAGATACCATCATACTAACTCACATTTGAACATGATAAAACAACTTTGAAGCAACTAAGTATTATAATTAACTACACCTTTACATTAGAAATATTAGGTTGGCTACAATTATCCTAATATAATCATGATATCATCAAGATCTTATAAAACATCCTACCGTCAATGGCATTCATAATATACAGAGAAATGCAACTCATACTACTGTGAAAGACTCTTACACATTACCAAACTATCAAGGATTTTTGTCTCAAACTTGAATATGTATAGAAGAAAAGATAACGATATCAATTACCCTTCTACTCAACTCATTCTTCCACCATTAGGGTAAAGCAATCTTCAACATCTCATATTTCAAAGTACCATTACACTTCTCACAAGGTACGAACTTACACTACTCTTAACCCACGCACCTCAAGACTAAAATCACCTTGAAAGTCAAGCATAACAATCTCCTCTTATGATTCAATCTTAAATGAACTCTCTTAAACATGACGTCAGTCAACTCTTAGCCACCTCATGGCTCAAACTAATGAAATGAAAACTCCTTTCTTAAAATTTTACCACATTCATTAAATACTCTCCAAATTTACACCTTAGTTATTGTACTATCATTGTACACAACGATACGACAAATCATTTTCCCATAAACGGAATTTACTCAACCATTTCAACTCTAACCATGCTTAGAACATCATCATCATAAAATTTCACATCATAATACTTGCAATCTCAAGTCACGCATAGCCATAAATGTCATCACATCATAATCTTCACAATAAACCTTCACATTTACTCTTCTAGCCACAAGACCATTATAAGCATCAAAAATGACTTTTTCTCTCCCTCAAACATAGAAACATCTCCCCTTCCAAGTAATCACATCTACAAAATCACTGGACAAGGGAAAAGAATAGAGAGACCTTGTGGAGTCAAGTTCTATACTACGATAAAAGAGTAATGAACAAAGTGAAACTCTATCGTCCTATATCGTCTCATACATGGATGCGTCGCGACCCACAGCAATGAACAATACTCTACCAGATGTGGCTTGTGAGACTGTAGACACTAAACTATTTCCCATAATCTTATGCTATGACACCAACTTTGTCACGGCCTGTAAGTACACCCTAGAAGTTAGGGATAACCCTTGGATCTTTACAAAGCATACATGACATTCTAGGGTCTTGTAGAAGCCCTTTTACCATCATTCATTGCGTTAGACATGAAAATTAGTGCAGAATTAAAAAATTTCACGACAATTGGTATAAAAAGGTTTTCTTTCATAAATATTAAGAAAATCTCATTGTCACAAACCAACTTAAAGACATGACATAATATCTTAGGGACATGGCCCTTTACCTAAAAAGAAATACATAATAAGTCTTAAATAACGAAACTAAGAAATAGAACTATGCCGTAGAATATACAAGGACATACTTAGTCTTCAGAGATTCTTTCACAAGCTTTTCTTCTAACTTCAACCTTGCTTCAAAACCTATGCTTATATGGTATAGAAAAATAAGGGGTTAGTATGAATAATGTACTAAGTACGTCATATGCAAAAATATGCAAAAAGGGACATTTTAGTATAAATATACTTTCATTCCAACTAACTAAAACAATAATGAATATAGAAGTAAAACAACACAAGAATCATGATTTAACACTTAGAGAAGGATTTTTGTAGTTTTAGCAAAAAGTACCATTTTATAGTAATTTACCAAAATGTTACAGTGAATCCCTTAACAATAATGTTAATCCTAAAATAGTTAAATCCCAATGTCAAGCCAAGAGGAAGTGAAATAATTTCCGTAGGAGTTTCCCTAGCTATGTTTATCCTAAGACTCGCCAAGGTAATACTTGAAGGAAATTCCCAAACACAATCTTCAATACACACCTAGGTGATTCCAAGACTACCCCTTCTAGGCTTACTTTCCTCGGGAGAACAAGTCCCCACTCCATGACAAGACATTAGAAGAACACTCAAACAACACACCACGATTAATGTTACAACATAGGCCTTTAGGCTTATCAATTTCCTAGATTATGGAAGACTGTACCAATACTATGAACTCTCTAAGGCTTTGATCATCATTGATGTTTTATCTACAATAGACTCATTAGAAAGTATCTAATTAGGTAGTAAATAAAGAAGAGACCATGGTTGATATAATAACAACTCAAGATCCATCACACACTTAGCCTTTTTGAAATCATAGCCTAAAGGAATCTAGATCAATTCATGCAATCCTTTATTAGATTATTCATTAAAGATTCATTCCTAAAAAAATCATCCATTATATTACCCTAATACATTAGCTACAGAATTTCATGCATAATCAAAACTCTACACAACCGATCTCTTAATCGACTTCAAGGAAACATGTAGAATAATAGGCTATTCATGCTCAAATCTTAAAACATTTATCATCATTGACTGATCATAATCAATTAAACATAAATTCATGTAAATAACATCATATATAATTACTTTAACATAATAGAATCATAATTCAATCAATAACAAATCAAGATCATAAGGCCCTTGCGAGGCTAAATCATTTTGGTGGTAGATCATGGGTTCATCATGCAATTGGATTGAAAACAACTTCCAAATCAGTAGATAATAATAAATAAATACATATTATGCCTTTGAAATCAGTTTAACAAAGAACCCATGGAAGATTGAAGAAGAAAGTGTTTGATCATAACTAGAGATGAATATCACCATCACATTGAATAGTTGAAAATCTCTTAAAATTTATGATTCATCCATGGAGTACCCAGCTTCAATATGTTCTTGGATTCACAAACAATGGTGGTTTCTAGAGAGAGTATTTTTAGAGGGAAAGGTTTCAATCTTGTGAGAGGATTCTAGAATGGGGTGATCACGTTTTTGATGACTTATATGCACCCAAAAATAGATAAATAAACCTACTAAAGTTAGGTTAGGACGTGGGGTTAATTTCCTATTCACCCCTTTAATGAAACAGACGTGGGTTGCCAGTTCCAGGTCACCTGCGATTAAGGTAGTAACGGGGCATTAAGGCCTTGACGGGCCGTGCCTGGCCTCTGTCGTTGGGTACATAGCCTAATATTTGCTTGAGACCTGCCTAAGGGAATTAACCATCGACGAGACTTGCTCGACGGGACGTGGGTGGAGAAACGATCCATCGTTTGGTCTGTCAATGGACACTGCACATGCAGTGTCTTAGGAAACCTTGTTTCCTTCTTTTGGGGCCTCTTGTGGAGCCCTTTAGAAGTCGTACCCAGATGTTTTCAACGTGATAATAACCCTTAATAATTTATATACCTTCAACATAAATTTAATCCAGAAAAACACCAATAATATGTCCAGAAAGCCTTGGCCCCAACATGAGATATGATGAACGTCTGAGGGGCTATCTTTCGAACGCCTTGGACGTTCTTGAGAATTTGACCTCCAAACTTCACGAACCTTCATATAGCAACATTAAACATCATTTTAAACAATTTAAAGACTTTTAGACTCATTTAATACAAATTTAAGCATGCATAGACACATGAGGCACATAGGCGACTAGTCGTCAAACGTCTTGGTCGCCCCTTGACGTTCAACATACAAATCACATCAAACTTTGCAAACTTCCTCTATTAGTACCTTATAACATCATGAAACACTCATAAACACATAGAAACATATATTAGGAATCTAGATGATTTAGTCGTCGAAGGTCTTAGTCGTACCTTAACGTTCGACTTCCAATACCTCTAATATTTTAGCTACTGCCTATATATAATATATGTTAAGCATATTTAGGACATTAGAGATTTAAGTAAAACATGTTACGATCTATACACCTTATTAATTTTCGGTGTCTTACATTTCTATTTGCGTAGGTACAACTTGTCTCACTTGCACTAGCCTCATATTGTGGTGTCACCCTATTCTTTCTTAACATCTTTTCATTTAATCTTTACTCACCTTTCATTATTTTTTCATCGTATAACATACATGTGGTCTTTTGGAATTTACATTGAGGGACATTGATTCTAGGCATAGATACAACTTGTCTCACTTGTACTAGCTTATCCCTCATGTATGCACTCTTTCTTTGTATATTCATCGTTTAGCATAGTATACTCCCTTAAAAATTTCATTTAGTGACATTGATTTTTAGGTGTAGATGCAGCTTGTCTCACTTGCACTACCCTGTTGTCATGTTGTCACTATTTTCATTTAAATCATAGTATAACATAATTACTCACATTATTACGTAAATATTCATTTCGTCATATGTCAATGCACTTGTCCTTTTAGTGTGTTTCACATTCTTACTTAACCCCTTGGGGATCAGATCATTTTGTCATATACATCTTAGGTTCACTTATTTTTAAATTTACACAAAACTTATGAATCCATCCGTACAAGCCATGAGGAACCGTTCATAATTCGTCTAAGTGACTCATTCTTACCCAAGATTACGTGGTACAACATTTATGCATCTTGTAAGTATGGCAAGGTCTCGATTTCAATTCCTATAGGCAGCTTTCATTAAATATTTATTCACGTAATACTTATGCATCATTACGGAATTGGCAAGGGAACCCGATTTCAAATCCATTTAGCAACACCTAGCCATATAATAAATTTTGATTAAAAATTTCTGCTTGGGGACCTAAGTTCCAATCCAAACGCCTACACATCTTTTTCTTTCTTTTCTTTCCTCTCTACTTTTTCATTTGAGACCCAGAGGATGTGGGATCGACCCCACAACCTCATTTTGTTTTTCTTTCATTTTTTTCCTCTCTCCCTTTCATATCCGAGAGGTTGTGGGTTCGATCCCCACACCACTCATTTTATTTTTCTTTCATTTTTCCCCTAACTCTTCACTTGAGTCTTATCCCATTTCAAATCCCCCTTACCTCATTTTTATTATTGAAGTTTTATAGCTTGTATATGGTGAGGTCTTGGGTTCAATCCCCAATGACCTCATATATTTTAATTTTTTTTTTGAAAATCAAATATTTTCCAGTAACTTGGCCAAACCAAATTTTCAGCAAATCTGGAAATTTTATCACACTTTCGAGTCCATTTCCTCCACATTTTATACGTTAGATTTTTGGACAATTCATTAGACATTTCTTACGTTTATTTTGTGCATTTCCGTGGTTACATTAGATCAAGATTTTCACTCATTCAGAAACATTACATCACTTATGAACATCACGACTTACTTCCAGTAATTGCATAATAAACACAAGAATTTAACATGCATATTACACACTTCAACACATAACAAAAGCCACGGCATTCACAATGCACACACACACACACACGTTTAACACAGTTACGGAAAGAATGATTATTTCTCACATAAATCCAAACATACATGTTCATACATAATTATAACAAAAACACATCCCATCTCTAAATTCAACCAGAAAAATATACCAAACCTAAAAATTCAACAGTAGCTAGTGACAGGGACAAGGAAAGGGAAACATTCCTAGTTTTCAGATTAGAATTTGACTGAAACTTAGGGGTCTCTTCGAAAAGGGACCAAGAGGAAGAAAACCCATAACTTTTCTCATCGTTTAACACCTTTCATATCTGATCTCAAGTGCTTCCAACTACCACGAAAAACAAATGCTTCTCCAACAAAACTCACACTCAAAACGTATGAAAGATGCTTTCACCTTTCGTTTTTTACTTTAGTTTTTCTTTCGATTTTATTTGTGCAAGTTCTTCAAGTGATGAACTTTGATATTTTGTTTCTCTTTGCTAATAAATAACATGAGAAGAGAGTGGAGAAAGTCATTAGAATGAGGGTTGAGAGATATGAGAGTAAGTATAGGTGTTTAGTTGAAGACCTAGTCCAACTAGAACTCCTTGTTACTAATTAATTAAAAATCTGAATTTTTTTAAGGTTTAGGTCAAAGGACTCATCATGCCCTTACGTAAATCAGATAAGTAATATTAATTTACTCCATTTAACATTGCTTCCACAGAGGATCGAACCTAGGTGAAGCTGCACTCGTGAAAAGGGTCAAATTTGGGTAAAACCTACCCGAATTATCCATTATTCACATTAATTAATTAAATATTTAGGCTAATTACAATACTACCCTATCCTAGAAACCATTTTACCCCTAGACCCTCCAAACCTAATATTACCCTTTTCGTGTGCGCTACATGGCTGGGCCCAACCTTGACTAGCTCAACTAACTCACCAAGGTTGTTGTCTTGGATGGTACATGGGTTTTGAGTTCTGGTTCCACGCGCATCAAGTCGTGTGAACCTTATCTAATCTAGGAATTCTAGGTACGTTTAGGACTTACTTTGCATAGTTATTTTCGGGTTGTTACAAAAGTTACACTCATTATACATATCAAGAGATGCCAATACATCAAATAAACACCACCACAAAGAAGGTGGACCATACCACTCAAGAACATTTAATAATTAAGAAAAACCACATAACAAACTTACCCTTTATCCAAGCTTCCATCGCCTAAAATACTTTGCTCAACATTTAATCATCATATAGGCCTTAGGGAATTTGCTAAACAATAATATCAACACAGAGAAACCAAAGCTCAAAGACTACAAAACCATGCTCATCTAACCCATTCATTAAGTCAAAATTTGATATAAATCTTTAACATGTTTTCATTGATGTTTTAGCATTAAGATCACAAACTAACATTAGAAACATCACATTTGAATCATGTAAAACATTTTCATGCAAGACACATATTTAGAGTTCAAGATCGAAGAAGATAGAGTTTGAAAATCCTTTTTAAAATGTTTTATAAATGACTTCTTGAATGGATGAGAGTTCAAGGATTACTACCATACCTAAAATAAGAGAAAACCCTCTGATTCTTATTAACGAAATGTCCACCAACAACCTCCTAGTTCCTTCTTAAGGCATTGCTCCAATGAGGTTTCAAATAGATTTTCTTGAGAGAGGCTTTTGGGTTTTCTGAAATGAAGTATAAAATTAGATCTAAGTGTTTGAACATCATTAATACTAGGTTCATAAAATACTTGGGGTGAATTTATTAAACACCCAAAGCCAAAAAAAACAACATATTGGCAGCAACATGAACGACTCAAACCAACAGACAATTAGTCCATCGATGCCCCGTTGGTGGTGGTACGTTGGTGAGTCTGAATCCTTAAAAACTTGAAAGAATACAGGTCCAATCGATGGAGAAAGTCAACGAGGCATCGATTAGTCAACTGCCCATCGACTGGTTCCGTTGATGGACAGTGACTAGACAGTTTTGGGTCCTAGTCTTGGGCCCTTCTTTAGGGAACCTCGCCGGTTCTAGGTGGGTTCGTAGCCGGTTGTTAAACCCATAAACATAGTTAATTTTGAATAAAACGAACATGTAAAACTCACTAAAACATATCAATACACATGAGAACTCCAAACATCACCAATTATCACAAACTACCTAAGAACATCAACTTAACTCATTTTAACACAAATCTAACTCATGAAACATTTACGGAGCTCTAGTCCACCTTAGTTCATTTTAGGTTGTTACAAAGTGTATTTATGTGAAGTATGATCATATCTACCGACATGTTAGTAATATGGAAGTATTTATTCCAAAATTAACAATAGGTGATCAGTTAGACTATCAATATGTCCTTATATGTGTAGTCTTAGAGTTGATGTATGATTTTTCCTACCTGGTTATATGAGTCTTATGATGGTTCTATTGATTATATTATAGTAGTTAATAGGGTGAACTATAGATGATGTTTGTTATGCCTATGTGCTTCTAGGATGATATGACATACATGAAGTAGGTGTATGTCTTATCTTGGTAGACTTGTGTTTATAATGTGAATATGACTTCTCTTAGTGTGCTAAATCCTCTTTGTTTTGTATATTTGATTTCCATGTGAAGTTGAACATTGTTAAAAAGGTTCTTTATGTAGAACCTTCATCCTAGATGTAAGGTTAAGATTTTCTTTAAGTCAAAAGTTGTAATGGTTCTTCTGTGAATGGTGGACTTAGGGTTGATTGGCTGGAACAACATGAAATCATCCTTAGGAAAACCATTGAGCTATCCTCTTAACCATTGTAAGGCAACCCCAGGGGACCTCTTTGGCAAGGTGTTATGTGATTGGGTTGTCAACTTGATATGCAACTTCTTCGTATGCTCCTTTACGTGAACTACTCTATGAGAAAAATGTCTAGAATTGAGCGATTATTCTTGGGAAGTTTCTCTATTTGAAATATGGGAATAACCAACAAAGAAACCCTCTATGTTCCTTAACCATGTGCCTACATGGGATGTGTCCAAGTTCTATTATTGGCAAGTAGAACACCTAAAATTGGATTAGGTTACAACTATGGAGTGGATGCCTAGATACCATAGTCTATGTTTGATATTGCCTATTCTTATTATATTGGATATCTTCTAGTATTGGAGAAGTTCTATGAAGTTTGGGTGGTTGTATTGGACGCTATCTGTACATTGCACGATTAGGCTTTGAAGATGTTAGTGAGTGAATCCCAAGGTCTTCTCTAAGATCATTAATTGAATCTCCTTATATGTTGAATGACTCTTAAAATAACTAATAAAGTTAATGACTTAAGGTAGAAAAGATGTTATTTAATAAGTACTTGCCTAAACTATTTTATGGGTTGCCTGGTTAAGGTGTAAATGGAGCATAACAATTTTCACTTCATGTTTTACCTAGGAAAGTCTTAAGAATGATTGAAGAAAGGGAAAGTAAATTGATTAATTCGACATGATCTACTCAGGAAGTCTTAAGGATTATTTAGGTAATCTTGGAGAGAGTGTATGGGCATTCTCTTCTTGAATTACTTAAGTAACTCTTTTGATAACTTTTGGGAGGAGAATGTCGTATTCTTGTTGTGTTGTTGTATAAAGAATGAATGATCTCATTTTAGGTACTCTAAAGGAATTCTTATGTGTGTGTCAATGTATTGTATGGGCGATCTCTTCATAACTCACTTAATTGAGCCTTAGGATCGCCTTTTGTAGGAGTATCTCATATTTATTGAGACATAGAGTTTTCTATTATTTTTAATATGAAAGATATTTTAAGATAGTTCATGTGAAAAGTTTTAATTCCTTACTAGTTTTCATACATGCATGCAATGAATGATGTCTAATGACTTGTACAAGACCTTCGATAGATCAATTACGCCACGTCCTACTCTGAGAGTGCCATATCTTCTAGGGTGTGCTCTCGGGATGTGACAAGATTGGTATCGGAGCATAGGTTATAAAAGAAGTGTTCTAGTAATCAAAAAGTGTCATAAATTCAAGTCTAGTAGAGTCTCAATCATTGGTGTAAGTCCCAACACATCTATGAGCGAGAGGTTATAGGACGATAGAATTTCCCTTCTTTATGTACTCTTGTGTTGTGTCGTAGAGTAAAAATTTATGAGCGTCATTCTTAATTTTTTCCCCTATGTTTTTAGGAAGATTAATACTAGAATGATGGATGCTAGAAGGTTGGAAGATGGAAGGGTAAATGAGAAGATTCATCCTCAAAAAGAACAAGTTGAGCAAGTTCTTCATGGTGCTCAAAGTGTTCAAGGGGCTCAATGTGCTAGGATTACTCAAGTCTATATTGTGGGAGAAAGGTAAAGATGTTCCGGGTGTTATAGGGAAATGAATAATGGGGAGATTAGAGAGGCATTACTTTGTTTAGCTTGAGCCATGACTACTCATGTTAATAGTGGTATTGAGACTAGAATATATGTATTGTATAGAACTATGACATGTAGATTTATAGATTTTGTGAGGATGAATCCTCCTATCTTTCTTGGCTCTAAGGTTGGAGAGGATCCCGAAAAGTTCCTAGATGTTGTTTATAGTGTGTTGAGTGTCATGGGGGTGACCTCTTGGGAGAAGGAAGAGTTAGCTTTCGTACAAATTAAGGAAGGTTTCTCAAGTGTGGTACCCTCAATGGTAATATATTAGGCCGGTTTATGCGGGTCCCATAAAGTGAGAATAGTGTAAGGTGGATTTCTTAGGAAAGTACTTTCCCTGTAAGGGGAGGGAGGTGCTGGTGGAGGAGTTTGTCAATCACAAGAAATAAATCTGAGTGTTGATGAGTATTCCCTAAAATTCACTATGTTGTCTAGGTAGGCGCCATCCTTAGTGTCTAACCCTTGGGATGAGATGATTAGGTTTGTGACTGGTGTCACCAAATTAGATAAATAAGAGTATGATATGGTCATGCTTTATGGTGATATGAATTTTTCTAAACACATAGTGTATTCTCAATCCATTGAGGAGTCTATGTTTAATAGGATTTCCAGAATTTTAAAGAGGAGTGGGACAGGTGAAAAAAACCAACCTATGTTCAAGAAGAAGGTTTCAAGTCCAGATGAACCTAGGGGTCAGAAGGTAAAACTTGAGAAGGGTAGTGGTTCTCAAGTTGGCAAGCCTACTTGTGCGATGAGGAACTATGGGCAATGGCTAATGGGTACGGGGAGTTTCTTTGGTCTTAGTAAGGATGTCCATAGAGTGAGGGATTGTCAAACTATTGCCACTAGAGGAAGGGAAGGTAAGAAATTTCCTCCAACTGTTCTGTGTGATGATTCTCCAAAAAAATCATTTCTATGCACTCCGGACTAGCGGATAAGAACCGGATGAGGAAGAATGATGATGGTAAATTCTTTTATTTCTCTCTTTAGTTTTATGAGTTCTTTTTAAGTGGGGGAGTGTGTTGAGTAGTAGGATCTTGATTGATAGTCTCATCCCTCTATTCAACTCAAGCTTTAGAGTTAGAAAGTCATAGTAGTATATTGCATTGATACATTTTGTTTAGGAGTCTTTTCGGATTTGAATTTCATTGATTCCATTTACTGGGCATTTCATGAAGTTATAATTATGTTACAAATTGAATTTATGAAGTTTTTTCTATCATAATGGCTTGTTTTTATCATCAATTGCCTAAAACTTGTATTTTTAGAAATTTTGGTATTAAATTCATTGTAATGTTGGATAATTCACTGTAAGATTTATGAAATTTTGACTAAATCATTTTTTGGTCCAAAATGGTTATATTATGCAAATAATTTATGTATGTGAGCATGATAATGAATGTAAAAGGAGTTCGCTATTCCGAATGATGAATGTGATTCTTGTTACACAATGAGTTGTGGAATGAGTTTCTAGCTTCTTGTTGTGTTGTGAGTATCTTAGTTATACGAAACTGGTGTGCTTCATAATTGTGTATTGTGCATTGTGTGGTATGGTTATGTGCTTCTAGTATTGAGTTTCTTGTCTCTTGAAAATGTGTAAAAAAAACAAGTGTCATTCAAGGATGAATGATGTCCAAGTAAGGAGATTGTTATACCTCTAAAATAACTTAGGTGAAACCACTACACCATTTTAGGTCTACGGCAACACTAAATCTTGACAACGCTTATAAAGTGTTGCCTAAAATGCTTTTGGGAACACTTTTAAAGTGTAGCCAAAGATTTTGACTTTTAGGTACATTAATTTTAGCAACACTTCTAAAGTGTACACTTTAATGGTATAGGCCACACTTTATAAGCGTTATTACAGTTTCATATAATTGACAACAACTATTCAGATATATGGCCAAACTTTTAAAATGTCTTATTTAGTATTTTTAAAAACAACACATTATAAATATGGTATATTTTTCGCTAAAATATTATATTCCCTCCAATATTTCTTCCTTCATTTTTATTGGGTAAAAAAAATTGATATATAAAATATAAATCTTTCTTTTCCCCCAAAAATTAAAAAAAATCACAATTTTCAGGACACACAGAGTGAAGAACGACGCTGCTTCCCCAAATTTGAAAATTGTTAAGAATGATTCATAGATCTAAGAAGGACTGCATCTTCTCCATATCTTATATTTCTCAAGACCGATCCTTTATAGATTGAAGAACGACACATTTTTCAGTTTCATGGTTGTTCACCGATGACCTACGAAAATCCCTCAGATTTGTCATTGTTCATCAAGGATAGAATAGAAGGCTTTACTTAAGTAGATGACGTCTCTTGTTAATTATAATTGTTTATCATGTTTGAATAATGTTATAATAACCATCTTTAGAAAGTTTGCTACAGAAATATTCTTCGAATAAGTACGCCCAGACTATGCCATCCTAAGGTTGAAACCAGTAGGCAAGAAGGCCGTTTAGGGGAGTAAACAAAGTTGAGGCGCTGTTAGGGTAACTAATCAAAGAAGAAAGCTGTAGTAGTGACCAGACGAGATGATTATTAAATCATTATTTTTGCATAATAAAAAAGTATAATTTATTAAGAGGTTAGAAGGAATAAAATTTTAGTGAAAATAAAAATGATAAAAATGGAAACTTACCTATTAAACGATGATGTTGATTATAAGATATTACTACTCTATATACTAAAAAATCTGAATACTGATATAAAAAGAGAAATTTATGACAAATTATTAACATATGAGATAATAGAAATAACAACCCAAGGTTGGACTAAGTTAACCATACAAAGTATACAGGATGAACTTTATTATGATATGTATGATTTATATGATGATTTAGATATTGGAGATTAAATATGACTGAATATTGGCTAAGACGATATGGTAGAAATTACAGGTTAAAAAAGATTAAATATCCAGATAAATTAAGTAAGCTTTTTAAAATATTATATAAAAAATTATGATGGATAAAAACAAAAATACTAAAATAAAAAGAACCAAGATAGATAAAAAGGTACGAAAAATATGGAAAAAATTAAAATCTTTATATATAGAATATCAATTATCACAACTAGTCAGAACAGATAACGATAAAAAAGATTATTTGATAAATATAATTTCAAAGACAGAATATAAATATGTTTGCTATTTGAAAAAACAGTATGAACGAAGAAAAATATAAACAACAATTAATAGAAAAAAAAATGGAAAAAATAACTGAAAAAGAACAACAATTACAACACAGAAAAAGAAGGTTAGAAGAAAATATATTAGCAGGAGTATGTAATAAATCAATTCTAGCACAAAGAAAAGATATATCTATGTTAAAATTAGAATTAGATTGTCTTGAATATGAATTACAACATAATATAATACATAAATTATAATGAATAAAGAAGAATTTGCAGTAGACGAAAAAACATATGAAAATCAAGACGGAATGATAATAAAAATAATATTTTCAAATCTAGGAAGAAGATATAAAAAAATAGGAAATAACCTATACTTAATGTTAGAAAAAGAAACAGCAAAATTGGAAGATAGTTTAACAGCTATGATAAGAATAACAAAAGAAAATGAAGAAATAGACAAATCAAAAGAAATTGAAAAAATAAAAATACAAGCAAAACAAGAAGTACAACATTTAGAAGAAATAAAAAATACAAGAATAAGTTAATTAGAAAAGGAATTAGCTAGGCTAAAATTATTATATGAAAATAAGCAAAAACAAAAGGAAAAAGACAAAGAGCTTGAATTAACTAATGAAATAAAAGAAATGGAACAAAAATTAAATGAAGATATTGAGGTAAATGAAGTAAATGAAATAGATGAAAATGAAAATGACCAAAAATCAGAAATAAGAGATATAAGTGAGACATATACAGAAATTTTCGAACAAAAAAAATTAGAAATAAACACAGGAGATATGAATAGACCTAGTACGTCAAGAGTAAAAACCCCAGATAATAGTCCCAGAAATAGTCCTAGAAGTAGTCCTAGATGGACACAATCAACTTATTATACAGAAAGTTATCAACAATCAGATAGAAATAATGCAATATGGAACAGCAGATTAAATAAAAATTGGATACCGAAACCAATAAGTGAACAATATAATTTCTTAGACTTAGACTGTGTCACAGACATAAATAAAGCAATATTACTATGGACAGGAAATATATCTAAACAGTTAATAGATAACAAAATAGAAACAACAAAAACACTGAGATACATAGAAAGAACATTCGTAGGAACAGCAAAATTATGGATAGAAAATCTACATCCAGAAAGTTTAGAAGTAGTTAGGAATGATAAGAAAATGGATGGATCCCCATCAGCAACAAATATAGATATACTAGACAAATATGAATCAGCAATAAGAAGTGAATTTGGAGGTATGACCACAGATATAAGAGAACAAAATAGAGAAAAAATAATAAATAGACAACTTATGACAAAATTAGCTATATGTAAAATGTGTTATATAGAAGAATATACTTGTGCATTCAAAGAATATTATTACAAAGCTAAATACAATTTAGACGAAGCAAAAGAAATAAGAAAACAATATATTACAAAATTACCAGAACCATTTAGTACAAAAATAATAAAGGATTGGAATAATGAAGAAATGGTAGATACTTTAGGAGCTAGAATAAAATTTCTATCTCAATGGTTTACACAATTATGTGAAAACCAAAAAGAAAAATTAAAAATGGAAAAGGTACTAAATAAAAATCTAGCATGTTGCAAAAATAAAATGGCACCACAATTTGGATGTACAAATAAAAAACAAAAATCCAGAAGATATAAAAATTATAGAAAAAACAAAACTAAGTATAAATATAAACAACCAAGACGAAGGTATTATGTAAAAAACTATAAAATGAAAAGACCATATAGACCAAAAAGAAAGATATCCCAATGTACTTGTTATAATTGCGGAAAGATAGGACACATAACTAAAGACTGTAAATTACCTAAAAATCCAAAAAGGAAACAAATTGCAGAAATAGTTATAGATGATGACAAATATATGCAAATAGAATACATAGACTATGAATTAAGTGAAAACGACAGTATATATGAAGTATCAGATATAGAAACTGAAAATGGAGAAGAAAATTTAGATAATGAAATAGAAGAAGAAGAAATATAATGTCTGAAAACGAAATAATATCTAAAGAGAACTATGAAGATGAAGAATCATCACACCAAAAAATTATATTTTATAATACACTTTTTGAACAAATAAAAGGAAAAGAATTAGATTTAAGTGTTGAAAAAATACTTGACATACCTATACTAAAAAACTGGTTTAAAAGACAGAAAGAAGAATACTATGTAGTTAGTCAAAAAGAACACATCATAGACGGTAAATATACAAGCGGAAAAGCATATATACCTATAATAAACAAACGAATAATAAATAAAGAAATACAAAAAATAAAAAATAAAGATGCTATAAAATATGTACATTTAGGAGGAACAGAAATACTAATAAAAGCTTGTTTCAGAGAAGGAATAGATACACCCATTGAAATATATTTAGCAGATGATAGAATAAAACATCCTATTGAAAAATGTGTAATAAGTGCAGTTAAAGGAAATTTACTATACCAAAAATTTAAATTTATAATAAGTGCTAATTATACAGTAGCATTAACAGATACAAATATAGATAAATCATTAGTATTATATTGGAAAATGTAAGGAATAGAGTTAGCACCAGGAAGTAAGGTATTCACAGCAAGATGTAAAAATTTATATATATTAACAACAAAACATAAAATAACAGCAAGAAATAAAATTGATAAAATAAAAATAGAAAATCCTTTTGAAAGAATAATTACGGTAATAGATAATAATGACTATAGTTATAAAGAAATGGATAAAGAACAAGAATTGGAGATAGTAAAAGAAAGATTGAGTACCTCAAGTACACCAAATACAAACACATTAAATATGATAACTAGAACTTCCTCATCAAGAATGATTTCATCTAAAAGAAAATATGAAATATCACAAGATTTAGAAGAAATGACAATATATCATTATTTTATAACAGGAATAATGGACCAGAGAAAATATAAAATCTTGATAAACACAGGACAAGAAGAAAATCATATAACAAGAGAACTAGTATTAGAAGAAGAGATTATAAAAACAGGACATATATGCCCTGGATTACCTAGTGAAATAGTAAATACAAATGAAGAAACAACAGAAAAAGAAATAATTATAGGAGGAATTCCATTAAAAATACAATTTAAGATATATGAAGGAAATCATAATATCACATTAGGAATAAAATGGTTAGAAAAGGTTAAACCATACAGCATAGAAAATGAACAATTAACAATAACTTGTCAAAATAAGAAAATAATTATAAAAAGAACAAAATGATTAATGAAAATATTTATACTTGCAAAAATTATTGTAGAAGGATATCACCACAGATACTATACCCCTATGATAGATACAGGAGCAGAAGCAAATATATGTAAATATAATTGCTTACCAGAAGATAAATGGGAACAATTAAAAACACCTATGGTAGTAACAGGATTTAATAACGAATGAAGTATGATTAAATATAAAGCAAAAAATATAAAAATACAAATATGGGATTAAATACTAACAATAGCAGAAATGTATAATTTTGAATTTACCACAAAAGATATGCTATTAGGAATGCCACCTCCTTTTTTGTAGGTTGTCCTGCTGTAGATGTGCTGGCTGTAGCTGCATTTAAACAAATGTTATGGGTTTTTTAGAGTTTCCCATCGTCTCCTTGTAGTTCTGGAATTTTTGTGTCTTCCGATCGACATAGCTCCGTATATTTATAGTCATGCTGCTGATTTTTAGTTTTCAAATTTTGTAATTCTTTACTCATACTGTCTACTTTCGTAGAAAGTGTAGTAATAGCTTTGAGTATTTCTTCTGTTGTATCTGGTTCAGTTTGTGTTCCTTTTTCTTGATAGGTAATCTGCAACGAGATTTTCATCAGTTTTTATAATTTCAATTGTAAATGTAAAATTTAATATATTCAATACTAATCTCCTTATTTCTTTTGTTGTAACTGAATCATCTAACTTTTTTGTTATCCACCATTTTACCTGTGTGTTATCTATTCTTACAATAAATTTATTGTAAACTATATATGGCTCAAATGCTAACAAACATTTATATAATGCAAATAATTCTTTTTTATTTATTTCCCATTTTGCTTGTGCTTCAGTATATGATCCTGAGCAATATCTGCAATGGTGTTCTATCTTTTCTTTGTCATATTTATATTTTAGTACTCCTCCATAACTGTGGTCACTTGAATCTGTTTCAATTATATATGTGAACGTTCTATTTTCATCAGGAAAATATAATTTTGGTAATTTTTTGCATAATTTTTTAATAGTTTTTATGTGTTCTTTATCTTTGTTGTCAAAATGATATTCAACATCTTTTTTGAGTTTTTTGTATAATGGTTTTAAATGTTCTGCTAATTTTGGTATATATTCCCTTACTTGATTTACTAATCCTAAAAATGATTGTAATTTCTTTTTTGTATCTATATTTTCATCAATAGTGATAATTTTTTGTACTATGTGAGTTTGCATTTTTATTCCATTTTTATCTATTTGTATTCCTAGAAATTCTATCTGTGGTTTCATAATTTCTGCCTTACTTTTACTTAAACTTATACCTGAGTGTTTGATTATATGTATAAATTTTTCTAATAATCTTATATGTTCATCTTGTGTTTTGGAGTATAATAATATATCATCTATATATATGATACAATTTTCTAATTGGTTAAAATAGTTATCCATAAAATGATGGTATCTACCTGGTGCATTTTTATATCCAAATGGTAATACATTCCATTCCTAGAATCCTTGTAGTACTGTGAATGCTGTTAATTGTTTAGATTCTTCTTCTAGTTTTAGGTGGTAAAATCCTGATTTACAGTCAAATTTGCTAAAATAGTTGTATCCTTGTATTTGTCTTATTTTATGTATTTTATTAGGTATTCGGTAGTTATATGTTTTAGTTTTAGCGTTTAAATTTCTGTAGTCAATAACCATTCTACTTTTACCTCTTTTTTGTTCACTGTGTTTTATTACTATAAATGCTGGGCTTGTATGTTTACTATTACTTTCTTGTATGTAATTTTTTTCTAGTAATTCATTTATATGTATTTTAAATTCTTGTAAATCATCAAAGTTATATTTTAATGTTTTTTGTGTTATTATACTATTTTCATCCATTAATTCAATTTTTACTTTTGTTTTATATTTTTCCCATCCTTGTAATGGGTCTTCATTATATAATTGTTCTAGTTGTTCATTGATTATTTTAACTTTATCTATTGTAAATATAATAATTTCTAATTGTGACATTTGTTTTTCATTTATATTTTCCATTTCTTGATTTATTTTTTCACTTCCTTTAATCCATTCTATAGGTTTTCGTTGTTTATTTTTTACTCTTTTTGCTCCTATTTTATGGCCACATGGTGTAGTAAGCCACCAATATGTTTTTGTTATTATATGTGGGTAAAATTTATCTAAAAATGGCATTCCTAATAGCATATCTTTTGTGGTAAATTCAAAATTATACATTTCTTCTATTGTTAGTATTTTATCCCATATTTGTATTTTTATATTTTTTGCTTTATATTTAATCATACTTCCTTCGTTATTAAATCCTGTTACTACCATAGGTGTTTTTAATTGTTCCCATTTATCTTCTGGTAAGCAATTATATTTACATATATTTGCTTCTGCTCCTGTATCTATCATAGGGGTATAGTATCTGTTGTGATATCCTTCTACAATAATTTTTGCAAGTATAAATATTTTCATTAATCATTTTGTTCTTTTTATAATTATTTTCTTATTTTGACAAGTTATTGTTAATTGTTCATTTTCTATGCTGTATGGTTTAACCTTTTCTAACCATTTTATTCCTAATGTGATATTATGATTTCCTTCATATATCTTAAATTGTATTTTTAATGGAATTCCTCCTATAATTATTTCTTTTTCTGTTGTTTCTTCATTTGTATTTACTATTTCACTAGGTAATCCAGGACATATGTGTCCTGTTTTTATAATCTCTTCTTCTAATACTAGTTCTATTGTTATATGATTTTCTTCTTGTCCTGTGTTTATCAAGATTTTATATTTTCTCTGGTCCATTATTCTTGTTATAAAATAATGATATATTGTCATTTCTTCTAAATCTTGTGATATTTCATATTTTCTTTTAGATGAACTCATTCTTGATGAGGAAGCTCTAGTTATCATATTTAATGTGTTTGTATTTGGTGTACTTGAGGTACTCAATCTTTCTTTTACTTTCTCCAATTCTTCTTCTGTATTCATTTCTTTATAACTATAGTCATTATTATCTATTACCGTAATTATTCTTTCAAAAGGATTTTCTATTTTTATTTTATCAATTTTATTTCTTGCTGTTATTTTATGTTTTGTTGTTAATATATATAAATTTTTACATCTTGCTGTGAATACCTTACTTCCTGGTGCTAACTCTATTCCTAACATTTTCCAATATAATACAAATGATTTATCTATATTTGTATCTGTTAATGCTACAGTATAATTAGCACTTATTATAAATTTAAATTTTTGGTGTATTAAATTTCCTTTAACTGCACTTATTACACTTTTTTCTATAGGATGTTTTATTCTATCATCTGCTAAATATATTTCAATGGGTGTATCTATTCCTTCTCTGAAACAAGCTTTTATTTGTATTTCTGTTCCTCCTAAATGTACATATTTTATAGCTTCTTTATTTTTTATGTTTTGTATTTCTTTATTTATTATTCGTTTGTGTAACGACCTGTTTAGTCGTTTTGAGCAGCAGATTTTATTCTGGAAAAACAGGCTGAGGCAACGGACCCCACGACGGACCGTCATGGGCACGACGGACCGTCGCAGGGTCTCGTTTCAAAACACTTAGAAAATCTGCAAATTGGGTACTGGAATCGACTCTCTGAACTTCGTAACGGAATGACAGGACGGACCGTCACAGGTGTGACGGACCGTCACAGACCCTTCAGAGAAATTGAGTCTCTGAAGTCTGTGACGGGGCAGCAGGACGGACCGTCGCAGGCGCAACGGGCCGTCACAGGCGCGACGGGCCGTCACAGGCTATGCAATCCAAGTTCGGGTCGGATTTCTTTATACGTTTTAAGGGACGTTTTTGACTATTCCTGCTTTAATTATAAAGTTAGTGGGTTAATGTTAATAAGTCTAATTACTTGGGGGGGGGGGTTAAAAGAGGTAACCTTAAGTTAATTAGTGGGTTATTATTGCCATCTTTTATTCTTAATTATATATTAATTAGGGTAAAAGAAAGAGGGTTTGAATAAGAAAAATAAGAAAGAACAAAGAGAGACAGAAAAAGAAAGAGAACGAGTAGAGAGAGACAGAAACGAAGAGGATAGCAAGGATTCTGAGAAGATAGCTTGTTGATCGCAATTCTTCGGTGGAAGTAGGTTATGGTTATTTTTATGCTATTCGTAGTAAACTCTTAATAGCGAATGATATGTATTGGTAGTATTGTAAACCCTTCTATATGCTTAATTGTATTCTTGCATGAATGTGATTATGAAATTGTGATATAATAAGCATGATGAAGCTATTGAATCCTAAATCTTGAAAAGAAACCCTAATCTACTTTGTTAATGATGATGCCTTGGTATAAAAGAAGGCTTGAGGAACGAAAGTAGTGAGATTAGGGGATCGGGTGCCACGTTCCGGTACCAGGATAGTATATGAGGATCGGGTGCCACGTTCCGGTACCAGGATAGAATATGAGGATCGGGTGCCACGTTCCGGTACCAGGATAGTATATGAGGATCGGGTGCCACGTTCCGGTACCAGGATAGAATATGAGGATCGGAGTGTCACGTTCCGACACCAGGATAGTATATAGATCGGGTGCCACGTTCCGGTACCAGGATAGAATATGAGGATCGGAGTGTCACGTTCCGACACCAGGATAGTATATGGATCGGGTGCCACGTTCTGGTACCAGGATAGAATATGAGGATCGGAGTGTCACGTTCCGACACAAGGATAGTATATGGATCGGGTGCCACGTTCCGGTACCAGGATAGAATATGGATCGGGTGTCACGTTCCGACACCAGGATAGAATGAGGATCGGAGTGTCACGTACCGACACGAGGGGAATAAAGATAATGAATCTTGAAAGATGATAATATATTCAAATCTAATGAACCTAATTCCCAAATGAGTATGATGAGGAGGCGTGAGTCCTCATCGATGTGCTTGGTGTTGTAACCAAGGTTATGGTAACTGTAAATGCTGCATGCTAAGGATATTAGTTGATTTTATGATATTGCTTAATATATACTGTTTTCTATTTTAAGTTGGCCGATGATATCTACTCAGTACCCGTGTTTTGTACTGACCCCTACTTTTATGTTTTCTTCTTGTTTATTTGTGGAGTGCAGCAAACGTGCCGTTGTCTTCGACTCAACAGTAATTCAAGCCAGTCTTACTACATCGGAAATTCAGGGTGAGCTAATGCTTCTAGCTTGGACTGGATCTTCTTCTTCAAGTCTTGATGCCTTGAACTTCCGGCATGGACTAGCTTCTTATGTATTTTTAGCTTTTAGAATACTCTTAGTTTAGTTATTTGATCATAGATGTTCTTGTGGTGATGACTTCCAGATTTTGGGGATAATAGTAGTTATTGATTTTATTAATGAGTTAAGTCTTCCGCATTACTTTCTGTTGATATTATATTGAAATGTTAAGGTTTAGATTGGTTGGTTCGCTCACATAGGAGGGTAAAATGTGGGTGCCAGTCGCGGCCCGATTTGGGTCGTGACAAACTTGGTATCACAGCATTAGGTTCGTTGGTCTCATCACACAAGAACGAGTCTAGTAGAGTCTTAAGGAACGGTAGCGGGACGCCTTTACTTTTCTTTGAGAAGCTATAAGACTTTAGGAAAATTCCATTCTTTCATTCTTTGTTTCGTGCTATTACTTGGATCCAATTGGTATCTAGGTGATACAAATTGGTATCTGACCATCTTCACTCTCTTTCGCAGATGGTTAGAACTAAAGCAACGACTACGCCAACACCAACACCAGCACCGGCGGGACAGGGTGCGTCTGAGCCAGCCACCAGGGCTGTAGCTCGAGGAAGAGTAACGGCAAGAGGCCGTGGTAGAGGTCGTGGGAGGACGTCCTCTAGAGGAAGAGGGCGAGCACCTAGCCCGTCTGATACTAGGGCAGTGACTCCTCCACCGACCGAAGAGGTAGTAGAGAGAGGGTGAGGAAGGGGAAACTGAACAAGTATAGAATGAGGGATTGCCTCCCCAACCCACCCCCGACATGATCAATCAGGTTCTTGCTTATCTTAGTGGGTTATCTGATCAAGGTCAAGCACCTCCAGTGTTTTCTGCACCAGCACCTCAGGCTCCAGAGATACAACATGCGGCTACTATGGCTCCCCGCATGGATGTTCCATTGGAAATAGGCACATTTCCTCGTCTGACTACAGGGCCTATAATGACAAATGATCAGCATGAACTTTTCAGTAAGTTCTTGAAATTGAAACCTCCAGCCTTCAAGGGTGCTGAATCTGAGGATGCTTACGATTTTCTGGTTGACTGTCATGAGCTACTACACAAGATGGGTATAGTGGAACGGTTTGGTGTTGAGTTCGTGAGTTATCAATTTCAAGGGAACGCCAAAATGTGGTGGCGCTCACATGTTGGGTGTCAACCAACAGAGGCACCACCTATGACTTGGGCATCATTCTCTAGTTTGTTTATGGAGAAGTATATCCCGCGGACTTTGAGGGATAGGAAAAGAGATGAATTCTTAAGTCTAGAGCAAGGTAGGATGTCGGTTACTGCATACGAGGCTAAGTTTCATGCATTATCCCGGTATGCCACCCAACTATGTTTCAGTCCACAAGAGCGGATTCGCCGTTTTGTGAAGGGGTTGAGATCAGAGTTGCGGATTTCAGCTTTACAGGTAGCGGCTACAGCGAAATCTTTTCAAGAAGTGGTAGACTTCGTAATAGAGGTAGAGGGAGTGAAGCCAGATGACTTCACCATGGCAACTACATCAACAAGGTTTCGAAAGGGAGGTGAGTTTAATGGTTCTTAATCTAAAGGACAGGGTTCCGGAGGTTACTCAGTTCGACCCATTCAGTCTTCACTACAGACTGTAGTTGGGGGTCCACCTCTGACCGGTCAACACTTCTCTGAGAGACCTATGCATGAACCCAGAGAGTGCTATGGATGTGGGGAGATTGGACATATTAAGAGATATTGTCCAAAACAGAGTTACAGACCTCCAAATGTTAGAGGTAGAGGTGGTCATGGTAGAGGCCGTCATTCTGGAGGACGCGGTGGTCGAGGTATTGGTGGTCACCAAAACGGCCGGGGTGATGGGCAAACTGGAGCCACTACATCACAACATGGTAGGGGCAACGGACAGACAAGTAATGGGGCCCATTGCTACGCTTTTCCTGGGAGATCTGAAGCGGAGACATCAGATGCTGTCATCACAGGTAATCTTCTGATTTGTGATTGCATGGCTACTGTATTGTTTGATCCTGGATCCACATTTTCTTATGTATCTTCCTCATTTGCTAATGGTCTAAATTTACATTGTGAATTACTTGATATGCCTATTCGTGTTTCTACTCCGGTGGGTGAGTCTGTGGTAGTTGAAAAGGTATATAGGTCTTGTTTGGTGAACTTTGTGGGGAGCAACACTTATGTAGATTTGGTTATCTTAGAAATGGTTGATTTTGATGTAATTCTGGGTATGACTTGGCTTTCTCCGCAATTTGCGATCTTGGATTGTAATGCTAAAACGGTGACGTAAGCCAAGCCTGGGACAGATCCGTTAGTGTGGGAGGGTGACTACACTTCCAATCCGGTGCGTATCATCTCCTTTCTTTGTGCTAAGAAAATGTTTAGTAAAGGGTGTTTAGCTTTCTTGGCACATCTCAAGGATGACACTACCCAAGTGCCTTCGATTGAGTCGGTTTCGGTGGTCCGTGAGTTTCTGGATGTGTTCCCTGCAGATCTTCCTGGTATGCCACCAGATAGGGACATTGACTTCTGTATTGATCTTGACCCGGGTACTCGCCCCATTTCTATACCCCCTTATAGAATGGCTCCCGCGGAGTTAAGAGAGTTAAAAGCCCAACTTCAAGAGTTGTTGAGCAAAGGCTTCATTAGACCAAGTGCATCTCCTTGGGGTGCTCCGGTTTTGTTTGTAAAGAAGAAGGATGGGAGTTTTCGGATGTGCATAGACTACCGGCAGTTGAACAATGTAACTATTAAGAACAAGTATCCTCTTCCTCGCATTGATGACTAGTTCGATCAGTTACAAGGTGCTTGTGTCTTCTCTAAGATTGACTTGAGATCCGGTTATCATCAATTGAAAATACGGGCAACGGATGTGCCAAAGACTGCTTTTCGAACTAGGTATGGGCATTACGAATTTGTAGTGATGTCTTTTGGTCTTATGAATGCCCCTGCTGCGTTCATGAGCTTGATGAACGGGATTTTTAAGCCATATCTGGATCTATTTGTGATCGTATTTATTGATGATATATTGGTATACTCAAAGAGCAAGAAGGAACATGAAGAGCATTTGAGAATGGTATTGGAAATGTTGAGGGAGAAAAAGCTTTATGCCAAGTTCTCTAAGTGTGAGTTTTGGCTAGATGCAGTGTCCTTCTTGGGGCACGTGGTTTCTATGGATGGAGTGATGGTGGATCCTTCTAAGATTGAGACAGTGAAGAATTGGGTAAGACCTACAAATGTGTCAGAAATAAGGAGCTTTGTTGGGTTAGCTAGCTACTACCGCCGATTTGTCAAGGGATTCTCTTCCATTGCTTCCCAATTGACGAACTTGACTAAGCAGAATGTTCCATTTGTATGGTCGGACGAGTGTGAAGAAAGCTTTCAGAAGCTCAAGACTTTGTTGACTACCGCACCCATTCTCACCTTGCCCGTAGAGGGTAAGAACTTCATTGTTTATTGTGATACATCCTATTCGGGTTTGGGTGCAGTGCTAATGCAAGAGAAGAATGTGATTGCTTATGCTTCAAGACAATTAAAAGTGCATGAACGTAACTACCCAACTCATGATTTGGAATTTGCCGCGGTAGTGTTTGCACTAAAGCAATGGAGACACTATTTATATGGGGTTAAGTGTGAGGTCTACACGGATCATCGTAGCCTTCAGTATGTCTTTACTCAGAAAGATTTGAACTTGAGACAGAGGAGATGGATGGAGCTACTGAAGGACTACGACATCACTATTTTGTATCATCCAGGGAAGGCGAATGTCGTAGCGGATGCTTTATGTAGAAAGGCGGGAAGCGTGGGAAGTCTAGCTCACTTGCAAGCTTCTAGACGCCCATTGGCTAGAGAAGTTCAGACTCTGGCTAACGACTTGATGAGGTTAGAAGTAAATGAGAAGGGAGGATTGTTGGCTTGTGTGGAGGCAAGATCTTCTTTTCTTGACAAGATTAAGGGAAAACAGTTTAATGATGAAAAATTGATCCGGATCGGAGATAAAGTGTTGAAAGGAGAGGCTAAAGAAGCGACAATCGATGAGGAAGGTGTTATGAGAATCAAGGGAAGGGTATGTGTACCCCGAGTTGATGATTTGATCAACACTATTTTGACAGAGGCTCATAGTTCAAGGTATTCTATACATCCGGGTGCAACCAAGATGTACCGCGACCTAAAGCAACACTTTTGGTGGAGTTGAATGAAGCGGGATATTGTGGATTTTATTGCCAAATGTCCAAACTGTCAACAAGTAAAATATGAACACCAAAGGCCCGGAGGAACACATCAGAGAATGCCCATCCCGGAATGGAAGTGGGAAAGGATTTCAATGGATTTCGTGGTTGGTCTTCCAAGGACATTGGGAAAGTTTGATTCTATTTGGGTAATTGTTGATAGGTTAACTAAGTCTGCTCACTTCATTCCGGTCAAGGTGACTTACAATGCAGAGAAGTTAGCCAAACTTTACATCTCGGAAGTGGTGCGATTGCATGGGGTTCCACTCTCCATTATATCAGACAGAGGTACGCAGTTTACTTCTAAGTTTTGGAAAACATTGCATGCAGAATTGGGTACTAGGTTGGACCTTAGTACTGCGTTCCATCCTTAGACCGATGGTCAGTCTGAGCGAACGATTCAAGTATTGGAGGATATTCTTCGTGCATGTGTGATAGAGTTTCGTGGCCATTGGGATAGCTTCTTGCCCTTAGCGGAGTTTTCATACAATAATAGCTATCACTCAAGTATTGATATGGCCCCATTTGAAGCATTGTATGGGAGGAGATGTAGTTCTCCCATTGGTTGGTTTGATGCATTAGAGGTTAGACCTTGGGGTACTGACCTTTTGAGGGATTCGATAGAGAAATTGAAGTCTATTCAAGAAAAGCTTCTAGCGGCGCAAAGTAGACAAAAGGAATATGCAGATCGAAAGGTTAGAGACTTAGAGTTCATGGAGGGTGAACAAGTCTTGTTGAAAGTTTCACCAATGAAAGGGGTGATGCGGTTTGGTAAAAGAGGTAAACTAAGCCCAAGGTATATTGGTCCATTCGAAGTACTTAAACGAGTAGGGGAGGTGGCTCATGAGTTAGCCTTGCCTCCGGGGATGTCCGGAGTACATCAGGTATTCCATGTGTCTATGTTGAAAAGATATCATGGGGATGGAAACTACATTATCCGTCGGGATTCAGTTTTGCTTGACGAGAATTTGTCTTATGAGGAGGAACCTGTTGCCATTCTAGATAGGGAAATTCGCAAGTTGAGATCAAGGGAGATTGCATCCATCAAGGTGCAATGGAAGAATCGGCCGGTTGAAGAAGCCACTTGGGAGAAGGAGGCAGATATGCGAGAAAGATACCCACATCTGTTTACAGATTCAGGTACTCCTTTTTGCCCTTGTTTTCCTTCTTGTGATTGTTCGGGGACGAACGATGGGCAAATTGGTATCTATTGTAACGACCTGTTTAGTCGTTTTGAGCAGCAGATTTTATTCTGGAAAAACAGGCTGAGGCAACGGACCCCACGACGGACCGTCACGGGCACGACGGACCGTCGCAGGGTCTCATTTCAAAACACTTAGAAAATCTGCAAATTGGGTAGTGGAATCGACTCTCTGAAGTTCGTAACAGAATGGCAGGACAGACCGTCACAGACCCTTCAGAGAAATTGAGTCTCTGAAGTCTGTGACGGGGCAGCAGGACGGACCGTCGCAGGCGCGACGGGCCGTCACAGGCGCGACATGCCGTCACAGGCGCGACGGGCCGTCGCAGGCTACGCAATCCCAGTTCGGGTTGGATTTCTTTATACGTTTTAAGGGACGTTTCTGACTATTCCTGCTTTAATTATAAAGTTAGTGGGTTAATGTTAATAAGTCTAATTACTTGGGGGTTAAAAGAGGTAACCTTAAGTTAATTAGTGGGTTATTATTGCCATCTTTTATTCTTAATTATATACTAATTAGGGTAAAAGAAAGAGGGTTTGAATAAGAAAAATAAGAAAGAACAAAGAGAGACAGAAAAAGAAAGAGAACGAGTAGAGAGAGAGAGAAACGAAGAGGATAGCAAGGATTCTGAGAAGATAGCTTGTTGATCGCAATTCTTCGGTGGAAGTAGGTTATGGTTATTATTATGCTATTCGTAGTAAAATCTTAATAGCGAATGATATGTATTGGTAGTATTGTAAACCCTTCTATATGCTTAATTGTATGCTTGCATGAATGTGATTATGAAATTGTGATATAATAAGATGATGAAGCTATTGAATCCTAAATCTTGAAAAGAAACCCTAATCTACTTTGTTAATGATGATGCCTTGGTATAAAAGAAGGCTTGAGGAACGAAAGTAGTGAGATTAGGGGATCGGGTGCCACGTTCCGGTACCAGGATAGTATATGAGGATCGGGTGCCACGTTCCGGTACCAGGATAGAATATGAGGATCGGGTGCCACGTTCCGGTACCAGGATAGTATATGAGGATCGGGTGCCACGTTCCGGTACCAGGATAGAATATGAGGATCGGAGTGTCACGTTCCGACACCAGGATAGTATATGGATCGGGTGCCACGTTCCGGTACCAGGATAGAATATGAGGATCGGAGTGTCACGTTCCGACACCAGGATAGTATATGGATCGGGTGCCACGTTCCGGTACCAGGATAGAATATGAGGATCGGAGTGTCATGTTCCGACACCAGGATAGTATATGGATCGGGTGCCACGTTTCGGTACCAGGATAGAATATGGATCGGGTGTCACGTTCCGACACCAGGATAGAATGAGGATCGGAGTGTCACGTACCGACACGAGGGGAATAAAGATAATGAATCTTGAAAGATGATAATATATTCAAATCTAATGAACCTAATTCCCAAATGAGTATGATGAGGAGGCGTGAGTCCTCATCGATGTGCTTGGTGTTGTAACCAAGGTTATGGTAACTGTAAATGCTGCATGCTAAGGATATTAGTTGATTTTATGATATTGCTTAATATATACTGTTTTCTATTTTGAGTTGGCCGATGATATCTACTCAGTACCCGTGTTTTGTACTGACCGCTACTTTTATGTTTTCTTCTTGTTTATTTGTGGAGTGCAGCAAACGTGCCGTTGTCTTCGACTCAACAGTAATTCAAGCCAGTCTTTCTACATCGGAAATTCAGGGTGAGCTAATGCTTCTAGCTTGGACTGAATGTTCTTCTTCAAGTCTTGATGCCTTGAACTTCCGGCATGGACTAGATTCTTATGTATTTTTAGCTTTTAGAATACTCTTAGTTTAGTCATTTGATCATAGATGTTCTTGTGGTGATAACTTCCAGATTTTGGGGATAATAGTAGTTATTGATTTTATTAATGAGTTAAATCTTCCGCATTACTTTCTGTTGATATTATATTGAAATGTTAAGGTTTAGATTGGTTGGTTCGCTCACATAGGAGGGTAAAATGTGGGTGCCAGTCGCGGCCCGATTTGGGTCTTGACAGTTTGTTTATTATAGGTATATATGCTTTTCGGCTTGTATATTTACCGTCTATGATGTGTTCTTTTTGACTAACTACATAGTATTCTTCTTTCTGTCTTTTAAACCAGTTTTTTGGTATAGGTATGTCAAGTATTTTTTCAACACTTAAATCTAATTCTTTTACTTTTATTTGTTCAAAAAGTGTATTATCAAATATAATTTTTTGGTGTGATGATTCTTCATCTTCATAGTTCTCTTTAGATATTATTTAGTTTTCAGACATTATATTTCTTCTTCTTCTATTTCATTATCTAAATTTTCTTCTCCATTTTCAGTTTCTATATCTGATACTTCATATATACTGTCGTTTTCACTTAATTCATAGTCTATGTATTCTATTTGCATATATTTGTCATCATCTATAACTATTTCTGCAATTTGTTTCCTTTTTGGATTTTTAGGTAATTTACAGTCTTTAGCTATGTGTCCTATCTTTCCGCAATTATAACAAGTACATTGGGATATCTTTCTTTTTGGTCTATATGGTCTTTTCATTTTATAGTTTTTTACATAATACCTTCATCTTGGTTGTTTATATTTATACTTTGTTTTGTTTTTTCTATAATTTTTATATCTTCTGGATTTTTGTTTTTTATTTGTACATCCAAATTGTGGTGCCATTTTATTTTTGCAACATGCTAGATTTTTATTTAGTACCTTTTCCATTTTTAATTTTTTTTTTGTTTTCACATAATTGTGTAAACCATTGAGATAGAAATTTTATTCTAGCTCCTAAAGTATCTACCATTCCTTCATTATTCCAATCCTTTATTATTTTTGTACTAAATGGTTCTGGTAATTTTGTAAAATATTGTTTTCTTATTTCTTTTGCTTCGTCTAAATTGTATTTAGCTTTGTAATAATATTCTTTGAATGCACAAGTATATTCTTCTATATAACACATTTTACATATAGCTAATTTTGTCATAAGTTGTCTATTTATTATTTTTTTCTCTATTTTGTTCTCTTATATCTGTGGTCATACCTCCAAATTCACTTCTTATTGCTGATTCATATTTGTCTAGTATATCTATATTTGTTGCTGATGGGGATCCATCCATTTTCTTATCATTCCTAACTACTTCTAAACTTTCTGGGGGTAGATTTTCTATCCATAATTTTGCTGTTCCTACGAATGTTCTTTCTATGTATCTCGGTGTTTTTGTTGTTTCTATTTTGTTATTCCTAATGTGATATTATGATTTCCTTCATATATCTTAAATTGTATTTTTAATGAAATTCCTCCTATAATTATTTCTTTTTCTGTTGTTTCTTCATTTGTATTTACTATTTTACTAGGTAATCCAGGGCATATGTGTCCTGTTTTTATAATCTCTTCTTCTAATACTAGTTCTCTTGTTATATGATTTTCTTCTTGTCCTGTGTTTATCAAGATTTTATATTTTCTCTGGTCCATTATTCCTGTTATAAAATAATGATATATTGTCATTTCTTCTAAATCTTGTGATATTTCATATTTTCTTTTAGATGAAATCATTCTTGATGAGGAAGCTCTAGTTATCATATTTAATGTGTTTGTATTTGTTGTACTTGAGGTACTCAATCTTTCTTTTACTATCTCCAATTCTTCTTCTGTATCCATTTCTTTATAACTATAGTCATTATTATCTATTACCGTAATTATTCTTTCAAAAGGTTTTTCTATTTTTATTTTATCAATTTTATTTCTTGCTGTTATTTTATGTTTTGTTGTTAATATATATAAATTTTTACATCTTGCTGTGAATACCTTACTTCCTGGTGCTAACTCTATTCCTGACATTTTCCAATATAATACTAATGATTTATCTATATTTCTATCTGTTAATGCTACTGTATAATTAGCACTTATTATAAATTTAAATTTTTGGTATATTAAATTTCCTTTAACTGCACTTATTACACTTTTTTCTATAGGATGTTTTATTCTATCATCTGCTAAATATATTTCAATGGGTGTATCTATTCCTTCTCTGAAACAAGCTTTTATTAGTATTTCTGTTGCTCCTAAATGTACATATTTTATAGCTTCTTTATTTTTTATGTTTTGTATTTCTTTGTTTATTATTCGTTTGTTTATTATAGGTATATATGCTTTTCCGCTTGCATATTTACCATCTATGATGTGTTCTTTTTGACTAACTACATAGTATTCTTCTTTCTGTCTTTTAAACCAGTTTTTTAGTATAGGTATGTCAAGTATTTTTTCAACACTTAAATCTAATTCTTTTCCTTTTATTTGTTCAAAAAGTGTATTATCAAATATAATTTTTTGGTGTGATGATTGATACGCTCAAACTTACTTCTCAAATGAGAAGTAAAGCGGTCGTGTCAAGTATATAACCCAACTAGTGAGGTTGGGATCGTTCCCACGAGGAAAATAGTCTAGACTTAACTTTAACCTAGTATTACTATCGTTTGGTCAATAACTTTCTTGGAAAGTAAAAAAAAATATAAAAAGGGGGTTTGTATTACCTAATAAGTAAAAATAACTAATGTAGTTGAAAGAGATAGTTGACAGCTTTTAATAGTGGGTTTTAATCAATGAATTAAAACAACTAGGGTTTACGTGTTCCCCACAGGTTCGTAACTTGATAATTCTAACTATAACAATTCTTTCCTAGTATCTTGCATGCAAAGTGATAAGTTATGTATTTCTAAATCCTTGGTCCGGCATCTAGAAAATCTCACTCCGCACCTTGGTCCGGCTACGTGTGTTGCTTTCTTAACCTTATCTTTACCTCATATTAAGCATCGTATTCGATATTTGACTAAGTTATCACCTTGTACCAATCAATACTAGCCTATTAGATAGTATACACTAAATCTATGTTAATAATTCTTTTCCTATTAGCTACCTCCTTGGTCCGGCAAGTAGCATTAAGGCGAGTTCTAACGTTGATCATCCGTTAAAAAGACTTCTAAGCGAAAGAATTATTAATACATGCAAGACACTATTCTAGAATTGTTATTTTAGTTAGGGTTTATCTCATTACTTGCCTATGGTTCCCACAACCCTAGTTATGGAATTTAGTTACTCATAGCCATAAACACAATATTCAAATATGTTAAATTAGAATTCATGTACTTACTTCAATGAGAAAGAATAAAGTCCGAAAATATGCTTGATTAATCACCAAAAATCACTTGTATCAATCTCCAATAATCAAACACTCAAAAACACCAAGTCTAATAATCACAAAGTCTAACTATATGGAATTTGATCATCAAAGAGTCTCCCCCTCAAAAATGAGGTTTTTCGAACTATTTATACAAAATAAAATAAAAAAGACCTAATTAAACAAGGATTCTAATTTCTGGAAATCTGCCAAAACGCGGCTGGGTCGACGGACTACTCAACGGACCGTCGTAAGCATGACGGACCGTCGTGGGATCCGTCGTCCCATACTTGTCCAATTTCTTCTGCTGCTTTCTTCATTCCCCTCGACGGCAAGTGTGACGGACCGTCATAGGCACGACGGTCCGTCGAGGGTCTTCGTTTCAAAATACTTCAACTCTTGAAATCTGGGTACTGGATCACTTCTCTGATCTTCACAATGGACCTGCAGGACGGACCGTCATGGCCATGACGGACCGTCACAAACTTCGTGATCCCACACTTGGTCAGAATTCCCCATCTTCCTTCAGCAGCTCCTCTACGCTACCACCTACGGACCGTCACAAGCACGACGGACCGTCATAAGCTCCGTAGGTGGTCTCTTCTGCAATTTTCTGCTCAAAATCTCCGCATTCAGCTTTGGACAGATTTCCTGCAAAACAAAGAGAAACTTATATCAAGATTAGCACAAAAAGGCTTTTGGACATACTAAACTTAAGGAAAAAGCATTAATTATACCGTGAAACCACGGTATATCAACACCCTCAACTTAAATTCGTTGTTTGTCCTCAAGCGACGCACTATGACTCACTACACAATCTTTGTACAATAGTATTCATGTTTTATCCTTTGCAATCATATGGCTATCAATCCCGATTAATCCCATCAAATCTATGCATGCTATCACTATTAGGCTTGAATTTTGTGGGATTCGAACATGACACAGACTCACCATGCACCAACACCTATCTTCTTCAATTTCTCACTGAGGTGCTAAAATTTGATACGCTCAAACTTACTTCTCAAATGAGAAGTAAAGCGGTCGTGTCAAGTATATAACCCAACTAGTGAGGTTGGGATCGTTCCCACGAGGAAAATAGTCTAGACTTAACTTTAACCTAGTATTACTATCGTTTGGTCAATAACTTTCTTGGAAAGTAAAAAAAAATATAAAAAGGGGGGTTGTATTACCTAATAAGTAAAAATAACTAATGTAGTTGAAAGAGACAGTTGACAGCTTTTAATAGTGGGTTTTAATCAATGAATTAAAACAACTAGGGTTTACGTGTTCCCCACAGGTTCATAACTTGATAATTCTAACTATAACAATTCTTTCCTAGTATCTTGCATGCAAAGTGATAAGTTATGTATTTCTAAATCCTTGGTCCGGCATCTAGAAAATCTCACTCCGCACCTTGGTCCGGCTACGTGTGTTGCTTTCTTAATCCTTATCTTTACCTCATATTAAGCATCGTATTCGATATTTGACTAAGTTATCACCTTGTACCAATCAATACTAGCCTATTAGATAGTATACACTAAATCTATGTTAATAATTCTTTTCCTATTAGCTACCTCCTTGGTCCGGCAAGTAGCATTAAGGCGAGTTCTAACGTTGATCATCCGTTAAAAAGACTTCTAAGCGAATGAATTATTAATACATGCAAGACATTATTCTAGAATTGTTATTTTAGTTAGGGTTTATCTCATTACTTGCCTATGGTTCCCACAACCCTAGTTATGGAATTTAGTTACTCATAGCCATAAACACAATATTCAAATATGTTAAATTAGAATTCATGTACTTACTTCAATGAGAAAGAATAAAGTCCGAAAATATGCTTGATTAATCACCAAAATCACTTGTATCAATCTCCAATAATCAAACACTCAAAAACACCAAGTCTAATAATCACAAAGTCTAACTATATGGAATTTGATCATCAAAGAGTCTCCCCCTCAAAAACGAGATTTTTCGAACTATTTATACAAAATAAAATAAAAAAGACCTAATTAAACAAGGATTCTAATTTCTGGAAATCTGCCAAAATGCGGCTAGGTCGACGGACTACTCGACGGACCGTCGTAAGCATGACGGACCGTCGTGGGATCCGTCGTCCCATACTTGTTCAATTTCTTCTGTTGCTTTCTTCATTCCCCTCGACGGCAAGTGTGACAGACCGTCATAGGCACGACGGTCCGTCGAGGGTCTTCGTTTCAAAATACTTCAACTCTTGAAATCTGGGTACTGGGATCACTTCTCTGATCTTCACAATGGACCTGCAGGACGGACCGTCATGGCCATGACGGACCGTCACAAACTTCGTGATCCCACACTTGGTCAGAATTCCCCATCTTCCTTCAGCAGCTCCTCTACGCTACCACCTACGGACCGTCACAAGCACGACGGACCGTCATAAGCTCTGTAGGTGGTCTCTTCTGCAATTTTCTGCTCAAAATCTCCGCATTCAGCTTTGGACAGATTTCCTGCAAAACAAAGAGAAACTTATATCAAGATTAGCACAAAAAGGCTTTTGGACATACTAAACTTAAGGAAAAAGCATTAATTATACCGTGAAACCACGGTATATCAACACCCTCAACTTAAATTCGTTGTTTGTCCTCAAGCGACGCACTATGACTCACTACACAATCTTTGTACAATAGTATTCATGTTTTATCCTTTGCAATCATTTGGCTATCAATCCCGATTAATCCCATCAAATCTATGCATGCTATCACTATTAGGCTTGAATTTTGTGGGATTCGAACATGACACAGACTCACCATGCACCAACACCTATCATCTTCAATTTCTCACTGAGGTGCTAACAATTCCGGTATTGCAACTAGTGTCCTCACTTTAGAACAAAATCCTCATTTTTCACACAATGATTTCAGTTTGAGTATAAGGATTACATTTCAACACTCGCTCTCAGAACAAAGTCACACTCATTCATACCTATTGCCATAAGCTTGCCCTTATTTTCACTGCCTTAAGTTCGCTATACAACCCTTAGGATCACGATAGGACTTTTTTAGCTTGTAACGTAGGCTCAGAGTCAGGTAGGGTATATTTAGGTATACTTTAGTGACTTTTTGCCCTCCTTGACACATCGGCTAAACCTTCCGCTCTATATCACTTTATTTCGCCCAGTTTCTCCTATTCTTTCACCTTGCTGTTTCCCTTCTTTCTTCATTTGCGTAAGTGACTCTTTTCTTTTCTTGTTTGTAATTCTTGAATATTTCTTTTTTTTTTCAACGAGTTCTTGAGTCACTTTCCTTTTGTTCTTTCTCTCTCTTTGTTCTTTCAACCCCACTTTCCAGGGCATTCCTCAAAACAGCCACCCTCAACTCATGGCTTTGCCATGAGTCAAGGACACAATACCCAAAATCGGGTCAGGGCCGTAACGAAGGTTGTTTATACATTAGCCACCCTCAACTTATGCTTTTGGCATAAGCTGAGGTGCACATGTCCAAGGAGGGACCAGGGCCAACATATTGTTCCCAGAAAAGGTCAGTTGGGGTGAAAAAGAAAGGTCTAATTTTGAGCTCAAATTATTTGGATCAAAGAAGGATAACTTTCATTTGGTTTCTTTATTTAGGCTAGAAATGGGCTATATTGAATAAGGGCCTATGGTCATTTCCTAATTGTTTGTTACAGCTTACTTTTAGCAGGACTAACCAGGCAAGTTCCAGCTCAGTACCAATAGTGGACTATTCAACTTTCCTCACACTCACTTGACATCTCATCACTATACCTGATTATCAGACACCTAGTTTGACTTGAAGATTTAGGGTAATGCAATGGTGTAACTCTATTTCATGTTTAGAGCCGCACAATTATCAGTTACTAGCCTAGTCATGCGACATTTTCCAGTTTTATCGGGATATCATTTTAGCCATCATGCTTCAGAGTTAAACTTATGTACAAAAGATATAACGTGCCGGTTCAACAGAAAAATAATCAGTCTTTTGGGGAAAAAGAACACAGGCATGAAAACCCCAAAAGAGGATAGTGAGTTGGGCTACTCAGACTTCACCCTAACACTCACTTTCCATTTACCCCACCCCCAACAAAAAGCATGCAATTGTCCCCAATGCATAAAAAAATCTAAAGAATAGAGGGGTAGGTGAAGCAAACCTGTGGCTCATAGCGCCGTCGATCAGCAAGCTGGTGGGTCCAATTTCCCGGAACCCACAGCCTCTGCAATCTGGACACCATCAGTGGTGTCCTCAGCAATCTGGACGCCCTCAGTGGTGTCCTCAGCAACAACCGCACCCTCAGTGCCTCCGGCGGTCTCTACAGTATGGGAGCTAGAGGCCCCAGCCGCTATCTGTGATGCTCGGATCCGGTGTGCCTCCGCCTTAGCAATTGAGGCTCTCCTCGCGGCCTCCATCTCGCGGCGCTCCTTCTTCTTCGCTCGTGCCTCATCCTCTCCTCGATCCCTACGCATCTTGGCACTCTCTGGATGGGGGGATGGTGGAATTTCAGAAGTAGTGAACAGTGCTGCCAACACTGTGTCCTCAGCAGGCTTGGCAGAAGGGGCCTCAGAATCCGGCACCCTCGACGCTAGTATCGTGGCGATGTCGGCACGAAGACTATCGACTGCAGTCTGAATAGTCGACACATCTACTGGAGGGGCTGGTCGAGCTAACACTCGCAACTCGAAGGCGTCTATGCGCTGGTTAACCTCAGCAATTTTCCGCTGCATCATCCTCTCTGTACGTGCTTCCGACTCAGTAATAGACTTCTGCATCCACGGCTGAATATGGTGCAGAAGAGTGTCCATTTGCGCCTCCAGTTTTTGGACCCTAGCAAGCGGGGCCAGTAATGGTAGAGGGGCTGTGTGAGAGGAACTCGGGGCTGTGCTACTACCCGGGATAGACTCGACCGGGGTAGTGTCAGTAGATGCCTGGGTAGACGGCCGGGCCTGGGCAACCGTATCCACAAGATCATCAGCAAGAGGTGGCAGCTCTGGACGTGGCCCTCTGTGTGGTGCCAACTCATTGGCCTCGTCTCTGATGAGGCCGACATCAACGGTGCCCCGCGGGGTCTTCAACTGATCTATGTGCCATACGGGCACACCTGCAGACCTGCAAAGGGCAAAGATCATGCACGGAAAGGGGTAGGTGGTGGTGACCTTGAATTCCCTCTCGTGCATGACAGCCTGGAGAAGCCATGCATAGTCCACCTCAAAGCCGGCTATCATCGCCGCCATCAGCACTGCTCGATCCCAGGTGACTATGTTATCAGCAGCTGTGGGGGAAAGGCAGTGACGCACGAGCAGCCACAAGAACTTGGCGACGAACGTGAGGTTGGCCTTCTTGATGGCCCCCTTCGGCTCAGTGACCCAGTCGGCACCCTCGCCGTCGACTGATAGGTGCAGGGCCATCCACCTCTTGGTGGTCTCTCTCAGTGTCCGCTCGCGCATGAAGTGTCCATCCTTGACTATCTGCCAGCGATAGTCAAACTCGGCAGTAGTGGGGGTCCGTGTAGCCTCAGCACTCTCGCCGTATAGGAACCGGCGGATGGCGGGCAGGGAAATGTCGACCTGCACGCCTCGGACTAGAACCTGCTCCAATGGGGCCTGTTTCGCGGGAGCAGCCCGCCTGTCGATCTGTGATCGGAGAGTTGCTACGTAGGACGCGTAGAACTCTCGGACCATCTCCTCACTGTATCGTCCCAACGGGCAGGCTGTCCACTCTAGGCGATGCCTGGTGAAGATGTTGTGGATCTCCGGCATCGAGGGGAGACTCCCTGTAAGTACCCGCTGCTCCAGGGTGAGTGTTCTAGACATTACTCCTTTATCGGTCAAGAACTTTGCGTCGGAGTAAATCTGAAACTGGCCTTCAACGCAGCACCGGTTTGGCTGGTCAAAGGCTGGAGTGGGGGCCGGGGCTGGTGCGCCGGATGTGGAGTCTGAACTGTCAGCCTCATCAGACGAGGCCGACGCTGCAGCAGTGGCGGGTGCGGGAACCTCAGCAGATCCTGAAGCTTCCTCGGAGCAGGATACTCCTAAGGAGCCAGACGCTCCTTCCTCGTTTGTGGCCGACCCAGAGGGTGTGCCGGTCAGTGTGCGCTCCTCATCAGACTGGGAGGCAGTGACTACGCCGGACGCCACCGTCTTCTTGGGTGTGGCTCGGGGGGCACGTGCAGCACGGGAAGGGGCGGAGGTGCCTGGGGGCATGTATTCAGGGTCCCGCTCATCATCAGACCTGATGATCAAGCGTGCAGACGGGGCCGCAGACTTGGATCGCCCGCGTGCATAAGCTCGGTCTTGCTTGGGTGCCATGGTCGATAGTACCTGAAAAGGATCACTATTAGTATGAGTAATGTCAAACAAGACAAGCAAGCCCATACAACATAAAACATTTAAAATAGTGTGTTAGTAATAGTGAAATTGTATCACACGACGGGACAGATGACGGCTCGTCGTGGATACGACGGACCGTCATGAGGTCCGTCGTGTTGTACTTGGTCGAAGTTCAGGGAAAGAACCCTGAAAGAGGGGTCTCTGACAACCATGACGGTCGAGCAGGACGGACCGTCGTGGGTGTGACGGTCCGTCATAAGTGTCCGTCGTTGGACACTTGGAAAAAATTTGGAGACCCTTTTCAGAGGGGTCTCTGACAACCATGACGGTCGTGCAGGACGGACCGTCGTGGGTATGACGGTCCGTCGTAAGTGTCCGTCGTTGGACACTTAGAAAAGTTTTAGACCCCCTTAGAAGAGGGGTCTCTGACAACCATGACGGTCGTGCAGGACGGACCGTCATGGGTGTGACGGTCCGTCGTAAGTGTCCGTCGTTGGACACTTAGAAAAGTTTTAGACCCCCTTAGAAGAGGGGTCTCTGACAACCATGACGGTCGTGCAAGACGGACCGTCATGGGTGTGACGGTCCGTCGTAAGTGTCCGTCGTTGGACACTTAGAAAACTTTTAGACCCCTTAGAAACAGGGTCTCTGACAACCATGACGGTCGTGCAGGACGGACCGTCGTGGGTGTGACGGTCCGTCATAAGTGTCCGTCGTTAGACACTTGGAAAATTTTGTGGAGACCCTTTTCAGAGGGGTCTCTGACCACCACGACGGTCGTGCAGGACGGACCGTCGTGAAGACAACGGTCCGTCACATGCGTCGTTGGGGAGTGTGCTAGGGCTTATGCGACGGACCCTACGACGGTCCGTCGTGTACATGACGGACCGTCATCGGGGTCTCGTTCTGACTATCAGAGACAGAACTGTAATTGCCCTAAGCAACCCCCATGAACCCACGTGGTCTTGTAGTGTTGTGGACCTATATGTGGCTATCCCAACTACCTAGGAAACTATTAATGTGAAATCACCTATGTCTAGGGTTATGAACATGGCAAATTCAAACATGTAGAGTCTAGGTCTAGATATAAGCATATCAAGGGAACAAGATACGACTAAGAACAAATCTAATACTAACAAATAAAAAAAATACAAGAGAAATGAGTACAAATTTAGAGACACATACCTTGGAAATGGAGAAAACACAAGTGGGGAATGATTCAGGTAGCAAGGTAGATACCAAAAACAGCAGCACCGACAAGTAACTGATAGTGACAAAGTTTGGGGAGAATGTGGAGGCAATGATCACTGGGGGGGGAAGTTGAAAAGAGAGGGGGGATGAGAGGGATGAGGAAGTAATGTGGGAAATATGGAGGGGCGGGAGTATAACGGTCAGGTTTTGAAAAGGGTCGTCCGGGTCGGGTCGGGTTAATTTCATTAAACACACGACGGTTCCCCGACGACGGTCCGTCGCATGTGTGACGACCCGTCGTGGGTTTCGTCGTGTGTGCCCTAATTTCAAACTGATAAAAACGTACCTGGTATGACCGATGAATACGACGGTACGTCACGTGTGCGACGGTCCGTCGATGTATCCGTCAGTGGCTGCTGCAGAGTAGTTTTCTGCAGAATTTCCTGGTGATGTGCCTGCAAATTTAAAACCCATTAATAGAAAAATGCTACTATTAAAAAGACGATAAGTATTGGGTTGCCTCCCAACAAGCGCCTGATTTAATGTCGCGGCACGACAGGGACCACTTGATTACTCAGACTTCATCAAGATGGTATGCCTCGATCACTTCATTTGCCTATTCAGCATGCCCGAGATAGATTTTTATGCGCTGTCCATTCACCTTGAACCGCACACCCTCCTTAGTTTCCAATTCAACTGCTCCATGAGGGAATAGTTGGGTAACCGTGTAAGGACCAGTCCATTTGGACTTGAGTTTGCCTGGAAACAAGCGTAATCTGGAATTGAATAGAAGCACTAAATCCCCGACCATAAACTCTCGTTTTTTAATTTTGTTGTCATGATACTTCTTCATCTTTTCTTTATATAGGGCTGAGCTTTCATAGGCTTTCAAGCGAAATTCATCAAGTTCATTCAACCCATTTAACCGTTGCTCTGCAGCTTCGCTCCAATCCATTTTTAACTTCTTGATAGCCCACATGGCTTTATGCTCTAACTCAATCGGAAGATGACAAGCTTTCCCATATACAAGTTGGTATGGAGACATACCTATGGGAGTCTTATAAGCTGTCCGGTAGGCCCACAGAGCATCATCAAGCCTCCTTGACCAATCTGTTCGACTAGCATTCACTGTTTTGGACAATATCTGTTTGATCTCCCGATTCGATACCTCAACTTGCCCACTAGTTTGAGGGTGGTAAGGCGTGGCCATATTATGGCGAACACCGTATTTCTCCAATAACCCCTTGAACAATCTGTTACAGAAGTGGGAACCCCCATCACTAATAATGGCCCTTGGAGTGCCAAAACGGGAGAATATATTCTTTTTCAAGAATGCAGTGACACTCTTCCCTTCATTGTTTGCGAGAGCTATGGCTTCGACCCATTTAGATACATAATCAACTGCTACAAGAATGTACTTCATCCCATGAGAACTCACAAAGGGCCCATAAAGTCAATACCCCACACATCAAATAACTCAATCACAAGAATGGGGTTTAGAAGGAGCTCTTGCTTTCTTGAAATACCACCCTCTCGTTGACATTTGTCACATGATTTAGCAAACCCATGAGCATCTTGATGAAGAGTTGGCCAATAGTACCCACATTGCAATATCTTGTGAGCGGTTCGGATACCACTGTGATGTCCGCCAACAGGTGAAGAATGGCATGCCTCCAATACACTCAACATTTCACATTCTGGCACACAACGCCGAATAAGCCCGTCGGCACAACTCCTATACAAGTATGGTTCATCCCAAAAGAACTTCTTCACATCGTACATGAACTTTTTCCTTTGATGAAAGGACAAGTCTGATGGAACAATATCACTAGCCAGATAGTTCGCAAAATCTGCGAACCATGGAATCAAGTCTTGTGAAGCAGCCAATACATGTTCATTGGGGAAAGTATCATCAATGTCAGTCTTATCCCCTAACTCTCTCATAGCTTCATCCTCTAGACGGGACAAATGATCAGCAGCTTGATTTTCAGTCCCTTTTCTATCCAGCACTTCAAAGTCAAATTCTTGCAGCAGTAATACCCAACGAATCAGCCTTGGTTTCGCATCCTTTTTCGCCATCAAATATCTCAGTGTTGAATGGTCAGTATGCACTATGACTCTAGTACCTAGCAAATAGGAGCGAAATTTCTCAAAAGCAAAGACTACTGCGAGGAGTTCTTGCTCAGTCACTGTGTAGTTCTTCTGGGCTTCATTTAGGGCTTTACTAGCATAGTAAATTGGGTGAAGGATTTTGTTTCTTCTCTGTCCCAATACTACACCAAGAGCCACCCCACTAGCATCGCACATTACCTCAAATGGACTGTTCCAATCCGGAGAAATAATAATAGGTGCAGACACTAACTTCTCTTTTAGCTCACCGAATGCTTTAAGACAGGACTCATCAAAACAAAATTTACATTCTTTCTCCAGTAATTTGCACAATGGGTGTGCAATCTTTGAAAAGTCTTTGATGAATCTCCGATAAAAACCTGCATGCCCAAGAAAGCTTCTCACACCTTTCACAGAGATCGGTGGGGGAAGTCTCTCTATTACCTCAACTTTAGCTCGATCAACCTATATGCCCTTTTCTGAAATGCGATGACCCAACACAATACCCTCTTTCACCATGAAATGACACTTTTCCCAGTTTAGTACTAAATTGCAGTCTTCACATCTCTTAAGGACCTCAAATAAATTGGACAAACATCGCTCGAATGAATCACCAACCACAGAAAAATCATCCATAAAGACTTATATAGTATCCTCCACCATGTCAGAAAATATTGACATCATACATCTCTGAAAGGTTGCGGGTGCATTGCACAACCCAAACGGCATTCTTCTGAACGCAAAGGTCCCATATGGACAAGTGAAAGTGGTTTTCTCTTGATCATCTGGTGCAATAGAAATCTGATTATACCCCGAATACCCATCAAGAAAACAATACCACCCTTTTCCGGCAAGTCTATCCAACATCTGATCCATGAAGGGCATAGGGAAATGGTCTTTTTCAGTCCATGAGTTCAGTTTACGGTAATCCATACACACCCTCCATCCAGTAACCGGTCTCATTGGGACAAGTTCATTCTTTTCGTTGGGGACCACAGTCATTCCCCCTTTCTTGGGTACACACTGAACTGGGCATACCCAACTACTATCAGCGATTGGATATATGACTCCGGCATCCAACCACTTGATGATTTCCTTCTTCACAACCTCTTGCATAGGAGGGTTCAAGCGTCTCTGATGCTCAACACTCGGCTTATGATCAGGCATTAGTTGGATTTTATGAGAGTAAATACCGGGGGGAATCCCAATAATGTCCGCAATAGTCCACCCAATAGCTCTTTTGAACCTTTTTAGTATCGTCACCAAACTCTGAACCTGTTGTGCATCCAAGTCTGACGCAATGATTACCGGCAAAGTGTCACCTTTTCCTAAGAATTCATACCTGAGATGAGGTGGGAGAGCTTTTAGTTCTAATTTTGGAGCTTCCTCTATAGATGGTTTCGCGGGTGGGGACTCGCGATTCTTCATATCAATCTCAAATTTCTTTGTTTTAAACCGAACATCACCTCGGTCAAGAGCAGCGACTAATGACTCATACTCTTCAATGCAATCGCTATCGAAGTTCATTATCACTGCCGCTAATGCTTCGACACCTAGACGTTCTTCAATATGTGTCTCAAATGTCTCACCCATGTTGTAGGATATCGCAGATGCCGATTGGAGCTCACCACTCTGCTTCATGGACCTACAAATGTTAAAGGTTACCTCCTCATTGTTCAACCGAAATTTCATCTGCCCCTTTTCCATGTCTACTAAGGCTCTTCCCGTAGCAAGGAATGGTCTCCCAAGAATAATGGGCACTTCAAAATCGACTTCGCAATCAAGAATAACAAAATCTGCTGGAAATATGAATGACTCCACTTTTACTAACACATCGTGGAGCATCCCTATAGGCCGTTTTACTGTTCGATCGGCCATCAGTAGCCGCATCGCAGTGGGTTTTGGATCACCCAAACCCAACTTCTTGTAAATTGAGAGGGGCATGAGATTTATGCTTGCCCCCAGATCACATAATGCTTTCGCAAAATGTAATAGCCCGATTGTACAAGGAATGGTGAACGCACCCGGATCTTCTTTCTTTTGGACCAGAGATCTTGTAGCAATAGCACTACAATGCTGCATTCTATCATCATCCTCAAAAGTGACCGATCTTTTCTTTGTGACCAGATCTTTCATAAACTTGGCATAACCGGGCATTTGTTCTAAAGCTTCTACCAAAGGGACATTGATAGAAAGTTGCTTCAACATTGTTATAAAACGCCGGTATTTACCATCCTCGGTTTTTTTCACTAATCTCTGAGGAAATGGGGGTGGTGGCCTAGGCATAGGAGTCACCTTTTAGACACTTCAGCATCTTTTGCAGTGTTATCATCTAATTCAGCATCAACTTCTACCACTTTATCAGATTCTGTTGTCACCTTATTCTCATCAGATGGCATAGGTGGATCAATGGTTTGCTTGCCACCGCGAGTAGTAATTGCCATACAATGTCCATCATTTTTCGGATTTTGGACAGTGTTGCTAGGAAGAGTGCCCGGTTGCCGTGTGTTCACAGTTGCAGATAGTTGGGCCAATTGTAACTCAAGTTGCTTAATTGATATTGCATGGGTATCAACTTTTTGCCCAATCCCCGCTAGATCATTCCTCAACTCTTTATTTTGCTCATCACTAGCATCGAACCTCCTCATCATCTTATGCAACATATCCTCTACTCGCGACATACTACCTCCACCATCCCTGGGAGTAACTTCACGATTTTGAGGAGGAACATAGGGTCCATTCCTGTCATTTCTGTTACCATAGCTACCCCTGTTGAAGTTGTTGTCGCGATTGTAGTTTCCATCTCGGACATAATGACCCTCACGATTGTAGTTACCATAGTTCCGACCTTGGTTCCCTTGACCTTGGCGCCAATTTTCCTGATTAGAGCCTTGGGCACTTGGTCGGAAACCCCCCATCTGTTCATTCATTGCATAGGAATGCTTCTCATAATAACACTCATCGTTTGGAGGTGGTGGTTTAGCCAAGTAGTTGACTGCATTAATCTTTTCTGTACCCCCAACGACATGTTTTAGTACCAACCCAAGCTCAGTTCTCATCTGAGCCATTTCTTCACGGATATCATCTGTGGCTGGGTTGTGAGTGGACTGCATTGCGAAGGTGTTTCTCCCTGTATCGGACTTCCTAGTACTCCAAGCTTTGTTGTTACGGGAGATTTTCTCTAACTTCTCAGCAATCTCAGCGTAAGGACATTCTCCATAAGATCCGCCTGCTATAGTGTCCAGCACCGCTTTATTGTTATCATCCTGTCCCCTATAGAAGTATTCCTTCAGTGACTCATCATCAATACGGTGATTTGGGACACTTCTCAAGAATGAGGTGAATCTATCCCAAGAACTACTAACCGACTCTCCTGGTAGTGCCACAAAGTTATTCACCCTGTCTTTGTGGTTTAATTTCTTGGAAACCGGATAGTAGCGTGCTAAGAAGACATCCCGTAGTTGGTTCCAAGTGAAGATAGAGTTGTATGGGAGCTCAGTAAACCACATAGCAGCCTCTCCCGTCAGTGAGAGAGGAAACACTCTGAGACCTATTACATCTAGATCCAAATCAGGCCTCCCCACGCAACTCTTACACACTGCCCTTACCTTAGCTATATGGGCATGTGGATCCACAGAAGGTAGCCCTGAAAACAAACCTCTGGCAGTGAGCATTTGCATCAGACTACTAGTTACCACAAAAGTGTGGCCTGTGGGTAAAGGAGGCAGAACCAGTGGCCCATCCGAATCTGCTATGTTATCATAGCCTCTGTAGTATGCTTGGGGCCGTGGAGCGGGATTCTGTCCCCTCTGTTGATGTTCACCCGGAGCATCGGGTAACATCTGACCATGAACATCAGCCGGAGCTGGGATGTTCTGGTTTGGATCCTCATCATTGATTCCCAAGTTACGATTCATGTTTCGCAGTGTACGTTCTAGCTCGAGATCGTAGGGGAACAACGGTTCTCTTCCTCTCCGTGTATTTGGCATACAAGGAGGATAATTCTGAAAAGGTAACTAAAACAATAAAACAAAGTAAAATCAAGAAAATATCAACTAAACTATAGTAAGAATTTCAAGTTAATCTAAAAGCTAATTTCCCCGGCAGCGGCGCCAAAATTTGATACGCTCAAACTTACTTCTCAAATGAGAAGTAAAGCGGTCGTTTCAAGTATATAACCCAACTAGTGAGGTTGGGATCGTTCCCACGAGGAAAATAGTCTAGACTTAACTTTAACCTAGTATTACTATCGTTTGGTCAATAACTTTCTTGGAAAGTAAAAAAAAATATAAAAAGGGGGGTTTGTATTACCTAATAAGTAAAAATAACTAATGTAGTTGAAAGAGACAGTTGACAGCTTTTAATAGTGGGTTTTAATCAATGAATTAAAACAACTAGGGTTTACGTGTTCCCCACAGGTTCGTAACTTGATAATTCTAACTATAACAATTCTTTCCTAGTATCTTGCATGAAAAGTGATAAGTAATGTATTTCTAAATCCTTGGTCCGGCATCTAGAAAATCTCACTCCGCACCTTGGTCCGGCTACGTGTGTTGCTTTCTTAACCCTTATCTTTACCTCATATTAAGCATCGTATTCGATATTTGACTAAGTTATCACCTTGTACCAATCAATACTAGCCTATTAGATAGTATACACTAAATCTATGTTAATAATTCTTTTCCTATTAGCTACCTCCTTGGTCCGGCAAGTAGCATTAAGGCGAGTTCTAACGTTGATCATCCGTTAAAAAGACTTCTAAGCGAAAGAATTATTAATACATGCAAGACACTATTCTAGAATTGTTATTTTAGTTAGGGTTTATCTCATTACTTGCCTATGGTTCCCACAACCCTAGTTATGGAATTTAGTTACTCATAGCCATAAACACAATATTCAAATATGTTAAATTAGAATTCATGTACTTACTTCAATGAGAAAGAATAAAGTCCGAAAATATGCTTGACTAATCACCAAAAATCACTTGTATCAATCTCCAATAATCAAACACTCAAAAACACCAAGTCTAATAATCACAATGTCTAACTATATGGAATTTGATCATCAAAGAGTCTCCCCCTCAAAAACGAGGTTTTTCGAACTATTTATACAAAATAAAATAAAAAAGACCTAATTAAACAAGGATTCTAATTTCTGGAAATCTGCCAAAACGCGGCTGGGTCGACGGACTACTCGACGGACCGTCGTAAGCATGACGGACCGTCGTGGGATCCGTCGTCCCATACTTGTCCAATTTCTTCTGCTGCTTTCTTCATTCCCCTCGACGGCAAGTGTGACGGACCGTCATAGGCACGACGGTCCGTCGAGGGTCTTCGTTTCAAAATACTTCAACTCTTGAAATCTGGGTACTGGGATCACTTCTCTGATCTTCACAATGGACCTGCAGGACGGACCGTCATGGCCATGACGGACCGTCACAAACTTCGTGATCCCACACTTGGTCAGAATTCCCCATCTTCCTTCAGCAGCTCCTCTACGCTACCACCTACGGACCGTCACAAGCACGACGGACCGTCATAAGCTCCGTAGGTGGTCTCTTCTGCAATTTTCTGCTCAAAATCTCCGCATTCAGCTTTGGACAGATTTCCTGCAAAACAAAGAGAAACTTATATCAAGATTAGCACAAAAAGGCTTTTGGACATACTAAACTTAAGGAAAAAGCATTAATTATACCGTGAAACCACGGTATATCAATGATTCTTCATCTTCATAGTTCTCTTTAGATATTATTTCGTTTTCAGACATTATATTTCTTCTCTTCTATTTCATTATCTCCATTTTCAGTTTCTATATCTGATACTTCATATATACTGTCGTTTTCACTTAATTCAAAGTCTATGTATTCTATTTGCATATATTTGTCATCATCTATAACTATTTCTGCAATTTGTTTCCTTTTTGGATTTTTAGGTAATTTACAGTTTTTAGCTATGAGTCCTATCTTTCCGCAATTATAACAAGTACATTGGGATATCTTTCTTTTTGGTCTATATGGTCTTTTCATTTTATAATTTTTTACATAATACCTTCGTCTTGGTTGTTTATATTTATACTTAGTTTTGTTTTTTCTATAATTTTTATATCTTCTGGATTTTTATTTTTTATTTGTACATCCAAATTGTGGTGCCATTTTATTTTTGCAACATGCTAGATTTTTATTTAGTACCTTTTCCATTTTTAATTTTTTTTTGGTTTTCACATAATTGTGTAAACCATTGAGATAGAAATTTTATTCTAGCTCCTAAAGTATCTACCATTCCTTCATTATTCCAATCCTTTATTATTTTTGTACTAAATGGTTCTGGTAATTTGTAAAATATTGTTTTCTTATTTCTTTTGCTTCGTCTAAATTGTATTTAGCTTTGTAATAATATTCTTGAATGCACAAGTATATTCTTCTATATAACACATTTTACATATAGCTAATTTTGTCATAAGTTGTCTATTTATTATTTTTTTCTCTATTTTGTTCTCTTATATCTGTGGTCATACCTCCAAATTCACTTCTTATTGCTGATTCATATTTGTCTAGTATATCTATATTTGTTGCGGATGGGGATCCATCCATTTTCTTATCATTCCTAAGTACTTCTAATCTTTCTGGGGGTAGATTTTTTATCCATAATTTTGCTGTTCCTACGAATGTTCTTTCTATGTATCTCGGTGTTTTTGTTGTTTCTATTTTGTTATCTATTAACTGTTTAGATATATTTCCTGTCCATAGTAATATTGCTTTATTTATGTCTGTGACACAGTCAAAGTCTAAGAAATTATATTGTTCACTTATTGGTTTCGGTATCCAGTTTTTATTTAATCTGCTTTTCCATATTGCATTATTTCTATCTGATTGTTGATAACTTTCTGTATAATAAGTTTGTGGTGTCCATCTAGGACTACTTCTAGGACTATTTCTGGGACTATTATCTGGGGTTTTTACTCTTGACGTACTAGGTCTATTCATATCTCCTGTGTTTATTTCTAATTTTTTTAGTTCTAAAATTTCTGTATATGTCTCACTTATATCACTTATTTCTGATTTTTGGTCATTTTCATTTTCATCTATTTCATTTACTTCATTTACCTCAATATCTTCATTTAATTTTTGTTCCATTTCTTTTATTTCATTAGTTAATTCAAGCTCTTTGTCTTTTTCCTTTTGTTTTTGCTTATTTTCATATAATAATTTTAGCCTAGCTAATTCCTTTCTAATTCACTTATTCTTGTATTTTTTATTTCTTCTAAATGTTGTACTTCTTGTTTTGCTTGTATTTTTATTTTTTCAATTTCTTTTGATTTGTCTATTTCTTCATTTTCTTTTGTTATTCTTATCATAGCTGTTAAACTATCTTCTAATTTTGCTGTTTCTTTTTCTAACATTAAGTATAGGTTATTTCCTATTTTTTTATATCTTCTTCCTAGATTTAAAAATATTATTTTTATTATCATTCCGTCTTGATTTTCATATGTTTTTTCGTCTACTGCAAATTCTTCTTTATTCGTTATAATTTATGTATAATATTATGTTGTAATTCATATTCAAGACAATCTAATTCTAATTTTATCATAGATATATCTTTTCTTTGTGCTAGAATTGATTTATTACATACTCCTGCTAATATATTTTCTTCTAACCTTCTTTTTCTGTGTTGTAATTCTTGTTCTTTTTCAGTTATTTTTTCTATTAATTGTTGTTTATATTTTTCTTCGTTCATACTGTTTTTTCAAATAGCAAACATATTTGTATTCTGTCTTTGAAATTATATTTATCAAATGATCTTTTTTATCGTTATCTGTTCTGACTAGTTGTGATAATTGATATTCTATATATAAGGATTTTAATTTTTTTCATATTTTTCGTACCTTTTTATCTATCTTGGTTCTTTTTATTTTAGTGTTTTTGTTTTTATCCATCATAATTTTTTATATAATATTTTAAAAAGCTTACTTAATTTATCTGGATATTTAATCTTTTTTAACATGTAATTTCTACCATATCGTCTTAGCCAATATTCAGTCATATTTAATCTCCTAGAGTTATTTCTTTTTCTGTTGTTTCTTCATTTGTATTTACTATTTCACTAGGTAATCCAGGGCATATGTGTCCTGTTTTTATAATCTCTTCTTCTAATACTAGTTCTCTTGTTATATGATTTTCTTCTTGTCCTGTGTTTATCAAGATTTTATATTTTCTCTGGTCCATTATTCCTGTTATAAAATAATGATATATTGTCATTTCTTCTAAATCTTGTGATATTTCATATTTTCTTTTAGATGAACTCATTCTTGATGAGGAAGTTCTAGTTATCATATTTAATGTGTTTGTATTTGGTGTACTTGAGGTACTCAATCTTTCTTTTACTATCTCCAATTCTTCTTCTGTATCCATTTCTTTATAACTATAGTCATTATTATCTATTACCGTAATTATTCTTTCAAAAGGATTTTCTATTTTTATTTTATCAATTTTATTTCTTGCTGTTATTTTATGTTTTGTTGTTAATATATATAAATTTTTATATCTTGCTGTGAATACCTTACTTCCTGGTGCTAACTCTATTCCTGACATTTTCCAATATAATACTAATGATTTATCTATATTTCTATCTGTTAATGCTACTGTATAATTAGCACTTATTATAAATTTAAATTTTTGGTATATTAAATTTCCTTTAACTGCACTTATTACACTTTTTTCTATAGGATGTTTTATTCTATCATCTGCTAAATATATTTCAATGGGTGTATCTATTCCTTCTCTGAAACAAGCTTTTATTAGTATTTCTGTTCCTCCTAAATGTACATATTTTATAGCTTCTTTATTTTTTATGTTTTGTATTTCTTTATTTATTATTCGTTTGTTTATTATAGGTATATATGCTTTTCCGCTTGTATATTTACCGTCTATGATGTGTTCTTTTTTACTAACTACATAGTATTCTTCTTTCTGTCTTTTCAACCAGTTTTTTAGTATAGGTATGTCAAGTATTTTTTCAACACTTAAATCTAATTCTTTTCCTTTTATTTGTTCAAAAAGTGTATTATCAAATATAATTTTTTGGTGTGATGATTCTTCATCTTCATAGTTCTCTTTAGATATTATTTCGTTTTCAGACATTATATTTCTTCTTCTTCTATTTCATTATCTAAATTTTCTTCTCCATTTTCAGTTTCTATATCTGATACTTCATATATACTGTCGTTTTCACTTAATTCATAGTCTATGTATTCTATTTGCATATATTTGTCATCATCTATAACTATTTCTGCAATTTGTTTTCTTTTTGGATTTTTAGGTAATTTACAGTCTTTAGCTTTGTGTCCTATCTTTTTGCAATTATAACAAGTACATTGGGATATCTTTCTTTTTGGTCTATATGGTCTTTTCATTTTATAGTTTTTTACATAATACCTTCGTCTTGGTTGTTTATATTTATACTTAGTTTTCTTTTTTCTATAATTTTTATATCTTCTGGATTTTTGTTTTTTATTTGTACATCCAAATTGTGGTGCCATTTTATTTTTGCAACATGCTAGATTTTTATTTAGTACCTTTTCCATTTTTAATTTTTCTTTTTGGTTTTCACATAATTGTGTAAACCATTGAGATAGAAATTTTATTCTAGCTCCTAAAGTATCTACCATTCCTTCATTATTCCAATCCTTTATTATTTTTGTACTAAATGGTTCTGGTAATTTTGTAAAATATTGTTTTCTTATTTCTTTTGCTTCGTCTAAATTGTATTTAGCTTTGTAATAATATTCTTTGAATGCACAAGTATATTCTTCTATATAACACATTTTACATATAGCTAATTTTGTCATAAGTTGTCTATTTATTATTTTTTCTCTATTTTGTTCTCTTATATCTGTGGTCATACCTCCAAATTCACTTCTTATTGTTGATTCATATTTGTCTAGTATATCTATATTTGTTGCTGATGGGGATCCATCCATTTTCTTATCATTCCTAAGTACTTCTAAACTTTCTGGGGGTAGATTTTCTATCCATAATTTTGCTGTTCCTACGAATGTTCTTTCTATGTATCTCGGTATTTTTGTTATCTATTAACTGTTTAGATATATTTCCTGTCCATAGTAATATTGCTTTATATATGTCTGTGACACAGTCTAAGTCTAAGAAATTATATTGTTCACTTATTGGTTTCGATATCCAATTTTTATTTAATCTGCTGTTCCATATTGCATTATTTCTATCTAATTGTTGATAACTTTCTGTATAATAAGCTGGTGGTGTCTCAATCATTGGTGTAAGTCCCAACACATCTATGAGCGAGAGGTTATAGGACGATAGAATTTCCCTTCTTTATGTACTCTTGTGTTGTGTCGTAGAGTAAACATTTATGAGCGTCATTCTTAATTTTTTTCCCTATGTTTTTAGGAAGATTAATACTAGAATGATGGATGCTAGAAGGTTGGAAGATGGAAGGGTAAATGAGAAGATTCATCCTCAAAAAGAACAAGTTGAGCAAGTTCTTCATGGTGCTCAAAGTGTTCAAGGGGCTCAATGTGCTAGGATTACTCAAGTCTATATTGTGGGAGAAAGGTAAAGATGTTCCGGGTGTTATAGGGAAATGAATAATGGGGAGATTAGAGAGGCATTACATTGTTTAGCTTGATCCATGACTACTCATGTTAATAGTGGTATTGAGACTAGAATATATGTATTGTATAGCACTATGACATGTAGATTTATAGATTTTGTGAGGATGAATCCTCCTATCTTTCTTGGCTCTAAGGTTGGAGAGGATCCCTAAAAGTTCCTAGATGTTGTTTATAGTGTGTTGAGTGTCATGGGGGTGACTTCTTGGGAGAAGGAAGAGTTAGCTTTCGTACAAATTAAGGGAGGTTTCTCAAGTGTGGTACACTCAATGGTAATATATTAGGCCGGTTTATGTGGGTCCCATAAAGTGAGAATAGTTTAAGGTAGATTTCTTAGAAAATTACTTTCCCTGTAAGGGGAGGGTGGTGCTGGTGGAGGAGTTTGTCAATCACAAGAAATAAATTTGAGTGTTGATGATTATTCCCTAAAATTCACTATGTTGTCTAGGTAGGCGCCATCCTTAGTGTCTAACCCTTGGGATGAGATGATTAGGTTTGTGACTGGTGTAACCAACCTAGATAAATAAGAGTATGATATGGTCATGCTTTATGGTGATATGAATTTTTCTAAACACATAGTGTATTCTCAATCCATTGAGGAGTCTATGTTTAATAGGATTTCTAGAATTTTAAAGAGGAGTGGGACAGGTGAAAAAAACCAACCTAGGTTCAAGAAGAAGGTTTCAAGTCCAGATGAACCTAGGGGTCAGAAGGTAAAACTTGAGAAGGGTAGTGGTTCTTAAGTTGGAAAGCCTACTTGTGCGATGAGGAACTATGGGCAATGGCTAATGGGTACGGGGAGTTTCCTTGGTCTTAGTAAGGATGTCCATAGAGTGAGGGATTGTCAAACTATTGCCACTAGAGGAAGGGAAGGGAAGAAATTTCCTCCAACTGTTCCGTGTGATGATTCTCCAAAAAAATCATTTCTATGCACTCCGGACTAGCGGATAAGAACCGGATGAGGAAGAATGATGATGGTAAATTCTTTTATTTCTCTCTTTAGTTTTATGAGTTCTTTTTAAGTGGGGGAGTGTGTTGAGTAGTAGGATCTTGATTGATTGTCTCATCCCTCTATTCAACTCAAGCTTTAGAGTTAGAAAGTCATAGTAGTATGTTGCATTGATACATTTTGTTTAGGAGTCTTTTCGGATTTGAATTTCATTGATTCCATTTACTGGGCATTTCATGAAGTTATAATTATGTTACAAATTGAATTTATGAAGTTTTTTCTATCATAATGGCTTGTTTTTATCATCAATTGCCTAAAACTTGTATTTTTGGAAATTTTGGTATAAAATTCACTGTAATGTTGGATAATTCACTGTAAGATTTATGAAATTTTGACTAAATCATTTTTTGGTCCAAAATGGTTATAGTATGCAAATAATTTATGTATGTGAGCATGATAATGAATGTAAAAGGAGTTCTTTCTATTCCGAATGATGAATGTGATTCTTGTTACACAATGAGTTGTGGAATGAGTTTCTAGCTTCTTGTTGTGTTGTGAGTATCTTAGTTATGCGAAACTGGTGTGCTTCATAATTGTGTATTGTGCATTGTGTGGTATGGTTATGTGCTTCTAGTATTGAGTTTCTTGTCTCTTGAAAATGTGTAAAAAAAAACAAAGTGTCATTCAAGGATGAATGATGTCCAAGTAAGGAGATTGTTATACCTCTAAAATAACTTAGGTGGAACCACTACACCATTTTAGGTCTACGGCAACACTAAATCTTGAAAACGCTTATAAAGTGTTGCCTAAAATGCTTTTGGGAACACATTTAAAGTGTAGCCAAAGATTTTGACTTTTAGGTACATTAATTTTAGCAACACTTCTAAAGTGTACACTTTAATGGTATAGGCCACACTTTATAAGCGTTATTACAGTTTCATATAATTGACAACAACTATTCAGATAGATGGCCAAACTTTTAAAATGTCTTATTTTAGTATTTTTAAAAACAACACATTATAAATATGGTATATTTTTCACTAAAATATTATATTCCGTCCAATATTTCTTCCTTCATTTTTATTGGGTAAAAAAAATTGATATATAATATATAAATCTTTCTTTTCCCCCAAAAATTAAAAAAAATCACAATTTTCAGGACACACAGAGTGAACAACGACGCTGCTTCCCCAAATCTGAAAATTGTTAAAAATGATTCATAGATCTAAGAAGGACTGCATCTTCTCCATATCTTATATTTCTCAAGACCGATCCTTTATAGATTGAAGAACGACACATTTTTAAGTTTCATGGTTGTTCACCGATGACCTACGAAAATCCCTCAGATTTGTCATTGTTCATCAAGGATAGAATAGAAGGCTTTACTTAAGTAGATGATGTCTCAAAGTTTCATCACATTGAAAGGATTTTGTTGGTATACGGTTTATAAGGTAAATATTTTTATGTTTAGAAGTCTTAATTTATGGCATCAGTGTTTATTTCTTTAACACATTTAACTTTAGGGTTTTGATATTCTTGGGTTGTTGATACGATTTTTGTTGATTTTGTTTATGCAAAAGGAAATAAGGCAACAGAAGGTTTTTTGGCTTTATTTTTCTTATAACTTGGTTTGAGTAATTTGGTTGTTATAGTTTCAGCATATCTTTGATGTGTGTTTTTCGTGTTAATAGATCATAGATAGTGTTAATCTTTACGAGGTTAATAGAATGAAGTTGTATATAGATTGGGGTTAAGCACCATTTCATGATTCAATGTTTAGCATGGACCTTCTTTAATTGTTTTGGCTTATGTTTAAGAATGTTATTGGCTGGAATAGTGCACTATGGGATTTCTTCAATAAATATTACTAGAAAAAGAAGATAATTTTCGTTACCTTCATGTTAAATCTCTCTAAATTAGATTTTAAGTTGCATTATGATATTTCTGCTCTAGATATGCAGAATCCAATATTTTATGCTTTGTGAATGATGAATTATTATGGTTGGTGTCGAAGTACCATTTCTTTCTACTACTTTGTTGAAGCATATACCTATAGTAATTTTCTATTTGATTAAAGGACTTTACCTGTAGCTCCCTCTGTGTATCTTCCGGATCTAGTCACAAATAATAGTTGCCAAGGCGGGGAGATGAACTAGTCAGCTCATCAACAAATTTTGCAAGATCAGGTCTCCAAATCATCGAAAGAAGAAGTAGTGAACAGGTGCACTCAACTGTTGCCACTGTTCTCTTTCTTTGACTACATTTCGACTGTCTTTCATTATCATCTTTAAAACTTTAAGCGATTTATTTCTTGTACAGGTAATTTGTTAATGATCTTTGGTGGTAAGTGAATTTCTTGTTGGTGGAGTTAATACTGTTCAGTGCAAATGCATGTCACGACCCAAATCGGGCCGCGACTGGCACCCACATTTTACCCTCCTATGTGAGCGAACCAACCAATCTAAACCTTAACATTTCAATATAGTATCAACAGAAAGTAATGCGGAAGACTTACTCATTAATAAAATCAATAACTATAATTATCCCCAAAATCTGGAAGTCATCACCACAAGAACATCTATGATCAAATGACTAAACTAAGAGTATTCTAAAAGCTAAAAATACATAAGAAGCTAGTCCATGCCGGAAGTTCAAGGCATCAAGACTTGAAGAAGAAAATCCAGTCCAAGCTAGAAGCATTAGCTCACCCTAAATTTCCGATGTAGTAAGACTGGCTTGACTTACTGTTGAGTCGAAGACGACGGCACGTTTGCTGCACTCCACAAATAAACAAGAAGAAAACATAAAAGTAGGGGTCAGTACAAAACACGGGTACTGAGTAGATATCATCGGCCAACTCAAAATAGAAAACAGTATATATTAAGCAATATTATAAAATCAACTAATATCCTTAGCATGCAGCATTTACAGTTACCATAATCCTTGGTTACAACACCAAGCACATCAATGAGGACTCACGCCTCCTCCTCATACTCATTTGGGAATTAGGTTCATTAGATTTGAATATATTATCATCTTTCAAGATTCATTATCTTTATTTCCCCTCGTGTCGGTACGTGACACTCCGCTCCTCATATACTATCCTGGTGTCGGAACGTGACACTCCGATCCTCATTCTATCCTGGTGTCGGAACGTGACACCCGATCCATATTCTATCCTGGTACCAGAACGTGGCACCCGATCCATATATTATCCTGGTGTCGGAGCGTGACACCCGATCCATATACTATCCTGGTGTCGAAACGTGACATTCCGATCCTCATATTCTATCCTGGTACCGGAACGTGGCACCCGATCCATATACTATCCTGGTGTCGGAACGTGACACTCCGATCCTCATATACTATCCTGGTACCGGAACGTGGCACCCGATCCCCTAATCTCACTACTTTCGTTCATCAAGCCTTCTTTTATACCAAGGCATCTTCATTAACAAAGTAGATTAGGGTTTCTTTTCAAGATTCAGGATTCAATAGTTTCATCATGCTTATTATATCATAATTACATAATCACATCATTCATGCAAGCATACAATTAAGCATATAGAAGGGTTTACAATACTACTAACACATATCATTCACTATTGAGAGTTTACTACGAATAGCATGAAAACCATAACCTACCTCCACCGAAGATTAGTGATCAAGCAAGAAAATTCCCCAAAGCTTGTGTTTTCTCTCTTCCTCGTTTGATCGATCCTCTCTCTCTCTCTTGTTCTTTCTATTTTCTTTATTCATACCCTCTTTCTTTTACCCTAATTAGTATATAATTAAGAATAAAAGATGACCATAATACCCCACTAATTAACTTAAGGTTAACTCTTTTAACCCCCAAGTAATTAGACTTATTAACATTAACCCTCTGACTTTATAATTAAAGTAGGAATAGTCCAAAACGTCCCTTAAAACGTGTAAAGAAATCCGACCCGAACTTGGATTTCGCAGTCTGTGACGGCCCATCGCGCCTGCGACGGTCCGTCCTGCTGCCCGTCACAGAGTTCAGAGACTCAATTTCTCTGAAGAGTCTGTGACGGTCCGTCACACCTGTGACGCTCCGCCCTGCCATTCCTTCACGAAGTTCAGAGAGTCGATTTTCAGTACCCAATTTCAGATTTTCTAAGTGTTTTGAAACGAGACCCTGCGACGGTCCATCGTGCCCATGACGGTCCGTCGTGGGGTCCGTCGCCTCAGCCTGTTTTTCCAGAAATAGAATCTGCTACTCAATGAATAAACAGGTTGTTACAATGCATTTCGTTTCAACTTGATAAAACTTTACACATTGTAGTCTTTTTTATATGTTATCTTCTTCTTATTCTGTCACCTAGAAAGGAGCAATAGTGACATATGATACTCGTACAAATCTGTCATTTTTTCGTTCATTTACTGCAGCAGACTATGTTGCTGCACAGCGGCTTAGGGAAGACATGTTTCTTAAGCTAGCTACACTAAAGCAATCTAACCTAGTCATGAATTACTTTCACACTCCATAGTAGGCGTGTGAATCCATTAAAATAACATAATAGGCAATGGAATCCATTAAAATAAATAACATTGCATTGTTCTCCTCTGTTATAAGGAGTGATATCTATTTGCAACAATTCAAAAAAAAAATCCATGTTCTTAGTCTTCTTGAGTTCGTAGTTGTTGTGCTCGCCTTAAGTTTGGTTTAATTATTTGTTAATCACCATGAGTTTGTTTTGTCTATATCAGTTGTAGTAGTTTTCTTGTTTTTAGTTATAGGTTTTGATCTTGTCAAAGAAACTAACTCCATTGTTCCTGTGCTTGTTTTCTAAATTTAGATTGATCAGTTCTCACTCATATCAGTAGATGTAGATTTATTCAACATTGTTAGGGTCGTTTTGTTTTGTGAATGATCCCTTTTTTTCTTTTCGCCAAGATTTCCTATTCATATTTATCAAGAGAGTCTTGGACTACATGTAGAACATGGATTTTATAGATTTTGTAATAGTTGATTGGAAAAATGGATTTTCTTGTAGTTACTTACTATGACATCTTATTAGCATATGAAATACATATTTTAATAGAAACTAAGCATCATGTTTTTCATAACAATACCACTACATTGGGAAGTGGCTGGGAAATCCAAAATCAAGTGAAGATTTTTTTACTAAAGTGTATACTATAACAATATTGTAACAACTTATCCCACAAGTGATATTTGTCCGTTTTAGGACTAGTCCAACATGTCTATAAGATGTGTCTTTTTAGATGTATTTATTGATATACTCAGCATCTTTTTAGTTTTCTATTATGTGGATTTGCCTAGAGTGTCACAAAAACTATATTCTAAAATGTTATTGCTAGTTGTATTTTTCAATGAGGCGGACCTTACTGGAATGTTCCTATAGGAAGAAAAGACGGACGAATATTAATAGCTAGTGAAACAACACTGGTTCCAAAGCATACATTAAACATTTCTCAACTAAAACAAAGCTTCCATCAAAGAGGTCTCGCACTAGACAACTTGGTGGCTCTCTTAGTTCAGCATAAAAAATTATCCAAAAAATTTCACTAGTAAATTTCATAAATGGCTACTCAACTTACTTCTGATACGACTATACGTTCTCTTCGGCTCGCAGGTACTTATACTCTAGTATTTACCCATTTCTAATCATTTATGAACCACACATACAACTTCAACGCCACACGTGACATTGATCCTACACTACGTCTATCGTTTGCAGCAAGCTGTAGTGGCATATTTCACTCAAAAACAGGGCAAAAAAAGCAGGAATTAGCAATGATCCTGCACCAACAACATTTGATAATACTCATTACTGTAATACCATAGGGAGCTGCTAGTATGAATCTTGTGTGGTAGTAAGAATACCTTCTTGATAAGGAATTATAATTTTGAATAAGTGTGACCTTTTAAAATTTTGGAAGACATTTGGTTTTAATTTCTTCTTTTGCATGTTTTTTCTTTATGGTTTATTAAAATCATAGCCTTTTCAGTAGTTGTTCTTTTGTTGTATATCATAGTCTTTCTTCATGCAGATGGAATCCTCATGATGGAAGTTTATAGAGTTCTTCGACATGGTGGCTACTGGGTGCTTTCTGGCCCTCAGATCAATTGGAAGACTAATTACAAGGCCTGACAAAGCTCTATGGGGGACCTTCAAGAATAACAAAGGAAAACTGAAGAGATTGCCAAACTTCTTTGCTGGCATAAGAAATCTGAAAAGGGTGAGACTTCTATTTGGCAGAAAAGGATGGATGTCGACTCATTCTGTTCTACACAAGAATATTATGAGGCTACACTTCGTAAATCCATAGATGCATATGATGTCTGGTACGTTATAATTCTAAGTATTTCAGTTTTATATGTTGGAAATTCTTTCCTACTTAAAGCAAACGCTAGAGAGAATATGTTTCTTTCCTACCATGAGTGGCAAATTTATGCTAATGTAAACCACGTTACCAAAACTATATAAGTGCTTTTTTGAATGATGTAAAAAATTTTCCTAGGACAAATTGTGTTTCAAGAGGGTCTCAGTATGCAGAAAGATATCTAGAAGTCTCTATACTTACAGTTTTGTGATATCTGATATGGTGGATAGTTACCAGGTGAAATTACCATCCAAACATGTTGGTGCAAGGTAATTAGATGCATAATACAACATTATTTCTAATAACCTAGCCGTTTCAATTGTAGCAAAGTAATAGGATACACTCTTTCATTTCAGCTTCTACGTATATTGCAGCGCAAACTCAGTTTTGAAGATCAAGTTTCATAGATTCCATTATTTTGCTTCTATTGATCAGGTACAATAAAATTGAAGCATGCATAACACCAAGCAAAGGCAATGGTGATGATGAAGGTCTAAAATCATTCCTTGAGAGACTTTATGTTGTTCCTCCAACAATTTCTAATAGACTAGTTTCTGGAGTCTCCGTTGAGGCAAATCTAGAAGACAACAAAAAATAGAAGAAGCATGTTAGTGCTTATAAGAAAATTAACAAACATATAGACACATGAAGGTACTGTAATATCATGAACATGACTTCTGGACTGGAGGTTTTGCTGCAGCTCTTCAATCTCCCAAGTTGTGGGTTATGAATGTTATGCCTACGATATCCGAGAAAAATATCTTGGGAGTCATATATGAACGTGGGGTTATCGGAATTTATCATGACTGGTACGAGTTTCTCTCTCCTATTCTTAATTATATACGTATGTGGTATAGTTGTGGCTTTGATAACTTTTCAAGGATTTTTTATTCATATGAATTTCAAGTAATATTGCCACTCGATTTTCTGTGTGTGATTATTAATCTTGTATTCTCAAGTCTTTGGTTTTAAATGCGAAGTACCATCTTCAGTCTTGACAATTGCACGGCCACCTGGTGAAGTTGAAGGAAGTAGTTACAACCATCTTCAGTCTTGACAATTGCATTCCAGTTTGTTTTTTAGAATAACTATCGAGAAAATACTATGGCTGGCAAATATGTATGAAGCATTGTCGGCTATGTTCAGAGAGTTGCTATGGCTATTGCACCCTCTCAGCTCTGCTCGCAGTTAACACCAAAATCTTTCCCTAGCTCACCATAAACTGTCACTAGGGGGAGATGAATTTGCAGGAGCTATAAGTATGGGTTCTAACTTTTATGGTCTTTGCAATAATAATTCATAGTTATCTGAGTTTGTACCACCAACTTGTGAATTAGTGAGTCCTGATGTATGCAGATAAATATTTTCGTGTGTGTAGCATAGTATTAATGAATGATTCTCCATTTATATTCAAAGCTGAGGCCACTCTTATTCATTTGCACCATCTATTATGAAATGTCGAACAACCCATCCCTTAACTCGCAACCTTATGTACTCTTTGGAACACTTTTAACATTTTCCCTTGTTTCTGTACTTGGTTTTATCGATATAATGTATTTCAGGAATCATACTGGTGGAGAAATGCTACAAGTGAATTCTCAAGCAATCAGTGATGATGTACGGAAGCAATTATAAAATCATATTGATTCAATAATGTGTTGCACCATCAAAATGAATGTCAGTTTTGGCATGTTGTTGTTGCAAGATGAATTGGAGGCAGAACTTGAAGAATTAGAAGAGTAGCTCCTTCAACCAGCAGCTACTATTCCTGCTGCTCCAGTCGATGTTCCTACAGGGAAGCAACCTACTCAGCCCATCTTTAGAACCGTACAGGTGAAGAAAAGAAGCTTGGTGCGTTGCAATTATAAATGGATCTTTGAGCTAGTATGACTATGATTTTTAACTAGTAACTTACTGATTAGTGAAATGTGAGGTCCTGTGTTTGAAAGGTTCCACCAAAAAAATGCAAACATGATTTGATATGAAATGTTGGACTCCTTGCTTCCATTTGCATATAGTGTATCTAGTAGTATTTACAATCATTTGGTTTAGATTACTTGGATGAAAATGCCAGTATGGAATTGCTATATATGATCATTTATTGGTTTGTGATCTTATTTGTTTTTCTGCAGGCATTATCACAGGTAGCTTACATAAAGAGACGCTCGTACGCATGTCAGAAAAATACTTAAAATGCTTTCAAATTTCTCCTTGCTATGGAAACTCATTTTTGTTGTTGTACTCATTATAAAAAATATGGATTGAGAACATTTGCAGGCTGCGTGGAACATATTATAGCTACCATAAGCAGGTAACCAATTTACTCCATATAAGTCTGCTTGGTTGCTCTCTCCGCCCTCTTCAAATTCTCTTTAACTGAAACTTGATTTATTAGCGAAAGAAAATAATAAATTGATTGTTGTAATGTTAGTTGTTCCTTCAGAAAATATATGAGAAATAATCCTCAAGCATAAGGGCTCAACTCAAAGGGCTCATCTGGACTTGTCTCTCTTTAGTTGTTGTTAATGTATTTGGTTTAAATTGAGCTAAGGTCTTGCTTCTTTTGTTTCACTATTTTTTTGCCATTTGTATAGAACATTGGCATGGTATGGAATCTGCAATCTGCAGATTTGTTGTTAATGTTTTCTGTAACTGCTGGATTTCTTGCCTCTGTATATTGTTGCAATCTGAACTTCTTACCTCTTCTATATAACTGCCAATATCTTATTTGTGTAGGGAAGTGGAGGTGATCAAATTTGAAGTGGATGATGAGTGTTTTTGAACTATTGTAAAAGTTTAAATACATATTTGATTTATTGTGTACACATTTGGAATATTGATGTATAAGTATGGGTATGTACACAACACATACTATCTTTTGGTTGTACAAAAAATATTTCTCGAAGTTTATTTGAAATATATAGCTTCAATTTAATGATTAATTAGTTCATTTTGTGTTTTAGGACACTTGTATGTATGTAAATATATTATATATATTTGTGCTACATGTAGGCTTATAAATGTTGAAGTTACACTTTGTAAGTGTTGCTCTAGGTAGATAAAAAGTTACACTTTAAAAGTGTTGCAATAGATGACCAATAAAAGGCAACACTTTTTAAGTGTGACCAATAAATCTGAAAAGGCAACGCTTTTAAGTGTAGTCTAACAAAAAATAGGTGTTGCTTATGCACGTCTTCAATGCGTGCCCTTATACCTATTTGGCTACGCTTTATAAGTGTAGCCAAAGATGGCAACATTTAAAAAGTGTTGCCTAATGTCAAAGGTTACGCTTCTTTTGGGCAGCCCCTAAAAAGTGTTGCTGAATGTCCAAAAGTGTTGCCTTTTATCAAAGGCCACACTTTTTGCTAGTTTAGGCTACACTTATGTGGTGTTGCTGTAGGCCGAAAATGGTGTAGTGAACTAGAGACAAACGCTTGTGTTTGAAGGTTTTAAAGTCATATTATGGGTTTTAAATATTTTAGGAGGATGTGGTTAAAGTTTCACGATTTTTTGAGGTAAAACACCCAAAATGTCAATGACGTTCTAAAGTTTATCCTTGAAACGACCTTGTGTGTCTTACTATGTTTCGTTGAGTTTTACGTGTTTGTTTTGGATAAAATAACGGTGGGAGGTTCTAAACTCGTATACGAACATATGTGGGTTGGAAAAGTGTTGACAAAAGTCTCCAAGGACTAACCAAGTATCCTTGACAAAGGACATATCATTGTGGACAAACTGCCAAAGGCAGTCCCACCTACGGAGACAATCGACGCCCAGTAGGCTTGATGAAGCCCCGTAGCTTGAGGAAGTCAATGGGGACTCAGGCATAGGAGTTTTTATTCAAAATAATAGCCTCTGAACCTAACCACGGACCAACAAGATGGTCTGTTGGTTGGGTGACACCGCGTGATGGGCAAGGGTTGGTGATCCTTGAAATTTGCCTAATTTACTATAAAGTGTATGGGTGAATTAGTTAATTAAACCCATGTCCAAATAAATGTTTGGGCGGTTTCCAAAGGGTATTCCAAATATTTTAATTGGGTTTATAAGTCCTAAAAACCTAGATTAATTCATTATTCCAAATCAAAACCCAAATTCTCTAAGAAACTCTCTAGAACTCCATTCAAGTCAAAACTCAATATAGAGATTGGATTGAAGATTTTGTTGGTGATTCTTTATCAAATTCATTGTCTAGAATCAATTTATGTATGGTTCTTCATTGTCTAGCATCAATTGAGGTTTTATCCTTGAAACTCTTTTCTTCAAGGACCCAAACTTCAATGTGATTTCCTAAGTCTTCCAATGATTGAATTGTCCAATTTTGATATCTATCCATGGGTTATTGCATAAAATGATTTGAATCATTATGTGTTCATTGAATTTGTGTTAATTTGATGGTCTCTATGAACCCATGTAATTCATGAACCTAGTTTTTACTATGTTGTTGGTGAGTTGATCAAGCATTAATGCTATTGAATACTTATGTAGGTTGAGTAAGGCGGTTGAATTATGTTAGAATCATGTTCCAATTTTTAGTATGCTGCCGTAAACTCATAAGTCTATGTTGACATGGTCTATTGTAAGTATTGAATTGAATTGGTTATTATGGCCATGGGTAAGGTCCTTTAAGTGTTGTATTTGATGATTTAGCTATGGATTGAACTGGTGAGAGTGGATTGGTGGTATGCTGCCCAAATTCTCTTTATTTTATGTAATGTAGGTTTTGAATTATGTTCTAATTGGTATGGTCCACTTATGGTGGCGGTGGTATGTGTTTTACTTATGAATTATGTGGCCTCGTCAGTGTTACTTCATACGCTATGATGATCATGGCATTATCAGCATTTATTAATGTATTATGATGGGTTGAGTACTTGATTTATGTGAAGTACAATTATATCTACCTACTTGTCACTAATGGGAAAGTATGTGTTCTTCTATTAACATTAGATGATCATGTTAGACTACAACTATGGCCTTAGACTCATCTTTGGCAGGATGATCTCATATTTATGTCTTTTGGATTTATTTAAATGCTATATTGTGATATGTGAAATTTAGGAGAACTTACACTGAACTCACTCTAAGCTCACTGTAATGTTATTGTAACTTTCATGTAATGTGCGTATAATCTGTAATGTCTTCTTATTGTGTTGTTTAGTGTTAAAATAGGATCGTTATGCTTATACTATAATGTTTTAATAAAAACGACGATGATTCTCATAAATGTACATTTCTCATGATTTTATGCGTTAAGTCATGCTTAGTACATGTGTTTTTACTAATTCTATATTTTTGTTTATATCTTAAGGTGTGGTTAGCAGGTGAGATATATTATTGATCAAGCTTGGAATCTAGTTATGGTTTAAGCACGGTTGAAATATCTCCTCACTTGACTTGAGGGCATAATCGTCTGAAGACTTCTTTATTTCTAAGTATTGTAAAAGATATTAGATTGTTATACGTTGATTTTATGGATCGTGTCCCACGTATTTCATAAAGTCTAAGTATAACATATATCGTGAGATAGATTTTCTAGTGTTTTGAATATGAGATATGTTTTTAGATATTTCGTGTGAAATGATTTAATTTCTCACTACTTTTCATACATATATACATATATCTCCGTGACTGTCATATCTTCTACGGTGTGCACTAGGGATGTGACACCATGTTTAGCTTGGAAATTTGGGATATTGATCCTAGAACTCGTTAAATGAAAGGTTATACAAGGATCAAGGGTTACAATACCTTAATAAAAGAAAACCCACGAAATTTCGAAAAGAAAGCACTTTGAATACATCACGTATCTTGAGCTTGGTTTCCAAAGGATTTTTTGAGAGAATCTTATTTTGGAGGGAAACGTTTGATATAAAGAATGAATTCTAGTTTGGGGTTTCATGGTTTTAACTAAATTAAAATACCCTAAATAACCAAAATAACCATCCAACAATTTATTAGAACGTGGAGTGAATTCCCCAATTCACCCCTCACCCAGCCGTGTCTCAAAAATGAACTGCAAGTTCAAGGGACGGACACCAATGACGGAGCGTCAACTAAACCACAGCTCGTCCTGGCCTGAGTCCTCTAAGTCAGAGGATCCTTCATCTTGCGTCTAAGATCCCACAACTAAGTGCAGATCTACATCCCATTTTTATGGGGAATCGTTTGGTTAAAGGGATGTCGACCATAGTCGTCAATGACACCGTTTTTACAACCTCTTGCCAAACCTTTGGGTCCTTCTCAAGGACCTTTAGTGTTGTCCTTTGGGAGTCGTACATAAATGTATTAAACCTAAACAAACATCAACATTCATTGGTATCCTTCTATCATTTTAGAATCTAAACAAGAATTCAACACAAGGCAAACATACGAAAACCACAATAGCACACAAACTACTAGTTTCCCAACGTCATGGTTGTCCTTTGACGTTTGACCTAAAACCTCTTCAAACAAAACATCATAAGTTGCAACATACCTAATAAACATGTTGTGAACTCTTTAAGCACATGTAAGACTCTAGATTATCCTAGTTCATTTAGAGGGTCCTCACAATATCCCCTACATGGGAGCATTCCTCCTATAATGACAGTGAAATTTTTTTAAAGATTTTTAATAATTTAACGACCCATATAGCATATCACAATATTCAACATACTATAACATAATATTTAATGCACAAAACATAAAAGGAACATTAACTTCATACCAATATGCACTCAATGCAACAGAAGTAAGTAATAACTTCATTCACTCTTTCCTAATGGATCTAACACATACACATTTCTTATATTCATAGGAGGGAAATCCTTCTTCTAATCATGACATGACCTTTAATTTTCATTTCATATAATACTATCAAGAGCATACATAACATCACCATGTTTAGTTATGTTCAAGGAGAAATTTACTTCTCCTTAACATACTAACATGTAATTATAAAGTTCATATACGAGCATTAAAAAAAGGTCAATTCATTTTAAGGAGAAATTCTCAACTTCTAACCAAAGGATGCTCATAATCCCTTACTTATAATGTCAAAATGGTAGATCACACCAAACACATCACAACATTTGGAAGTTATTTTATAAAATTTCAAAATCTTGTATAACAATAGTTTTCATTAACAAGTATCATTTATGAAAATTGTTACAATTCATAGGAGCGCATAAATAATATTTGCTAGAGATTCCATAACTTCTCAAAAGTTAGCCTATATAAACACTTCCCAAAAAAAATCACATAGTCGTGGAGGAAACTCATGTTTTCTTATCTAAGGAAGAAATTTAAAAAATTCCTTTTCATGTAATAAGAATCATTCAAAAAAATGTACAACATAGCGTAATCAGGACAGACATAACATATAGAGAACATGCAACTGATACTCATATGAAAGAATCTGTAAGATGAACAAGCTACTAGGAACTCTTTGGTTTCAGTCTTGAGTAAGAGTAGAAGGAAAAGATAGGGATATCAACAACCTTTACTACAACTCATCATAACCCACTTAGGGTAAACCCATTAAATACTAACTTATCTCATCCGAGAGAACTTTAGCTTACCAACCCTTCTAATCCGGACCAACATCCCCCTCTTGGGATTAAGTTTATGCAAACCCTTTTTAACATCACCTTACTCCACTGTAAAGGAGGAACCATTTCTCACTAACTATTCACTCACACTCCATTAGATGAGAATTTCATGAGATCGAAAATGACTATGTAAGTTACTTAACTTTATGTCAATCACTCATAGTGATACTCAACATAGAGAAATTTAAGGAACATAAATATAGGAACATTAAGGGAACTTACAACCTTACCATCTTGGCGCATTATCCCCTACTTGGGGTGAGATTAGTCAAATCATCATCACATGACACTCTTAAAACAGCAATGTCTAGGAAAGTCCAAGATTAAATCTCAACACTCCTCTTATATTAAGACTTTACACCATTGAGGATATCTCTCCTACACTCATATAAAGAGATTACTAACAACATTTATAGGTACCACCAAAGCACCACATTTCTCCTAGTCCATCACTTGAGAAGAACTTATAAAAATTCAAGTTGGGTTATACCTCTCAACCACATGTGGTCATAAGTTCTTCATGTCGACCAAGGTTAATACATAATTTCATCAAATTATACTACCAAACTATAAAAATGTAATTAGTTCTGGTCTTAATCCTACAATGTTCATCAACTTAGGTAGATCATCCATAGTCTTATGGTTAAATATCCTCCTAACATAGGATTATAGAAATCTCAGATTCGAACAAAGCATAATACACATCTTGGGACTCTTAAGATCCATTTACACATTTCTAGATATTTAGGTAACCATCCTCCCCTGGTAATTCCTTATGGAACTTAGAAGGGATTTTTCCTTAGAAACCTCTTTCCATTCTTCCAATACTAGAGTAAGTTAACTTCAAAACAATTTCAACCCTTATCATCACTTTTGGTGGAATCTTCAGACCAACCATGCCCAAGTATAATATAAGCACTCTTCTCAAATGATCTTACTCAATATCATTCTTAAAAGACTACAAACCTCTTTAAAGGTGGTCAATATCTATCCTTTTCTTCTCCCATGAACTAAGGGGTAGATAAATCCCTCTATGACAACCTTAGAGAAAAACATAATCCCAACTTACGGAATAAAATCCCTCCTTCCATTTCCCCACTCTTAGGGCAGGTGCATAAGGGAATTAATCCATATGTCATAGGTCGTCTTCCATTAACTAGCATACTTCACAATTACCTTTCAAGGTTAAAAGAGTACGCCTATATAAGGTATCCAATCTAACACATGGAGAATTATGAAGCATTACTCATATAAAAAAGAGCCACTTTCAACTTTCACTATTTACCACATTCCCACAAAACTATTCAAGCCTATACCATAACCTTTTACTATTATTGCACATAACCATAAAGTAACTCATAATTCCAAAAAGGACTTGACTAAACCATAACAACTCTTAACATACTAATACAACATCTGAGCATAATACCTTAGATCTCATCAGTCATATATAGCAAAAAAATTGAATCAAATCAAAATCATCCAAATCCACCTTCACATATACTTATCTAGTCACAATAACAATAATAAGCATCAAAACTCACCTTTTTCTACCTCAAGCGATGTAACATAACCCCTCCCGAGTAATCACATCCAAAAGACCAGTGAATAATTGTAATAAAATAGAAATCATATAGAGTTAATCTTTATGGAATGACACAAGAGTAATGAAAAAAGGGAAACTTCTATAGTGCTATAACCTCTCCCTCATAGACATGTCAAGAGTCATACTGATGAACAAGACTCTACTAGATGTGGCATGATGATACTTTGGACCCTAAAGCAACTTTTTAATTTCCCATGCTCCAATACCAAGTTTACCATAAATAGGGAGCACCACTAAGTTGTAACCGGCGTCATCGACCTCTCGAAAATCTTTGACAAGCATCTTAGAATTCATTCATCGTATTTGCATAGAATTAGAGGAAAATTTTAAAAACTTTTCATAGTGTAAGACAATGCTAAAACATCACCTAATTTAAAAACCATAAGTACATAGTTAAGGCGCTAAGTCTATTCTTGCACCCTTAATCACGACATCAATAGAATAGAATAAGGACATGACCCTTAACAACATAAATGAATATTATATACTCGCAATACATCAATAGAATAGAATAGGTACATGACCTTTAACAACATAAATGAATATTCTATATTATTTCATGAACTTAATTTAAACTCTTGACATGAAGGCCCTTCAATCATCAAGGACACACTTGAACTTGAGAATACCTGTCCAAACCTGTTATTCTAGGAAAGATCCTCTATCCATCACAACCTACATTTTCTGTAGAAAGAGGAAGAGAAATGATATTAGTACAAGAATACGCTAAGTATGATAACCATGCAAAAACATGATTTGAAGAGGACATTTCGTGAGAAACCAAGCATCATGTCATGTAGGGAAACTTCATGAATATTTTGATACAATAAGCACAACATAGTTCACGTACATTATATATACATGTAATTTAATTCACAACAAAACATAAAGCCATTTATCACATTATGACACATTCAATATCTCCATTACATTACCTTTCCATTGGTATCTTAACTCCTTACCTAAAGCAACCCTTAAGTACTTACTGCAGTGCATTAATAGTGTCTTATTCCACCATTCTTACCATAGTATCACCTTAAGGTAACCAAGGTGAACATTCATAAAAAGTTTATTAACTTTAGGACATACATTGAGAATGACATAACATATCATTAAACACAATTACATAAGATAATCCCATGTCACACTAGCGCAATGTGCAAGCAGCATCCCATAATACTACTCAAGCCCAGTATTCCTATGATGTCACCCTAGACTAGGCACATCATATTTAATAAGATACACCACATGCACTTAACCTTATACATAAGTCCCACATACTGCATAGACCATAATATAAGGAATCATTCATTTAATACCTCATAGTCATAATCAATTTAGTCTTTATGCACATCTAAAGACAACATAAATGATCTTACTGTTAATATCACATTAATGAAACAATAATAAACATTGTATATTTAGAGTTCATTTCATCAATACATCATAACACGTTACTCATAAACCCAATCTAAGACTACTAGTCCAATGTATATGTGAAGCCCCATAACATCACACCTACCATATAAACCAAAAAGGTTATCACAAGCATTTTTTTAACACCATACATTGACATGACAAGCATAGATAACAACATGCATACTAAGTAAGACCTTAATCATGTAGAAAAAATAAAATCAACACTATGCATATCACTAAAAAAGTATGTTAAAACCATACTGTCATGCATAAGATACATTTATACATATAGATATAGAACTTACCCTGGAATTTGGTTCAAGAGATACTTGTGCAATGTATAGGTAATGTCACATTCTTCTACATCCATTGTTGATGTTACATTCGGGAAACTTTGCCTTACTCGACATTAAACCATGTGTACTAAACACATAATCAGTGTCAGCCTCTCACACAGAAAGGAGGACATTCTTCTTTCAAAGGTAGGACATATAAATAATCATAGAATCAAGCTAGATCACATGCATATAGATAAGGATCTTGGAGGCTTTTATTGGAAACCCTCTTTATATGAACAAGTATTGTAGTTTTCGCCTCATGAGAACATCAGGTGAACCTTTCTTCCTTTGAGAAGGAGCTCCTCTCATTTCCAAGTTCATTCGGTTCTAAGCTAACTTACCCTTAAACCTCATCATTTAAAGGATTAATGCATTTTATTATACTTGGTGTATTATTTTTACTAACCCCTCTCTCTTTTCCTATTACAAGTGTAGGTTCAAGCTAATTGGTTTGTTTCTACATTCATGAATTAAATTTGGACTTCTTATTTCCTAGTGTTGTGGTAGGTCCTCAATGATCCAAGACTAATGCACTTGATTCCAGTTTATGATTTCTCTATTGATGTAATAGACTAAGTAATCTTTTCATATGCATTTTTGTGCTAAAAGACTCTTGTGTGTAGAATACTAACGACAATATTTTAAAGACTTTATGTTGAACTCATATCAATAGATTGTGTATGTGTTACAATGATATTAGATTCTTACTATTTTGCTTTATAAAAAGGATGTTTGAACTTCTTTTGTGAAAAATTGGAAATTCATGTCGACCAAGGTTACTACATAATTTCATCAAATTATACTACCAAACTATAAAAAAAATAATTAGGTGTGCTCTTAATCCTACAAGGTTCATAAACTTAGGTAGATCATCTATAGTCTTTCGGTTAAATATCCCCCCAACATAGGATTATAGAAATCTTTGATTCTAACAAAGCATAACACACATGTTGGAACTCTTAATATCCATAACCACATTTCTAGAGATTTAGGTAACAATCCTTCCTAGGTAATTCCTTAGGGAACTTAGAAGAGATTTCTCCTTTGAAACCTCTTTTTTTTTCTTCAAATACTAGAGCAAGTTAACTTAAAAACAATTTCAACCCTTATAATAACTTTGGTGGAATCTTCAAACCTACCATGCCCAAGTATAATATAAGCACTCTTCTCAAATGATCTTACCCAATATCATTCATAAAAGACAACTAACCTCTTTTAAGGTGGTCAATATCTTTCCTTTTCTTCTCCCACGAATTAAGGGGTACATAAATCCTTCTATGTAAACCTTAGGGAAAGACATAATCCCAACATACAGAATAAAATCCCTCCTTCCATTTACCCACTCTTAGGATAGGTTCATAAGGGAATTAATCAATCAATCATAGATCTTTTACATACCCGCCAAGTTTATCAACTTTTTGGAAAATGATAAAAAGAAAGATACCCCTATTGTCACTCAAAAAAACGCTCCCTAATGAACTTGACACTCAGTGGGTTTCTACCAGCAAAGAAAAAACTAATAATCTAAATAAGGAATTTTTAAATCGACTTGAAATTCTAGACAAGGAATCTCTTTCTCTGGATATACTCGAAACAAGGACTCCACCCATTAACTAGCATAATTCATAATTACCTTTCAAGGTTAAAAGAGTACGCCTATATAAGGCATCCAATCTAACAAATGGAGAACTATGAAGCATTACTCAAATTAAAAAGAGCAACATTCAACTTTCTCTATTTACCACATTCCACGAAAATATTAAAGACTATACAATAACTTTCTACTATCATTGTACATAACCATAAAATAACTCATAGTTCCAAAAAAGACTTCACTCGACCATAACAACTTTTAACATACTAGAACTAAATCACAAAATAATACCTCAAATCTCATTGGTCAATATAGCAACAAACTGAATCACATCAAAATCTACAAATCCACCTTCACATATACTCATCTTGTCTAATAACAATAATAAGCATCAAAACTCACCTTTTTCTTCCTCAAGCGATGTGACATCACCCCTTCTGAGTAATCACATCTAGAAGACTAGTTGACGACAGAAATAAGATAGAGATCATATAGAGTTAACCTCTATGGAACGACACAAGAGTAATGAAAAAGTGAAACTTCCGTAGTGCTATAACATCTTGCTTATAGATATGTCACGATTCAAACTGATGAACAAGACTGTACTAGACGTGGCATTATGATATTTTTGACCCTAAAGAAACATTTTATAACCCCATGCTCCGATACCAAATTCTTAATGAATGGGGAACACCCCTAAAATGTAACAAGCGTCGTCGACCTCTCGGAGGACTTTGACAACCTCTTAGCATCATTCATCACATTTTCATAGAATTAGCAAAAAATTCAAAACGCTTCATAGTAACACAATATTAAAACATCACTTCATTATAAATCATAAGTACCTAGTTAAGACGCTAAGACTCATCATGCCACCTTAAACACGACATCAATAGAATAGAATAGGTACACAACCCTTAACAACATAAATAAATGTTCTATACTATTTCATAAACTCAATTTAAACTCTTGACATGAAGGCCCTTCAATCATAAAGGACACACTTGAACTTGGGAAAACCTATCCAAGCTCTTTATTCTACAAAAGATCTTCTATCCATCACCACCTTCATTTTGTGTAAAAAGATGAAGAAGAATGATATTAGTATAAGAATGCACTAATTATGATAACCATATAAAAACATGATTTGAAGAGGAAATTTAGTTAGAAACCAAGCATCATGTCATGTAGAGAAACATCATGAATATTTTGATACAATAAGCACAATATAATCACATACATCATATATGCGTGGAATTCAATTCACAACAACACAAAAAGACGTCTATCACATTATGACATATTCTATATATCCATTACATTACATTTTCATTTTTATCTTAACTTCTTTACCTAAAGAAACCCTTAAGTATTCGTTACTACAATGCATGAATAGTGTCTCATTCCACCATCCATACCACAATATCACCTTAACGTCACCAAGGTGAACATTCATAGAACCTTTATTAGCTTTAGAACATACATTCAAATGGGCATAACATATCATTAAATAAAACCTTCACATAAGAATTATCACATAAAACAATCCCATGTCACACTAGCGCAATGTGCAAGTAGAATCCCATAATACTACTCATTCCAGGTGTTCTTATGATATCACCCTAGTCTAGGCACATCACATTTAATAAGATACAACACATGTAGTTAACCTTATACATAAGACCAACATACTGCATAGACCATAATATAAGAACTCATTCATTTAATACCGCATAGTCATAATCCATTTAGTCTTTATGCACATCTCAAGGCAATATAAAATCATAGACTATTAATATCACCTTAACGAAACCATAATGAACATTGTATATTTAGAGTTCATTTCATCAATGCATCAAAGACCTTACTCATAAAACCGATCTAAGTCTACTAGTATATGTGAAGCCCACAACCTCACATCTACCATGTAAACCAAAAAAATTATCATAAGCATTTCCTTTACACCATACATCGACATGACAAGCACAGATAACAACATGCATACTAAGTAAGACCTTAATCACGTAGAAACTATAAAACAAACACTATGAAATCGGTTCAACTGCTACTTGTGCAATGTATAAGTAAAGTCACATTCTTTTACTTCCATTGTTCATGTTACATTCGGGAAAATTTGCCTTACTCGATATTACACCATGTGTGCTAAACACAAAATCGGTGTCAGCCCCTCACACAGAAAGGAGGGAATCCTACTTGCTGAGGTAGGACATATAAATAACCATAGAATCTAGGTAGATAACTTGCACATAGATAAGGATATTGCAGGCTTTTATTGGAAACCCTCTTTATGATTTCTATATTGATGTAATATACTAAGTAATCTGTTCATATGCACTTTTGTTCTAAATGACTCTTGTGTCTAAAGGTCTAAGGATAATATTTGAAGACTTTATGTTGAAGTCATATCAATAGATATATGGTACAATGATATTAGATTCTTACTATTTTGCTTTATAAAAAGGATGTTTCAACTTCTATGGTGAAAAGATTGAAATTCCATGTCTACCAAGGGTTACTACATAATTTCATCAAATTATACTACCAACCCATAAAAATATAATAAGGTCTTGTCTTAATCCTTCAAGGCTCATCAACTTAGGTAGATCATCTATAGTCTTTCGATTAAATCTTCCCCCAACATAGGATTTTTGAAATCTCGGATTCTACAAATCATAACACACATATTGGGAATCTTAAGATCCATTACCATATTTCTAGAGTTTTGGTTAACTGTCCTTCCTAGGTAATTCCTCAAGGAAAAACCTTTTTTCATTTTCCAATACTAGAGAAAGATAAGTTCAAAACAATTTCAACCCTTATCATCACTTTTGGTTGAATCTTCAAACCAACGATGCATAGGTATAATATAAGATGTCACGACCAAAGTCCAGACCCCAGACAAGATCAGCGTCGTTAACCTCTCAAAGGTCGCATACAAGCCTACATACGTCATCGTTACTTCATCTAGATTAATTTTAGCAAAAAATTTGAACTTATTGTTACTTAACATTCATATAAGGCAATCTACTTAAACTAAAAAACGTTCACAATCACCCGTCTAACTTAAGATCATCAAATGAAAGAAATAGTTTTATATTACATCAGAGTGTATACTTTCCAAAATGGCACCAATACAATGTCTGAAATAAGATGAGAAAGAAACTCTAGTGGAACATACTCCACTAGCTCAAACCTATATCTAAGAAAGAATATAATGGTCAAGTGTCGTCGAAAGCATAAGGGCCTACAAAGTCTGAATGAATGCTCCACGTCTCGATAGCTGCAGCGTCGTACCATAGGTTCTAGTGTTTGCCTATGCCTGCACCTAAAGTATAAAGTTGTATGGGATTAGTACACACTTGTACTAAGTATGGGTATATAAAAGCACACACCAATGACATGCATGATTAAGAAGATCTCTCTCCTAACGATATGAATTATGGAAAGTCAACGAGTGGACTTGCCAAATATGGATTAGGAAAGTCATGCAATGAGAGTAACATGCATCATACTACTTATCATTTTGCAAACAACACATAACATACTACATATATCATATCACATAGTTCATATCATTCTTTCATATGCCATGAGAGTTTGAATTCATGGATTTGGCATTAGGACTTCCCAAAATGAGGGCTCAACATATGGGACCTCAACTAGAGAGCCTTGTTTAGCAAACACTGAATCTGCTTCATTCATTCATACGTACTTCACTTTCATTCTTTCATGTACTAGTGCAAACACCAGTCATAGATACGATGTAGTTTAAGACTCTCATCGGGTTCGTTGTCCAATTACCAAGAATAACCTAGTGTCATTACTTAAGTCTAGCTTACCTCTTGATTATCCTATCCTTACACCTTTGATATCGTTCATTTCATTATGTGTATTCTTTGAGGCTGACCTCATTCTTTCTTTCGGAAGCTTAACCTCAACCGACATAGATCATGCGAGCATCATGAAATCCATTGTGTAATCCCCACAACAAAATGAGGTTGAATCACCCACCAAAGTTAACAAAAACATGCTAGCGTATATAGGGAATGGAACCGTGCTAGATCCCTATATTGGCAATATAGGTTCAAAGACTAGGAGATATAAAGAGAACCATACCCGGTAGGCCGGACAGTCTCATCTCATGAGAGTGACGTGAACCTCGGCCCTTTCGAAGGGAAGGCATCCCCTCTCATAGCTAGCCTATCTGTGCTCAGTATAATGTTCCATTACCTTCAACTCATACATCATGGAAGCTGGCTTCTAGCATGAGGACATCATAGCTAATAAGATGATTTATCATCTCATCATTAGTATTAAGTATGCATTAACTTCAATAGTTTCATTAGAGTGTTCATAGAGACTGGTCTCTTCATTAGCTTTACACTCTCATAGGTGAGTATGTTTTGTTAACATTTACTTAGGCTCATTTGAGATTGCTCTCATCTTTCACATTAGCCTCTTATCATATTGAAACCTTATTCATTAACTTTAACACATTTGCTTTTTATAATTACTCTCCCCTTCACTTGAATGTATATTTCATCATATGCCAATGCACTTGGCCATTTGGTGTGTTTCACACTTTTACTTAACACTTCTAGGGTTACATCATTTATCTCACATACATCTTAGGCTCAATTACTTCTAAACGTATACTAGACATATGAGTCCACGCATACAAGCCATGAGGCTTCATTCATAGTTTGTCTCAGTGATTCATCTTTACCCAAGATTATGTGGAACAAGACTTATGCATCTTGTAGATATGGCAAGATATTGATTTCAATCTGTAGAGGCAACATTTATTGAAAATTGGTTTAAGTATGACTTATCTCTCAATAAGGAATTGGGCAAGGGACCTGATTTTGAATCCTCTGAACAACACTTAATCTTATTTAAACTTGATAATTGCATTTTAAGATTTGGGAGACCCTAGTTCGATTCCCATCATCCCCATAATATTTCGTTCTTGTTGTCCTCTCCTTTTTCGTTTAAGGCAAGGAGTTTGTGGGTTCAATTCCCCACAAAGTTATTATTATTCTTTTAATTTATCGCTTAACTTTATCATCCATCCAAGAGATTGTGGGCTCAATCCCCACTCTACACATTTACTTTCTCCTTTATTTTTCTCCTAACTCTCTAATCCATTCAAGAGGTTGTGGGTTCGAATCCCCACAGCCTCTCCTTATTTTAATTTACATTTTCTCCTTACCTTCTCATTCTTCCAAGAGGTTGTGGGTACGAATCCCACATACCTTATTTTTATTATTTCTTTATTTCGTTCTTGTCCTTTCTCCTTCATCCGTCCAAGAGGTTGTGGGTTCGAACCCCACATGCCTCACTTCATTTTCTTTCATTTTCCCCGTAACTTTTCACTAGAGCATTACCCCATTTCGAATCCCACTTACCACATTTTATTATTTAATTTTTTTATGACATGTATATAGTGAGGTCTTGGGTTGAATCCCCACTGACCTCAAGCATTAAAAAATAATTGTTGAACGTGAATTGTTGACAGTAAGCTGCCCAAAATCAAATTTCCAGAATGCTGGGAATTTGTTAAGCCTCTTTGCATTACATTTTCTAAACCTTTAGATGTTAGATTTAGGATTAATTTTTGTGTAACATATAGTGCATCTTTAGGTGAGTTTTCTTGGTTATTTTCGAGAATTTAATCAACTTTTAGCAGTCCATTTTCTCACCCTCTTTCATAGTAAACATCAAGACATTTTGAGTAGTTTTTCGGGAGATCTTTAGGTGCATTTTCAAGGTTACTTTCAATAAAGAATTATCATTAAATTAAGCAAATTTGAACTCATATCAATATCTACAACACTTTAACATGTAAAAATCCAGGCTTCTAACCATGGATAACTCACGACACACACATGCACAGTCCAGTTAACGTAATTCACTTTTTTGAAACATAACTTTTATTTCTCACATAATTTTCGAATACACATTCAAACAAATAATCAAAACCATTCCTAAAATCATCTACCAGAAGTCATACTAACGCATACTTTAAATCTTTGAAAGGATATAATGACAGGGGCATGCAACGGAGACAACCTTAGTCTTGTTTTATTGGAATAAAGCTAAACATAGGGGTCTCTTTGGAAAGGGACAAAGAGAGAAGAAAACACATACCTTCATGTCGTTCAAAACATGTTTAAATGCTTCCAATTTACAACAATACGAAGCCTCACCACAGAATTTCAAGCACAATCCCGTCAAGAACTTTGTTTTTGCTTTACGTTTTTATTCAAACTTTTCTTTTGAGTTTTTTTTAGCGTTCAAGTTCTAGATGAAATTGATAATTTTTTTGTTCTGTTCTATTAGAAAAAATCAGATGTTCATGTGAGATGAGAGTAGAGAGAAACATGAGTTTGAGTGGATTAAGATAAGGAGAGTTAGGTGGAGACTTAGTCAAACTAGGAATCCTCATTATTTTTTTTAATTATTATGAATATTATTATTATTATTAGTATTATTATTATTATTATTATTATTATTATTATTATTATTATTATTATTATTATTAGTTATTAAAAATATCATTTTCCTTTAATTAAATCAGCGAATTAAATATTAATTAATTTAACTGATTCAGTAAATACAATAAATCAATTAAATCATTTCTTCTTCCTAGGTTCGAACCTAGGTGGAGCAAGATTTTGCTCAAAAGAAAATTTCGGCCCTTTCTCCCCAAAATGACCCTCCACTATATTAAATAATTAATTAAATAAATATTTAGGGTAATTACAATACTACCCTTAGCCTGGAACAGACCATTTTACCCTAAGACCCTCCAAACTTAAGATTTCCCCTTTTTAAGTCTGGTAAAGACTCATCTAGGGTAAATCATTATATTCAATCGCCCTACATGGCTGGACCCAACCTTTCCAGCTCAACTAACTCACCAAATTAGTTGGCTTGGCTGTTGCAAAGGTTCAGAGGTCTGGTTCTATTTACGGTTGTTACATTATCCGCCCCTTAGAAACATTCGTTCCCGAATGACACTACACATCATTTTAAAATAAAGTGGATGATTTTCGAAAATATTTTAACATACTTGAGGCATTGCTCTTTGTGAATTTCCGTTTTACACTTACTCTGGATAATATATATTAATCAAGCTTATCTGAAGCTTCATATTTGAGATTGAGGATATTCCTTCTCAATCTCACTTAACTTGATGCACCTCACAACTCATGCAACAAAAAAGTCATGTCCGCGCTATACAAGAACAACAACATGACATGCAATCATGGATTCACTTTAACTCACATAGTACAATTATTGCACATACAATTTTTGGACTTACAACACCAAGTCGACTATTCCACTAAAACTTAGAGTTTCTTAAACAAAACCAGCATTAGGAGGAGTATATCTAACCACTTTAATAACATCTTGTTGAACTTAAGATTTGAAATTATATGGCTTTGTTGGATTAGTCCACGCCCTGCCCATTTATAACCTATCTCATTTGGAAAGAGAAACCTCACTACCCTGGTTTGGTAGTCTTTGGTAGAATAACACTTATGGAGAAAATCCATACCTAAGCTATACAATGCTTTTTATTAGCGAATATGTTATTTACATATTAGTAGGTTAGTTCACATCCTTGAAAACTACTAGAAGTTTCGCATTAATAGACTAAGGAACTCTTTCCTAAACTAGTCTCATCAAAGCATACAACATAAATAAACACATGAATCAACAACAAACATGATGACTCCAACATATTAACTTCATACTAGTGCATAAAACCATACAGATGAAAAACTAATTTAGGCTACGCAACAAAGAAATCACCAGAGGTGTCTTCCCCCACACTCCTAGACTTGAGTGCGAAGAATCGTTGCCCCGTTGGAGCCACTTCACTTGGAACATTCGGCTAAACTTTCTCGTTCCCTTTTTATCGACCTCTCATATAAGGACAATTCTTAATCATGTGACCCGGTTAGCTACAAATGTAACAAGAGTTAGAGCCCCCCCATACACTCTCCTCCATGAAGTTTGCCACACTTCCTACAAGGTGGCCTCTCGTGAGGTGTATCTACTTCACTGTTTCTTTTAACTCTAGGCTCGGAATCCCTATCATAGCGACCCTCTGAAGAACTTGAATCACCTTGACGGGAGAGTTCCTTTTTAAACCTGGGCTTATCCCTTATTTAAGTATTACTCTTCCTTGAAAAATTCTTCTCGGCTTGCGTTTACTTGTTCCCTGCCCTACTATGCTTCCTCTTTCTGCTTTCTTACACTTTTTGGACATGGACCATAATATTGGAAAGTACCATGCTGGCATGTATCATGGATAACCTTTACTCCTCCTCAAGATTCTTTACTATCTTAGATCTTGTGTAAATGGGAGGATTTATCCTTGTGAAGTCCCTTAACCTACAAGCCATGGTGCTGGAAGGTGGGTTGTACCTTGGAACAACTTGTTGCTCTGCTGGGGCTGTTATAGCCTGAGCTTTTTAGATGATGGCTTGGGCCATCTGTACCAGGGCTATCCTTACTTCTCCATCTCTCAACCCAGCTGAGTTAACTGGCATTTACATTTCAGCAGCTGGGGCCTGGGGATGAACTTGGTTTCCCCCAGCAGCTGCTTCTCCTCTTTCCTGCCCAGCATCCCTCCTTGTGTTCATTTTGTGAAAAAGCGGAAATGATATTAGATAAGCTCATATCACCAAGGAATCAAACATTAGTGGAGGCACAATAAGATCATAAGAAGGGAATTTTCCTACGCATCATGCAGTCTATAATTCAAGATAATGGTGCACCTTACTACCTTGACTTAGAAACTACTCAATGTGATTGATGTGAAATTAGTACCCTCGGAATTCACCTAACGCTCAGATACCAACTTTGTCATGACCGGAGTCTAGAACCCAGATGAGACCGGCATCGTTGACCTCTCAGAGGTCACAGACAAGCCTACACACATCATCATTACTTCATCGAGGTTAAAATAGCGGAAAACTTGAACTTTTTGTTATAAGGAATTCTACTTGAACTCATAAACGTTCACAATCAAGTATAATATTAAGATCATCAAATGAAATAAATTGTTCCATACTGCATTAAGTGTATACATGCCAAAATGGCACCAATACAATGTCTTGAATAAGATGACAAAGAAACGCTAGTGGAACATACTCCACTAGCTTTAACCTATATCAAAGCTAGAATATAATGGGAAAGCATCCTCGAAAGCATGAGGCCTACCAAGTCTGAATGAATGCTCCACGTCCGGATAGCTGCAATATCCTATTGTAAGCTCTAGCATCCTCCTATGCCTGCACATAAAAGTATAGAGTTTTATGGGATTAGTACACACTTGTCCTCAGTATGGGTATATGCAAGCACACACCAAGGACATGCATGATTAGGAAGATCTCTCTCCTAACGATATGACTTATGGAAAGTCAAGTCACTGGACTTGCCAAATTTGGATTAGGAAAGTCATGCCATTAGAGTAACATGCATCATCATACTTATCATTTTGCAAACAACACATAACATATTGCACATATCATATCACATACTTCATATCATTCTTTCATATTCCATGAGACCTTGGAATCATGGACATGACATTAGGACATCCCAAAATGAGGGCTCAACATATGGGACCTCAACTAGGGAGCCTTCTTTAGCAAACACAGAGTCTGCTTCATTCATTTATACGTACTGAATTATCATTCTTTCATATACTAGTGCAAAAACTATTCATACCTATGATGTAGTTTAAGACTCTCATCGGGTTCGCAGTGCAATGACCAAGGATGACCTAGTGTCATTACGTAAGTCTAGCTCACCTTTTGATTATCCTATCCTAATACCTTTGGTATCGTTCATTTCAATATGTGTATTCTTTGACGCTGGCCTCATTCTTTCTTTTGGAACATTAACCTCAAACGACATAGATCATATGAGCATCATTAAATCCAGTGTGTAACCCACACCGAAAAGAGGTGGAATCACCAATTAAAGTGAACCAAAACATACTAGCGTATCCCTGCTAGATCTCTATATTGGCAGTATAGGTTCAAAAAGTAGGAGATATAAAGAGACCCATACACGACATGTCGGACAGTATCATCTCATTAGATTTGCGTAAACCTCCTCCCTTCCCGAATTAAGGCATCACTGCTCATAGCTAGCCTATGACGCTAAGTATAAAGTTCCATTACATTCAACTCATACATCATGGAAGATGGTTTCCAGCATGAGGATATTGTAGCTCATTAGATGATTTCTCATCTCATCATTAGTATTAAGTATGTATAACTTCAATACTTTAATTAGAGTGTTCATTGAGACCGGTCTCTTCATTAGCTTTAAACTCTCATAGGTGAGGACGTTTTTGTAACATTTACTAAGGCTCATTTAAGATTGATCTCATCTTTTACACTAGCCTATTATCATATTGTCATCTCATTCATTAACTTTAACACATTTGCTTTTTATAATTGCTCACCCTTTCACGTGAATGTTCATTTCATCATATACCAATGCACTTGGCCATTTAGTGTGTTTCACACTCTTACTTAAACGTACTAGGATTACATATTTTTTCTCACATACATATTAGTCTCACTTAATTCTAAATGTATGCTAGACATATGACTACACACAGACAAGCCATGAGGCTTTATTCATAGTTTGTCTAAGTGATTCATGTTTACCCAAGATTATGTGGTACAAGACTTATGCATCTTCTAGATAGATATGCCAAGATATTCATTTAAATCTATATAGGATGCATTCATTAAATATTTGTTTACGTATGATTATAGTGTCAATATGGAATTGGCAAGGGAACCCGATTTCGCATCCCTTGAACAACACTTAATTTTATTTAAAACATGATAATTGCATTTTTCAGATTTGGGAGACTCTAGTTAGATTCCCATCAACCCCATAATATTTCTCTCTTGTTCTCCACTCATTTTTCGTTTTAAGGCAAGAGTTTGTGTGTTTAATCCCCCACAATCTCATTATTTTTCTTTTAATTTATTTCTTAACTTTCTCACCTATCCAATAGGTTGTGGGTTCAATCTGCACTCTCCACATTTATTTTCTCCTTTATTTTTCTCCTAACTCTCTCATCGATTCAAGAGGTTGTGGGTTCAATCGCCACTCTCCACATTTTATTTTCTCCTTTATTTTTCTCCTAACTCTCTCATCCATTCAAGTGATTGTGGGTTTGAATCCCCACAGCCTCACCTTATTTTAATTTACATTTTCTCCTTACCTACTCATTTTGCCAAAAGGTTGTGGGTTCGGATCCCACATACCTCATTTTTATTATTTCTTTATTTCATTCTTCTCCTCTCTCCTTCATCCGTTCAAGAGGTTCTGGGTTCAAATCCCACAAGCCTCACTTCATTTTCTTTCATTTTCCCCTAACTTTTCGCTTGAGCATTACCCCATTTTGAATTCCCCTTACCACATTTTATTATTTAATTTTTTAATGACATGTGTCTTGTGTTTAACCCCCACAAACTTCAAGCTTTAAAAGAATATTTTTGAACGTGAATTGTTTACAGTAAGCTGCCCAAAAAAAAATTTCAATAATGCTGGAAATTTGTTCATCCTCTTTTCATTTCATTTTGTCAACTTTTAGATGTTAGATTTAGGATAAATTTTTGTGTAACATCTAGTGCATCATTAGGTGAGTTTTCATGGTTATATTTGAGAATTTAATCATATTTTTACAGTACATTTTCTCACCCTCTTTCAAGTTAAACATCAAGACATTTCGAGTAGTTTTGAGGGAGATCTTTAGGTGCATTTTCAAGGTTACTTTCAATCAAGAATTATCATTCAATTCAGAAACTTTGAACTTATATGAACATTAAGTTTTTTACATATTCATATACGTAAAATACAATATTTTAACATTTAAACATCTAGGCGTTAAACCATGCCTAACTACGGCACACACAGGCACACTCAACTTAACGTATTTCACTTTTTCGAAACACATCTTTCGTTTCTCACATAATTTTTTAATACACATTTAGACATGTAATAAAAAAAAGCCCTAAAATCATCTATAAGAATTCATACCAACGCATACTTTAAATATTTCAATGGATCTAATGACAGGAGCATGCAACGGGGATAACCTTACTCTTTTCGACTGGAATTAAGCCAAACTTAGGGGTCTCTTGGGAAAGGGACCAAGAGAGAAGAAAAACCATACCATAATGTTGTTTAAAACTTGTTTAAATGCTTCCAAAAGTACCATGAAACAAAGCCTCACCACCGAAAGTTCAAGCACAATCCCGTCAACAACTTTGTTTTTGATTTTCGTTTTTAGACTAACTTTTCTTCTGAGTTTTTTTTAGTGTTCAAGTTCTAGATGAACTTTATATTTTTGTTGTTTTGTTCTTTTAGAGAAAATCAGACATTCAAGTGAGATTAGAGTAGAGAGGAACGTGAGTTTGAGTGGATTAGGATTAGGAGAGTTAGGTGGAGAGTTAGTCAAACTATGACTCCTTATTTATTTATTATTATTATTATTATTATTATTATTATTATTATTATTATTATTATTATTATTGATAAAAAAACAGATTTTCCTTTAATTAAATCAGAAAATTAAATATTAACTAATTTAAGTAATTCACTAAATACAATAAATCAATTAAATCATTGCTTCCACCTAGGTTCAAACCCGGGTGGAGCAAGATTTTGCATAAAGGACAATTTCGGACCTTTCTCCCAAAAATGCCCTTCCACTATATTACGAAATTAATTAATTAAATATTTAGGGTAATTACAATACCACCCTATGTTGGAAAAAGACCATTTTACCCCTAGAGCCTCCAGACTTACGATTTCCCCTTGTTAAGTTCAGTAAAGACTCATCCGGGTAAACCATCATATTCGGGTGCCCTATATAGATGTACCCAACCTTTCCTAGCTCAACTAACTCACCAAGTTAGTTGACATGGCTGTTTCAGAGGTTCACAGATCTGGTTCTACGCGCATCAATCCGTGTGAACCCGGTCTAATCGTAGGAATTGTAGATACATTAAGCATTACTTAGCGTAGTTATTTTAGGGTTGTTACATAAGAACTCTTCTTCAATGATCTTACTCAAGATCATTCTTAAAAGAAAACTAACCTTTTTAAAGATTGTCAACATCTATCTTTTTCTTCTCCCATGAACTAAGGGGTACATAAATCCCTCTATGTCAACCTGAGAGCAAAACATAATACAAACTTATGGAATAAAATCCCTCCTTCCCTTTCCCCCACTCTTAGGTTAGGTTCATAATGGATCTAATCAATCAGTCATAGGTGTTCTCCCATTAAGTAGTGTACTTCACAATTACCTTAAAAGGTGGAACGATTACGCCTACATAAGGCATCCAATCTAGCACAAGGAGAACTATGAAGCATTACACATATAAAAAAAGAGCAACTTTCAACATAATACCTCATATCTCATTGGTCATGTATAGCAATAAATTGAATCACATCAAAATCTCCAAATCCACATTCACATATACTCATCTAGTCACAATAACAATAATAAGCATTAAAACTCACCCTTTTTCTTCCTCAAATGATGTAACATCACCCTTTCCGAGCAATCACATCTAAAAGACCAGTGGACAATAGAAATGAGATAGAGATCATATAGATTTAATCTCTATGGCACGACAGAAGAGTAATGAAAAAGGTGAAATTTCTATTGTGCTATAACCTCTCTCTCATAGATATTTCACGACTTAAAATGATGAACACTAGACGTAGCATTATGATACTTTGGACACTAAAGAAACTTTTTATATACCCATGCTCCGATACCAAATTCGTCATTAACGGGGAGCATTCCTAAAATGTAACAGGAGTCCTCGACCTCTCATACGTTCTTACAACCTCTTAGTATCATTCATCGCATTTTCATAGAATTAGCCGAAAATTTAAACTTTTTAGATTATAACACAATGATAAAACATCACTTTATTTAAAAACCATAAGTACATAGTTAAGACGCTAAGCCTCATCATGCCACCCTGAAGACGACATCAATAGAATAAAATATGGACACAACCGTTAAAAACATATATGAATATTCTATACTATTTCATGAACTCAATTTAAACTCTTGACATGATGACACTTGAATCATCAAGGACACACTTTTACTTGGGAATACCTATCCAAGCTCTTCATTCTAGGAAAGATCCTCTCTCCATCACCACCTAAATTTTGAGTAAAAAGATGAAGAAGAATGGTATTAGTACAAGAATGCATTAAGTATGATAAAAATACAAAAACATGATCTAAAGAGTACATTTTGTTAGAAACCATGCATCATGTCATATAGAGAAACTTCATGAACATTTTGATACGATAAGCACAAGATAGTTCACATATATCATATGTACATTTAATTCAATTTATTACAACACATATATCCATATATCACATTATCACACATTCAACATCTCCATTACATTACCTTCTCATTTTTATCTTAACTCCTTCAAATAAAGGAACCCTTAAGTATTACTTACTACAATGCATGAATAGTGTCTCATTCCAGCATCCATACCATAGTATCACCTTAAGGACACCAAGGTGCACATTCATAGAATCTTTATTAACTTTAGAACATACATTCAGATGTGCAAGTAGTATCCCAGAATACTACTCGTGCAAAGTGTTCCTATGATGTCACCCTACACTAGGCACATCAGATTCAATAAGATACAACACATCCACTTAACCTTATACATAAGTCCCACATACTGCATAGACCATAATATAAGAGCTCATTCATTAATGCCTCATAGTCATAATCCATTTAGTCTTTATGCACATCTCAAGACAACATAAAAGACCATACTATTAATATCACTTTAATGAAACAATAATCAAAATTGAATATTTAGAGTTCATTTCATCAATGCATCTTAAGATCTTACTCATAAACTCAGTCTAAATCTACTAGTGCAATGTATATGTGAAGCCCCATAACCTCACATCTACCATGTAAACCAAAAAGGTTATTACAAGGATTTCTTTTACACCATAAATCGACATCACACGTATAGATAACAACATGCATACTAAGTAAGAGCTTAATCATGTAGAAACAATAAAACCAACACTATGCATATAATTACAACAAGTATGTTAACACCATAGTGTCATGCATAAGATATATTTATACATATACATATAGAACTCACCATTGAAATCGGTCAAAGAATATATATTTATACATATACATATAGAACTTACCCTTGAAATCAGCCCAAGAGCCACTTGTGCAATGTATAGGTAAAGTCACATTATTTAACTTCCATTGTTCATGTTATATTCGGGAAACATTGGCTTACTCGACGTTACACCATGTGCGCTAAACATGGAAACGTTGTCATCCCCTCACCCAGAAAGAAGTGCATCCTACTTGCCAAGGTAGGACATATAAATCATCATAGATCAAGGTAGATCACTTGTTAGGTTTCTAAGGGGCACACAGTTAAGATTCTTAGAGGCTTTTACCGGAACCCTCTTTATTCTTACAAGCATTATTGTTTCCACCTCATAAGAATATCGGTTGAACCTCCCTTCCTTTGTGAAAGAGCTAGTTTCATTGTCAAGTTCATTTGATACTAAGCTAACTTACCCTTTAACCTCATTTTTAAAGGTTTTATGCATTTTATTATACTTAGGAATTATGTTTATTAACCCTTCTCTCTTTTCCTATTACAAGTATAGGTTCGGGCTAATTGGTTTTATTCTACATTCTCGAATAAAGTTTCGACTTCTTATTTCTATGACTTGTGGTAGGTCCTCAACGATACAAGGACTATTGCAGTTGATGCCACTTTATAATGTCTCTATTGATGTAATAGACAAAGTAATCTTTTCATATGCACTTTTATTTTAAAAGACCATTGGGTCTAGAGGGCTAAGGACAATATTTGAAGACTTTATGTTAAACTCATATCAATAGATTGTCTATATGTTACAATGATATTATATTCTTACTATTTTGCTATATAAAAAGGAAGTTTGAACTTATATAGTTAAAAGTTTGAAATTTCCTTTTCTACCAAGGGTTACTACTTACTATATAATTTCATCAAATTATACTACGAAACCATAAAAACTTAATGAGGTCTTGACTTAATCCTACAAGGTTCATCAACTTAGGTAGATCATCTATAGTCTTTCGGTTAAATATCCCCCCAACATAGGATTATAGATATCTTGGATTCTAACAAAGCATAAGACACATGTTGGGATTCTCAAGATCCATTACCACATTTCTAGAGATTTAGGTGACAATCCTTCCTAGGTAATTCCTTAGGGAACTTTGAAGAGATTTTGCCTTCGAAACCTCCTATGTTTCTTCCAATACTAGAGCAAGATAACTTCAAAACAATTTCAACCCTTATCATCAGTTTTGGTGAAATCTTCAAACTAACCATGCCCAGGTATAATATAAGTACTCTTCTCAAATTATCTTAATCAAGATCATTCTTAAAAGACAACTAACCTCTTTAAAAATGGTCAACATCTATCCTTTTCTTCTCCCATGAACTAAGGGATACATAAATCCCTCTATGTCAACCTCAGGAGAAAAACATAATCCCATCTTATGGAATAAAATCCCTCCTTCCCTTTCCCCACTTTTAGGATAGGTTCGTAAGGGAATTGATCAATCAGTAATTGGTGTTCTCACATTAACTAGCATACTTCACAATTACATTACAAGGTGGAAGGAGTACGCCTATATAAGGCATCCAATCTTACACTAGGAGACCTATAAAGCATTACTCATATAAAAAAGGGAAACTTTCAAATTTCACTATTTGCAACATTCCTACGAAAATATTAAAGCCTATACCATAACTTTCTACTATCATCGAACATAATTAAAAAATAACTCATAGTTCCAAAAAGGACTTCACTCAACCATAACAACTCTTAACATACTAGAGCTACATCATAACATAATACCTCAAATCTGATTGCTCATATATAGCAATAAATTGAATCACATCAAAATATCCAAATCCACATTCACATTTACTCATCTAGTAGAAATAATAAGCAGCAAAACACCTCTTTTTCTGCCTCAACGATGTAACATCACCCCTTCCGAGAAATCACATCTAGAAGACATGTGGACAATAGAAATAAGATAGAAATCATATAGAGTTAAGCTCTATGAAACAACACACGTGTAATGAAAAAAGAGAAACTTCTATATTGTTATAACCTCTCGCTCATAGATATGTCACTACTCACACTTATTAACAAGACACTACTAGATGATGTGTTATGATACTTTGGACCCTAAAGTAACTTTTTACAATCCTGTGCTTCGATACATAGTTTTTCATGAATGTGGAGCACCTCTGAGTTTTAATTGGCGTCGTCGACCACTCGGAGGTCTTTGACAAGACTCTTAGTATTCATTCATTGCATTTTCATAGAATTAGCAGAAAATTTAAAACTTTTCATAGTATAACACAATGCTAAAACATTTTCATTTAAAAACCATAATACATAGTTAAGACGATAAGCCTCATCCTGCCACCTTAAACAGGACATCAATTGAATAGAATACGGACACAAGCCTTACCTATATAAATGAATTTTTTGTACTATTACATGAACTCAATTTGAACTCTTGACATGAAGGCCCTTGAATCACCAAGGACACACTTGAACTTGGGAATACCAATCCATTCGCTTTATTCTAGGAAGATCCTTTATCCATAACCACCTACATTTTGTGTAAAAAGATGAAAAAGAATGGTATTAGGACAAGAATGCACAAAGTATGATAACCATGCCAAAACATGATTCGTAGAAGACATTGAGTTAGAAACCAATCATCATATCATGTAAAGTAACTTTACGAACATTTTATTACAATAAGCACAAAATAGTTCACATACATCATATATACATAGAATGCAATTCACAATAACACATTAATCCATATATAACATTATGACACATTCAATATCTCCATTACATTACCTTTACTTTTTTACCTTAACTCAATTACCTAAAGCAACCCTTAAGTATAACTTACTACAATGCATGAATAGTGTCTCATTCCACCATCCGTACCATAGTATCACCTTAAGGTCACCAAGGTGAACACTCATGGAACCTTTCGTAAATTTAGAACATACATTCCGAAAGATAAAACATATCACTAAACATAACCTTCGCGTAAGAATATACACATCAGACAATCCCATGCAGTTTCCACTTCACAAGAACATCGGGTGAACCTCTCTTTCATTGTGAAGAAGCTCCACTCATTGCCAAGTTCACTCGGTTCTAAGCTAACTTACCCTTAAACCTCATATTTTAAGGATTTTATGCATTTTACTATGCATAGTGTATTATTTGTACTAAGTCCTCTCTCTTTTCCTATTACAAGTTTAGGTTCCGGCTAATTGGTTTGCATCTAAATTCTTGAAATATGATTGGACTTCTTATTTACTAAACTTGTTATAAGTCCTCAAAGATCCATGGACTAATGAACTTGATGCAAGTTTATGATTTCTCTATTGATGTAATAGACTAAGTAATATTTTCATATGAAGTTTGTTCTAAAAGACTATTGTGACTAAAGTTCTAAGGACAATATTTGAAGACGTTATGTTGAAATCATCTCAATAGATTGTGTATATGTTACAATGATATAGATTCTTACTATTTTGTTGTATAAAAAATAAGATTGAACTTCTATTATTTAATGTTTGAAATTTTGCATAATATCCTGTTCATCATGAAAATATTATGCTAAGGGCTTGTATAAGTCCTCTTTGAGGTCAATTACGCTGGTAAGGTCTAAGGGATCCGGTCATTACATGGGGGCACATAGTTAAGGAACTAGACGGCTTTTACTAGAAACCCTCTTCATACTAACAAACATCGTAGTTTTTACCTAATGAGAACATTGGGTAAACCTCCCTTCCTTTTTGACGTTACATCCCTCATTGTCAAGTTCACTCGGTAATAAGTTAACATTTCCTTTATGAAAGAGTTTAATTTTTTGTTAAACATTAGTTTATAAGATAAGATTTAGGAGATGAACTCCTTATATAACATGTACATATGTCATAGGTTATGTGATGAGAATATCCTTTCATCAAAACTAATATCATGTGAGAATGTCCTTTCACATATTCATAAATTCCATAACATAACGTAGTGTAGAATAAAATTGAGTAAACCTTTCATGAGAGTCTCATTCACTAGATTATTATTAACATTCTTCATTCATAAATTCATGTGTGTGTACATATCCATGAAAGCCTTTCACATAAAAACCTTTAGACAACATATGTTCCACTACAAGAAAAATAGCCTCTAAAGAAGGGATATATGGTCCTTGAAAGTCAAAATATGGTCAAAAGTAGTCTTTAGGGACGGTAAAAAGCTGGTCGCCACTAGTCCTAAAATGCATCATTGCTAAAGGTCAATTGGGACGGATCAAATTAACTAGTCGCTAAAATTTTTTAAGGACAAAATTAAAGTAGGTCGCGAAAATATTTTTAGAAACTAGATATCTGGTCCCAAATAGACAACTTTTTTCTTTGAAAACTGGTCATTTTGGGTCACTAAATCCCTTTAGAGACTAGCCAAAAACTCATCCTAGATTACTCTTTAGGGACGAGCAAGTTCCTCATCCTAGATTACTTTTTCTTAACGTACAACCACAACTTCCTAGATTGTTTTTCGCGACAAGCAACACCTCGTCCTAGTTGAACCTTTAGGGACTAGAAGTTTTATCATCCGAGATTAAATTTTTAGACACAAGTAACTATCTCGTCTTAGATGAACTTCTAAAGATGAGTAGAATTTTTGGCAATAATTTTGGATCTTCCTTTCAAAAATGTATTTTGGCGTTGCTACGTTAAATCTCCATAAAAGGCTGATATTAATATAAAAATAGTTCAAAGTTAACAATATCTCGAGCAGGACAATAGTTAAATGGTTTGCAGAACATTCATAGCAAAATGATAATGGTTGTGTGTGTGTTCTAAACTGCATCCTGAGTTGTAGCTTGAAACTTCAAAAAATAACACCAAAGTACACAAAGGTCTATCCAAAAATAAAAACAATCTTTAAGAGAATAAGACGAACTGATTAAGAAAACTTTGAGATGCATTCACAAACAATCCAAATCTATATCAGAAGCACAAATTATGTAACATAAGCTAGAACAAATGGAAAAACGCTCAACCAGAAAGATTTATACTCGGTTTAGGGATAACAAGTTGTTGCGGAGGAACTACACAAGCATGATATCACTATTTCAGGGAGACACTATCAGGTTATTATTGTAACGGGAAAAGCAAACAAGGTATCGCTGTTTTCATCTTATCAGTATTCATTGTAGGAGCAAAAGAATCTCAAACTGTGTGCCTACATATGTAAAATATGAATAATAGAGAGAATGAAGGGAATAATATTTTCAACAATTCTTATGATACATGTTTTATTCTTTTCTTATAAGGAATTTAGTTTTGAAACTTGGTGCTTTTGTAGTAACTCTACATGGACATGATGAGTCTAAGAACCCAATTGTTAAAGTACGTACCTACATTGGCTACCAAGAGCTAACAGTCATATTGTCTAGCAAGCTAAAATTACAAATCAACAAACTAGTTTAGGTAGTCAAAATATAAACAAGAAAAACACTAGCCTGCACATCGAAATTAGCTCAAATCTAACTGTAATAATTCACCTGAAGGATAAAATTGATTGCGTATCAGTTATCCGATTTCTGACTGGAGAAGAACCAATACAAACAGTACACTAACTTGGAACACCTGAAACATTTCAGATGTGGTACTTATTACTAATGCTATAGCTGTTATTTTGACACATTTCTCAACAATATTTGTAACATAATTCATTTTGCACGAATTGTTTCCTATTTTATAAACAAAATCCGCTCTTTCTCAACATGTGTATCAAGATTCATAAACGACATATTATTATAAAATGTGTCATCTATTATGAACACCTTGGACATGTCCAATACCTAAACCATTTTCCATTACCAATCAAACAAACAAAAATTTTTCCAATTTGAATAATGAATCATAAAATAAAAACCTCAAGTTATAAGCATTTGTCCAATTTGATCAAATAGCCACAGACTAAGAGAAAAAAATTGCACAACCTTTAAACATGATCAATCATCTTATTTTAGTGATACTTTAAATGCTTAAATCACTATCCACAAATAGAGTTTGATATATTTTTTGCTTACTTGGTCAGCAAAAAAAAATCAGTGGTCATTCATATGACATGGGTGATGTCATATGCGGGTCATGCGATTTTTGAGCGGCAAATAACTCCTTCAGTTTTCTTATTTCTTTCAGCTCATTTTCAATGGTAGACAACCAATCATTCAACAATTTGTTTTCCTCATTCAAAGATTTCTGTTTCTCTTGAGTTCGACGTAATATTCAGATAGTAATTCAGCCTTAGAAGAAGTGCCACCTCTCATGTGCTTTGCCTTTACTCCACCCCCAAGACGAGCTATTTTATAAGTAGCAGTTGTAGTAAACTTTCCACAATAGTAAGATTGCAGAAAATTGAGATATCATTCTACTATCCCCCTGTATTATTTATGACACACGTAATGCAACAATGATCCCGCTTTTCTTTGAATGTAATATCACCAAGAGATTGTAGTTCAAAATGTTGAGCTGGATATGTGACTTAAGTGTGGTAGGTGCAGGGAGAAGTCACCTGGGCAACAAAATGCGCAAAAAAAAAAAAAACTCAGGAAAAGGGAGCATCTTAAGTTGTATCTTGCAATGGAAGCTGCTGTAAAATAGAGGGTAAGAAACATGAAGAGAGAGTGTCATTGCAGTTTTTATAAATGGGAAATTACCATTCGATTAGATTTGTTGAATACTTGTTTCAACTACTTGGATTTATTTCTTAACTAGATCAGAAGATTGAAATAGTAAATTCTCGCCAAACTTTTTCCTTTAGATGTGAACGACTTAAGTCCTCGTCCTCATCCTTTTCCAATTGACCGAGGTGCGACAAATGAGTATCTGATATTACTCTTCATAACTGATTCATCCTCATTTTCAGTCTTCAAATTAAACCTGCATATAGGGTAACGAAGAATCACTTTTTTTAACCTTCAATATGAAACACCACATGACGTCATTTTCATCAGTTCTATTTGGTTTGACATATTTTATCAGTTCCAAAACAAAATGAATATATAAATTTTTCACTTTTCAAGTTCTAACATACTGCATTCACTTTTCTCTCATACTCTTTTAGACTTTAAAGTTGTATATAGTTCACATATAATTCATGATGGATTTCTCAACTTCAACGCAACTCTCTTTATATTATCTCAAAACATTGTTTTACCAAATTGAGTTGTTAGCGCCTCTTTCAAGTAAAAGAACCAATGCAAATTAGCGGAAGCTATTACAGAAAAAAGATGATGCAAATGGCCACCAACTATAATATAGAATCTTAGCAAAAAAAAATAAAATCGGAAGCTATAACTCAAGAGGTTATCACAAAAAAAGAGAACTGATGCAAACGACTAGAACCTATAAAACTGAATCTTTCATTAAAATGATCAGCATCTATAACTCAACCAAGTATCACATAAAAGAGCTGATGCCAATTTCCGGCAATTATAAAACTTAATCTTTCTAAGAAAAACATTGGCAGCTATAACTCAAACAACATAACAACAAATCAACTTTAAAGAAACAAAAAAACTCGCAAAAGTGGATACATAACTGAGACTCGATTGAATAGAAGATATAAATTGAGTTGAGATGTTTCTAGGCCTCTGCTTTCTATGTTCTGAGAAAATATAGCTGAAAAACTACGACTTGCGCTTTCGTTTGCTGCTACAGACCAGTTCTTTCTATGTTTTGAAAAAAATACAGATTTTCTTCTGAGAGTATACACTGAGATATCCATGTAAAGACTTATCACATCCAGGTTTACCCGCTACACGTAACCGGCGTCGTCGTCTTTTTCAAGGACTAAGACTAGGTTCTTAGTTCGTGTCATTACATTCATGGGTTGAAAAATGCAAAAAATTAAAAACATTTACTTCTTGGAGGTTTACACAGGCTTCTACATACACATAATATACATATTTATAGCGAGTATATACGACCCTTCATATAGGAAGGTTACATTGCCCTCTACTTTTATTGCACGTATATATATAAAAATGTAGAAATAGTATCAACAATTAACTCGTCTCATACCATCTAAACGAATATCACAATATGGGCATAGCCCTTACATCAATTCAACAAGACCATGTATAGGTCATAAGAAAGTACAATATTCAATTAACAAGGAAGAGAATGATAGAGTTAATAAGCTCATAACAAAGTTCAAAGCTAGAAAATGGCATTTCCCTCAAGATTTGAGGACCTACCCTATTTGGATGAAAGGAATAAACCAAGCCTTCAACGATATCACATTCCAAATTCTTTAACAATTGGAACCTAAAAATTTTGGGACAAGGGAAGAAAATGGGGTTAGTACTCCACATGTACTAAGTATGAGATCTTATGCACATAGACAAGCAAAACATGCTAAAAGGGACTTTTATCAAAACATGTTATTTTACACCTTTTTGGGCTTAATGCAAAGTCAAGTAAATAATACTAATCAACCAAACATGCTTACCATCTCAACAAGTAATATTTATCCCAACACATTTAGAACCATGACTTACTACAACCCTAACGTCAAGGAATAATCTCACAAGAATGAATTAGAGTTAAACATAACACAATAAGCAAGACAACTAGTCACAAGTTCTTATCAATTCATCAAGTGGAATGACCAAGCAAAGCCTCATTACCTTACTCAATCAAGTATCCTAAACCAGAAAGATGACCAATATCCAACTTTACGTTTCATGGCATTTAGGCTTACATTTCATATTATATTATGATTATAATCCAAAGAATATTCATCAATGTACTAATCAACATATAATATCAACAATATGACATGGTCATTATATATATACATCATATATTATCATAACATAAGCATATAAGAATCTCCTCCTAAGTCTCCCCTCAAGACTAACTAGTGCAATGACTAGGTAGAGTCCCATACCCCTAACAAGATTAAGCTATACCCCTTAGGTTATCCATGTTAGAGTTCAAGTCCTTCAATTCGTTTTAACTTTTGGGAACATCTTTCCCTAACCGAAATAGACCATATGAGCAACTGTGGAATCCGGTGTTATAAAACCCTACACCAAAAGAATGCGGACTACTTGCCAAGGTAGTAACAAACATAAAACATAGCAACTACATTGATCCACTAGCTAGAATTCCTATGGGGGCAACATAGTTAAAATACTAGGAGATTTAGTTTTGGACCCATTTTAAGCACCATGCAATATGATCTCCATTCTCAAGAGTAATGTAGTGCTCCTACCTATCCTATGTGGGAATGGACACACTTCTATCTAGTTCACTCGATGCTAAACTAGAGTCCTTTTTTGAAATGTCTTTAAGCCTTTAATTATCAATCGTAACTTCATTTAGGCCAGTGGGTCTAACCCTTGTAAAATCATCATTAACAATAGCTCAATAAGAATTGTATGGGTTTAAGTCCTTTCATCATAATTCATATAAGTGAGGTTTAACACTTTAGCATTGCATAACGTTTTAAAGCACATTGATAGCTATCACCATCCTTTTAGCATATACACGTTAATAAACCTCACAACATAGTCAAGACATTTCAACTAACATAATACCACCCTATAAGCCTAATACAAGGTGTATTCTCCTTTGATTTTCTTTCCTCAAAGGGCTCCTCCGAAATGGATTTCAAAAAGTTGAGTTTCCTTATGGGTTCAATTCAATTACGAAATTGAAGTTATGGATTGAGTTTATAATGAATCTTAGGGTTATGTTAGGTAGATTTACATGTAATTCAACTTGATTATGATAATTATTGATGGTTTGGTCAAATTGATTTTAAAAATGGACTTAGAAATAGTTTTTAGACTTTATGACACCTATGTTAGGCTTTTCCATGAGTCTTGGATTTTTCAAGGTTTTACATTGTCCCCCCCCCCCCTCCTTAGGAAATTTCGTCCCTGAATGACACTAAAACTCTTTTGAAGGACTAGACCCAAGACTAGCAGCCCAACAAACCAACAATATCCATTTAACATAAATCATTTCACTTCAAAAGAGAAAATAGCAAAACGCATAATACTAGACCTAAGGCTTAAAACACTTAATCATGAGACATTTCCTTCTCACAGCACATATCAGCTCAACATACATCATATGAGTTAGTTAGAACAAAGTTCAACTTAACAATATGCTACCTATCATTTCATTAAAGACTCACCATATCAAAATGCACAACATAACTCAAAGCAAGTAAAAAATAAAATTTCATGTTTTTAATAGCAATACTACAATGACTTCACTGTAAAACATACTATAAGGTTTTCAAAAATGCCATTTTTGCAACACTTCACCAAAACAATCAAGAAACACAAATCTTGTCATATTTATAATTAAAAAGATTGGCTAACCTTATTTCTCAAAAAGATGAGCATAACGAGATTTCATATCAGCCTCGGCCTCCCATGTAGCACCCTATAGTAATTGATTTTTCCATAACACTTTTTAAAAAACTACCTCTTTATTCCTCAACTTGTTGACTTATCTATCAAGATTTTGAATCGGGACTTCCGCGTAAGAGAGGTTATACTTGACATCAAGAACCTCAATAGGAAGAATGGACTAGGGATCACTGATACACATTTTCAGCATACAAACATGGAAAAACGGATGAACCGAAACCTATTCACTAGGTAGTTTAAATTCATAGGCAACTTTACCAATCCTTTACATGATTTCATACGGACCCACACAACAAGGACTCAATTTCCCTTTCTTGACAAACCTTACCACCCCTTTCATTGGTGAAATTTTCAAATACACCTTACCACTTCTTCAAACTCCAAATCCCTTCTCTTGTTATCGGCATAAGACTTTTGCCGACTATATGCCATTTGCAATTGGTTCCTTATGATATGAACCTTTTCCAAAGTTTTATAAATAAACTCAGGACCAAGAAATGATGGATCAACCACTTAAAACCATCCAATAGAATACCTACACCTCCTACCATACAAGGATTCATAGTGACCATGGAAATAGATGAATGAAAATTGTTGTTGTAGGCAAACTCCACTAAAGGTAAATGCCTATCCCAACTCCCTTTAAAATCAATAATTAAATCTCTAAGCATATCTTCAAGGGTTTGTATTGTACACTCTACTTGACAATCAGTTTAGGGATCAAAAGCGGTGCTCAACTTTAGCGTAGTACCTAACCCTTTTTGGAACGACCTCAAAAATCTAGATGTGAATTGTGCGCCTCGATCTGATATGATGGATAAGGAATACTATAGCAGTACATGATACGCTCAAACTTACTTCTCAAATGAGAAGTAAAGCGGTCGCATCAAGTAAATAACCCAACTAGTGAGGTTGGGATCGTTCCCATGAGGAAAATAGTCTAGACTTAACTTCAACTTGTTATTACTATTAATCGGTTGATGACTTCCTTAGAAAGTAAAAACATAAAAAGGGGTTTATATCTCTAAATAAATGAAAATAAACAACGAACTTGAATGAGACACTTAACAGCTTTTAATTTTGGGTTTTAATCAATTAATCAAAGTAACTAGGGTTTACGTGTTCTCCACAGGTTCATAACTTGATAATTCTAACTATAACAATTCTTTCCTAGTATCTTGCATGCAAAGTGATAAGTTATGTATTTCGAAATCCTTGGTCCGGCATCTAGAAAATCTCACTTCGCACCTTGGTCTGGCTACGTGTGTTGCTTTCCTAACCCTTATCTTTACCTCATATTAAGCATCGTATTCGATATTTGACTAAGTTATTACCTCGTACCAATTAATACTAGCCTATTAGATAGTGTACACAAAATCTATGTTAATAATTCTTTTCCTATCATCTACCTCCTTGGTCCGAAAAGTAGCATTAAGGCGAGTTCTAACGTTGATCATCCGTTAAAAAGACTTCTAAGCGAAAGAATTATTAATACATGCAAGACACTATTCTAGAATTGTTATTTTATCTAGGGTTTATCTCATTATTTGCCTATGGTTCCCACAACCCTAGTTATGGAGTTTAGTTACTCATAGCCATAAACACAATATTCAAATATATTAAATAAGAATTCATGTACTTACTTCAATGAGAAAGAATAAAGTCTGAAAATTTGCTTGATTAATCACAAAAAATCACTTGCAAGAATCTCCAAAAATCAAACACTAATACACAAAGTCTAATAATATGATGTTTAATCTAGCAGAGTCTAACCTCAAAAACGAGGTTTTTCGAACTATTTATAAAAAAACAAAAACCTAATTAAACAAGGATTCTAATTACTGGAAATCTGCCAAAACGCGGCTGGGTCGACGGACCACGCGACGGACCGTCGTGGTCAAAACGGACCGTCGTAGACTCCGTCGTCCCATACTTGGTGCAATTTCTTCTGGTGCTTTCTTCATTCCCCTCGACGGCAAGTATGACGGACCGTCATAGGCACAACAGTCCGTCGAGGGTCTTCGTTTCAAAATACTTGAACTCTTGGAATCTGGGTACTAGGATCACTTCTATGATCTTCACGACGAACCTGCAGGACGGACCGTCATAGCCATGACAGACCGTCACAAGCTTCGTAATCCCACACTTGGTCAGACTTTCCCATCTTCCTTCTGCAGCTGCACTACGCTGCCACCTACGGACCGTCATAGGCACGACGGACCGTCATAAGCTCCGTAGGTGGTCTCTTCTGCATTTTTTTCACTCAAAATCTCCACATTCAGCTTTGGACAGATATTCTGCAAAACAAAGAGAAAATTATATCAAAATTAGCACAAAAAGGTTTTCGGACACACTAAACTTAAGAAAAAAGTATTAAATATACCGTGAAACCACGGTATATCAACACCCTCAACTTAAATTCGTTGTTTGTCCTCATGCGACGCACTATGACTCACTACACAATCTTTGTACAATAGTATTCATGTTTTATCCTTTGCAATCATTTGGCTATCAATCCTTATTAATCTCATCAAATCTATGCATGCTATCACTATTAGGCTTGAATTTTGTGGGATTCGAACATGACACAGACTCACCATGCACTAACAACTATCCTCTTCAATTTCTCACCGAGGTGTTAACAATTTCGGTATTGCAACTAGTGTCCTCACTTTAGAGCAAAATCCTCATTTTTCACACAATGATTTCAGTTTGAGTGGAAGGATTACATTTAAACACTCGCTCTCAGAACAAAGTCACACTCATTCATACTTGTTGCCATAAGCTTGCCCTTATTTTCACTGCCTTAAGTTCGCTATACAACCCTTAGGATCACGATAGGACTTTTTTTTAGCTTGTAACATAGGCTCAGAGTCAGGTAGGGTATATTTAGGTATACTTTAGTGACTTTTTGCCCTCCTTGACATATCGGCTAAACCTTCCACTTTCTATCACTTTATCTCGCCCAGTTTCTCCCATTCTTTCACCTTGCTATTTTCCCTTCTTTATTCATTCGTGTAGTCACTCTTTTCCCTCTTTTTTTTTCAATGAGTTCTTGAGTCACTTTACTTTTGTTCTTTCTCTCTCTTTGTTCTTCCAACCCCACTTTCCAGAGCATTCCTCAAAACAGCCACCCTAAACTCATGGCTTTGCCATGAGTCAAGGTACATAATACCCAAAGTCGGGTCAGGTCAGTAACGAAGGTTGTTTATGAATTAGCAGCCCTCAACTTATGCTTTTGGCATAAGCTGAGGTGCACATGTCCAAGGAGGGACCAGGGCCAACATATTGTTCCCAGAAAAGATCAGTTGTGGTGAAAAAGAAAGGTCTAATATGTCGATCGGAAGACACAAAAATTCCAGAACTACAAGGAGACGATGGGAAACTCCAAAAAACCCATAACATTTGTTTAAATGCAGCTACAGCCAGCACATCTACAACAGGACAACCTACAAAAAAGGAGTAGACTAAAATAAAATACACAAATACAAACTTGAATAAGTTATTCTCAAAACCATATACTCCTCAAAGTACCCAGAAAGATATATTCATACCACCACAAGTAAATACCTACAAAGCCAGCCTAGATTAAGATAAACAAACATATAACCACATTACCAGAATGTATATAGAAAATATATACAAAGTACAGACTTTTCTAAACAAAAACCCTAAAGCCAAAAATACGAGAAACCCTGAACAAGACTACATAACCCAACATCTACAAGGATACAATAAACTAATTGCACAACCAGGAACGAATCCAAACCTAGTAGCAACTTGCTACAATTACGGACTAATAAACACAGTATATACTATTACAGGAGACGAAGTAGCTAAAATACCTGAGCTACATAAGGCATTTCTTCAATATAAAAGAATAACAAAAGGAACTTTATTTTATATAAAGTTCTACTCAGCAACAGCAGAGATACTATATGAAGAAATTAAACCTACAATACAAGTTATTAAGATAGGTTTAACTAGAGATATGATAATACCAGAAAAAATAGATACACAAGAAGAGATACAGAAGGTGGATAACCAGATTTTTATGCAAACAAAAGGACTATTGGGATAGCTACTATATTAAATGAGTTATCAAACAACTACCTAAATGAAAATGCAATTTGGAGTTATTACAACAGAGATCATACAATGATATACTCCAATTGTAAAGATATAAGAGTAGCAGATATGGAAGAAGTACGACAATGGATATTAAGTCTACTGAAGCCAGAACAAACACCTACAACAAGGGCTATCAGGAAAAATTTCATTTCTCAAGACTTGATGACCAGATACTGCAAACTGATTGGACAAAAGTATCCAGACCATCTATGTTCAAAATGCAATGGCGAAGATAACTATGTCCCGGGAGTACAACTGGAATAAACTAAGGAGAAGAAGATAAGACATAAAGATACAAAGTAGTCATAATCATTGTCGGCCATATATAAAAATATAAAGGCCATTAAATAAAATAGGAAATAGTATGTCGGCCATTTGGCCAAAAGTTTATTTTGTTTTCTTGTAAAAAGTCGTAAAGACAATAGTGTCAGTATGTCTTTATCGTAAATAGTAAGAGTCAAGTAACTGTGTAAATAGTAAGAGTCAAGTTACTGTGTAAATAGTAAAGGCCAATTGTCTTTTAACAAAGATGAAAGGTCATTATGTATGTCTATATAAGAGGCATTTGCCTTCATAAATAAAACACACCTCTTCCAAAATCTCTTCCACTACTCACTTCTCTCTCTTTACGCTTCCACCCCAAAATTGGTATCAGAGCTAGTTAATTAAATAACTATGGAAAACAAATCAACTATGTCGGAAGATCTACAAAAACAGGTATACCATTTTATATTCATGAGTAGCTAAATTAATTTATTCCTGAAAATCTCTTGTTAATTATAATTGTTTATCATGTTTGAATAATGTTATAAGAACCATCTTTAGAAATTTTGCTACAGAAATATTCTTCGAATAAGTACGCCCAGACTATGCCATCCTAAGGTTGAAACCAGTAGGCAAGAAGGCCGTTTAGGGGAGTAAACAAAGTTGAGGCGCTGTTAGGGTAACTAATCAAAGAAGAAAGCTGTAGTAGTGACCAGACGAGATGATTATTAAATCATTATTTTTGTATAATAAGCAAGTATAATTTATTAAGAGGTTGGAAGGAATAAAATTTTAGTGAAAATAAAAATGATAAAAATGGAAACTTACCTATTAAACGATGATGTTGATTATAAGATATTACTACTCTATATACTAAAAAATCTGAATACTGATATAAAAAGAGAAATTTATGACAAATTATTAACATATGAGATAATAGAAATAACAACCCAAGGTTGGACTAAGTTAACCATACAAAGTATACAGGATGAACTTTATTATGATATGTATGATTTATATGATGATTTAGATATTGGAGATTAAATATGTCTGAATATTGGCTAAGACGATATGGTAGAAATTACAGGTTAAAAAGGATTAAATATCCAGATAAATTAAGTAAGCTTTTTAAAATATTATATAAAAAATTATGATGGATAAAAACAAAAATACTAAAATAAAAAGAACCAAGATAGATAAAAAGGTACGAAAAATATGGAAAAAATTAAAATCCTTATATATAGAATATCAATTATCACAACTAGTTAGAACAGATAACGATAAAAAAGATCATTTGATAAATATAATTTCAAAGACAGAATACAAATATGTTTGCTATTTCAAAAAACAGTATGAACGAAGAAAAATATAAACAACAATTAATAGAAAAAATAATGGAAAAAATAACTGAAAAAGAACAAGAATTACAACACAGAAAAAGAAGGTTAGAAGAAAATATATTAGCAGGAGTATGTAATAAATCAATTCTAGCACAAAGAAAAGATATATCTATGTTAAAATTAGAATTAGATTGTCTTGAATATGAATTACAACATAATATAATACATAAATTATAATGAATAAAGAAGAATTTGCAGTAGACGAAAAAACATATGAAAATCAAGACGGAATTATAATAAAAATAATATTTTCAAATCTAGGAAGAAGATATAAAAAAATAGGAAATAACCTATACTTAATGTTAGAAAAAGAAACAGCAAAATTAGAAGATAGTTTAACAGCTATGATAAGAATAACAAAAGAAAATGAAGAAATAGACAAATCAAAAGAAATTGAAAAAATAAAAATACAAGCAAAACAAGAAGTACAACATTTAGAAGAAATAAAAAATACAAGAATAAGTGAATTAGAAAAGGAATTAGCTAGGCTAAAATTATTATATGAAAATAAGCAAAAACAAAAGGAAAAAGACAAAGAGCTTGAATTAACTAATGAAATAAAAGAAATGGAACAAAAATTAAATGAAGATATTGAGGTAAATGAAGTAAATGAAATAGATGAAAATGAAAATGACCAAAAATCAGAAATAAGTGAGACATATACAGAAATTTTAGAACTAAAAAAATTAGAAATAAACACAGGAGATATGAATAGACCTAGTACGTCAAGAGTAAAAACCCCAGATAATAGTCCCAGAAATAGTCCTAGAAGTAGTCCTAGATAGACACCACCAACTTATTATACAGAAAGTTATCAACAATCAGATAGAAATAATGCAATATGGAACAGCAGATTAAATAAAAATTGGATACCGAAACCAATAAGTGAACAATATAATTTCTTAGACTTAGACTGTGTCACAGACATAAATAAAGCAATATTACTATGGACAGGAAATATATCTATACAGTTAATAGATAACAAAATAGAAACAACAAAAACACCGAGATACATAGAAAGAACATTCGTAGGAACAACAAAATTATGGATAGAAAATCAACCCCCAGAAAGTTTAGAAGTACTTAGGAATGATAAGAAAATGGATGGATCCCATCAGCAACAAATATAGATATACTAGACAAATATGAATCAGCAATAAGAAGTGAATTTGGAGGTATGACCACAGATATAAGAGAACAAAATAGAGAAAAAATAATAAATAGACAACTTATGACAAAATTAGCTATATGTAAAATGTGTTATATAGAAGAATATACTTGTGCATTCAAAGAATATTATTACAAAGCTAAATACAATTTAGACGAAGCAAAAGAAATAAGAAAACAATATTTTACAAAATTACCAGAACCATTTAGTACAAAAATAATAAAGGATTGGAATAATGAAGGAATGGTAGATACTTTAGGAGCTAGAATAAAATTTCTATCTCAATGGTTTACACAATTATGTGAAAACCAAAAAGAAAAATTAAAAATGGAAAAGGTACTAAATAAAAATCTAGCATGTTGCAAAAATAAAATGGCACCACAATTTGGATGTACAAATAAAAAACAAAAATCCAGAAGATATAAAAATTATAGAAAAAACAAAACTAAGTATAAATATAAACAACCAAGACGAAGGTATTATGTAAAAAACTATAAAATGAAAAGACCATATAGACCAAAAAGAAAGATATCCCAATGTACTTGTTATAATTGCGGAAAGATAGGACACATAGCTAAAGACTGTAAATTACCTAAAAATCCAAAAAGGAAACAAATTGCAGAAATAGTTATAGATGATGACAAATATATGCAAATAGAATACATAGACTATGAATTAAGTGAAAACGACAGTATATATATGAAGTATCAGATATAGAAACTGAAAATGGAGAAGAAAATTTAGATAATGAAATAGAAGAAGAAGAAATATAATGTCTGAAAACGAAATAATATCTAAAGAGAACTATGAAGATGAAGAATCATCACACTAAAAAATTATATTTGATAATACACTTTTTGAACAAATAAAAGGAAAAGAATTAGATTTAAGTGTTGAAAAAAATACTTGACATACCTATACTAAAAAACTGGTTTAAAAGACAGAAAGAAGAATACTATGTAGTTAGTCAAAAAGAACACATCATAGACGGTAAATATACAAGCGGAAAAGCATATATACCTATAATAAACAAACGAATAATAAATAAAAAAATGCAAAACATAAAAAATAAAGAAGCTATAAAATATGTACATTTAGGAGGAACAGAAATACTAATAAAAGCTTGTTTCAGAGAAGGAATAGATACACCCATTGAAATATATTTAGCAGATGATAGAATAAAACATCCTATAGAAAAAAGTGTAATAAGTGCAGTTAAAGGAAATTTAATATACCAAAGATTTAAATTTATAATAAGTACTAATTATACAGTAGCATTAACAGATACAAATATAGATAAATCATTAGTATTATATTGGAAAATGTCAGGAATAGAGTTTGCACCAGGAAGTAAGGTATTCACAGCAAGATGTAAAAATTTATATATATTAACAACAAAACATAAAATAACAGCAAGAAATAAAATTGATAAAATAAAAATAGAAAATCCTTTTGAAAGAATAATTACGGTAATAGATAATAATGACTATAGTTATAAAGAAATGGATACAGAAGAAGAATTGGAGATAGTAAAAGAAAGATTGAGTACCTCAAGTACACCAAATACAAACACATTAAATATGATAACTAGAGCTTCCTCATCAAGAATGAGTTCATCTAAAAGAAAATATGAAATATCACAAGATTTAGAAGAAATGACAATATATCATTATTTTATAACAGGAATAATGGACCAGAGAAAATATAAAATCTTGATAAACACAGGACAAGAAGAAAATTATATAACAAGAGAACTAGTATTAGAAGAAGAGATTATAAAAACCGGACACATATGCCCTGGATTACCTAGTGAAATAGTAAATACAAATGAAGAAACAACAGAAAAAGAAATAATTATAGGAGGAATTCCATTAAAAATACAATTTAAGATATATGAAGGAAATCATAATATCACATTAGGAATAAAATGGTTAGAAAAGGTTAAACCATACAGCATAGAAAATGAACAATTAACAATAACTTGTCAAAATAAGAAAATAATTATAAAAAGAACAAAATGATTAATGAAAATATTTATACTTGCAAAAATTATTGTAGAAGGATATCACAACAGATACTATACCCCTATGATAGATACAGGAGCAGAAGCAAATATATGTAAATATAATTGCTTACCAGAAGATAAATGGGAACAATTAAAAACACCTATGGTAGTAACAGGATTTAATAACGAAGGAAGTATGATTAAATATAAAGCAAAAAATATAAAAATACAAATATGGGATAAAATACTAACAATAGAAGAAATGTATAATTTTGAATTTACCACAAAAGATATGCTATTAGGAATGCCATTTTTAGATAAATTTTACCCACATATAATAACAAAAACATATTGGTGGCTTACTACACCATGTGGCCATTAAATAGGAACAAAAAGAGTAAAAAATAAACAACGAAAACCTATAGAATGGATTAAAGGAAGTGAAAAAATAAATCAAGAAATGGAAAATATAAATGAAAAACAAATGTCACAATTAGAAATTATTATATTTACAATAGATAAAGTTAAAATAATCAATGAACAACTTGAACAATTATATAATGAAGACCCATTACAAGGATGGGAAAAACATAAAACAAAAGTAAAAATTGAATTAATAGATGAAAAGAGTATAATAACACAAAAACCATTAAAATATAACTTTGATGATTTACAAGAATTTAAAATACATATAAATGAATTACTAGAAAAAAATTACATACAAGAAAGTAATAGTAAACATACAAGCCCAACATTTATAGTAATAAAACACAGTGAACAAAAAAGAGGTAAAAGTAGAATGGTTCTTGACTACAGAAATTTAAACGCTAAAACTAAAACATATAACTACCCAATACCTAATAAAATACTTAAAATAAGACAAATACAACGATACAACTATTTTAGCAAATTTGACTGTAAATCAGGATTTTACCACCTAAAACTAGAAGAAGAATCTAAACAATTAACAGCATTCACAGTACCACAAGGATTCTATGAATGGAATGTATTACCATTTGGATATAAAAATGCACCAGGTAGATACCAACATTTTATGGATAACTATTTTAACCATTTAGAAAATTGTATCATATATATAGATGATATATTATTATACTCCAAAACACGAGATGAACATATAAGATTATTAGAAAAATTTATACATATAATCAAATACTCAGGTATAAGTTTAAGTAAAAGTAAGGCAGAAATTATGAAACCACAGATAGAATTTCTAGGAATACAAATAGATAAAAATGGAATAAAAATGCAAACTCACATAGTACAAAAAATTATCACTATTGATGAAAATATAGATACAAAAAAGAAATTACAATCATTTTTAGGATTAGTAAATCAAGTAAGGGAATATATACCAAAATTAGCAGAACCTTTAAAACCATTATACAAAAAACTCAAAAAAGATGTTGAATATCATTTTGACAACAAAGATAAAGAACACATAAAAAATATTAAAAAATTATGCAAAAAATTACCAAAATTATATTTTCCTGATGAAAATAGAACGTTCACATATATAATTGAAACAGATTCAAGTGACCACAGTTATGGAGGAGTACTAAAATATAAATATGACAAAGAAAAGATAGAACACCATTGCAGATATTGCTCAGGATCATATACTGAGGCACAAGCAAAATGGGAAATAAATAGAAAGGAATTATTTGCATTATATAAATGTTTGTTAGAATTTGAGCCATATATAGTTTACAATAAATTTATTGTAAGAACAGATAACACACAGGTAAAATGGTGGATAACAAAAAAGTTAGATGATTCAGTTACAACAAAAGAAATAAGGAGATTAGTATTGAATATATTAAATTTTACATTTACAATTGAAATTATAAAAACTGATAAAAATCTCGTTGCAGATTACCTATCAAGAAAAAGGAACACAAACTGAACCAGATACAACGGAAGAAATACTCAAAGCTATTACTACACTTTCTACGAAAGTAGACAGTATGAGTAAAGAATTACAAAATTTGAAAACTAAAAGTCAGCAGCATGACTATAAATATGTGGAGCTATGTCGATCGGAAGACACAAAAATTCCAGAACTACAAGGAGACGATGGGAAACTCCAAAAAACCCATAACATTTGTTTAAATGCAGCTACAGCCAGCACATCTACAGCAGGACAACCTACAAAATAGGAGGAGACTAAAATAAAATACACAAATACAAACTTGAATAAGTTATTCTCAAAATCATATACTCCTCAAAGTACCCAGAAAGATATATTCATACCACCACAACTAAATACCTACAAAGCCAGCCTAGATTCATATAAACAAACATATAACCACATTACCAGAATGTATATAGAAAATATATACAAAGTACAGACTTTTCTAAACAAAAACCCTAAAGCCAAAAATACGAGAAACCCTGAACAAGACTACATAACCCAACATCTACAAGGATACAATAAACTAATTGCACAACCAGGAACGAATCCAAACCTAGTAGCAACTTGCTACAATTACGGACTAATAAACACAGTATATACTATTACAGGAGACGAAGTAGCTAAAATACCTGAGCTACATAAGGCATTTCTGCAATATAAAAGAATAACAAAGGAACTTTATTTTATATAAAGTTCTACTCAGCAACAGCAGAGATACTATATGAAGAAATTAAACCTACAATACAAGTTATTAAGATAGGTTTAACTAGAGATATGATAATACCAGAAAAAATAGATACACAAGAAGAGATACAGAAGGTGGATATCCCAGATTTTTATGCAAACAAAATGACTATTGGGATAGCTACTATATTAAATGAGTTATCAAACAACTACCTAAATGAAAATGCAATTTGGAGTTATTACAACAGAGATCAGACAATGATATACTCCAATTGTAAAGATATAAGAGTAGCAGATATGGAAGAAGTACGACAATGGATATTAAGTCTACTGAAGCCAGAACAAACACCTACAACAAGGGCTATCAGGAAAAATTTCATTTCTCAAGACTTGATGACCAGATACTGCAAACTGATTGGACAAAAGTATCCAGACCATCTATGTTCAAAATGCAATGGCGAAGATAACTATGTCCCGGGAGTACAACTGGAATAATCTAAGGAGAAGAAGATAAGACATAAAGATATATGTACAAATTAGTCATAATCATTGTCGGCCATATATAAAAATGTAAAGGCCATTAAATAAAATAGGAAATAGTATGTCGGCCATTTGGCCAAAAGTTTATTTTGTTTTCTTGTAAAAAGTCGTAAAGACAATAGTGTTAGTATGTCTTTATCGTAAATAGTAAGAGTCAAGTAACTGTGTAAATAGTAAGAGTCAAGTTACTGTGTAAATAGTAAAGGCCAACATTTTCCAGTTTTATCAGGATATCATTTTAGCCATCATGCTTCAGAATTAAACTATATACAAAAGATAAAACATGCCGGTTCAACAGAAAAAGTAATCAGTCTTTTGGGAAAAAACAACACAGGCAAGAAAACCCCAAAAGAGGATAGTGAGTTGGGCTACTCAGACTTCACCCTAACACTCACTTTCCATTTACCCCACCCCCAACAAAAAAAGCATGCAATTGTCCCCACTGCATAAAAAAATCTAAATATTAGAGTGGTAGGTGAAGCAAACCTGTGGCGCAAAGCGCCGTCGATTCAACAAGCTGGTGGGTCCGGTTCCCCGGAACCCACATCCTCTGCAATCTGGACACCCTCAGTGGTGTCCTCAGCAGCAACCGCACCATTAGTAGTGCCTCCTGCTGTCTCTAGAGTGCGGGAGCTAGACGCCCCAGCCGCTATTTGATACGCTCAAATTTACTTCTGAAATGAGAAGTAAAGCGGTCGCGTCAAGTAAATAACCCAACTAGTGAGGTTGGGATTGTTCCCACGAGGAAAATAGTCTAGACTTAACTTCAACTTGTTATTACTATTGTTCGGTTGATGACTTTCTTAAAAAGTAAAAACATAAAAAGGGGGTTCTATCTCTAAATAAGTGAAAATAAACAACGAACTTGAAAGAGACACTTAACAGCTTTTAATTTTGGGTTTAATCAATTAATCAAAGTAACTAGGGTTTACGTGTTCCCCACAGGTTCATAACTTGATAATTCTAACTATAACAATTCTTTCCTAGTATCTTGCATGCAAAGTGATAAGTTATGTATTTCTAAATCCTTGGTCCGGCATCTAGAAAATCTCACTCCGCACCTTGGTCCGGCTACGTGTGTTGCTTTCCTAACCCTTATCTTTACCTCATATTAAGCATCGTATTCGATATTTGACTAAGTTATTACCTCGTACCAATCAATACTAGCCTATTAGATAGAATACACTAAATCTATGTTAATAATTCTTTTCCTATTATCTACCTCCTTGGTCCGGCAAGTAGCATTAAGGCGAGTTCTAACGTTGATCATCCCTTAAAAAGACTTCTAAGCGAAAGAATTGTTAATACATGCAAGACACTATTCTAGAATTGTTATTTTAGATAGGGTTTATCTCATTATTTGCCTATGGTTCCCACAACCCTAGTTATGGAGTTTAGTTACTAATAGCCATAAACACAATATTCAAATATATTAAATAAGAATTCATGTACTTACTTCAATGAGAAAGAATAAAGTCCGAAAATTTGCTTGATTAATCACCAAAAATCACTTGCAAGAATCTCCAAAAATCAAACACTAATACAACAAGTCTAATAATATGATGTCTAATCTAGCAGAGTCTAACATCAAAAACGAGATTTTTCGAACTATTTATAACAAAAAAAAAACCTAATTAAACAAGGATTCTAACTACTGGAAATCTGCCAAAACGCGGCTGGGTCGACAGACCACGCGACGGACCGTCGTGGACTCTGTTGTCCCATACTTGGTGCAATTTCTTCTGCTGCTTTCTTCATTCCCCTCGACGGCAAGTATGAGGACCGTCATAGGCACAACGGTCCGTCGAGGGTCTTCGTTTCAAAATACTTCAACTCTTAGAATCTGGGTACTAGGATCACTTCTCTAATCTTCACGACGAACCTGCAGGACGGACCGTCATAGCCTTGACGGACCGTCACAAGCTTCGTAATCCCACACTTGGTCAGACTTCCCCATCTTCCTTCAGCAGCTGCACTACGCTGCCACCTACGGACCGTCAGAGGCACGACGGACCGTCATAAGCTCCGTAGGTGGTCTCTTCTGCATTTTTTCACTCAAAATCTCCGCATTCAGCTTTGGACAGATTTCCTGCAAAACAAATAGAAACTTATATCAAAATTAGCACAAAAAGGCTTTCGGACACACTAAACTTAAGGAAAAAATATTAATTATACCGTGAAACCATAGTATATCAGTACACAATCTCATCTACGAAGATTCTTGCATAATCTACCACCGAGTGTGAAGACTTGATGGGGATAAAGCGAAAAAATATAGTCAAATGATCCACAACCACCCGTATGGAATCACTGGACTTTTGTGTCCAGGGTAAACCTAGTACAAAGCCCATATTAATATCTACCAACTCGAAGTTGGAATTGGGATCTTTTGTAGAATGCCACACGGGTTTAGGTGTTCGGCCTTTACTTGTTGGAAATTCGAACACTTAGCGACAAATTTCGCTATGTCTCTTTTTAGACCTTCCCACTAATATACCTCAACTTAACTTGGGGAATAACATAATAGCACAATGATATTCAATAGAATAATAAGGCCAATTGCATATCTATAACACCATTCATCTTTACATCCCAACTTGAGACAAGATACATATGCTTATTTCATATTATAATTCATAACCTAAATCACATCTAAAGAACTAGTAGGATAGGCCTATAATTCATCTTAAATTAATCATTATAAAACCATAGGATAGTAATATAATCAACAACCACCACAATTGAGTGATTACAATAAAGTATAGGTAACTATCCAACCACCTCAATTGAGTGATTACAATAAAATATAGGCCAAGATCCAACCACCTGAATTGAGTGATTAAAATACAATATAGGTCAAGATCACTACCTAGGGTTAGGGATAGAGGATCATGTTATTCAATTTGACCTAACCATCAATAATTATCATAAACAAGTTGAATTACATGTAAATCGACTCAATATAACCCTAAGAATTCATTAACAACTCAAACCATAACTTCAATTTGTAACTGAATGGAACCCATAAGAAAATTAAACTTTTGGAAATCCATTTTGAAGGAACCCTTTAAGGAAAGAATATCAAAGGTGAATAGAACCCATACCTTAATGTTTGTCAACAATTTTATGAAGAATAAACCCTATTCAAGCCCCCAAACCCTAGTTCTTGATAGCCTCCAATGGTGAGTTTTTGTAGAGAGAGAAATAATAGAGAAGGAGGAGAGTTCATTTTGAGAGATGTCTTTAGGTTAATGAGGGTTAAGGGTATGTATAAAGGTGCTTAATTACCTTAATAATTTTCCCTTTAATCACTAACTAACCCCTAAACCATTTAATTAATTTAAATGAAATCATTAAAATCCATCAGTGAAATTCAACCCTTGGTTGGTCGTTGGACACCCCCCCCCCCTCCGTCCTGTACTTCCGTCATCTCTATCAGTGACTTTCAGGGCAAGGGTTCCTCCAATTTTTCTAAGTATGGGTTAAAGTTGTCCTCGACGCCTCATCGAGCCCATGACACCCTGTCGACCCCTTCTATTGAGTGTAGCAGTAGCTAGGTTAATCAGGGCCTTCGCAAATATTTCTATGTGGGGGACGGCAGGTGGCCTTCGATGCCCAGTCAATCCACTTACGGACCGTCGTCTTCCCCGTCAATGAACACTGCAGGTCAGTGTTGCATCAAACATAAGGGGTTGTCCTCAAGGTCCCTTGGTTTTTCCTTGGGGAGTCGTACCCATACGTACAAATCATGAAACAACTCAAACACCTATTAGCTACCGTTCCACCCATTTTCTTACATTTCTGACTCCTAAATAATAGTAAAACGCCTAAGGAACACTAACATTTCTTTGAACCAACTTCCCAGAGTTTTTGGTTCTTAAACCTTCTAAATGACATATATTCTTTAAAAATGGACTTAGAAACAATGTTTAGACTTTATGAAACCCATGTTAGGCTTTTCCGTGAGTGTTGGATTTTGAAGGTGTTACAAGATTGTAAAAAAAATTTGTTAGGGTTGTCTAATTCTCATAATGAATTTTGAGAAATAACTTAAAACCTAAAACTATATAAAAATCTCCACATTACACTTCGTTTGAAATTTAATTCCTTGTATTTTCGTATATAGAAAATAATAAATTTTATTACTACCATTTAATAAAGACTTCAATATAAAAATCTTTGCGTATTAAAATAATCGACTAATCAAACAAAAATCAAATATCCATTCATAAACGGAACGTTGGTGTCCATTGAAGAGGGGTAATCACGAAGAAGAGAATAACAATCACGTATCCTCTTAGTTATTTTTCACAAAAAAAAAGCTTTAATTTATGGGTTATCATATTTTTTTAACACACAATATGATACAAACTTGAATAGACTTAAACAAATAAAACCATCAAGTAGAGTCTGAACTCAATAAAACAAGAAAACTAGGCAAAGTGAACGGTGTAGCAGAGAAAACGAAAAAATGAAAAATACTTATTGGAATTTTTTAATAGAGAGAACAAAACAGAGATGTTGTTGATCAATAGAGAGAATTTTTGGAAGATTTTGATAACCGTAGGCAGAAGTTGAAATTGATCTAGATGAAAAAGAGATTGCTTTTGTTCTTCAGAATACCTACATGCAAAGTTATAACCGTTGGGTATTGAGAAAAAAGCAGAGTGTATCTTTTGGCGCCTAAATATTATGGAAAAAAACTGTATTTTATTAAAAATTTTAGGGTTGGTTTGGTGGTGAGCTCTCCAACTAACTCTCTCAATAACAATTGGGACTAGTTGTTGATATTTTTCGGAACAGCTTTCGTACCTTCACAAAAATATATGGCTTTTAGGAATGAAATATAATATCGTCCTAATATGTATACTTTTAGCGACGAGATTATTAACTCGTCCCTAAATGTTGGTTATAAATAAGAATTTTTCATGTAGTGTTCATACTTCATTGGTCATATAATTTACATGCATAATAAGAGATAAAGTTGCATGCAAGAATTAACGTTTCAATTGACACCAATAAAATATTATACTTATAGGTATGCATGGAGTGTGTGTGTCAACACATTAGTCCTCATTGTCGCATAATAGCAACAACATTGGTATTGAGGAATACAAACTTCAAAGTATCACAATGCATATACAATATATCCCTCAAGTAGTGCACAACTCACACATAAACATTTAGGGAATGTAGACCACACACTCACATTTCATCGTAGGAGACAAGAGCATATTAACATTAGAATAGATAACTCCTAACATGTAAAGGGTCACACACTCATCTAGGGTAACATAGGTTGGGGTTATTCTCCAATAGTTTTATCACAATTAAGCATGTAGACAATACCTTACCCTAACATCATCATTCAAAAAATACTTCACATTATGAATACACCTATATCATTATACTAGAATTGAGGACTACACACATAACCTTAGTAGTCATGATAATCATGATAATAATTATCTTTACATCTATTGCACTCTAGACCATGATCACAACATGCATAGATAAACAAGAATGTAGACAAAGCCACCATAAGTGGACCAAACCATAAAAAATCAATTCAAATACTATAGACTATGAAATTGGTCAACTTACCAATTCTCCAAGCCATGTTAATAATAGACTAATCCTAAATAATTCATAATCAATTGATAGAGGTAGCAGTTTCATTAATCAATACATCACAATTTAATCAACATCTATTCAATATCACAAAACTCACTTTATAGGCTAAATTGAGAGATTAGGGAGGGTTGTTCAAGGTATTACATTTAAAATTATCATAAAATATTTTTTAAGAATCAAGTCATCATTAAAATGACTTTTAAAACCATTTGACGTTGCACTCATATTTAGATTGGAAATTGGGAATTTTGATCTTAGAATCACATTGGAAAATAATTGATAAAACTCCCTAGAGGAAAGGTTATCCAAATATCAAGGTTTACCATACCTTAATAGAAGACAAACCACGTAATTTGGAGAAGAGAGCACTTGGAATCCATAAGCTATCTTGATCTTGTGTTTGGTCCCAAATGGTGGTTTTGGGAGAATCTTGTTTTTGAGGTAGGATTTGATTTGAAGAATGAATTCTAATTTGGGGTTTCACTATTTTAAATAAATTCGAACACCATAAAAAAATAACGGTCCACCAATTTATTAGAACGTGGGGTGAATTTCCCAATTCGCCCCTCAAATGATCGTGTCTTAATAATTAGCTCTAGGTTTATACGACAAACACCAATGACAGAGCATTGACTTAATGATGGAAAGTCCTAGTGCTCCTTCATATTGGTAAGACAATCCTTAATATGGTTGCTATGCTCTCATAATGAAGTGTTGAACCATGACCGCATTTGACGGGGTGTCATTTTGTTGAAGGGGCATCAACCACAGTCGTCAATTACACTTTTTTGTAGCCCCTTGTCAAACATTTGGGTACTCCTCAAAGAACCTGACGGTTGTCTTTGGGAAGTCGAACTCGGATGTATAGACGCTAAACACGATCATCTACATACTAGGGTACCCTCCTATCATATCAGACTCTAAACAATACTTCAAAAAAAGTCTAACATAAGAAGGCACACTAGCACATAAATGACTAGTTTCCAGACGTCTTGGTTGTCCTTTGACGTTTGACCTCAAACCTCTCAAACTAACCACTAAGAGTGGTGACATACCTTATAAACAAGTTATTAACTCTTTAAAAACATGTGGGGATGTAGATTATCCTAGCTCATTTAGACGGTCCTATCAACGAGCATGAGTTTCAATAAATCTCGACTTTATAAAACCATGTATCCACCACAGGTAGAAAATGTTCCTTCTTATTAGATGAATCATTTTAAGAATAAACTAGTGGATCAACTTTAGTGAGTTAAATTGCTATACAGATTGTAAGATATAGGATTTACCTTGGCCGCATGAGGTAAATTTTTGTATAATCACTATAGGTCTTATGATGGTTGTCGGTTAGAGAAACTCCCCCAACAACAATTGCATTGTTCCTCTAGAGTTTTTTCTTAGTGCGAATGAGTATAAAAGACTTCATTCATGCATTGTACAAGTATACTTTGAGATGTAGCACGTTAAGTCTTTTTTAAATTATTCTTACGAGTTGACAACACATTTCAAACAAATATCTTTTTTCTTTATATTGTACTTGTTTAAACTACTTTATAATGAACTGAGTTAGTTGAGTATTTTTGAGTTGAGTATTTAAAGACAAGTATCACATCTTATGTTTAGTACCTAATAATTGAGTTGAGTATATTTGAGTTGATTATGTTGCTTAGTATTAAGTATTATTGGGTATCTTTTAGTTGAGTAAGTTCGAAAACAGGTAAGCATGTTTCAATTTAGATAAAGTTTAAAGCTTATAACGTTGAAATCACTATAGGTATTTCCTGATGTCGTCACCTGTATTCAGGATCATCAATAGGATCTTCATTGATATATCCGAGAGTTTGGGTTAGCTTTGGTGAGCCTCCTTGCTTCTCCATTAAGAGGCTTTTCCTGACTTTGGTCATCAATAGGATCTTCATTGAACTTTTCCTGACTTTGGTCATATCCATTAAGAGGCTTCATAGATAGACATCAATGTTTTAAAACTCTTTAATAGATTAAGGAGGCCTTTTAGATTGCCAGAATTTGTAGACTTCTCTGCCTCAAGGGCAGCCTCGGTCTAAGAGAATTCTTTCCCTAAAACTGAATTATCTTCAAAAAAACTTGCAGACTAGGGACCATTGGATTCACGCAGCTAATCCATTGCAACATAATGAGATACCTTGAGTTCAAATATTTGCTCTTCTTTTACGGCTAGCTAAGTTCGTAATCGTTGCATAGGAGCAGTTGCACGCCTTTGAGATTTAGGTACATTGGCTTGATTTTTAGAACCCAGAATATTCTTATTTATTTGAACCTACCACACCTTGATATGAATATTGAAATAATCAAGAATTTCAACCACCCAAAACCCTAACAGGATGAGTGCATCTTATTGTCCTCAACACATATACAGTGCATGTGTTATAGCATCATCTTAGGCAGGTTTAATGAGATTCATTGAGAGCACGAGTTCCATTAAAGTATGATTCAAGTAGTTTCCCTCAATACGCTTATGTTTCCTAGGTCAAATGATCTTATGCGTCATATCAAACAATAACCAATTTAAATGAAGTACTACCTTGTCCTTTGTCAACTTTAGAGTAATATTCAAAGGTAGGATCATTCAAAAACTTTTGAACAATATCAAGAGCACCGGCTAGACCATCTTAAGGAGGCCAATTTCTTTAAACATTATTAACCACCCTTTATTAGGAATCCCAAAAAATCTGAGAAATGACATTAAGAGTGTGATTTATGTGCTGCCCCCTAACTACACTGGAAATTGAAGAGGATGACATAGTGGAATTAATGTAAAACTATCTCGTTTCATCTTTAACAATCTTTGTATAACACTCAAAAAGTCCAAAACCTAATCTAGAGCCTCACATGAATGTCTAAGGTTGGTAGCACTGTTTTAAGGTCAATATTAATCTATAAAAGTCATTTAGGAACGTTTAGAGTCGAAATGTCAAGGAACGTCCATAACAACCGGAGACTAGTGAAAAAGTTTCTAGTGTGGTTAAGCCTTTTTCACAAGGTTGTATGAGTTTGAATTTGATAAAATTTAGTGGAAATGTGTCTTACATGTATTAGAATAGGTTTAGGGTAAAATCATCCAGGTACGACTCCTCAAGGACAATACTAAGGGTCATTGAGAAGGAGCCTTTCTTTTTGACCCAAAGCTTCCAAATGAGGCACTGTCAACAGTTTCTACCTATGAGTTCCAGGCAATGGGGCGTAGGTCAATTGATGGGGCATTAATTTCCTCCATTGAACAACACTTAGACATTTTACAAAAATTTCTAATATGCAGCTCTGTTAACTTTTCGACGGACCTGCAAACGGTTGGGGGAAGGGGCGTAGGTTGACCTACGGACCGTCGATCGTGGTCTCATAGGTCCTACATGTGTTTTCCTGTTAAGGTTTAGGTGATTTAAAATAATTAGTTGGTAGGTTAATTTGATTAATTAAAGGTTAAGGGAGGTCTAATTAACTTAATTAAGGACCTACATAAAAACTTAATCCTAACTAAACTAACCCAACACCTCAGAATACCCATAACCAAATTGATTTTCCTTCTCTTTACATTATCTTTCCCAAGGAAATCAATAGAAGACCAAGGTCTAAAGGTTATATGGCATAAACAAGGTCACTTTTTACAATTAATATTCAATGATTGAAAAGGTATGGGAACTCTTCACCTTTGGGAGTCCTTTCCCCAAATGGTTCTGCCAAATTGATTTACAAAAAGATGATTTTCACATAGGTTTCTTTCTATTTCGAGATTGATCTTTTCAATTGTGTTTTTCGTGATTTCTATCAGTTATTATTGTTATATTATGATATATTATTATTCATTTATGATATTTCTTGATGCTAAACCTAGTATTGTTGAAAAGGTGATGAATGGACCCCAATTCCCTAACCCTAGGTTATGAACTAGTATAGAATTGAATTGTATTGATGTAGTAGACCTAGATATAGTTTTAATTACTATTTCAATGATTTAATTACACCTATTATAGGATGACATTTTTTTGTTGATGATCGGACCATGGGTAATGGCTTGTGAAATAGATTGGGTAAGTCTTTGTTATCCTAATCCTTTACTTCAATTATGATGGTTTGTAGTTGGTTATGAAGTTCAATTGAAGTGTGTATTGTCATCGGACTAAGTAGTTTTTGGTATTATGATGCAATTGAAATTTCATTATTATGTGGCGTGTTACATTAGATTTATGATTTAATGCTATAAGGTTTGTTATGTAGTATATATGTTATTTACTATGATATTATGATATTAATGTGCTAATCTCACATGTGAGGGATTCATTGAAAGGTGTTATCATGAAGTTCCTATTGAACTTATGACTATGACTATACAAGGATATCTTCTCCTATGAACAAAACTAAGTTATGATTTTTAAAGAAAGACATTTTAAAAGGGACTCTAGCTTAGAACCGAGTGAACTAGTAGTGAGGAGTTTCCCTTACCATGTAGGGAGGTATGTTCACCACTGTACTCATGAGATAAAGATTATAATGAAAGTTGAATAAAAAGGGTCTTAATCATGTCTCCTAGTTGTTGAACTATTTTGCTCCCATAGGAATACTAGCTAGTGGATACCACATAGATGCTATGTTAATCCTTTGGTACTACCTTGGCATGTAGTTCACCTTCTTTCCATGTAAGGTTTAATGACACCGGATTCCACATTAGCTGATATGGTCTATGTCGGTCAAGGCAAGTGTTCCCCAAAGTAAAATTAAGTAATAATGTGGTCTCTAACTAAGATGACATAAGGGGTATGACATAGACTAGGTAAGGGTATGGGATTCTACCTATATATTGCACTACTTGGCCTTGAGGGAAGTCTAGAAGGATGTTCTTATGTACTTATACTCTTATAAGGTGATTGATATGCATATGTTGACTTTACATGTTGATGATACTATATGATCATTGTTTCACTTATGAACATGATATTGGACTATATAGCTAAATATGATGATGACTACTCTTGATGCTATGTTATGTGATGTTAGACATTGCTCATGATCTTTAGTTAACTTTACTTGGTTGAGAAAGGTTATAACACTTTACTTGGTCATTGTACTTCTAGACCTGATGGTGGTTTATGAGTAAGGGACTTGTATATGTTGTTATGTTATGAACTCTTATACATGCTTTTTTATTATGACATGATGTTGAAGTTGCTTTTGCTATGGTTCTAATATACTATTAAACATATTTACTCAGTTATACTTTATGATATTGGTCTTGTGTTGAATATTCTATTGTCTTAAAGAATACATAATTATTGTCCTACGGATGTTCTTGATTGTGCACAAGACTTTTCAAAACAAACATGACATGATTTTGAACAAATGTCTCTTTTAGCATGCTTTCTATTTTGTGTGCGCATTTGTTTCCAAACATAGTACAAGTTATGTGCTAACCCCTATTCCTCACCTTTTCCAAAAATTTTAGGTTCCGGTCATTGAAGGGACCGTGAAAAATTTGCAGTAAGGCTTGGATCATTTCTCAAAGTGTGGGTATGTCCTCAAGATCCGACGATGATGTGTTTATGCATTCTACCTATGTTACGTGCTATAGTCTAAAGACATTAATTTCACTCTGATTGTTCAAGATATTGTTGTAAGCCCTAAGATGCAATTATACAATTGTGTAAGGGCTATGCCCGAATTGTCCTATTCTGGCATAAATGGTTTTATATGAAACAATCTCTATTAGACTCTATATTGTCTATTATATATATGACATAAAATTAGAAGCCTATGTAAACTTCGTATGCGAGGAGCCTAAGTAAACTCTTTATGTATGTATTATGTGTAATTGAGAGGTCTACATAAACCTCATGAAGTAGATGAAGATGAAAAGTTTTATATTTTCTGCACTTTTTAATCCATGAAACATAATGATAAATGGTAAGATGCTAGTCTTAGTCCTATCCAAGGTGATGAAGCCGGTTGTATCTAGGAGGTGTTCCTTAGGAGTGACTATCTTAGTATAAAAGCATGAGTTTGAATATATTTAGGATCGATATCTCATTGAACCACATCTATGTAGATTCTTATTCATAATTGTGAAGCCTGCCACACTTGTGAATGAGAGACTACGCGATTCTTAGGAAACTCTCATCTTATTGAACTCCTATGACTTGCCTCTAGAGTCGTACTTTATGTGCTTTCACCTAACCCTTGTATCGTGATTATAGTGAGTACTTAAAGAGCAGCAGTAAAAAGAGCTGAGGAAGGATTTGCTAATGCAGGGGCTCATGACAATATAGCTTCTCCACAAGACAACCAAGTGCATGCCCTTGATAAAGTTGTTATAGGTGATCAAATTCCGGTTGTTCCTCCACCTATGGTTGATGGAGAGATAGGGGAACATTTTCTCAATTTGGCCCAACCTATGACCTCACAAGCTAATGTCATCACTTGTCAAGTCCAAGCTATGACGGCTCAAGTGAATAGGGAGGTTGGACCCCGTATGCCTCCACATGCTAGCACTATGTCTTTTGGTTTGAGAGACTTTAGTCGGATGAATCCACCTATGTTCTTAGGGTCAAAGAGGATGAAGATAATCAATACTTCCTTGATAAGGTCCATAAAATCCTATTTCTATGGTTGGGACTCCGAAAGAGAAGGCTGAGTTAACGGCCTATCCATTCAAACATGTGGACCAAGCTTTGTACATACATTGGAGGGATAATTGGGTGCTAATAGGTAGTCCGATGACTTGGGAGATATTCAAGAGGGATTTCTTGAGAGATTCTTTCCCAGAGAGATGAGGGAAGCGAAGGTGGTGGAATTCATTTACCTTCATCAAGGAGGTATGAGTGTACTTGACTACTCCTGGAAATTTACTAAGTTGTCCGAGTATGCTCCATCCTTGGTTTCTAACTCAAGGTATGAGATGAGTCATTTTCTAATAGGAGTGTCCGATGATGACTTAGTAGAATAATGTTGTTTGGCTATGCTTCATTATAATATGAATATCTCTTGTCTCATGGTTCATGATCAATAACTGGAAGAAAAAAGGATAAATAGGAAGTATAAAGAGTCCAAGAGGGTCAAGTCTTTTGAAAGTGGTTCCTGAAAGGGGAGGTTGGAAATTGAAGACATAGATTCAATAAGAAGTTATCCAATATAGTTCCTTCCAAATTTTCCAAGACTCATAATGATAAGGTGTCTAACCCTAAGTCTCAAAACGGAACGGGTACTAGTTCACCAAGAAAGAAGCCAACTTTTGGAAATTGTGGTACGAGGCATTATGGTGAGTTTCTTTTTAGGACCGAGACTTTCTTTGGATGTAGTAAACGTGTCCAAAAGGTTAGAGATTGACCAAATATAAAAGTGAAATACAAGAGTAGTGGGCAAATTTTGATGCTCAAAGAAATAATAACTTTTATGCACTCCGCCCTTGGGGTGAACAAGATAGTTCTCCCGATGTGGTGATTGGTATGTTACAAGTCTTCTCTATTGATGTTTATGATTTAGTTGATAGGGTTGGTACATTATTTTTTGTTTATCCCTGGTAGCTAGAAAGTTTGATATTTTACCTGATGTCCTAAATAAAACTTTTACGGTAACTACCCTGGTAGGTGAGTCGGGGGTTGCAAAGAGGGTCTATACAAATTGTCCAATGAAGTTGCCAAACAAAATTAAAAATATTGAATTAGTAGAAATTGATATGATTGATTTCGATGTAATTTTTGGTATGCATTGGTTGCATTATTGTTTTATTTCTATCGATTGTAAAAAAAGAATTGTCAAGTTCATTTTTTTACTTAACCCGTCTTAGAGTTGAAGTGAGGAAATTCTATTCCTAATGGTTGTATATTTTCTTTTCTAAAGGATTGTACGATGATCTATAAAGGGTGATTATACCATATTGTAAGAGTAAAAAGATTTATACTCCAAAATTCTCCCATTGAGTTAGCGTCACATGCGAGGAGCACCTCCTAGATGTAACTGGTGTCGTCGTCCTGTTTGAGGACTAAGACTAGCCTCTTAGCTTACATCATTACATTTATAGGTTAAAAACACGAAAAATTTAAAACTTTTTATTACTTCTGCATTGAGGTTTACATAGACTTCTATATATACATATTATATATATATCGCGTACACATAGACCCTTCATATATGAAGATTACGTAGTCTACTACTTTTATTGCAGATAGATATATACAATATAACATAATCTCAAAAGTATGTCTTGTCTCATAAACCTCTAACAAGAGTATATCATTATTTTCATTATTAAAAAAAATAACAAATTTTAGATATCAAGCATATGAGGGTAACAATAGTTCATGTCAGCCATGGCTTCTCATGTTTCACCCTCAACAAGGTGATCCTTCCATAACACCTTTACGAAATCCACCTCTTTGTTCCTCAATTTCATTAATTGCATATCAAGGATTGGAACGGAACCTCCTCATAGGAGAGGTTATCCTTCACACCAAGATCCTAAATAGGAATAATAGACTTGGGATCATCGATGCACTTCTTAACCAGATAAACCAAATAAAATTCACTAGGAAACCTTAAATGATACTCAACCTTACCTGCCCTTTGCACGATTTCATATAGACCCACATAACGAGGACTCAACTTACCTTTCTTGCCAAATCTAACCACCCCTTTCATAGTTGAAAGTTGTAAATACACCTTATCACCTTCTTTAAACTCTAAATATCTTCTCCTATGATCGACATAATACTTTTGCCAACTATAAGATATTTGTAATCGGTTCCTTATTATATGAACTTTCTCCAATGTATTATAAATTAAATTGGGACCAAGAAGCGAAGACTCACAAACTTCAAACCATCCAATAGGGACCTAAACCTCCTACCATACAAAACTTCATAACGATCCACATATATTGATGAATGAAAACTATTATTGTAAGCAAACTTTACCAAAGGCAAATGCATATCCGAAATTCCATTGAAATCAATGATGCAAGACCTAAGCATATCCTCAATGGTTTGAATAGTATGCTCTGCTTCACCTTAATACCCAACCCTTCTTGAAATGATTTCCAAAGCCTAGATGTGAATTCTCACCCCTATACGATATAATGGATTACTGAATACCATAGAGACACACAATCTTATCTATTAAGATCCTTGCATAATATTCCGCCGAATAAGTAAACTTGACGGGAATAAAACGACGAGAAAATGCACATTTCTTTTGTGGCGAAGGCAAACCTACCACAAAATGCATATTCATGTCTTCCTACTACCAAGTAGGAACTTGGATTTCTTGTAGTAAACCTCCCGACTTTTGGTGTTCGGGATTCACTTGCTGGCAATTCAGACACTTAGCAACAAATTCCGCTATGTCCTTCTTCCAAACATCTCACCAAAATACTTCACTAAGGTTATGGTACATCTTTGTCGAACCAGGATGAATGGAATAACGGGACACATGAGCTTCCTCAAGAATCTGTCTCCTTAAACAATCTACATTGGGAACATACAACCTTCCTTGATACCCAAACAAACCATCCCCCCTAAGGAGAATGACTCATTAATCTTGCCAAGAACCGATTCCTTCCACTCCTTCAGTGGTTGATCAAGGTGTTGTTTGGACTTCACCTCAACAACCAAAGATTACTCGGAGTAATGAAGGATCATAATACCTAATTCAAGATCATGAGTTGGATAGTTACTCTCATGCACCTTAAGTTTCCTAGAAGAATAGGTTACTACCTTTCTATGTTTCATAAGCACACACCCTAAACATACTCGGGATGCATCACAATATACAACGAAGCCAATTGTACCCTCAGGTAAAGTCAGCACCAGAGTGGTAGTAATCCTATCTTTCAAGTTTGAAAGTTTCTCTCACATTCCTCCGAATACTCAATTTTCTTACTCTTTTGGTTCAAAGTAGTTAAGGTAAATTCAATGGACACAAAACCATTCACAAACCTTTGATAATAACCCACTAAACCCAAGAAACTCCTAAAGTCGATTGGAGTCAATGGTCTAGGTCAATTCTTGACCACCTCAATTTTCCTATTATAAACCTCAACTCCCTCACTAGAGATGATATGACCATGAAATGCCACAAACCTCAACTAAAACTCACAGTTGATATACTTGGAAAATAATTGGTTCTTCTTAATCACTTCGAACACCACCAACAAATGGTTCATGTTATCAACCTCGTTTATTGAATATACAAAGATATCGTCAATGAAGATAATAACAAATGAATCTAAATTACTTCAAAAAACCCTATTAATGAGATCCATAAATGCCTCCGGGGCATTAGTGAGAGCAAAGGACATTACCAATAACTAGTCATGACCATATCTAGTTTAATATGACACATTTGTTATATACTAACCTCTCACCCTAACTTGGTGATATCCTATTCTCAAGTAAATCCTAGAAAAGTTGCTTGACCCTAGGAGTTGATCAAATAAGTGGTCAATCCGAGGGAGAGGATACTTGTTTTTAATAGTTATTTTATTGAGTTGGTGATAATCGATACACATTCTAAGGGAACGATCATTCTTCTTCATAAGGAAAACCAGAGTACCGCATGGATAAATACTAGGTCTAATGAAGCCTTTGTCTAGTAAATATTTGAGTTAAGCCTTCAACTATTTTAATTCGGTCGAAGCCATTGGATAAGGAGTCATTAAAATGGGATTCTTATCTGATAACAAAGCGATACAAAAATCAATTTCCCTTCCGGAAAAATACTGAGAAGATCTTTAGGAATGATTTTCGGAAATTCATTCACTACGGGAACCGACTCAATTTGAGGATTTTGTAGTGTAAATCTTGGACTCTTACTATATGACCTAAAAACCCTTTAGAGATCATTTTGCATGCTTTTAAGAAAGAGATGATACGACCCCTAGGAATAGAATTTCCCCCCTCAACTCTAGAACGGGTTCATTTAGAAAGTTAAACTTCACAACCTTGTTCTACAATCTATAGAGGCAAAGCAAGCATGCAACCAATCCATACCCAATATGACATCAAAATCAAGCATATTAAGTTCTACTATCTCAACATAAGAAACTATATTGGGTAACATTATAGGATAATATCTATACACCCTTTTTACAACAAAAGACTCACCCACCGGGGTAGACACTATTAAAGGTTCGTGCAAGATATCGAGAAAAATGTCAAACTTCTTAGAATTTAGAGGAGTAACAAATGATAAGGTAGCAGAGGATCAAGTAAGGCATATTCATCAATAGAGAAGACTTTTAATATATCGGTCACCACATCGGGAGGAATCTCTTGCACACTGCTAGAGAGTAAAGCATTAAAGTGATTCTTCTTCAAAGCCTCATTTGAACCACTTGATTGCCCACTACCCTTTTCTTGAACCTTCACATTAGGGAAATCCCTAACCTTGTGTCCGCACTTTCCTCACACACAACAATTACTGGTCCAACTAAACATTCCCATACATGACCTTTTCCACATTTGGCACAAGTAGGCTTCTTGTTTGGTGAACTAGTATCCCTTCCCGTCTTAGGCTTAGGGTTAGACACCCTATAATCCCTATACTTAGGGAACTTTGATGGAATATGATTAGAAACCCGCTTCTTTAACCTAGGCTTGACTTAAATTTGAAGCCTACTCTTTGACGAACCACCTTCAAAAGATCTTGCCCTCTAGGCATCTCTACTCTTTCTTTTAGCCCTTACCTCTTCCACATTTTGAGCCTAAATCATGAGACAATAAATCTTCATATTTTCATGTAGCATGGCCACATGACACTCTTCTTCCAAGTTATCCGACACTTCTGTCAAAAAAAAACTCATTTCATCCCTAGGATAGAAAACCTAAGAAGGAACATATTTTGACAACTTAGTGAATTTTAAGGAGTATCCAATCACACTCAACCTTGTTGACAAAATTTGATGAAGTACACCACTTTAGATTTTCCCTTCTCCCTAGGAAAGAATCGATCAAGAAAAGCCTTCCTAAACACTTCCTAAGTCATTGGTCCACCTCTTAAAAGACTATTGTCCCTCCATTAGATGTATCGTTCTTAAGCAACATTCTTGAGTTGATAAGTTGCTAACTGGGCCTTCTCACTAGTAGTCAACCCGATTGCATAAAGGATCTAGTAAACTTCATAGATGAACACTTGGGGATCCTCTTCAACTTTGGACCCATAGAAAGTAGGTGAATTCATCCTATAAAATTCCTTAGATTGGAAGCCATGGTAGCAACTTGTTGATTTTCTCGGAGTACAACTTCCTGATTAGCTTGGGACGTCATGGCTTGAGCTTGAGTAGTGAGGATTTTGGATTATTAAGGAATGACTTCGCTCATTTGGAAAAGAGCAGCCCAGATGTCATCATTCCTCAAAGGAGGATCGACTGGAGCTTCATCATCATTAGTATCTTCTTCAAGAGGAGGAACTTGATCACCACAGGGAGGAACTCATTCATTGGTAATCTCTTCCTTAAGTCTTCGTGCCTCATTCCTTCGAGTATTCATTGCCTATAATACCTATAAAAGAATTATATACTAAAAGCACATAGAGATAACACTCTACAGGCATGATATTGGACTTTTAAGAAAGTGAGAGTTTCCTTTGCATCATATAGATTCCTATTTATAAGTGTGGCGCGCTTCAAAATTATAAGTACGAATCGACATGCACATGGTTGAGAGAGACATCGACTCAATGATGTTTAACCTCATACTCTAATACCATGTTGGTCACATCCGGGGAGCACCCCCTAGACATAACATGCGTCGTCATCCTCTTTGAGGACTAAGACTAGTCCCTTATGTTACGTTATTACATTCATAGGTCAAAAACGCGGAAAATTTAAAACGTCTCATTATTTCTAAATTGAGTTTTACATTGACCTCTGCATACATATAGTATATATATATATAGTATAAATTAACCCTTCGTAGAGGAATATTTCTTAGTCTTCTACTTTTGTTGAACATAGATATATACAATATAACATAGTCTCAAAAGTATATCTGTAACGACCTGTTTAGTCGTTTTAAGTAGCAGGCTTCAATTCTGGAAAAACTGGCAGAAGCGACGGACCCCACGACGGACCGTCATGGGCACGACGGACCGTCGCAGGGTCTCATTTCAAAACACTTAGAAAATCTAAAATTGGGTACTGAAAATCGACTCTCTGAACTTCGTGACGGAATGGCAGGACGGACCGTCACAGGTGTGACGGACCGTCACAGACCCCTGGTGGAAATTTGGGTCTCTGAACTTTGCGACGGACAGCAGGACGGACCGTCGCAGGCGCGACGGCCCGTCACGGGCTACGCAATCCTAGTTCGGGTCGGATTTCTTTATACGTTTTAAGGGACGTTTTTGACTATTCCTGCTTAAATTATAAAGTTAGGGGGTTAATGTTAATAAGTCTAATTACTTGGGGGTTAAAAGAGGTAACCTTAAGTTAATTAGTGGGTTATTATTGTCATCTTTTATTCTTAATTATATACTAATTAGGGTAAAAGAAAGAGGGTTTGAATAAAGAAAATAGAAAGAACAAGAGAAAGAGAGAGAAAGTCGAAAGAGAAAGAGGAGAAACGAAGAGAAACAAAGCTTGGGAAATTGCTTGCTTGATCACTAATCTTTCGTGGAGGTAGGTTATGGTTATTTTCATGCTATTCGTAGTAAACTCTTAATAGTGAATGATATGTGTTAGTAGTATTGTAAACCCTTCTATATGCTTGATTGTATGCTTGCATGAATGATGTGATTATGTAATTATGATATAATAAGCATGATGAAGCTATTGAATCCTGAATCTTGAAAAGAAACCCTAATCTACTTTGTTAATGATGATGCCTTGGTATAAAAGAAGGCTTGATGAACGAAAGTAGTGAGATTAGGGGATCGGGTGCCACGTTCCGGTACCAGGATAGTATATGAGGATCGGAGTGTCACGTTCCGACACCAGGATAGTATATGGATCGGGTGTCACGTTCCGACACAAGGATAGTATATGGATCGGGTGCCACGTTCCGACACAAGGATAGTATATGGATCGGGTGCCACGTTCCGGTACCTGGATAGAATATGGATCGGGTGTCACGTTCCAACACCAGGATATAATGAGGATCGGAGTGTCACGTTCAGACACCAGGATAGTATATGAGGAGCGGAGTGTCACGTACCGACACGAGGGGAATAAAGATAATGAATCTTGAAAGATGATAATATACTCAAATCTAATGAACCTAATTCCCAAATGAGTATGATGAGAAGGCGTGAGTCCTCATTGATGTGCTTGGTGTTGTAACCAAGGGTTATGGTAACTGTAAACGCTGCATGCTAAGGATATTAGTTGATTTTATGATATTGCTTAATATATATTGTTTTCTATTTCGAGTTGGCCGATGATATCTACTCAGTACCCGTGTTTTGTATTGACCCCTACTTTTATGTTTTCTTCTTGTTTATTTGTGGAGTGCAGCAAACGTGCCGTCGTCTTCGACTCAACAGTAATTCAAGCCAGTCTTACTACATCGGAAATTCAGGGTGAGCTAATGCTTCTAGCTTGGACTGGATCTTCTTCTTCAAGTCTTGATGCCTTGAACTTCCGTCATGGACTAGCTTCTTATGTATTTTTAGCTTTTAGAATACTCTTAGTTTAGTTATTTGATCGTAGATGTTCTTGTGGTGATGACTTCCAGATTTTGGGGAATAATAGTTATTGATTTTGTTTTTATTAATGAGTTAAGTCTTCCGCATTACTTTCTGTTGATATTATATTGAAATGTTAAGGTTTAGATGGGTTGGTTCGCTCACATAGGAGGGTAAGTGTGGGTGCCAGTCACGGCCCCGATTTGGGTCGTGACAAACTTGGTATCAGAGCATTAGGTTCGTTGGTCTCATCACACAAGAACGAGTCTAGTAGAGTCTTAAGGAACGGTAGGGGGACGCCATTACTTTTCTTTGAGAGGCTATTAGACTTTAGGAAAATTCCATTCTTTCATTCTTTCTTTCGTGCTACTACTTGAATCCAATTGGTATCTAGGTGATACAAATTGGTATCTGACCATCTTCACTCTCTTTCGCAGATGGTTAGAACCAGAGCAACGACTACGCCAACACCAACACCAGCACCGGCAGGACAGGGTGTGTCTGAGCCAGCCACTGGGGCTGTAGCTCGAGGAAGAACAACGGCAAGAGGCCGTGGAGAGGTCGTGGGAGGACGTCCTCTAGAGGAAGAGGACGAGCACCTAGCCCATCTGATACTAGGGCAGTGACTCCTCCACCGACTGAAGAAGTAGTAAGAGAGGGTGAGGAAGGGGAAACTGAACAAGTACAGAATGAGGAATTGCCACCCCAACCTACCCCAGAGATGATCAATCAGGTTCTTGCTTATCTTAGCGGGTTATCTGATCAGGGTCAGTCACCTCCAGTGTTTTCTGCACCAGCACCTCAGGCTTCGGAGGTACAACATGCGGCTACTATGGCTCCCCGCATGGATGTTCCAATGGAAATAGGCACATTTCCTCGTCTGACTACAGGGCCTATAATGACAAGTGATCAGCATGAACTTTTCAGTAAGTTCTTGAAATTGAAACCTCCAGTCTTCAAGGGTGCTGAATCTGAGGATGCTTACGATTTTCTGGTTGACTGTCATGAGCTACTACACAAGATGGGTATAGTAGAACGGTTTGGTGTTGAGTTCGTGAGTTATCAGTTTCAAGGGAACGCCAAAATGTGGTGGCGGTCACATGTTGAGTGTCAACCAACAGAGGCACCACCTATGACTTGGGCTTCATTCTCTAGTTTGTTTATGGAGAAGTATATCCCGCGGACTTTGAGGGATAGGAAAAGAGATGAATTCTTAAGTCTAGAGCAAGGTAGGATGTTGGTTACTGCATAAGAGTCTAAGTTTCGTGCATTATCCCGGTATGCCACCCAACTATGTTTCAGTCCACAAGAGCGGATTTGCCGTTTTGTGAAGGGGTTGAGATCAGAGTTGCGGATTTCAGCTTTACAGGTAGCGGCTACAGCGAAATCTTTTCAAGAAGTGGTGGACTTCGTGGTAGAGGTGGAAGGAGTGAAGCCAGATGAATTCACCATGGCATCGACATCAAAGAGGTTTCGAAAAGGAGGTGAGTTTAATGGTTCTTACTCTAGAGGACAGGGTTCCGGAGGTTACTCAGTTCGACCCATTCAGTCTTCACTACAGACTGTAGTTGGGGGTCCACCTCCGACCGGTCAACACTTCTCTGAGAGACCTATGCATGAACCCAGAGAATGCTATGGATGTGGGGAGATTGGACATATTAAGAGATATTGTCCAAAACAGAGTTACAGACCTCCAAATGTTAGAGGTAGAGGTGGTCATGGTAGAGGCCGTCATTCTGGGGGACGTGGTGGTCGAGGTAATGGTGGTCACCAAAACGGCAGAGGTGATGGGCAAACTTGAGCCACTACACCACAACATGGTAAGGTCAACGGACAAACAAATGAAAGGGCCCATTGTTATGCTTTCCCTGGGAGATCGGAGGCGGAGACATCTGATGCTGTCATCACAGGTAATCTTCTTGTTTGTGATTGCATGGCTTCTGTATTGTTTGATCCTGGATCCACATTTTCTTATGTATCTTCCTCATTTGCTAATGGTCTAAATTTACATTGTGAATTACTTGATATGCCTATTCGTGTTTCTACTCCGGTGGGTGAGTCTGTGGTAGTTGAAGAGGTATATAGGTCTTTTTTGGTGAACTTTGTGGGGAGCAACACTTATGTAGATTTGGTTATCTTAGAAATGGATGATTTTGATGTAATTCTGGGTATGACTTGGCTCTCTCCGCAATTTGCGATCTTGGATTGTAATGCTAAAACGGTGACGTTAGCCAAGCCTTGGACAGATCCATTAGTGTGGGAGGGTGACTACACTTCCAATCCGGTGCGTATCATCTCCTTTCTTCGTGCTAAGAAAATGGTTAGTAAAGGGTGTTTAGCTTTCTTGGCACATCTCAAGGATGACACTACCCAAATACCTTAGATTGAGTCGGTTTCAGTGGTTCATGAGTTTCTAGATGTGTTCCCTGCAGATCTTCCTGGTATGCCACAAGATAGGGATATCGATTTCTGTATTGATCTTGAACCGGGTACTCGCCCCATTTCTATACCCCCTTATAGAATGGCTCCCGCGGAGTTAAGAGAGTTAAAAGCCCAACTTCAAGTGTTGTTGAGCAAGGGCTTCATTAGACCAAGTGCATCGCCTTGGGGTGCTCCGGTTTTGTTTGTAAAGAAGAAGGATGGGAGTTTTCGAATGTGTATAGACTACAGACAACTAAACAAGGTAACCATAAAGAACAAGTATCCTCTCCCTCGCATTGATGACTTGTTCGATCAGTTACAAGGTGCTGGTGTCTTCTCTAAGATTGACTTGAGATCCGGTTATCATCAATTGAAAATACGGGCAATGGATGTGCCAAAGACTGCTTTTCGAACGAGGTATGGGCATTACGAATTGGTAGTGATGTCTTTTGGTCTTACGAATTCCCCTGCTGCGTTCATGAGCTTGATGAACGGGATTTTTAAGCCATATTTGGACCTCTTCGTGATCGTATTTATTGATGATATACTGATATACTCAAAGAGCAAGAAAGAACATGAGGAGCATTTGAGAATGGTATTGGAAATGTTGAGGGAGAAAAAGCTTTATGCCAAGTTCTCTAAGTGTGAGTTTTGGCTAGATGCAGTGTCCTTCTTGGGGCACGTGGTTTCTAAGGATGGAGTGATGGTGGATCCTTCTAAGATTGAGACAGTGAAGAATTGGGTAAGACCTACTAATGTGTCAGAAATAAGGAGCTTTGTTGGGTTAGCTAGCTACTACCGCCGATTTGTCAAGGGATTCTCTTCTATTGCTTCCCAATTGACGAACTTGACTAAGCAGAATGTTCCATTTGTGTGGTCAGATGAGTGTGAGGAAAGCTTTCAGAAGCTCAAGACCCTGTTGACTACCGCACCAATTCTCACCTTGCCAGTGGAAGGTAAGAATTTCATTGTCTATTTTGATGCATCCTATTCGGGTTTGGGTGCAATGCTAATGCAAGAGAAGAATGTGATTGCTTATGCTTCAAGACAATTAAAAGTGCATGAACGTAACTATCCAACTCATGATTTGGAATTGGCCGCGTTAGTGTTTGCATTAAAGCACTGGAGACACTATCTATATGGGGTTAAGTGTGAGGTCTACACGGATCATCGTAGCCTTCAGTATGTCTTTACTTAGAAAGATTTGAACTTGAGACAGAGGAGATGGATGGAACTACTGAAGGACTACGATATCACTATCTTGTATCATCCGGGAAAAGCGAATGTTGTGGCAGATGCTTTAAGTAGAAAAGCGGGAAGCATGGGAAGTCTAGCTCACTTGCAAGTTTCTAGACGTCCATTGGCTAGAGAGGTTCAGACTCTGGCTAACGACTTGATGAGGTTCGAAATAAATGAGAAGGGAGGATTGTTGGCTAGTGTGGAGTCAAGATCTTCTTTTCTTGACAAGATTAAGGGAAAACAGTTTAATGATGAAAAATTGATCCGATCCGAGATAAAGTGTTGAAAGGAGAGGCTAAAGAAGCGACAATCAATGAGGAAGGTGTTATGAGAATCAAGGGAAGGGTATGTGTACCCCGAGTTGATGATTTGATCAACACTATTTTGACAGAGGCTCATAGTTTAAGGTATTCTATACATCCGGGTGCAACCAAGATGTATCGTGACCTAAAGCAACACTTTTAGTGGAGTAGAATGAAACGTGATATTGTTGAGTTTATTGCCAAATGTCCAAACTGTCAGCAAGTAAAGTATGAATACCAGAGGCCCGGAGGAACACTTCGGAGAATGCCCATCCCGGAATGGAAGTGGGAAAGGATTGCAATGGATTTCGTGGTTGGTCTTCCAAAGACATTGGGAAAGTTTGATTCTATTTGGGTAATTGTTTATAGGTTAACTAAGTCTGCGCACTTCATTCCGGTCAAGGTGACTTACAATGCAGAGAAGTTAGCCAAAATCTATGTCTCAGAAATTGTTCGGTTGCATGGGGTTCCACTATCCATCATATCAGATAGAGGTACGCAGTTTACTTCCAAGTTTTGGAGAACATTGCATGCTGAATTGGGTACTAGGTTGGACCTTAGTACCGCGTTCCATCCTCAGACCGATGGTCAGTCTGAGCGAACGATTCAAGTGTTGGAGGATATGCTTCGTGCATGTGTGATAGAGTTTGGTGGCCATTGAGATAACTTTTTACCCTTAGCGGAGTTTTCATACAATAATAGCTATCACTCAAGTATTGATATGGCCCCATTTGAAGCATTGTATGGGAGGAGATGTAGGTCTCCCATTGGTTGGTTTGATGCATTCGAGGTTAGACCTTGGGGTACTGACCATTTGAGGGATTCGATAGAGAAAGTGAAGTCTATTCAAGAAAAGCTTCTAGCGGCGCAAAGTAGACAAAAGGAATATGCAGATCGAAAGGTTAGAGACTTAGAGTTCATGGAGGGTGAACAAGTCTTGTTGAAAGTTTCACCAATGAATGGAGTGATGCGGTTTGGTAAAAGAGGTAAACTAAGCCCAAGGTATATTGGCCCCTTCGAAGTACTTAAACGAGTAGGGGAGGTGGCTTATGAGTTAGCCTTGCCTCCAGGGCTGTCCGGAGTACATCCGGTATTCCATGTGTCTATGTTGAAAAGATACCATGGGGATGGAAACTATATTATCCGTTGGGATTCAGTTTTGCTTGACGAGAATTTGTCTTATGAGGAGGAACCTATTGCCATTCTAGATAGAGAAAATTCGCAAGTTGAGATCAAGGGAGATTGCATCCATCAAGGTGCAATGGAAGAATCGGCCGGTTGAAGAAGCGACTTTGGAGAAGGAGGTCGATATGCGAGAAAGATACCCACACCTGTTTACAGATTCAGGTACTCCTTTTTCGCCCTTGTTTTCCTTCTTGTGATTGTTCGGGGATGAACGATGGGTAAATTGGTATCTATTGTAACGACCTGTTTAGTCGTTTTGAGTAGCAGGCTTCAATTCTGGAAAAACTGGCAGAAGCGACGGACCCCACGACGGACCGTCATGGGCACGACGGACCGTCGCAGGGTCTCGTTTCAAAACACTTAGAAAATCTGAAATTGGGTACTGAAAATCGACTCTCTGAACTTCGTGACGGAATGGTAGGACGGACCGTCACAGGTGTGACGGACCGTCACAGACCCCTGGTGGAAATTTGGGTCTCTGAACTTTGCGACGGACAGCAGGACGGACCGTCGCAGGCGCGACGGCCCGTCACGGGCTACGCAATCCTAGTTCGGGTCGGATTTCTTTATACGTTTTAAGGGACGTTTTTGACTATTCCTGCTTAAATTATAAAGTTAGGGGGTTAATGTTAATAAGTCTAATTACTTGGGGGTTAAAAGAGGTAACCTTAAGTTAATTAGTGGGTTATTATTGTCATCTTTTATTCTTAATTATATATACTAATTAGGGTAAAAGAAAGAGGGTTTGAATAAAGAAAATAGAAAGAACAAGAGAAAGAGAGAGAAAGTCGAACGAGAAAGAGGAGAAACGAAGAGAAACAAAGCTTGGGAAATTGCTTGCTTGATCACTAATCTTCCGTGGAGGTAGGTTATGGTTATTTTTATGCTATTCGTAGTAAACTCTTAATAGTGAATGATATGTGTTAGTAGTATTGTAAACCCTTCTATATGCTTGATTGTATGCTTGCATGAATGATGTGATTATGTCATTATGATATAATAAGCATGATGAAGCTATTGAATCCTTAATCTTGAAAAGAAACCCTAATCTACTTTGTTAATGATGATGTCTTGGTATAAAAGAAGGCTTGATGAATGAAAGTAGTGAGATTAGGGGATCGGGTGCCACGTTCCGGTACCAGGATACTATATGAGGATCGGAGTGTCACGTTCCGACACCAGGATAGTATATGGATCGGGTGTCACGTTCAGACACCAGGATAGTATATGGATCGGGTGCCACGTTCCGGTACCAGGATAGAATATGGATCGGGTGTCACGTTCTGACACCAGGATAGAATGAGGATCGGAGTGTCACGTTCCGACACCAGGATAGTATATGAGGAGCGGAGTGTCACGTACCGACATGAGGGGAATAAAGATAATGAATCTTGAAAGATGATAATATACTCAAATCTAATGAACCTAATTCCCAAATGAGTATGATGAGGAGGCGTGAGTCCTCATTGATGTGCTTGGTGTTGTAACCAAGGGTTATGGTAACTGTAAACGCTGCATGCTAAGGATATTAGTTGATTTTATGATATTGCTTAATATATATTGTTTTCTATTTCGAGTTGGCCGATGATATTTACTCAGTACCCGTGTTTTGTACTGACCCCTACTTTTATGTTTTCTTCTTGTTTATTTGTGGAGTGCAGCAAACGTGCCGTCGTCTTCGACTCAACAGTAATTCAAGCCAGTCTTACTACATCGGAAATTCAGGGTGAGCTAATGCTTCTAGCTTGGACTTGATCTTCTTCTTCAAGTCTTGATGCCTTGAACTTCCGGCATGGACTAGCTTCTTATGTATTTTTAGCTTTTAGAATACTCTTAGTTTAGTTATTTGATCGTAGATGTTCTTGTGGTGATGACTTCCAGATTTTGGGGAATAATAGTTATTGATTTGGTTTTTATTAATGAGTTAAGTCTTCCGCATTACTTTCTGTTGATATTATATTGAAATGTTAAGGTTTAGATGGGTTGGTTCGCTCACATAGGAGGGTAAGTGTGGGTGCCAGTCGCGGCCCCGATTTGGGTCGTGACAATGTCTCATCTCATAATCATCTAACAAGAGTATATCAAATTGGGCCTAGCCCATACATCAATATTATAAGAACACACATAGGTCATACAATGTTTAGTATCCAAATGAAAAGTAAATAAACATAAGAATCTTAATACTAAAACAACATCATATCTTGATTGTGGTATTGCCCTCGAAAATTTAATGCCTACCCAACTTGGATGATTAATAATTCCAAGTCTTCTTCAAAGTCGTCTCCAAAAGCCTTTTATCGATCGCAAGCTAAAATGTTGGGGAAAAGGAATAAATCGGGTTAGTACACGTCTTGTATTATGTATAAGAACACATGCACATATATCTTGAAATTATGCTAAGAAATCTGACATTTCATAAAGGTATGCAATTTACTCTGGAAAACTTTATTCACATTCCATAAGACCATACCAATCAATAAGGCACATTCATTAAGTGCAAAGCATGTACACCAAAAGACAAACAATACTAAGTCTAGTCAAGTCAACATGCATATCATATAATTTGACGAATATAGTCAAGCAACTCTATGATAAATTCATAATAGCAACAGGCATAGATAAGAGTTTATTTCAACACAATAAAAGCAATACAATGACACATTAACCCTCATTGAGTCAAGAATTGCAATGACAAAGAAAAGCCCCAAAACCTCGCCCAATCAAGTAACCCAACAAGAACCATGACTACTGTCCAACATCACATAGCATATCATCTAAGAGTACATGTGATAATACTTTAACAATAAAGACCAAATACGTGTTCATAGGAGTAACCAACATCACATAATGTCATTAACATGTAAGATAATAATACTATCACCATTTACATTTATAAGCATTTAGATCCATAAGAACAACCTCTTAAGGCTTCCCTCTGGGCAAACTAGTGCAAGGCAAAGGTAGAGTCTCATACCCCTACCTAGTCTAAGTCAAAAATCTATAGTCACCCTAGTTGGTTTCATTACTACATTTTAAAATGGGGAATACTTGCCTTAACCAACATAGACCATAAGAGGTAAGTGTGGAATCTGGTATTGTAAAACTTTACAACAATTGAAGGTACTCTACCGACCAATGTAAAACATATCATATACGTAGTTTTGTAGGTGGGTCCACAAGCTAGTCTTCCTATTGAGGAAACATAGTTCAAGAACTATGAGATATGCATAATCCCACTACATACCACTTAAAAATTTGGGCCTCTTCTTATGAGAATCCATTGGATGAGTATCCCTCATAAGTAGTAAACGCCACAAGCGGAATTATAGGTTGAATCTTTGTCTATGGAAAGTCATCACCTCCCATTGTCATGTTCAGTCGGTGCTAAGATAAGTCACTTTTGAAATATCATTTGTGTCTGTCTTAATCAACATAGCTTATTGTTGGTCATATGGTCTAACCGTTGTATAATCATCATCATCATCATCATCGATCTAAATAAGAATTGCATGAGAATAGTCCTTTCATTACAATTCATAAAAGTGAGGTTATCATATTTAACCATCACTTTATAATAAGGCACATTGGAAAATGATCACCATCCTTATAACATCTACATCCTAGCAAACACCTCACAAACAATAGTCAAGACGTTTTAATTCAACATCATACCACACTATCAATCCTAATACAAGTTATATTCTATCAATCCTAAAATAAGTTATACTCGAATACAACATCATGACTTTATCAGAGTTAACTATAATTTTAAGTAAAGAATAGGGATCATTAGAGTTACAAAGTCTCCTTCATAATTAGTCATCAAGGTCTTACCATAAACTCTTAACTAAACCCAATAATGGTGTCCTATCACAATAAAACCATAACCAACATGATAAAAAATCTATTTGAATAACTACATCAACATCCAACATTAGTTCATAGCTTAAGACAAAAGACATAGGTCAAAGTCAAATTCCAGATCAATTACTCAATGACTAGAATGATAGGAGTATAATTCACCCTAATGTATTCCTTATTTATACAATATCTTCATATAGTAGTAATGCAATCAATAACTAAGTCAGTTGGATCAACGTTACGTACTTTATATAAAAATCATAACCTAAGGTCATCTTCAAAAAAGTAGAACAATAAATAACGATATATCATAACTAAGTTAGAATACATGTTAATATATTCATAATATCCAAAAGAAATCATAAACAAATAAATTAACAACATCAATTTCGTATTCGATGAAAACCCACTAGGAAACTAAACTTTTGAAACACATTTGATGGGACCCCTCAAGGAATGAGGTCTCAGAGGTGAAAAGAATCACATACCTTACAAATTGATGACGGCTGATAGAGAAACATGACTATTTACAGCCTGTAAAACTTCCCTTAGAATGGTCTTCAATGGAATTCTTCACTGAGAGAGAAAGAAGGAAGAAGGAAGAGAATTTTGGGTTTGGGAATTATATTAGTTTTGGTTAGGCTAATAAGGTTAGGGATTTATATAGGGGATAATTTTACCTCCACTAACCCCTAATTAACTTCCTAACTAAGCCAATTACTCAATTAACCTATGTGAAAACGAGCAGTAAAAAGCAGTCATCAAAAACGACACCATAATTGATGTATCGTACGTCAATTGATGTATCGTGCGTCAATCGATGACCATATCCAATTCTAATTTCAGAAAGTTTTCAATATGACCCTTCCAAGATTTTGGCTAAGTTACCATTGATGGTGGCCATTGACGCCCTGTCGATAGGCGCACGCCTCGTCAATGACACTCGTCTATGCACACTGCCTTGGGCAGTCCTTTGACCCAAAAAAGTAAGGGTCCTCCTCAATGGCCCTTGGTTGCTCCTTATGGAGTAGTGCTCGGACATTTCGACTATGAACTAACTCTAATATGTAATTAACACCCTTCTATAACTTTTCATCATTTTCCGACTCCTTAAAAATAGTCAAATAGGCTAAGGCACACTAATACCTCATTGCACTAGTTTCTGAACGTCATGAACGTTCTTCGACATTTTTATTGTGAGACTATCTAAATGACTTATATGAATTAAACTAGACCTTAAAACAGTGTATAAACCTTACGAAACTTATGTTAGGCTCTAGAACATGTCTTGGATTTGCGAAGTGTTATAGTTTGTCCTCGTGGGGAAAGAATTTCCATAGTTCTTCCCTTATAATCTTCCGGGAATACCTCCCAAACAGGAAATTGATTTTGGTATTGACTTGCTACCATATACCAACCCTCTTTTAGTTCCTCTTTATCGGATGGCTCCGACCGAACAGAAAGAGTTGATGGCTCAACTCAAGGACTTATTTGACATAGGCTTCATTAAACCTTGTGTTTCTCCACGGGGTGCACTAGTTTTTTTTTGGAGAAGAATAAGGATGGGTCCCTAAGCATGTGCCTTGATTATTGCAACCACAATAAAGTCATCATTAAGAAAAAGTATTCTTTCCCAGATTGATGACTTGCTTGATAACCTAAAAGGGGAAATCTACTATTCTAATATTTATTTGAGATTGGGATATCAACAACTTAGGTTGAGAGGTGAGAAGATACCAAAAATGGAATTTTGAACTAGATATGGTCACAATGAGTTCCTAGTAATGTCATTTGGTCTCACTAATGGACCGAAGACTTTTATAGACCTCGTGAATAGGCTGTTTCGAAGTTACTTGGATTTATTTTTCAATGTCTTCATTGATGACATCTTCGTATATTGGAAACATGAGGGTGAACACATGGATCATTTGAGAATGGTGTTACATGTCCTTGAGGAAAATCAACGATTTTCCAAGTATATCAAATGTGAGTTTTGGTTGAGGTAGGAGACATTTATTGTACATATCATCTCTCGTGAGTGAGTTGTGGTTTATTCGAGGAAAACCGAAGTGGTCAAGAACTGTCCTAGACCATTTACTCCAACCCAAATTAGAAGTTTTTTGTGTCTAGCAGGGCACTATAGGAGGTTTCTGGATTGTATTGCGACCATTGCTTCTCCCTTGATTACCTTGACCCAAAAGAGTTTAAGATTTAAGTGGTCGGAGGCATGTGAAAGAAGCTTCCAAATTTTAAATGAAATCCTTACCTCCATTCAGGTGTTGACTTTACCGAAGGATACCAATTTCTTCGCTTTATATTGTGATGCATCCCGAGTAGGCTTAAGGTGTGTCCTTATTATACATGGGAAGTTAGAAGCCTATGCCTCTAGACAACTTAAGGTGCATGAGAACAATTATCCAAATCATGATCATTAGTTAGTGTCTTTTTATTTGCCTTGAAAATATGGAGGCATTACTTATATGGTGTCCATGTTTATGTGTATACCAATAATAAAAGTCTTCAATATGTGTTTACTCAGAATGAGTTAAATGTATGACAACAAATATGGTTGGAATTGTTGAAAGATTACAACATGAGTGTGCTCTACTACCTTGACAAAGCTAATGTGGTTTCGGATACTCTAAGTCATATGACCATGTGTAATGTTTCTCATGTAAAAGACGCCAAGAAGGACCTAGTGCAAGATGTTCATTTGTTGGCTCGTTTGGGTGTTAGATTAGTAGATTCTCCAAATAGTGGTTTTATGGTCCATCATAACTCTTAATCGTCTTTGGTGGTTGAGGTGAAGTCTAAGAAACACCTTGATCCATGATTGATGGATTTGAAGGAGTCGGTTCTTTGTAGCCTTAATGAGTCATTCTCCATAGGGGGTATGATGTTTTGAGGTATCAAAAAAGGTTGTTTATGCCCAATGTTAATGATATGAGGAACTTGATACTAGAGGAATATCACAGTTCAAGTTATTCCATTCGTCCGGGTTCAACTAAGATATATCATGACCATAGAGAAGTATTTTGGTGGGATGCCTTAAAAAGGGACCTACAGCATGTTGTTGCAAAATGTCCAAATTGCAACCAAGTAAAAGCACGAGCGGCCTACTACACGAAATAAAATTTCCCTATGGAAGTGGGAAAGCTTTAATATGGACTTCTTGGTAGGTTTGCCTTGGACTTAATGGTAAAATGACTTTATTTGGGTGGTTGTGGATAGATTGACAATGTCTGCTCATTTTATTTCCTTTAAGTCTACATACTCGGGGGAGGATTGTGCAATCTTCATAGATCAGATTGTGTGTCTTCATGGTATTCCTTTATCCAAAATGTTTGACAGGATTGCATAATTTACATCTAGGTTTTGGAGGTCATTCCCAAAAGGGTTGGGAACAAAGGTGAAGTTAAGCACCACTTTTTATCCCCAAATGGATTATCAAGCGGAACGTACTATTCAAACAATTGAGGATACGCTTTGTGATTGTATAATTGATTTCAAAGGAAATTGGGATAAATATTTGCCTTTGGTTTAGTTCTCTTATAATAATAATTACCATACGACTATATCCGTGGCTCATTTTGAGGCCTTGTATGGTAGGAGATGTAGATCTCCAATTGAATTTTTTGAAGCGGGTGAATCTTTACGTTTTGTTCTTGAATTGATTTATCGAACTTTGGAGAAATTTCATATGATAAGGAACCGATGGAAAATAGCTTATAGCCGGCAAAAACCTTATGATGACAATAGGCGAAGGGACTTAGACTATGAAAAAGGTGATAAAATGTATTTAAAGATTTCACTCAGGAAAGGGGTGATGAAATTTGACAAAAAAAAGAAGTTGAGTCCTCATTATATGGGTCCCTATGAAATTTTGCAAAGGGTTGGCAAGGTTGAATACGATTGAGAGTACCTAATGAACTAGCTTCAGTTTATTTGGTGTTCCATGTCTCTATGATTAAGGAGTGCATCGGTGATCCCGAGTCCATTTTTTCTATTGAGGGTGTAGGTGTTGATAAGAACTATCTCCTATGAGGAGGTTCCAGTGAAATCCTTGATCGTCAAGTGAAGTTGTTGAGGAACAAAGAGGTAGCTTCCTCAAAGGTGGTATGGAAGAACCGCCTAGTAGAGGGAGCAACATCGGGGGTCGAAGGCAACATGATGTCGTGTTATCCTCATCTCTTTTTTAATTAAGTTTAGTTTTTCCAATTAATAATGAAAATAATAAATAAATTGAATTTGACATGTTTTGCAAAGATGTGCATATTCATGATAATGGTTTTTTCTAAGGTGAAGTTTCATATAAATATGCTCTTTTTTCTTATTTGAACTAAATGGTGTATTTGGTACATAATTGCCTATATGAAACGAAATTGAGCATGTTGATATGTTTCGCTATATGTTTTGGCATAAGTTACTGTATTTGTTTTGTTGAGCTCATGTTGATTGAGAAGGAAATTCCTCATCTTGTAATGTTGAGCTCTTATATGTGGTTATTAATACCTTGAGTTACTTTATTTAAATGCCATGTTGTTATGTTGATTTTAGTTGTAAATCATTTTGATTTTGTTTGTTGTTGGTTTAGCTGCTAGTATTGAGTCTATCCTTTCCCTCCATTAGATTATAGTGTCATTCGAGGATGAATATACCTAAGTGGGGATAATGTAACACTCCGAAAGTCCGAAACCTAATCTAGAGACTCATATTAGTTTCTAAGGTGTTAAAATTGTTTTAAGGTAATTAATAATATATAAAAGTCTTTTAGGAAGTTTACGAGTATAATTGTCAAGGAACGTCTATGACGTCGAGAGACTAAAAGGTTCTAGTGTGCCTTAGCCTATTTCACAAGGTTTTCTAAGTCAAAACTTGATGAAATTTTGTGTAAATGTTTCAAACATGTATTAGAATAGGTTTAAAATGGAAAATTCCATGAACGAGACCCCAATGATAACCCTAAGGGTCCATGTGGAGGACCTTTCCATTTTTAATCAATGTTGCCAAATAAGGTACTGTAGACAGTGTCCACCTACAAGATGAAGGCGACGGGGTGTCGGTCAAGTCTTATGAAGGTAGTTCCTCAAAGGGGAGGTTAGATATTAAAGAAAATCCTAGATTCAAGAAGAGGTTCTCCAATGAAGTTCCTTCCAAATTTCCCAAGACTCATGATGATATGGTGTCTAACCCTAAGTCTCAAAAGGGAAGTGATACTAGTTCACCAAGAAAGAAGCCATCTGTTGGAAAGTGTGATACGAGGCATTGTAGTGAGTCCCTTGTTAGGACAGAGACTTCCTTTGGATGTGGTAAATGTGTCAAAAAGGTTAGAGATTAACCTAATAAAAAGAGGAAATACAAGAGTAGTGGGCAAACACAAGCAAGTAGTTTTAATGTTGATGCTCAAAGAAATAATTGGTTTTATGCGCTCCGCCCTTGCCGTGACCAAGCGAATTCTCCCGATGTGGTGATTGGTATATTACAAGTGTTCTCTATTAATGTTTATGATTTACTTGATCTGGGTGCTACATTATTTTTTTTTTACTCCCTTGGTAGCTAGGAAGTTTGATATTTTACCTGATGCCCCAAATGAAACTTTTACGGTAACTACTCCGATAGGTGAGTTGGTCGTCGCAAAGGGGGTAAATAGAAATTGTCCTATAAAGTTTCCCAACATAAATACTCATGTTGAATTTATAAAACTTGATATGGTTGATTTCGATGTCATCTTTGGTATGGATCGGTTGCACTATTTTTTTTCTTTTATTGATTATAGAAGAAGAATTGTCAAGTTCAATTTTTTTAATGAACCCCTATTAGAGTGGAAGTGGAGAAATTCTTTTCCTAAAGTTCGTATGATTTCTTGTATAAAGGATTGTAAGATGATCTCTTAAGGGTGATTATACCATATCGTAAGAGTCAAAGATTTATACTATGAAATTCTCCCATTAAGTTAGCGTCACATCCTAGGAGTACCCCCTAGACGTAAACTACATCGTCGTCCTCTTTGCGAATTAAGACTAGTCTCTTAGCTTAAATCATTACATTAATAGGTCAAAAACACGGGAAATTTAAAACTTTTCATTACTTCTACATTAAGGTTTACATAGACCTCTATATGCACATATTATATATATATATATATATATATATATATATATATATATATATCGAGTATACATAGACCCTTCATATATGAAGATTATGTAGCCTTTTACTTTTATTGCACATAGATATATAAAATATAATATAGTCTCAAAAGTATGTCTTGTCTCATTTCATTATTGATAGGAGATGAGGGTAACGAGACTTTATGTCGGTCTCGGCCTCCCATGTTGCACCCTTAACTAGGTGATTCTTCCATTACACCTTCACAGAAGCCACGCTTTGTTCCTCAATTTCATTACTTCCCTACAAGGATTTGAATCAGAAACCTCCTCATAGGAGAGGTTATCCTTCACAAATAGAAAGAATAGACTCGGGATCACCGATACACTTCTTAAAAAGATTAACCAAAGCAAACTCATTAGGCAACCTTACCTACCCTTTCCAAGATTTCATATAGACCCACATAAAGAGGACTCAATATCCCTTTCTTGCAAAATTTAACTGCCCCTTTCATAGTTTAAAATTTTAAATAAACCTTATAACCTTCTTCAAACTCTAAATATCTTCTCCTATGATCACCATAACATTTTTGCCGACTATAAGCTATTTGCAACAGGTTCGCTATGATATGAATTTTCTACAAGGAATTATAAATTAAATCGGGACCAAGAAGTGAACACTCACACACTTCAAACCATCCAATAGGAGACCTAAACTCCTACCATACAAGGATTCATAAAGATCCATGGATATGGATAAATGAAAATTATTATTGTAAGCAAACTCCACCACAGGCAAATGCTTATCCCAAATTCCTTCGAAATCAATGATCCAAGACCTAAGCATATCCTCAAGGGTTTGAATGGTACTCTTCGGTTCACCTTAATACCCCAACCCTTCTTAGAAGGATCTCTAAAATCTATATGTGAATTTGCACCCCTATCTGATATAATTGATAATCGAATACCATGGCGATACACAATCTCATCTATGAAGATCCTTTTATAATCTTCCGCCGAATAAGTAGACTTGACAGTAATAAAATGAGCGGACTTGGTTAACCTATCTACAAGCACCCATATACAGTCATATTGAAAAAGTGGGAAGACATTAATATGGACTTCGTGGTAGATTTTCCTCGGACACAAAGGTAAATGACTCTATATGGGTGGTGGTTGATAGATTGACAATGTCCACTCATTTTATTTCCGTTAAGTCCACATACTAGGCGAAACATTATGCAAAGATCTTCATAGATCAGATTGTGTGTCTTCATAGTATTCCTTTGTCCATAATGTTGGAAAGGGTTGCACAATTTACATTTAGGTTTTCGAGGTCATTCCAAAAAGGGTTGGGCATACAGGTGAATTTAATCACTGGTTTTCATCCCAAAAGGATTATCAAGTAAAATGTACTATTCAAACCAGGATATGCTTAGTGATTGTGAAATCGATTTTAAGGAAAATTGGGATAAAAAATTTCCTTTGGTTTATTTCTCTTATAATAATAATTACCATTCGACTATATCCATGGCTCATTTTGAGGCCTTTTATGGTAGGAGATGTAGATCTCCAATTGTATGGCTTGAAGTGGGTGAATCTTAACTTTTTGTTTGCACAATGATTAATAAAACTTTGGAGAAATTTCATATGATAAGGAAATGATTGAAAATAGCCTATAGACAGCAAAAGCCTTGTGCTGACAATAGGAGAAGGGACATAGAACTTGAAGAAGGTGATAAAGTGTATTTAAAGATTTCACCCATTAAAGGTGTGATGAGATTTGTCAAGAAAAAGAAGTTGAGTCCTCGTTATGTGGGTACCTATGAAATTTTTTGCAAAGGGTTGGCAAAGTTGAATACGAGTTGATACTACCTAATTAACTAGCTTCGGTTAATCCGGTGTTCCATGTCTATATGCTTATGGAGTGCATCGGTGATCCCGAGTCCATTTTTCCTACTGAGGGTCTAGGTGTGGATGAGAACATCTCCTATGAGGAGGTTCCAGTGAAATCCTTGATCCTCAAGTGAAGAAGTTCAGGAACAAAGAGGTGGCTTCCTCAAAGGTGTTATGGAAAAATTACCTAGTTGAGGGATAAACATCGGAGGTCGAAGCTGACATGATTTCCCGTTTTCCTCATATATTTTCTTATTATGATTAGTTGTTCTTATTTATAATGAAAATAATGAACAAATTGAATGTGATTTGTTTTGCAAAGATGTGCATATTAATAATAATGGTTTTTGCTAAGGTGAAGTTTCATACAAAAATGCTCTTTTCGCTTGATTTGAACTTAATGGTGTATTTCGTACGTAATCTTCTAAATTAAATTAAATTGAGCATGTTGATCTGTTTTGAAATATGTTTTGGCATAAGTTACTCTATTTTTTGTGTTGAGCTGATGTTGTTGTTGAGAAGCGAATTCCTTATGTTGTAATACTAAGATCTTATATGTGGTAATTTCCTTGAGTCACTTTATGTAAATTCCATTTGGTTATGTTTATTTTAATGATAAGTCACTTTGATTTTTATGTTGTTTGTTGAGATACATGTATTGAGTCTATCATCTCCCTCCAAAAGATATTAGTGTCATTCGAGGACTAATGTTCCTAAGGAGGGGATAATGTAACACTCCGAAAGTCCAAAACCTAATCTATTGCCTCACATCAGTTTATAAAGTCTTTATATGTTTAGGTAAACAATAATTTATAGAAGTCATTTAGGAAGTTTTAGAGTCAAAATGTCAAGGAACATCCATGACGTCAAGAGACTAAAAGGTGCTAGTGTGCCTTAGCCTATTTCACAAGGTGTTATGAGTTGGAATTTTATTAAATTTTGTGGTAAGGTTTCAAACATGTATTAGAACAGATTTAAAGTTGAAATGTCCAGGAAAAACACTCCAATGAAAACCCTAAGGGTCCATGTGGAGGACCTTTCTATTTTGAATCAATGTTTCCAAATAAGACAATGTAGATAGTGTCCACCTATGAGTTGCAGCGACGTGGCGTAGGTCCCTCGATGGGGTGGAGATTACCTCCATCAACAAACACTTGTATATTTTCCGGAAATTTCCAATATGTAAATCTATGAACTTATCGACGGACCTACAGGACGGTTGGGGAAAGTAGGCGTAGGTTGACCTACGGACCGTCGATCGTGGTCTCGTAGGTCCTCCCTGAGTTTTCCTTTTATGTTTTAGGTGATTTAATTCAATTATTTGTTAGGTTATTTTATTAATTAAGGTTTAAGATATGTCTAATAAACTTTATTTAGGTAATATATAAAGACGGAAGACTAATTAAACTAACCCAAATTCCTCTTCCTTCTTTCTTCTTTCTCTCTCCCAAAGAAACTCCGCAGAATACCAACGTCTAAGGGTTATAAGGCAGCAAGATTATCACTTTTTACCATCAATTTTCAATGAATAAAAAGGTATGGAAACTCTTCACCTTTAGGATTCCTTTTCCCAAAGGGTTCTTCTAAAATTGATTTTAAAAGAGATGATTTTCACGTGGGTTACTTTCTATTACGAGATTGGTATTTTCAATTGTGTTAATCTGAATTTATATTTGTTATATCATTCTATATTATTGTTCAATTATGGTAGTTATTAATGGTAAACGTAGTATTGTGGAAGCGATAATGAATTGACTCTAATTAACTAACTCTTGGTTATGAACTAGTGTAGAATTGAATTGTATTGATGTAGTAGATCTAGATATTGTGTTAATTACTATTGAATGATATTATTGCACCTACTATTGTATGAAATTGGTTGTTTTATGGTAAGACCATTGTTGATGGCTTGTGAAGGAGATAGGGTAATTGTTTATTATTCTAGACCTTTATTTCAATTATGATGGCTTATACTTAGTGATTAAGTTCAATTGAAGTATTTCTTGTGACTGGATTAAGTTTGTGTTGCTATGATGATGCAATTGAAATGTCTTTATTATGTGTCTTGTTAGATAACGATTTAAGATGTTATAAATGTTGTGATGAAGTACCTATGTTCCTTACTATGAGTGATGATATTAATGCACTAATTTAATATTTGAGGGTTGTATTAGATGGTGTTATCATTCAATTCCTATTGACATAATGACTATGACTATACAAAGATATATTCCTTTGTGACCTAAACTAACTTATGATTGTTAAAAAAGACATTTAAAAAGGAATCTAGCTTAGCACCAAGTCAACTAGTAGTGAGGAGTGTCCCTTCCCAAGTAGGTAACGTAGGTTCACTATTTGTACTCAAAAGATAGAGACTATAATTCCAAAGGCATAAAGAGGATACATGTCTCTTAGTTCTTGAACTATGTTGCACGCATAGGAATACTAGCTAGTGGATCAACCGATATGATATGTTCATGCTTTTGTACTACCTTGGAATGTAGTCCACCTTTTTCAGTGTAGGGTTTCATGACACCGAGTTTCACATTAGTTCATGTGGTCTATGTCAGTTAAAGAATGTATTCTCGACAGTAAATTGAAGTAATAAAGTGGGATCTAACTAAGATGACTTAAGGGGTTGGACATAGTCCAGGTAGGAGTTTGGACCTTACCTATACATTTTTGTATTTGGCCTTGAGGGAAATCCTATAAGGATTTTCTTATGTTCTTGTGATCTTATAAGGTTAATTATATGCATATGGTGACTTTACATTGCCACGACCTAAAAGCACCCCTAGTAGTTAGGAAGAACCATCATTTTGTGGCGGGGCGTACTTGACCCATTGGGGTCTTGTACAAGCCCTTTAACTAGCATTCCCAACTTAAGACATGGCATAATATCATAGGGACACGGCCCTTTACATTAAAGTAAAATACATAAATAAGTCTTTAACTAAGAAATTAAGAAAAGGACTATGCCCTCGAATATATAAGGACATACTTTGTCTTGAGTGGAACTTCCCAAGCTACGCCTTTAAACCTTCAAAAGCTTCCAACCTATACTTATATAGTATAGAGTATGGGGTTAGTACAAAACAATGTACTAAGTATGGAATATCCAAAAACATTTAAAAAGGGACATTTTAGTAAAATAGCTTTTCATGCAATTTAAGTAAAACATTCATGAATACAAAGGCAAAACATCATACTAACAATCATTTAATACTTAGATAAGAGATTCCATAATTTTTAAACCAAAAGAGGCCATTTAAAGTAACTTCCAAAAACTTACAGTAAACTAACTTGACATTATAGTAAAATGAATTAAGAAATAACAATGAATCATTTAAAGTATTATCAATGAATTAAACTTGAGAAATTACAAAGAACTATCCTATACTAAATGAGTGAACTTTCAAAGCCAAGCGAAAGAGAAAATGAACTCATTTTCCAAAAGAGTTTCCCTACCTCGGGATTATCCTAAAACTCACTAAGGTAAGACTTGAAGGAAATATGCATATGGCTCCTAAGATATCCTAAAGCACTCCCCAAAAGTACCCCTTTCAGCTTACTCAACTCAGGAGAAACAAGCCCCTCAATCAATGGCAAGACATGAAAAGAGACCCAACAAACCACCAAAGTCTTCCCTTTCGGAATGCCCACTTAGTGCAATGAGTAGATAGCGTTCCATACCACTACCTACCCTAAGTAGTACAATCTATTAGAAGGTTTGGCACCAAGTCTTCCCTTTCGTTTGGTCCTACCTAGTGAATTGAGTTCATAGCGTCTCATACCACCACCTACCCTAAGTAGTACGTTTTTTTAGAAGATTTAGTTGAAATAATTCTTTATGGGAGGTTAGCTTAACCGACAAACACCATGAGAGCTCCACCCATGAGGACACATAGTTAAGGTATAAGGAGATTGCTACTAATTAATGCATTCTCTACAAATGAAGAGTATTCATCTTAAGATGTACTTTGGAAATACAACATCTCAATTCATGAAGTGTAATCCACCTCTTCTTCATATCCTATCGGTGCTAGGCATAACTCCCCACAGATTCTCAATAATATAACCTTTAGGTTAAGTATAACTAATGAACACCACATATCAACTAACGAAGGGCATTAATCCTCCAACCTATCTTATAAAGCTTATTAGGAATAATTGGGTTGCTACTAGAAACTTCATCTCAACTCACGAAGAGTGTCCACCCCAAGACTCCTTTATTTTCAACTTAGCATCATACATTCTTTTAAGTGTGTGCGTGTGTGTACATGTGAGCACACCTTGCACATAAACAACATTTCATTTTTATTAACTTCTATACATGCTTTAGACTTTCATTCATCAATTAACACACCCTACATGCTTCATATACTCAATATACTTCACCATTACGTAATACAAGCCAAACATGCTATTAAACATCACAAAACACAAGACAAGACTCGTCTTCAATATTAACCCTTTTCATATACTAGGCCTTTAAACCACATTCACAATACATACTAAATAACATCAAATTCATCAAGTAAACACCGCAACCTAGAATATGGATCATACCACTCAAGAGTATTTATATTAAAAGCTATACATTGTAAGTAATTAGCCATTTTAACCAATCAATAACATCCTCTAAACATATTATCAACATTTAATCAAAGTAAGGCCCTTAGCGCAGTATATAAATCAACACATTAAAACACAAAAACCAAAGTTCATACTTTACCCAAACATGCTCATATAACCCATTCCCAATCTAAAATTTGACATATGCATAAACATGATTTCATTAGATCTTTAAAATGAAAATCATCAATTCATACAAGAATAAACACATTAAAACAATTAGAACATTTTTACAAGAAGACCCATACTTAAAATCAAAGATAAAAGAAATTTGAGTTTTAAAACCCTTTTTGAAATATTTTTTGAAGTGACTCCACGAATTGAAGGGGGTTCAAGGATGGGTACCATAACTCAAAGAGAGGGAAAACCACAAATTTTGGTGAAGATTTACGTATCAATCAGACGTTTTTGCCCTCCTTGAGTCTTAGCTTCAATGGTGACTTTGGGAGAGTTTTATTTAGAGAGGGAGTTTGAATATTTGAAATGAGGAGTCATGTCTAGGTCTAGGATTTAAAACTAAATTAATATAACCTAAAAAAAACAATAAAAATATCAGCCTGGTGTCCTCATTAATTTGGGGTGAATTTACATAAAACACCCCAAGTTGGCAAGAGCTTTCACAACTTTTGGAGGTGGCCAGTCGACGACCGAAGCTACTAGGCTTCGATGAATCAATGACCCCTGCTTCTGGGCGTCTATGGCATTAGAGGATGGTCAAGGGAGGGTCTGAGCCTCCCACAAAGTATTGAACGACATCCCCCCAGTTGAAAGGGTGTCAATGGACTAACGCCAAGTAGATTGCTTCGTCGATTGGGTAGTGTCCTTGGCAACTCTGTCCATATCTTGGGCCCTTCATCTAGGACCTCTTGTGGGTCTTAGGTGGGGTAAAGCCCAGAATTTAAACCTCTAAACGAAGTCGTATATCTCTAGGAACATCCCACCTTATTTTCAAGGAAAACTAACACGTAAAACTCACTCAAACATGTCAAGACAAACAAGTATAATCTAAGGCGTGCCCTCCGAATGTCATGGACATTTTTGGGTGTTTTACCTACAAACATAACCAAACATTATACACTATCTAAAAACACTAAATTAACTCATTTTAAATTAAAATTAACTCAAGAAACAACTATGAGTCTCTAGTTCACCTTAGATCATTTTGGGGTGTTACATTCTCCCCCACTTGGAATAACATTCATCCTCGAATGGCACTTAAACTTCAAGGACAACAAGGACTAACTTAACATCAAATAAAAAATTAAAATTATGATAAAACACTAAAATATCAAACATAACTAGCAAGTACCATCCTTTCACACTTTCAAACACTTCGCAACACAAGCAGTTTTAACAAAACATCAAGAAGTCAAAATTCATGGATAGCCTTCTTTTAAGGAGAAACTACCTTATCCAACATTAAACATGCTCATATACAAAACTTTTGCACACATTGAAACTTAAATTCAAGATAAAACAAATTTTCTCAAAAATCACGTATCTTAAAATTAACATTCACCGTGTCACTACCAACATACTCAAAATTACAAAAAAACCCCATTCATTGAGCAATTCTTCAAGATGACATGATCATATAAACTATAAAAGACAAATAAACTCAATTCCTATCATAAAAACAATTATAAAGAGTTAGGAGTAAGCAAGACCATAAAATCTGGATTACCTATCCTTCGTAGACCGCATCCCATAAGAAGGGTTCTTCTTGGGAGCATTAGGATCTAGGGAAGCTTGGTTGACATATTTCCATCTTGGTTTGATGATTGTTCAATCCCTTTTCTTGTGGCCCTTATTACCACATGCAAAACAACCATCCATTCCCGAAAGACACTTGCCCCTATGTTGCTTTCCACAAGTAGGACACCTAGCGCTTTCATATGTGTGGCCACCACCTTGGGAATGTTGATTTGGAGCCCTGTCCTTGTTTCCCATGGAAGAATACTAGTGATAGAACCTCTTCTTAAACTTTTGGTGACTAGAATCACTCGACCTAGGCTTCTTACCCTCTTGTGTTATCTCTCGAATTTTGGACACCTCAATTTGTTGTGCATAGACCATGAGTCTAGAGATGTCCATGTCATTAAGAAGCATTGTCGTATGACACTCTTTCTCCACCAAGCTAGACACACCCATCGTAAACTTTTTCATTCAAACCTAGGGTTGGGTACCATGGTTGGGGCATACTTAGAGAGTTGGGTGAATCTGAGAGAGTACTCTTGCACACTCATTACCCCTTTACGAAGGTTCATGAATTCAACCATCTTCTTCTCTCTCCACTCTAAAGGAATGAACTTCTTTAAGTTGGTAAGCATCTAACTCCTCTTTCTACCTAGAGGTCACACCCATAGCATATACCACTTTGAAAACCTCATCTATAAAGGCTTGTGGATCTTCATCAAACTTAGTGCTACGAGTAAGAGGGTTCATCCTCCTGAAATCTCAAATTCTAGAGACGGGAGTACTAGCATTAGGTTGGGGCCTATCTTCTTGATTATCTTGGCCAACAAAGTGATTATTGACGACACAAACTTGAGCCATCATGAGTTTGGTGAAGTTTATCAGGGCAGACCTCAACTCTGCATAAGGCATACCCTCCTCAATAAAAGGATCTTGAGGCATAGGAGTCAAATGAGGCACTTGAGGCTCTTGGGGTTTCGGAGGTATTTGAGGTTTTTGAAGAGGAACCTCCCCAGTCTCCTCCCCAAGCCAACAAAAGGAACTTGGTCAACACGGGAAAGGTCCCTCTCCCTCTCATTAGCTACACCTACCTCCACCATTCTAGCAGTCGATCTCTTCTTATTCATATTCTATAATCACAAAGAGAAGAGGTTAAGAGAAGACACCTTAGGGAAGTCAACTCTAAGACACGGTATTAGAATAGGAAAGAAAGTTAAAATTTTATCATCCTATAGCCTCTTGTACATGGATGTGTCGCGACTCACACTAATGACCAAGATACTAATAGATCTGGCTTGTGAGATTGTAAACCTTAAACTATTTCCCAAAACCTTATGCTCTGATACAAAGTTTGTCACGACCCGAAAGCACCCCTATTAGTTATGGACAACCCTCATTTTGTGTCCAGGCGTACTTGTCCCTTTGAGGTCTTGTACAAGCCCTTTAACTAGCATTCATTAAATAAGATATGAAAAGTAGTGCTGAATTGAAACTTTTCAAAACATTTAAAAATAAAAGACAATCTTTCATAAACACTTAGAGAATCTCATCGTCACAAGCCAACATAAGACACGACATAATATCTTAGGGACATGACACTTTACAGTAATGTAAAATAAAAAATAAGTCTTTAACTAAGAAATTAAGAAAAAGACTATACCATGGAATATATGAGGACATACTTCGTCTTGAGAGGAACTTCCAAAGATTCGCCTTCAAAACTTCCAAAGATTCCAACCTATACTTATATAGTATAGAAAATTATGGGGTTAGTACAAATCAATGTACTAAGCATGGCATATGCAAAAACATGTAAAAAGAGACATTTAAGTAAAATAGCTTTTCATGCAATTTAAGTAAAATATTCATTAATACAAAGGCAAAACATCATACTAACCATCATTTAATACTTAGATAAGAGATTCCATAATTTTTAAACCAAAAAAGACCATTTCCAGTAACTTCCAAAAACTTACAGTAATCTAACTTGATATTACAGTGAATTGGTATACGCCATCACAATGAATCATTTCAAGCATTATCAATGAATTTAACTTGAGCAATTACAAAGAACTATCCTATACTAAATGAGTGAACTTTCAAATCCAAGCGAAAGAGAAAGTGAACTCATTTTCTGTAAGAGTTTCCTACCTCGAGATTATTTTAAGACTCACTAAGGTAAGACTTGAAGGAAGTATGCATATGCCTCCTTCAATACCAACCAAAGCACTCCTAAATACTACCCCTTTCCGCTTACTCAACTCGGGAGAAACAAGCCCCTCAATCAATGGCAAGACATCAAAAGACACCCGACAAACCACCAAAGTCTTCCCTTTTAGAAGGCCCACTTAGTGCAATGAGTAGATAGCGTCCCATACCACCACCTACCCTAAGTAGTACATTCTTTTTTAGTGTTAGGCACCAAGTCTTCCCTCTCAGAAGTTCATACCTAGTGCAATTAGTAGATAACATACCATAGCACCACCTACCCTAAGTAGTACATTCTTTTAGAAGACTTAGTCCAATTTATTCTTTGTGGAGGGTTATCTTAACCGACAACGACAACGAGAGCTAGACATGGATTCCCGATATTAATCCCTATCGGATGAGGGAACCTCACTGGCCTAGAGTAAGGTCATGCTTCTTAGACTTTACATGGATTTCCTAATAGCTACACCTATGTGGACACATAGTTAAGGGATAAGGAGATTTCGACTAAGTAACTCATTATGTACTAGCTAGGATTACTCATCTCAAGAGGTAATTTAAAAATACAACATCTCAACTCATGAAGTATAATCTACCTTTCTTCATATTTTCTCGTTTCTAGGCATAACTCCCCACGGATTCTCAACATTATAAATAAAGGTAAAGGATAACTAATGAACACCACTCTCAACTCACGAAGAGAATTCATCCTCCAACCTATCTTAGAAATCTCATTAGGAATAATGGGTTTCTACTAGACACGTCATCTCAACTCACGAAGAGTGTCCACCCCAAGACTCCCTTTTTCTCAACCTAGCATCATACATTATTTTAAGTGCTAGTGTGTGTGTAAATGTGAGCACACCTTGCACATAAACATAATTTAATTCTTATTAACTTCTAGAAATTATTTAAACCTTCATTCATCAATTCATCCACCCTACATGCTTCACATACTCAATATACTTTACTATTATGTAATACAAGCCAAAAAAGCTATTTAACTTCACAAAACACAAGGCAAGACTCATCTTTAATATTACTTCTTTTAATATACTAGGCCTTCAAACAACATTCAGAATACATAATAACTAACATCAAATTCATCAAGTAAAAACTACCACCAAGAAGATGAATCATACCATTCAAGAGTACTTATGATGAAAACTATATATTTTAATTAACTACCAATTTTAACCAATCCATAACAACCTCTAAACATTTTATCAAAATTTTATCAAAATAAGGACCTTAGAGAAGTAGCTAAATCAATATATTAACACAAGAAAATCAAAGTTCATCTTTACCCAAACATGCTCATATAACCCATTTCCTAATCTAAAAGTTTACATATGCATAAACATGAGTTCATTATGTTTTTGACATGAAAATCATTAATTCATACAAGAATAAACACATTTAAACCATTAGACTCTTTTACAAGATAACATATACTTAAAATCAAACATAGAAGAAATTTGAGTTTGGAAACCCTTTATGAAATCTCTTGGAAATGACTCATTGAATGGAAGGGGGTTCAAGGATGGATACCATACCTCAAAGTGAAGGAACCCAAAATTTTTGGTGAATATTTATGTATCAACCAACCCTCCTTGAGTCTTAGCTTCAATGGTGACTTTGGGAGAGTTTTCTTTAGAGAGGGAGTTTGAATATTTTACGTAAGGGGTGTTGTCTAGGTCTAGGGTTTAAAACTAACATAATATAGCCTAAAAAAACACTAAAAATATCGGCCTATGGTCCTAAAACACTTGGGGTGAATTTATATAAAACACCCCAAGTTGGCAGCAGCTTTCACAGCTTTTGGAGGTGGCCAGTCGATGACCCAATCTATTGATCATCGATGAGTCGATGAGTCGACGACCTGTGCTACTGGGCGTCGATGGCATCAGAAGCTGTTCAAGGGAGGGTATGATCCTCCTAATAAGAATTAAACTACTTCCCCCGAGTATACGGGGCGTAGATGGACTTATGCCTAGTAGACTACTCTGTCGATTGGGCAGTGTCCTTGGCAGCTCTGTCATGGCCCTTCACCTAGGTGCCCCTTGTGGGTCCTAGGTGGGGTCGTGCTCGGAGTTTAATCTTATAAACTAAGTCATATAGTTGTAGAAATATACCACCTTAGTTTCAAGGAAAACAGTCACATAAAACTGACTCAAAAACGTCAAGACACACAAGTACAATCTATGGTGTGCCCTTCGAACGTCATGTACGTTTTCGGTCGTATGACCCCCAAACATGACCAAACTTTATAAAATTACTAAGAATACTAAATTAAATCATTTTAAATTAAAATTAACTCAAGAAGTAACCACGAGGTTCTAGTTCACCTTAGATCATTTTGGGGCGTTTCATTCTCCCCCACTTGGAATAACAAACATCCTCAAATGACACTTAAATTTCAAGGACAACAAGGACTCACATAAAATAAAATAAAAACATTACAATTATGGTCAAACACTCAAAACTCAAATATTAACTAGAAAGGAGAATCCTTTCACACTTTCAAACAATTAGCAACACAAACACTTGTAACAAAACTTCAAGAGGTCAAAATTAATTGTTAGCCTTATTTTATGGAGAAACTACCTTCTCCAACATTAAACATGCCCATATACAAATCTTTTGAACACATTGAAATTTCAATTCAAGATAAAATAAATTTTTACAAAAATCACAAAAATCTTTCAGTGAACATTCACTGTGTCACTTCCAACATACTCAAAATTTTTAAAAAATCCATTCTTCGAGCAACTCATCAATATGACATGATCATATGAACTATAAATCCACATAAACTCATTTCATATTAAAAAACAACAATCATAGAGAGTTATAACTTACCAAGACCATCAAATATGGATTAGTTATCCTTCCTAGCCCCAATCCCATAAGAAGGGTTCTTCTTCGGAGCATTACGATCTAGTGAAGCCTTATTGACATCTTTCCCTCTTTTTTTTATGATAGGGAAATACCTCATCTGGTGGCCTTTATTACTACATGCAAAACAATCATCTGTTTCGGCAAGACACTTACCCCCATGTTGCTTTCCACAAGTAGGACACCTAGCCCTTTCATACGCGTGGCAACCACCTTGGGATTATTGATTGGGAGACCTATCCTTGTTTCCCATGGAAGAATCTTGGTGAAAAAACCTCTTCTTAGGCTTTTGGATACTATAATCATCCGACATAGGCCTCTTACCTTATTGCCTATTCTCCCTAATTTTGGACTCCTTTAATTTTTTGTGCATAGACCATGATCCTAGATATGTCCATGTCATTTGGAAGAATTTTTGTACAACACTCTTTCTCCACAAATCTAGACACACACATCAAAAACTTGTTTATCCTATCCCTAGGGTTGGCTACCATTTTTGGGGCATACTTAGAGAGTTGGGTGAATATCACAGAGTGCTCTTGCACACTCATTCAACCTTTAAGAAGGTTCAAGAATTCAAAAATCTTCTTCTCCCTCAACACTAAAGGAAAGAACCTAACTAGGAAAACCTCTTTGAATTCTTCCCATTAAACCGTACCTCTCTTTAAGGGTCTCTCAATTCTCCATGATCAAACCACACTTGAGCCACCTCTTGAAGTTGGTAAGCGGCTAACTCCACTTTAACCCTAGGGGTCACACCCATAGCATCTATCACTTTGTAAACCTCATCTATGAATCCTTGTGGATCTTCATCGACCTTAGTTACATGAAGGTAAGAGGGTTATTCCTTATGAAATCTTGAATTCTAGAGGCGGGAGTACTAGCATTATGTTGTGGCCTATCATCTTGATTAGCTTGGCCAATAATGTGATTATTGATGACAAGAGCTTGAGCCGTCATGAGTTGGGTCAAGTTCATTAGGGCAGCCCTCACCTTCGCATTTTGTCGGATCCCCTTCAACAAAAAGAGCTTGAGGCGTAGGAGGAACCTGAGGCACTTGAAGCTCTTGGGGTTCCGGAGGTACTTGAGGTAACCTCCTCATTCTCCTCATCTAAGCGAACAATAGGTACTTGGTGAACATGGGGAAGGACCCTCTCATTAGCTACACCACCCTCCTCCCTTCTAGCGGTCGATCTCCTCATATTGAAGTCCTATAAACACAAAGAAAATAGGAGAAAAGAAGACAACTTATAGAACTCAACTCTAAGGAACAACATTAGAATAGGAAAGAAAGTGAAACTTCTTTCATCCTATAGCCTCTTGTCCATGGATGTTTCGCGACTCACACGAATGACCAAGATACTAATAGTGTGGCTTGTGAGAATTGTAGACCTTAAACTATTTCCCAAAACCCTATGCTTTGATACCAAGTTTGTCAAGACCCGAATGCACCCCTATTAGTTATGGAAAACCCTCGTATTGTGGTCGGGCGTACTTCACCCTTTGGGGTCCTGTACAAGCCCTTTAACTAGCATTCATTAAATAAGACATGAAAAGTAGTATTGAATTAAAACTTTTCAAAACATTTTAAAACAAAAGACAATCTTTCATAAACACTTAGAGAATCTCATCGTCACAAGCCAACATAAGACACATAATATCTTAGGGGCACGATCCTTTATAGTAAAGTAAAACAAAAATAAGTCTTTAGCTAAGAAATTGAGAAAAAGATTATGCTCCCGAATATATAAGGACATACTTTATCTTGGGAGGAACTTCCCAAGCTACGCCTAGAAACCTTCCAAAGCTTCCAATTTATACATATAGTAAGGAAATGTCTGGGGTTAGTACAAAACAATGTACTAAGTATAGCACATGCAAAAACATCTAAAAAGGGTCATTTTTGTAAAATAGCTTTTCATGCAATTTAAGTAACACATTCATAAATACAAAGGAAAAACATCATACTAACCATCATTTATTGCTTAGATAAGAGATCCCATAATTTTTAAATGAAAGAGACCATTTAGAGTAACTTCAAAAAATTTACACTAAAATAACTTGACTTTACAGTGAATTGATTTAAGCCATCACAATGAATCATTTAAAGAATTATTTATGAATTCAACTTGAGAAATTACAAAGAACTATCCTATACTAAAGTAGTGATCTTCCAAAGCCAAGTGAAAGAGAAAGTGAACTTGTTTCCCGTAATAGTTTCCAGACCTCGGGATCATCCTAAGACTCACTAAGGTAAGACTTAAAGTAAATATGCATATGCCTCCTTCAAAACCCACCAAATCACTCCTCAAGACTACCCTTTTCGGCTTACTCAACTCGGGAGAAACAAGCCCTGCAATCAATGGCAACAAATCAAAAGACACCCAAAAAACAACCAAAGTCTTCCCTTTCAGAATGCCCACTTAGTGCAATAAGTAGATAGTGTCCCATACCACCACCTACCCAAAGTAGTACATTCTTTTAGAAGGTTTGGCACCAAGTCTTCTCTTTCGGATGGTCCTACCCAGTGTAATGAGTAGATAGCGTCCCATACCACGACCAACCCTAAGTAATATGTTCTTTTTGAAGACTTAGTTCAATCAATTCGTTGTGTGGGTTTATCTTAACCAACAAAGACCATGAGATCAAGACATGGAATCCCGATATTAAAACCTATCGGATGAGGGATCCTCACTTGCCTAGAGTAAGGTCATGCTTCTTAGCTTTTACATGGCTTTCCCAATATCTACACCTATGTGGTCACATAGTTAAGGGATAACAAGATTGCTACTAAGTAACTAATTCTCTACTCACGATGTATAATCAACTCAACAGGTAATTTTGAAATACAACATCTCAACTCACGAAGTGTAATCCAACGTTTCTTTATATCCTCTCGGTGCTAGGCATAACTCCCCACTGATTCTAAATAGTAAAACCTATAGGTTAAGGATAAATAATGATAACCACATCTTAACTCAGGGCATTCATACTCCAACCTATCTTATAAATCTCATTAGGAATAATGGGGTTGCTACTAGACACTTCATCTCAACTCACGAAGAGTGTCCACCACAAGACTCCCTTTTTCTCAACATAGCATCATACATTCTTTTAGGTGTGAGTGTATGTGTACATGCGATCACACCTTTCACATAAATATCATTTCATTGTCAATAATTTCTATACATGTTGTAGACCTTCATTCATAAATTCACACAACCTACATGCTTCACATACTCAATATACTTCACTATTATGTAATACAAGCGAAACATGCTATTTAACTTCACAAAACACAAGAAAACTCATCTTAAATATTAATCCTTCTCATATACTAGGACATAAAACCACATTCACAATACATACTATATAATGTCAAATTAATCAAGTAAACACCCCATCCAAGAAGATGGACCCTACCACTAAAGAGCACTTATAATAAAAACTATACATTGTAAGTAACTAGTCATTTAAGAAAGCCATAACAACCTGCAAATATTTTATCAACATTTCACCAAAATAATTCCCTTAGGTCATTAGCTAAATCAACACTTTTACAAGAATACCCATATTTACAATCAAAGATAGAAGAATTTTGAGTTTGAAAACCCTTTTTGAAATCTCTTGGAAATTACTCCTTGAATGGAATGGGGTTCAATGATGGATAAAGTACCTCCAAGAGAAGAAAACCCACAAATTTTTGTGAATATTCACGTCTCAACCAGACTTCATGCCCTCCTTGAGACTTAGTTTCAATGGTGACTTTGGGAGAGTTTTCTTTAGAGAGAGAGTTTGAATATTTGAAGTGAGGGGTCATTTCTTGCTCTAAGGTTTAAAATTAATCTGATATAACTTTAAAAAAATAAAAATATCTTCCTAGGTTCCTATGATACTTTGGGTGAATTTACATAAAACATCCCAAGTTGGAAGAAACTTTCACAGCTTTTGGAGATAGCCAGTCGACGACCCAAGCTACTAGGCGTCGATGAGTCGACGGCCTGTGCTGCTGGGCGTCGATGGCATCAGAGTATTGTCAAGGTAGGGTATGAGAATCCCACTAAGTATGGAATGATGTCCCCCCAGTCAACGAGGCGTTGATGGACTTACGCCCAGTAGACTGCTCCGTCGATTAGGTAGTGTCCTTGGCAACTTTGTCCACATCTTGACCCTTTATCTAAGGCACCTTGTGGGTCATTGGTGGGGTATTTCCTAGATTTTAAACCTCTAATATAAATCATCTAGGTCTAGGAATATCCCACCTTAATTTCAGGAAAAACAAACACGTAAATCCCATTCCACGTCAAGACACACGAGTACAATCTAAGGTGTGCCCTCCGAACGTCATGGGCATTTTTGGGCGTTTGACCTCCAAAAATAACCTAACTTTATAGAATGCGTAAGAACACTGAATTAACTTATTTTTAAGTTAAAATTAATTCAAGAAACAACTGCAAGGCTCTAGTTCACCTTAGTTTGTTTTGGGGCGTTATATACATGTTGATAATAATATATGTTTATAGTTTCTGTTATGAACATGCTATTGGTCTGTATTTCTAAATGTGATGATGAATACTCTTTATACTATGTTTTGTGATGTTAGACATTTATCATGATCCTTGGTTGGGTTTAATTGGTTGAGAAAGGTTATGGGGCTTTATTTGGTTATTGTACTTGTAGACTTGATGGTGGGTTATCAATATGGATCTTGTATATGTTATTATGTTATGACCTCTTAAATGATTTATTATTATGACATGGTGTTGGAGTTACTTTGTCTATAGTTATAATATTCCATTACACATGTTGACTTAGTTACACCTGATGATATTGGTCTTTTGTTGAATATACTATTGTCAAAAACAATACATGATTGTTGTCCTACACATGTTCTGCATTGTGCATAAGACTATTTCAAAGTAACTTGGCATGGTTTTGAACAAATGTACCTTTTAGCATGATTTCTATATTTTTTGTGCATGTGTTTCTATAAATAGTTCAAGTGATATGCTAAACCATATTTCTCCCTTTTCCCCAAACATTTTAGGTTCCGATCATTTAAAAGTTTGTGACCAATTTGCAAGGAAGTCTTGGATCATATCTCCAAGTGTGGGTATGTCCTCAAGATCCGAGGATGATGCCTTTTCTCATTCTACCTATCTGACTTGCTATAGTCTAATGAAATTAGTTTCACTCTTATTATTGAAGACATTGTTGTAAGCTCTAAGTGCCAATTATACATTTATGTAAGGTTCAGATGTCATTTATCATTCTACCTATGTGCTTTGTTATAGTCTAATGACATTAAATTCACTCATAATATTCAAGACATTTTTGTAAGCCCTAAGTGGCAATTATACATTTGTTCTATTCCATCATAGAGGGTTTCATGTGAGACATCCCTATTAGACACTATATTGTATATTGTATATGTGACATAAAAGTAGAATCCTATGTAAGTTCCTAGGCGAGGAGTCTAAGTAAAATCCCTAAGCGAGAGATCTATGTAAACCTCATGAAGTAGATGTGGATGAATAGCTTTACATTTTTCGCATTTTTTAACCTATGAATTATAATGACGAATTCTAAGAGGATACTATTAGTTCTCTTCGAGGATGACGACGCTGGTAACATCTAGCGGGTGGTCTTTGGGTGTGACCCTTTCATTATGAGTTACCCTGAAGAAACAAGTCAGTCCACCCCTGAGCGTGTAAGATACTAAACAATTCCCCAATTAAACACCTCCTAACCTAATAATCACGCTTCTCATTATGACACTTCGTTATGAGTAGGATTTTACAAAAGAATTAATTTTTTAAATTTTAAACTAGTTCACTAGATTTAGCAACTTATGTTCCAAAAAGAACTAAATTGGAAATAGCAAAATTTGAACTTTTTTAAGGAATGTTTAAGTTATGAAAATTTTATCAACATCAAGTGACCACAACACTTAGTACATGATTATTTAGGTGTGTCACGAGATATAAAATGAAAGTTCTCTAATTTATCTTTCAAATTCCACTGAGTTTTCTAAGTTTTTAGGTCGGATGAGTCAGATATTCCCTTTTGAAGTAAGGTTGTCCTTTTAAGAAATATTACAAGAAAAATAGTAAGGCATATTCTGGGATTTTCTTTACCAAATAAAATTTCATTCATTTTAGTATGGTATTAAGGGTATAATCATATTAGGTTCCTTTTTATAATCCTAATACACCTATGGTTTTAGTTGAGACTTCAATAAGATAAAAGACGATAACATAAGAAAGGATCAAGGTGTTCGTCAAGGTTCTTGAGTTTTGTTTTGGATTTTCTCCATGGATTAGATACCTAAGACCTATTTAAGATTCCATAGTTTTAGGTTCTTTTTCCCAAACGCCAATCATGATAAGTGTTATTGGTGTTTTCCTATCGATGAAGTTTTGATGTAAGGTTCTGTTTGGGTTAAATTCAAACTACCATATATCTTAGAATATAAAGATTGTAAAGATTTACATTAGCCTTAATATATGATATTAAATGTATCTTAATCTACTTTCCAACACCACCAATTTTGCGTCAATCCAATTTCTATGTAAAAATTTATGATTATTTGAGTAAGCTAAACAATGCTACTACGAATTAACCGATGGGAAAGCATTAAATAGTGTGATTTTTACCTCTTATAAAACCCTTAATGAATTTTGTGATTAATAAAAGGCAAAAAAATAATCATATTCTCACCTTTTAGTCCATCTTTCTCTTCCCTCTCAAACTCTAGGGCAAAACCATAAGGAAAAATCTTAGTAGAAGACTCCATTCAAAATTCTTCTTCAACTTATGATTTCTCCAAGAATTCATTCTTTCTAACTCACGTTCCTCCATAAAATTATGAATCACTAAAATAAATAATAAATCTTTTTCATAGATATTTCAAAAAACTAAATCAAAAATCTCAATAATTGTTTTGTTGATTGTTTACCTTCAAGCTACGATGTCAAAGTTTCTTATAATGTTCTTCATGACTGTTTGATATTCTTCAAAAACCTTGTAATTCCAAGTATGTAAGTGTATCACCCTAAAACAAACTAAGTTGAACTCGAGCTTCGTGATTATTTCTAGAGTTAATTTTAAGTTTATGTTCTTAGACTTGTGAAGTTTGGTTAACTTGAGGTCAAACGTCCATGACGTTCGGAAAGTGTGACTTAGAAAGTGATTGTGTCTCTTGATGTGTTTTACGTGTTTGTTTTTTTTAAAATTGTTGTGGGATGTTTCTATGACTTAGATGACTTAGTTTATGGGTTCAACATTTCGGGTACGACCCCAACTAGGAACCACAAGGGTCCCTAGAGAAGGAACCAAGGAAAGGACCCAAAACTGCCATGGAAGTGTCAACAAACTAGGGCAAACGACAGTCAGTGGTCCAACCAACGGCCCATCGACTTGCCCTGTCGATTGGATGCGCAAGGTAGGTTTTCCAGAATCCAAATAGAGCTAAGTATTAACCCACGAGACCCACCAAAGGACCATCGATAGACAGATGGTCTGTTGCCTTGCAACCGTCATGTGAAGCCTGCCAAAACGTGTCCTTTCCTGTGAAGGCTTGCGGTGTTTGGTAAATTTACCCCATGTCTTTTATTAACCTAGGAAGTTATTTTTAGGGTTATTTAGATATATTAAAGTGTTTTAAACCCTAAGACCTCTTTTAAACTCCTCTTTGGAAAACCCAAAACCCCTCCCTCTTATTAGACTCTCTCAAGTCATCATGGCAACTTGAAGTTAAGAACGAACTATGAGGGATGTTGGTAGGTGTTTATTAATAACAAATCATGGGTTTTTATTATATATGAGGTATGGTATCCATCCTTACACTATCTTTTTCTTTTCAAAGATACCATTTCTAAAAGATTTCAAAAAGAGTTTTCCAACCCTAACTTCATCTATCTTTGACGCTAATTATGGGTCTTGCATGAAAATATTTTCAATGATTTAAAAATAAAGTGACTAAGTTTAGTTTATGATTGTAATGCTAAAACGTCAATTAAATAATGAGAAAGCTTTTTATAAAATTATGACGTAAAAAATGGGTTATATGAGCATGAATAGTTAGTCGTTGTGCTTTGATTTCATTGAGTTGATGTTGTTCTTTCGCTACTTCCCTAATGGATAATTTATGTTGAATTTTTGAGTAAAATTCTATAGGTGATGAAAGATTGGATAAACGGGTAAGTTGGTTATGTTGTTTAGCCCTAATTTTTATATGCTCTTGAGTGATATGGTTCACCTTCTTGGTGGCGGTGTTTATTTGACTTATATGAATGTGAAGTTATTTATTTATTTTGAATGGGTCCATGAAAGCTTTTATGTGAAGTAAGAACGAAAATGATGTTATTCTTGTTAAATGTACTTATTGAAGCTATTATGTCAGTAGACTAGAGAGTATGCCTAAATGAAGTACATGATTATGTGAAGCATGTAAGTTTTGTGATTTGATGAATGAAATCTTAAATCATGTATAGAAATTAATGTAAATGAAATGATTATTGTGTGCAAGGTGTGCTCACATGTTCGCACACTCACACTTGAATGAATGAATGAAGCTAAGTGAAGTCAAAAAGGGGAGTTATGGGGTAAATACTCTTCGTGAGTTGAGATGAATTGTTTAGTAGGAACCCCACTACATCCTCAGAGCTTTCTAATATGGGTCGGAGGATGAAAGTCCTTCGTGATTTAAGATGTGGTGTTCACTAGTTATCCTTAACCCATAGTTGTTAATATTTAGAATCTGTGGGGGTTATGTCTAGCACTGAGAGGGTATGAAGAAGAGGTGGTTACACTTCATGAGTTGAGATTTTGTATTCCAATGTACCTCTTGATATGAGTGCGCCTCGTTTGTAGAGAATGAGTTACTTAGTAGCAATCTCCTTATTTCCTAACTATGCGCCCATATAGGTGTAGCTATTGGGAAAGCCATGTAAAAGTTAAGAGAAAGACCTTATTCTAGGCAAGTGAGGATCCCTCATCCGATAGGGATTAATATCGGGACTCCATGTCCAACTTAACTACCACAAAAGTAATGAATTTCCTAAGTATTCTAAAAGAATGTGCTACTTATGTTAAGTACAATAATGAGATGCCATTTATCCATTTCACAAAGTGGGAATTTTGAAAGGGGAGTTTTGGTGAGTCTTGCATGAATTGAATGAACTTAAACTACAAAAAATGTACTACTTAGGGTAGGAGGTGGTATGGGACGCTATATATCCAATGCACTAGGTAGGACCCTCAAAAAGGGGGTGTTGTTGCCAAGTCTTCTAAAAGAGTGTACTACTTAGGGTAGGTGGTGGTATGAGACGTCATCTACTCATTGCACTAAGTAGGAATTCTGAAAGGGATGTCTTGGTGTGCTATTTGGGTATTCTTCTATTGTCTTGCCATTGTGTGGCGGCTTGTTCTCCCGAGGTGAGTACGCCAAAAAGGGGGTAGTCTTGAAGATCGTTTTGGTGTGTATTGAAGGAGGCATATGTTGTACTTCGTTCACGTTTTACCTTAGTGATTTTTAGGACGACCTTTGTTAGGGAAACTCCGACAGAAATGAGTTCACTTCCTCAGTTGAAATACCTTGGAAATCACTACTTTGGAGTCATTTCAGTTCACTATAATGTTAAAGGAAGTTTACTGTAAAAGCAAGCTAGTTTACTGTAAAGTTTGGAAAGGTTACTGTAAAGTGCATCTTTTTATAAAAATTATGGAAATCCTTATCTAAGTGTTAAATGATGTTTCCTATGTTTTTTTGTTTCTAAATTCATGAATGTTCTAATTTTTTGGCTTGGTATCTTATTTTAATAAAATGCCCCTCTTTGTATTTTTTTCATATGCCATATTTTATACATTTTTATGTACTAAAACCATACTTTTATATACTATATAAGTATAGGTTTTGGAAGCAAGGTTGATGTTTAGAAGGCAAGCTTGGGATTTGATCCTCTCAAGACAAAGTATGCCCTCATATATCCGAGGGCATGGTTCTTGATTCGTTTAGTTTTATATAAGTTCTTATTATGTATTTCTTTCAAATGTAAAGGGTCGTGTCCCTAAGTTATTTTTGTATTGTTTTTAAGTTGGCGTGTGACGATGAGAATTTATAACTATTTTTAAAAGAATTCCTTTTATATTAATTTTCATGAAAGGTTTTAGTTTCGTACTACTTTTTCTATCTTATGTAATGATAGTTAAAGTTCTTGTACAAGACCCCAAATGGTCAAGTACACCCGGTGATGATCCAAAGGTTCTCCCTAACTTCTAGGGAGTACTCGGTTCAGGAAAGTAAGTCTATAATAGTGTTTGACTACATTACATTCATTTCAGAAAAAGAGAAATATTGGATTCTACCGCTAGATTTGAGTATTCTTGAGACTAGTAAGTTTTGAGTTCTCAAGTGCATGGTTTATTTTTAAAATTCTATTACAAATTATATTGTTTCTATATTCTTTAATGACATCCTTGAATTTATTTATACGTGTCTATAATTCAGCATGAACCCTATTTTGTGCTATAAATCTTAAGAAGTTTTCCAAACGAACACTTGAGTGTTAAACTAAATTATTAAGAACTAAGTATGATAATAATAAAAGTTGTATACATGATTTCTTACTGTTATTTAGACCCTGGAGTCGAGTCATTGATGATCATAAATTCCACATGTACTCCATAATTTTAGTATGTCCGAGGGGAGTAGACTATTCAAGTTTTGAGTCTTGAGTATGTGTTCCTAATCATTTTGGGATTTTACTCCTAACCATGGGAATACTACATGTAACCCCTTGAACGTCCATTAGTTGAGTTTTTAATGCCCATAACTCATTATTAACCCTATCAGTAGAGTAATTATGAGATTAAAAGTCTCTTTTAGTCCTTGACTTGTGTAATGCTAGCTCATAGTTCCTCTTGAAACCTCTGAGTTGAGCATTATTGTAATGAGTAGTACTATAAATTATCATTTTTTCCAAGTATAGAGTTCTATCTATTGTTATTGAAAACATTGAATTGAGTCATTCAAATCCATTATTTATAATTAGCCCTATTTTATGAAGTCTTCTACAAATGTTTTAAACTTGTTTTAAGACATTAGTAAAGAGTTGAGCTTGAAGTTATTTTCTCCAAAAATGTATATGGGGACTATGTACGCCCAAAGAGTAAATTTTTTCATATTCGATCAATAAAAGAAACAACGATTTTCAAATAGACTCTTTAAGCTAGTTTTCAGTAAGAGTAAATGTGTTCACATTTAAGCAACAGAGGAAACAATGATTACTTAGTGAGCCTTTGATATAATTTTTGAGTAGTTATCTCAAACCACAAAAATGGTTATTTGTGAAACATATGAGCTAGTTACATTTTTGGGAGTAGTCGTAATGGAAGAGAGTTTAGACAACTCGCAACCACCATAAACCATGAAGCCAACATGGATACAAAAGGGTTATACTTTTTAGATTATTCCTTAATGATTTTTAACATAGACTATTTAATGCACTAAGTGAGTAGGTCTTATACACTTTAAAGGAAAAGGACAGTTCTAGCACCGTAGGCAAGACTTTGTATCATCAAATAAGTCATAGTGATGAATGTCGGTTACAGAAACTCCCACAAAGATATTTTATATTCTTAAATACTACATGTATATTGTTATACAAACAGAGTTTATGATGTATCCTTGCATATAAAATAATTTAGTATTCAATATTTCGATACATTGAGTTTATTTTTATTACTTTTAAAAAAACATATATTGCATATGTGTTGTTTATTTTCATTGAGTTGAATACCCATATTCAAGTATCTTATTATTGATTTAAGACTTGTTGCATTAAGTTTAATATTTTTATCATTGAGTTGAACCCTATTTTTCTCTTATTTGGGTTGAGTTGACTTTAGGTTAGTGAGTTGAGAAGAGGTAAGTATGTTTCAATTCCACCAGTTAAAGATTATGTTTATACTTTAGAATTCCCCTTACAGTATAGTATATTCCATGTAATTATTCATTTTTCCTACATTGTTTTATGGTGCGGATGCAGGTATTCAGGAACATACATAGGAGCTTCGTTGATACAACATGGAGTTCGAGTAAGCTATAATGAGGTTACTTGCTTCCAGAGGATTGCACTTACTTTTTACCTTGGTCAGAATTTCGTGGGTCTTTAACAGACTTCTGTCTTTGTTATTTATATGCCACATCAGTAGACTTTCAAATGTCTATTCATATATTTTGGTAAATGTTTTAAAGACTTATGTTATCTATTTTATGAAGATTTGAATATATTATTTTTGTTAAGAATTATTCATTTGAGTTAATGATTTATAATTAAGTTCAATGACTTTTATACAAATTTTAATTTTTTTATGCTTGAGTTACACTTCCTCTTATCATCAGCCAGGATGATGGTTGACTTGGGCAACCACATTTATCTTGAGGGCTAAATGGTCTGGTGGACCCTTATATTTGTATCCGTTTGTATTGGACCGTTCTACTTACCCCTTTGTCATCTAGACTCATAAATTGAACAAAACACAATTTAACAAATCCCCGTGACCATTGACCAACCTTATGTGTCTTTAGGATGGTTGATTTTGTGAAAGTGTGTGACTTTACACAGCTTAACTGGGTAATAACTTTTTAGGTTAAAAAAATTAAAATCATAGAAGAAGAATTTTTGAAAACAAACAATTAATTAAAATGATGTTTTCTTCTCAAACGACAACACTACCCTCCTTTTTTGCCATTTTCGTCACATAAAAAATTTTCTTTTTGTTCTCCGCAAATTACTAACACCTTTTTAGCGGAGACATTGATTCGCCACGGAGGATGAAAGGTGGCTAGCGTACGCCGGAAAGTACTTAATTTCATTGGTGTTAGATAAAGAAGCAGAGCTCGTGGTGCACGACACCAATGTTTCACATTAGAGTGTGAGAGAAAGGCGACAATAACGAATTGAAAGGAGAATGAGGTGGGTGAGGGTGTGGTCATGGTAGTGAAGAGGTTTTTTGTCAGATATGGTTTTGTAGTGATATAGGTTGTTATTTTTTTGGAGGTTGGATGAGTAATAAAAAACACTGATGATGCGAGGCGAAGATAAAGAGGGGTGATGGAGAAAGTATATCTGATTTCGCCGGCAGAAATGGCAATAATGGCGGCAATGCCTTTCAATGGCGATTTTGGTTGTGAAAAAAGTGCATAGGAAGAATCGAATGTATGGATTTTCACTTTAAAAAATGCAAAAAAAAATTAAATAATTATTATTTTATGACAATCTAGGGTTTCATTGCAACAGTCACAGTGTCTTTCTATTCCAGCATGTAACAGGTTCTTCCGTAGCTCGCCAAAATGACCAAGACAACATTGAAGGGTGGTATTGTGGGGGAAAATGGTACCTGTTATTGTAAAAATATGAGGATGTTAATAAAGAAGATGGAGATGAGTCAACACAATAAGTATTTCGGTGAGTTTTTCGGAAAGTATGTTATCAAGAGGAAAGTTGTTGGTATTTGGGGTTGCAAGTACATTGGCAAAGTTAAACTTGGTGGTGCCTACACATTGACCACTGCAAGCGGTGTTACAATAAGGAGCACTATCACACCTTAGAATTGTAGTAGTAGTTTGGCATTTCTTGGAAAGGAATAATGGCTAGCTCAAAGTGGAGGGGTGATGGCGAATTAATTTTTACAGTATAAGATATTTTTTAAACAATATTTCTTAATTGAGAAGAGTTGAGAGGATTTTGAATTTTTGGTTTATGGAAAGGGGAGTTGAAGGGTTTTTTTGGGGGAAGGAGACTTGATTTGATGCTTGGCATCTTTTTAGATAGATGATTGTTTGTTTTGTCACGTGGGAAACGATTAGGTGTGTGTGTGTTTGAGTATTTAAATATCTTCAGTCATAAATCAATATTAAAGAGACATACCTAAACAAAACTTCCTTGAGGTGCATGATAGTTTTAGCTCCAGATTGTTCCTTCATTCTAGAATAATTGTAAAACACATTTATAATTTAATGAATTTTTTAAAGATTCAATGTGATATGGTGATAAGTGTATTAGTAATGAGACCTTCTTCTTGAATTATTTAATTAATTCATCATCCATAGTTCTAATCTATTTCTTTCAAAGTGTTCACTTACTAATGTCTTAGTAAAGATGTCAGCAATTTGTTATTAAGTAGGATAGAAGTTCACGGAGATAAGCCCCTTTTCTATATTGTCCTTTAGAAAGTGATACAAATGTCTTTATGTTTTGTTCTACTATGTTGAAGTGAATTCTTTGCAATGTTAAATGCGCAAGTATTATCACAAAATACTGAGAGACACACTTAATGTTATTACAAAAATCACTGAGTTTTTGTTTGATCCATAGTAGTTTATCACAACACAAAGTAGCTGCTACATATTCAAAATCTATAGTGGATAAATGCAAAAATATTTTATTTCTTTGATCTCAAAGAGATTAAGTACGCACCTAGAAAGTGAGCCATAACTATGGTACTTTTTCTAACTACTAGGAAACAAACATATTCCGCATCATCATACCCGCAGAAATAAAAATTTACTCCCTATTTGTTACCATAGTCTTATACCAATGGTTCATTTTGAGTGTATGAGGATTCTTTTAACTTCTTGAAGATGAGATTGTTTAGGGTTGGTTTGAAACCGAGCACATAATCCCACACTAAACACAAGATACATTAGTGATTAAATCATACCTCTATACCATTAATGTTCCACAATCAGACCTTTTCCGATGAGATCTAATTTTGTGATTGTATGTATTGGCGTATCAATTTCTTTGGAATCTTCCATTCTAATATGTAGTTCTTTGAAACACTTTCCCTAATTAATTTATGTACCACTATATGTTGGTTTTATATAAAGCCCGAAAAAGTAGTTTAATTCTTCGATCATGCTCTTATCAAACTCATTGCTCATAAGGTTGTCAAATTCGTTGGACAGTGCCTTGTTTGTGGATCTAAAGATTAGATCATCCTCATATAACTAAACAATAATTAAGTCTCTTCATTTATTTATGGGAAAAAGTGTATTGTCGATCTAACCTCTTGGGTAGCCAGGACTTGGGAGAAATTTACACAATGTATCGTTCCATCCTCTTGGTTCTTGTTTTAACCGGGAAAGAACCTTCTCAAGTTGATAGAAATGGTCATTATAGTCATATCTGTCAAATTAAGAATGTTGTTTAACAAAAAAAATTTATTTAGAAACCCGTAGAGGACTGCAGTATTTATGTCCATTTGATACTATGTAAATTCCATATGAGCAACAAAAGTCATGAGAAATCGATAACGTCAAACCATGCAATCGGAACAAAAATTTCATCGTAATATATGCATTATTTTTTATCCAATATTTTTAACCTCCAACCTTAATTTGTTTCTTGTTATGATTCAATGTTCATCTTATTTGTTTCCAAAGTACTAATGGTATCTTTGTTTGATAGTTTAGACAAAAGATGCAAAACATTACTTCTTTGAAATTTAATCATTTCCTCTTCCATGGCTATAATCAAATGTGAATCTTGAAGAGCTGTACTAATCTTCTTTGGTTCCACCATGTACAAGAAAGTGTTGAAGGCACAATGGCTTTTGCACTCCCGATCTTGAGGTTAGTCTAGAAGCAAATCATCACGATGTTATCCAAAGGGTGTGATCCTTGGTATTTGTAATCCTTTTTTACCTACTAGGTTGTATTGCATGTTACCCATAGGTCAGCTATATTTTTTCTTCTTCTGGTTCTTCCAGAGTTCTCATATTGGTTACTATTAGAAGGTATAATGGTTTCAATACTTTCGTGTGAAGGACCTGGTCCCTTTTCCAATTCCTACGTATTTTAAACATGTACTTGTGATATTTCATCACTACACAATAAGTTAATGTTGGAAATAGTATGGAATTAATAAAATACAACGTGTGCACTCTCTTCAACACATAAGGTTTGTTTGTTTTGTACCCTATAGGTTTTGTTATGCATGGAGAATCCTAGAAAGATCCCTTCCTCACCTCTTGCATAGAATTTTCCTAACAAATTCTTTCAATTGTTTTGAATAAAACATTTACATCCAAGTATTCTTAGATGTGAGATGTTGGATTTTCTACCTTTTAACAATACGTAGGGGATTTTTATCTAGTATGGCTCGACACATGCATCTATAAGTTGTATAGCAAGCAACATTAATGGTTTCAGCCAAAAATTGGTTAGTAATTTTGTTAGAAATAATCAATGTTATAGTTATTTTTCTGGCTACTAAGAGTTCTCGCAGAAGAGAAATTGTAATCAACTCTATGACAGTCAAAATACTAAGCAAATTTTTATTTTTAAAATATGGTGCAATGGTCAGACCTAATTTAGATCAATTGTTCATCTAAGTTATTTGTAGTTTACTTATAATAGAGTATAAGGATTCAAAAGCATCATCTTTAGATCTTACAAAAAGTGTCCAAGTATACATAGTGAAATCAACAAGTACAAACACATCGTTTCGACCCTAACTTTTGACCCTCATGGGTCCACATAAATCGACGTGTATCAGTTCAAGAGACCTTGTTGAAATTATAGTTTTTTTTTGGATTTGATGAATGATTTTACTTGTTTTTCTAGAGCACAGTCCTTAGAAACTCATTTTTCTTTCGACATAGTTTTAGAATGTCCTATTACTAATTCCTTATATTTGAGTTTATTTAGTTGTAAATGGCTTGCATGACCTAGACGTTTATGCCACAATAAAGGGTCCATGTCAATCACACCTAAACAAACTTTATTTTAATTAGAGATCTTCGAGGTGTCTACTATGTATAGCATTTGTCAGTGCATTTCATAGGATAAAAATGGGGGAAAATTAAAACTTTTCATACATAAGTCTATATAGTGAGGTTTACATAGACCTTTCGCATACTACATATACAAAAATAGGGAGCTTAATTAGGCTCCTCGCATAGGAAGCTTACATAGGTTTGTCATTTAGATACATAACATATAAGAATTAAGTCTATAATACCATATCACATTAAACCATCTAGATTGATTAGAACATCCATACATAGCCTATACTTTGATATAACAAAAGCCACATATAGGCTTATACAATAATTGTCTTAAAATGAAAGAGAAGGAGTTAAATATCTTTAGACAACAACAATATCAAGTAGCTAGATAGTGGCATCATCCTCTGAATCGTGAGGACCTACCAAACACTTGGAAAAAATTTCAAGTCTTCTTCAATAGACCTTCTAGTATTCCATTTCCAAAATCTACATAATTGTATAAAACATAGAAATATGGGTTAGTACACCACATATACTAATTATGGGAACACATGCAGATAAACATTGAAATCATGCTAAATGGGACATTTTTTTCAAAACCATGATAAGTTACTTTGAAAAGCATTATGCACAACTAAGAACACATATAATACAATAATAATATATTTTTTATAACAAGACCATATACAACACAAGACCAACATCATCAAGTAAAGTCAAGTCAACATCTATATTAGCATATTAGCGGAAATAACCAAAGCAACTCAAACATCATGTTATAATAACAAATCATGTACATGAGTTCATAACAATACAATATCGTAAGGCCATTATTCATAACCTATTACCAATCTTACAAGTGCAATGACCAAGTAACTTAACCAAGTAAACCAAACAAAGGATCACAAATAATGTCTAACTTCATATAGCATTGCATCTTGAGTAGTCATTATCATATTTATCAATATAGACCAACAACATGTTCATAAGTGAAAATTACATCATATAGTATCATCACCATGTTAAGTCAAGATATGAATATCATTTACTTTATAAGAGAATAATAACATCCTCCTAACTCTTCCCTCAAGGGCAACTAGTGCAATGTAAAGGTAGAGACCCATACCCCTACCTAGACTAAGTCACCCTAGTTAGAGTTCACTTTATTACTTCATTTACTTCAGTAACACTTGCCTTAACCGACATAAACAACATCAGCTATATGTGGAATAAGGTGTGATGAAAGCATACACCGAAAGAAGGTGGACTACTTGCCAAGGTAGTAGAAAACATGAACAAGACATCTAGGTGGATCCACTAGCTAGTAATCCTACGGGGGAACATAGTTCAAGACCTAGGAGACATGCTTGAGACCCTTTTTATACCATTGGCATTTTAATATCTATCTCATGAGTACAATTATGAACCTCTCTTTTCAACTTGGGAAGGGACACTCCTTACTACTAGTTCACTTGGTGCTAAGCTAGAGTCCCTTTATGAAATGTCTTTAAGTAATTTATTAATAATCTTAGGTTAGCATAGGTCATAGGAAACTAACCCCCTTGTATATCATCATCATTATCTCATTAATAATTGCATGATAGTATCGTTTCCATACAACCCTCATATGTGATATTAACACATTATCATCATCATGTCAAAGTAAGGCACATAAGTAATTCATAGCCAACCCTATATCATGACATCTTAATCATAATTTCATAATCCATATAGTAAATTCATTTCAATTACATTAATCATAAAATCACCTATATAATCTAATCACTATCAACACTTCAAATTAAGATCATTATTGTGTATAAGTCATCATAATTAAAAAAAGGATTAAAGATCATAGGTATTACCAATTCATTTTCACAAGCCTTATTCCATGGTCATACCATAAACTAACCATATTAATCCATTTATCGGCTTAATAACATCACACAATAGTAATTAACACAAGAACTAAGTCAATTGCATCAACACTAATCAATTCAACATGAGCTTATAACTAGGGTTACGGAAACACGGTCAATTTATAATCTTTTCTTTAGAACAAGGCCTAACGTCAAGAACTACCCTAATTCACCAATAATATATCATATATCATTCATAATAATCAAAATATTTCAATAAAAATACAATTTGAAACATCAATTTGGTATTGAGAATGAAACTCCTCTTTTCCTCATTTTTTTGAATTCAATTTGGAAGAACCCTTTGGTTAAAATACTCCCAAAAGTGAACATTTCCCATACCTTGTTAATCCTCGAAGATTGATGGAGAGAAAGTGAAGTTCCTGCAGCCCTAATGTCCTTTGACCTTGATCTTCTATGGAGTCTTCTTTGGGGAGAGAGAAAGTAGAGAGAAGGAAGAGAGATTTGAGTTTGAATTGTGTGTGTAGGGCTAGTTTAATTACACTCAAGTCTTTATATAGTTTCTTAATTAACATAATTAGACCTCCCTAAACCCTTAATTAAACCCAAATTTATTAACATAGTTAAATTACTTAATTAGTGTTGGACAACCTTTAACATACCTTACCTACGATACACTGACCTACGGTCCGTAGGTCAGTCTACGGCCCATGCACCCACATCCTGCACAACCGTTGTTTGTGTCAGTGAACGGTCATTGGGACTTGTATGGGATTTTGGCTAAGTGTTTTACTACAGAGAAATTGACGTCCCATCACTCAAAAGACACCTTGTCAATTGTCTTCATAGGTAGCCACTGCCAATTCACCATTTTGGGGTCAAATTGAAGGTTCCTCTCCAAGGACCCTTAGGGTGGTCCTTGGGGAGTCGCACCTAGATGTTTTGACTCGAAATGCACCATAATACTTGTTTGCTAACTTTTGCACCAATGTTCATCTAATTTCGACCATGTTAAACATGCCAAAACACACTAGAACCAATTTCACTACTCTCCGGAAGTCATGGACGTTTCATAACATCTTGACTCTAAAACTTCCCAAATGACTTATAAACATTATTTTTTGTCTTAGAATTGGGTTAATAACCTTTGACCAACATGTGAGGCTGTAGTTTAGGTCATGTACATTTTGAGTATTACATTATCCCCCCTTAGGAACATTCGCCCCTGAATGACACTAAAAATTTTTAAAGGGAAAAGTAGACTCAATACTACCAGCCAACCAAACACATAAAAAAGAAAAATTAGTTACCATTAAAATCAACATAACATAATGGAATTTATACATAGCAACTCAAAACATAATTTACCACATATAAGAGTTCAACATCACAAGATCACGAATTTACTTCTCATTATCAACATAAGCTCAACATATCATCAATTCACCTTTACCAAAACTACATTCAACACATCAACATTCTCATTACTATTTCATGAAGGAAACAATACACCAAATATCCAAATAAGTGTATATCAAGCAAAAGAGAACTTTCTCATGAAAACTCTTTTTCAGCATAAACCCTTTACCATAATTATACTCATTTAGCAAAACAAGCCAAACTCAAATTTATTTAACATATTCATTATTCGTTAGAATGAATAACCTTATTTAGAAAATATATGAGGATAACATGACTTCGTGTCAGCCTCGGCCTCCCATATTACCCCTTCAACTAGGTGGTTTCTTCATGAGACCTTTACGTATGCCACCTCCTTGTTCCTGAGATTCTTATTACCTATAAAGGATCTCAACTGGAACCTATTCATAAATGAAGTCCTCCTCTACACCATGAGATTCAATAGGAAGCATGGATACTGGATCACCAATGAACTTCTAAAGCATGGAAACATGAAATACCGGATGAACTGAAGCTAGTTCACTAGTTAACCTTAACTCATATGCAACCTTTCTGTCTTTGTAAAACCTCATAGGGACCCACAAACCGGAAACTTAACTACCCCTTTTTTGTCGAATCTCTTCACCCATTTCATAGGTTAAATCTTCAAATACACCATATTTCCTACTTTGAATTAAATATCTCTTCTTCTACTGTCATCATAGGATTTTTGCCTACTATAGGCTATTTTCAACATATCCCTAACAACACAAACTTTCTCTAAAGCTTAATTGACTATTTTGAGACAAATATGTGAAGACTTGCCAACCTCAAACCACCCAAGCGAAGACATACATCTCCTAACATAATGTACTTCAAACGGAGCCGTTGAAGTACTCGAATAATTGTTATTATTATAGGAGAACTAAATCAATAGAAAGTGATCATCTCAATTCACTTTGAAGTCTATCACACAAGCTCTTAACATATAATCAAGGGTTTGAATAGTACACTCCACTTGACCATAAGATTGGGGATAAAAAGCGATGCTAAGATTCACTTGTGTACCCATGCCTTTTTAAAAGACCTCCAAAAATGAGAAGTGAATTGAGCACCTCTATCTGATATGATTGACAAAGGAATTCAATGAAGACTCACAATCTCATCAATGTAGATCCTTGGATAATCCTCCGCTTTATAAGTAGACTTAACGTGAATAAAGTGAGCAGATTTTGTCAACCTATTCATAATAACCCAAATTGGGTCATTTTGCTTCCGGGTTCGAGGCAACCCAACAACAATGTCCATGTTAATTTGTTCGCACTTCCAAGTAGGAACATCCATTTCTTGTTTTCTACCTTTCAACCAAATTTCATCATATTCCGTCTCCTAAAACCTCGTGAAACATGCCAAGGCATACTAGAACCTATTTAATTAGTCTCTGGACGTCATAGACATTTCTTGACGTCTTCTCTATCAAACATCCCTAATGACTTATAAAAATTACTTTTGGTATTAGAACAGGGTTAATAACGTTAGAAAAACATGTGAGGCTCTATTTTAGGTCATGGACTTTCAGAGTATAACAATACATGTTTGTATCATTTTCGTGTCATGATAACTTTAACATCAGTTAAGGAGAAAATTACCTCATTTCTTCAGTCGCAAAGTTGACAGTTACTTAGCAAGTTGTGTTTCAAACCTTTTATGTAGCCTACTTTTTCGATAGAGTGTTCATTACATCTTCCTATCTTTCCAACACCTTGAATTTGACCCATCTTTCCACACCGAAAAGCTACCATTCGACGTCTTTATTCTTAAAGTTAGAGATATTTTTATTTATCTCCAAGCACTGTCTATGTATTAATGTTGCTTACTTCCTCATATTTTATTGAAAGATTTTAAAGGTTAACTTGGAACATTTAATTTCATAAAATGATCAATGAGACATCTATGTATCCATTTACGTACATTTTATTTTTTTGATTATACCATTTTCTTTAAAGTGTCTTATATGTGCTAGTTTTATTAATGTTTTTATTAGTAAAGATTCTTGATTTTTGACATTTCAATTTAGAGTGACCCGATAAATTTAGAGTGACCCGATAAGGAATCAACAATTTTGAGTTTGTCAAAACCTATTCTAGTATTTATATTTTGAGTGTTGTTTCCCAGGTATGAAACAATCACAAAAGACTTTTTCCACTGATTTGCTCGTTCGAGATCATATTTAGTCCTTGTTAGTTCATTTATCATTCTTCTAGAGTTTTCTCTTTCCAAAATTAATTCATTTTTGAGAGTTCTAACATCATGTTCACATATTGATTGATCATAGATTTTTTCCTTACCTACTTCCTTGAATTTTAGTGGTTATGTTTTTGATACATACTGCATGAATCAAGTTTCTGCACTTTTTATGACAAAAGATTTATCTTCCCTTTTGATTAATAATTGAGTTTCTCTAGTTCGATGTACTCAAATTTTAAAGTATCATGGAGTCACACAAATGATTTATTGTTTTAAATAGTTCTTGAATTTTATAAATAAGTGTGAGCATTGAGAGAGATATTTTTTTCCTAGAAAATAGTTCTAGTGTATCTTTGAGATCAGAAGGGTTTACCTCTTTTTCATCAAAGTCCGAATCAGGTTCAAGATCTGATTCCTCTTTGGCAACTAAAATGATGTCATCAACACCTTCTTAAAAATATCTGAATACATAGCTTGTTCCCTTTTTGTATTTTTATTAATGTTTTGCCACTTTTCCTTTTCTACTCTTTCTTTTCTCCATTCTACTCCCCACATAAGACAATCTTTAATCTTACAACATTATAGCATCCAAAAATTTGAGGTTTTTTTTTTGTACTCTTTTCCACAGTGAGAGTATCACTTCTATTTGTCCACCCTCATAATCATTGGCTTTTTGTGCTCATGGAGGAGAATATACCTATCCTTTTTTTTCTAAAGTATTTCAAATTCTATAATCTTTTTGTCAAAGAGATCAAGTTGAGTCAACAGTTTGACCAAATTCATGTCCTTATCTTTCTACTTGTTGGACATAGTCATGTGATCGAGGAGTTGGGCTACTATTGCATAGGGTTGTCGTATTAGACTACTTAGAGAATATTTGTCAGCCAATCCACTATTCTTAGGACTAAGAGCTCTATAAATAGTCTAGTAGAATCTTATCAGGAACTCATGAGTTTGACACTGCAAAAATAGCATCTTAAATCTCATATCACTACTCATGAATTGTCTCGCCCTCTAATTACTATAAATTTAGGATGTAATCCCTAAGAATAATCATCTTCGAAAGAGGGTATTCCACTTTGTTACCGTTGCTACCATAATGCTCATCTCCTCTATTTTAATACCAACCAAAAAACAAAAACTAAAAATAAGTTGATTCCAAAAACTACCATTCCTCGAATGCGGTTCCATTTTGATAAAATTACATTTCAAAGACACTTCATCCAATTATTAGTGTCAATGATTGTTAATCAGTATATAATCCATTTAAATAAGTTGGGGTTGAATCTCACATGGAGTTGTACGTGTTTTGATTCGATTGTGATGTATGAACATTGTCAAATAAATCATAGGAGTAAAAAATTATCAAATAAGGACATCATTCTAATTATGGGGTGAAACGAATGTAAAATATGGAAGTTTTGTTATTGATATCAACAGTCACAAACAATCAAAATTATCAATAATGAGACAGTTTCTTGGGATGGGATTGATTATAGGCATATATAGGAAATAGGTAATTGCAACTATTAGTAAATAGATAGATGTTAGTTAGTAGGATAGGTTATAGTGGAGGTAAAATTTATCTTGAACAAGTTACCCTGAATAAAATGATTTCTCATGAATATAAACAAGCACGCAAAAAAAGAGCAGCCCAAACCTTAATTCATTAACTCTCTCGAGCTGAATATGTGTAATTCAGTTTAGGATTAACTCTCTCAAGTTTAACCCAGTTAAACCCAAAACCCACAAACCATCAATCAATAATCTCTTTCATGCCAAGAACACAAACATAGAACTGCAATTACCACTACAATTCATAATTAAACAATAAGTAATGATTAAACAAACTTCCGGACAGCATTAAACCAACGTATAAATACCCATTAGCTAAATCAATCCATAATCATGTAATCACACCCTAAGAAGTGAGGTCATAGCAAGACATGATAAAAGGTTAAAAACCGTTACAAAATTGATTATCCATTAAACTAAGTAAAATTGATTTCGTCGTAACAATGTTTCTAGTAGAAGATTCTCAAATACCTACTTCTAAATAAAGGTTAGGAAAACTAGAGAAACTATCTTTAGATGCTAAAAGCTTGATAAAATGTTTTTCTTTAGGGTAGTTCCTCAATGATTGTTAATAAAGGTTTTTCCTCTAGTGTAATTCCTAAGTAATTGTTAATTAAGATTCTAAACTAGATGTTCAAAAATGTATTTATTGTCAGGAAAAATGTGTCGAGAAGAGTAATTTTGTAACATCCATCACCCTTGTAACTTGGAATTCAACATCCTCAAGGTTCTGTAACATTGGACAATCTAGGACTGCATCAAACGTTCAAGAACGACTAAGACGTTGTAAAGTTAGCCTTAAGGCGTACTAGTGTGTCATACTATGTTTTACGTGTTGTTTGAAATTCAAATTGATATAAGAGGTTCCTAACATCTATATGAACGTGTTTAGGTTTGAAACTTCAGGGGCACACCTCATCAAGGAAAATCGTAAGGGTCCTTGAGGAGGATCAAACATTTTGCAAGAAACTACACAAGGTTCTACCGAACGACGAGCTCAATCAACAGTCTATAGATCCATCGATGCCCCGTGGATTAGAGGCATATTTAAACACATAGTGGTGGGATATTAGCCACAATTTTGACAGCCTTTGACAAAAACCACGAACCTACAAGACGGTCCATTTGTTTGTCGATGTTCCGTAGGTGTGAACGTCAATCGACACACGTAATTTTCTGCAAGTGTCTCGGCCAAGCTTGGGGCATTTTGGGAAATCCATCTAGACTCCTAAATAAGTCATGGGTAGTTATTTTAGGAGTTTTATGGGTTTTATGTTATTTTATAAGCCTAAAACCTAGATTGGAATTCATTATTCAAAAACAAAACCCTAAGATCAAAATAGAATCCTCTCTAGACTCCATTCAAGCTAGAAGTTTGATTTATACATTGAATTTTCATCAATTACGTATATAATATTAAATATTCATACGGTGTTTCATCATTGAATATTCTTCCAATCAAAGAGTAAATTCCAAAGACTATTCAAACATGTTTCAAAATGTAGAATTTCCTATTTTGACATCTAACATTGGTTCTAGCATGAAAGGGTTTAACTCAATGTTTTATGATATAATTGATGTAATTTAATGTTTAAATATCAAAATTCTATGAACGTATTCATTACAGGAATTCCTATTTTTGGCCCTAATGTGAATGAATGGATCATGGCTTTATTGGATTGAATTCTTCTGTAGATCGTATTGGGCTATTGAATTATGTATCGATCATAATAGAATTGTGTATAGGCTTCCTTAAATTTATAATATGTGGTAAGAGACTTTGTAAAGTAATTTAATTGAAAAGGCTCAGTTATGGTGATTATGATGATTGAAAGGTGGTGAGTTTATCGAATTCTTCAATTTTGTGTAGATTTAATATTGAATCGTGTTGATGGTATGGTCCACTTATGGTGGAGGTGTTGTTTTATATTTTTTTATAGACATTGCCTTGTCGACATCAATATGTAAATTGTGTTATTATCATGTTAAAGCTTCTATACATGATCAATGTTAAAGATTATATGGTTTATGTGTATGTGTGAAGTGACAGCATGATTTCTTATAAATTACTATATGTGAATATGATAGACTATGGTGATACCTATGTATGTATTGATAAGGTATATTGTTAGTTAGACTTAGTTTTCCCTATATGGTACTTGACTAATATTGAAAATATTATATGTTGAGGTGGTGTCTCGATTGGTAGACCTAGGTCCCTCTACTTTATATATGAAAGTTATTTGAATGTAATGCTCTTAACATAGTAGACTTAAGCACCTTTGTCATGTATGTGTATGAATCAATGATGAACAAAAGTCTAGGATCGGTAGATGTAAGATGGTAGCCTTATGTGGATGACTAATGTAGGACCTTGATTATGAAAAGAAGGTCAGGAACATTGAACCTTATACATAGCAAAAGAAAGTTAATAGAAACCTTTAACTGAAAGGTTGTACTGGTATCCTTCTTGAGTGGAATGATAGACTTGGGGATAGGTTGGCTGGACCGAAATGAAACCATCTCTAAGGAAGTCATAAAAGCTATCCTTATAGTCCTTGAATGGAAGCCCTAGTGGACCCATCTTTCGTAGGGATATTATGATTTGGTAAGACTAAGAAATGGTACCTTCTCATATACCTTTATGTGAATGAACATACTCTATGAGAACAAAGACAAAGCACCAAGTGAATATACTTGTGGGAGTAGCTCTACATAAAATGAGACTACCGCACAAACAAACCCTTGATGTTTCTTAACCATGTGTCAACATAGGATGTTTCCTAGTTCTACCATTGGCAAGTCTAGCAGCATCCTCTAAGTAGGGTAGACTTTGGATTCCATACCTATCTATTGTGGTCTATGTACTTTAATTCCTATTGTCATCATGTGGGACACATTCTACTGTAAGAGAAGTTCTACAATGTGTAGGAAGTTGAATGGGACGCTATCTATGAATGGCACGAGTAGGCTTTGATGATGCTAGGAGGAGGTTTCCTAGGTCCTCCAAGACTATTATGTGAAATCCTTCAAATGATTACTTGTATCTTAAATTGATTAATGAATGATGAATAACTTAAGTTAATGCGCGTTGAATAAAAGGATCCTTATCTAGGGTAGCTTGGAGGATTGTTTAGGTAGGTTTGAATAGGGCGTATGGGCAGTCTCTTCATGTCTTACTAAGTGATTTGTAGAGTAACCTTGGGTAGAGATTCTAAGTGATAAAAGGGAATAATCTTATATCAGGTAATCTTAAAGGTTACTTCGGCGTGCATAAAGAGGGTATACTTGGCGGTGTCTTCTTGTCTTACTTAAGTGAGTCTTAGGATAACCTTTGGTAGGAGGTCTATATGCTTATGTGGTTTCTCTTTAATGATAGTTTTATATTGTGAATTACTTAAATATGTCTTGTATGTGAATATTGATGTGAAGATGGTTCTTATACTAGTTTTATGAAGAATTCATCAGAAGAGCATAAAAAGTATGTTATAAAGTAAATGACCGTTTTAGCATTGTTTTATTTCATGTCATCATACTTAGTGAATTCAATGCGCTAATTCCATATGTTTTTTAATCTTTTTTACATGTTGATTATGTATTTTAAAGAATGTACGAGTAATTTGAAGTCATTTTTTACATGTTGATTATGTATTTTAAAGAATGTACGAGTAATTTGAAGTCATTTGGAAGTTAAACGTCCAAGAATGTCCAAGACATTAGAAAGGTAGCCCTTGAGACGTGCATTTGTGACTTGAGTGTGACTGGCGTGATTGGATGAGTTGCGAGTGTTGCTTGATGCTCAAGCCGATGCGGAAGGTCCTTAAAATTTTAAGATGTACATTTACGTTTAAAACATTTGGGTACGTCTCCCTAGGGCCCCCGCAAGAGGTCCTCAAGGAGGACCAAAGGATATTGAGACACTGCCTTGGCAGTGTTAATCTACGAGCCGAAATGATGCCTCGTAAGTGCACCTATGTCCCATCGATGGGAGAGTCATTACCAAAGGATATTGAGACACTGCCTTGGCAGTGTTAATCTACGAGCCGAAATGATGCCTCGTAAGTGCACCTATGTCCCATCGATGGGAGAGTCATTCAAGATATCATATTTTGAAGGATCAAGCCTTTAGACAGTCCTAAGACCCAAACTAGGGCCAATAGTACGGTTTGTCGCATGCGGGTTTACCCCCTAGACACCGGCATCATCATCCTCTTTGAGAACTAAGACTAGACTCTTAGCGTACATCATTACTTTCATAGGTAAAAAAAGCGGAAAATTGAAAGACTTTTACTACTTCTACATTAAGGTTTACATAGAACTCTACATACACATGATAGATATATATCGAGTATACATAGACCCTTCTTATAGGCAGATTACTTAGTCTTGTAATTCAATTGCACATAAGCATATAAAAATAATAGTCTCAAAAACATGTCTCATCTTATAACCAACTAATAAGAGTATATCAAATTGGTCCTAGCCCATACATCAATGTAACAAGACCACATATAGGTCATACAAATGTTTAGTGCTTAAATGAAAGGAAAGAAACATAAGAGTCTTAATACTAAAACAATTTCATAGCTTGATATTGTCATTGCCCTCGGAAAGTGAGGACCTACCAAACTTGGATGATTAAGAATTTCAGGTCTTCTTCAAAGTCGTCAGAAAATGTCTTTCAATGACCGAAACATAAAATGTTACGGACAAAGGGAAGAAATAGATTAGTACAACACTTGTATTATGTATGAGAACATATGCACACATATCATGAAATCATACTAAAAATGACCTTTCATGAAAACATAATATTTTATCCTTTGATACCTTATGCACACTCAATAAGACCATACCAATCAAAAAGACATATTCCTCAACACATAGTCATATACATCAGAAAACCAAAAATACAAAGAATATTAAAGTTAATAATTATATAAACATACTTGCACATAATATCAAGACAAATCTAATCATCAAGTTATAATTTTAACAAGCATGAATGAGAGTACATTCCAACCTAAAGAAATAAAGACACTTAAACATGAACTCCTATAAAGTCAACAAGTGCAATAATCAAGAAAAGCCCCATAATTTTACTCAATCAAGTAACCCAACAAGAATCATGGCTAACATCCTACTTCACATATCATATATTTAAGAGTACATGTCATCATACTTTAACAATATAGACCAACACATATTCATAAGTGAAACTACTCAACATATAGTATCGACAATGTACGAGTTTATCGTATCCATATCACATATCATCATAAGCTTATTCATATATAAGAATATACTCCTAAGACTCTTCTCAAGGTTAACTACTAAAATTCTTATGTAGAGTTCCATGACCCTACCTAGGCTAAACTAGACCCCTTAGATTATCATAGTTAGAGTTCATTCATTTAATTAATTTTACCTTTTGGGAACCTATTGCCTTAATTGACATAGAGCAGATGAGCTAATGTGGAATCCGGTGTCATGGAACCCTACACTGAAGGAAGGCGTACTACTTGCCAAGGTGGTATCAAAACATGAACTTAGAAACTATGTGGATCCACTAGCTAGTATTCCTAGGGGGCAACATAGTTCAAGATATAGGATCTATAGTTGGGACACTCTTTACGCTACATGCATTATAGTCTCCAATCTCAAGAGTACATTTGTGATCCTACCTTACCTATGTGGGAAGGGATACTCCTCACTCTAGTTCACCCGGTACAAAGCTGGAGGCCCTTTTTGAAATGTGTTTAATTAATCATCATAACTTAATGTAGGTCATAGGGTATAATCCGTCATATATGAGATTAGCATAACATCATCATCATGTTATTATCAGGCACATAGGTACTTCATAACCAACCTTATATCATTTAATCATAAGCATAATTCTCACAATCACATAGTCATGACATTTAGATTCAACATCATAAGAACACCTACTTAGGCTAATCACAAGGTATGATTTTATTGAATTACATCATCCTTCTCAAGCCATCATAATTGAAGTAAAGGTTAGGATCATAAGGACTTTTTTAATCTCCTTCCATAGACATCATCATGGACTTACGATCAACCAACCAATTACATCCAACACTAGGTTTAGTAATATCTATCAATAGTAAATAACACAAGAACTAGGTCAATTGCATCATCACTATCCCAATTAACATCAATTAATAACGTAAGGTAAGGGGAATTATGGTTTATAATGAATTATCCAATAATTATATCCAATCCCAACAATACTTTACCCTAGTCAATCCATACATGAATTAGAATAGATAAAACAAGTGTAATAATCAATTCATTCTTCAACTTCCCATCACTTCATAACCAAGATCAAAGATGTTGGACATTGGGGAAGGAAACATTATCATCACGAAATTGCATCAATTAAGATAAATTAATCAACAATATATACTATATTAGTCATAGGAAATCATAATTCATCATTAATTTGATGATGAGAAGAAAACCCATTAGAATTGGGAAACTCCATAGAATTGGGTATTTTAAAAATCAACTTTCAAAGGATCTCTTGGGGACCGGAAAACCAAGGTGACGAACCCATACCTTAATGAATATTTACGCACGAAATTGAAGTGAAATCCTATACAAATTGGCCTTCTTCTTCCAGCTTTCTTCCTTCTTCAACGAAGGATTTGGGGAGAGAGAAAGTAGAGGAGGTGAGAGTTTTTGGGTTTTTTTACATGGAAATTTGGGTTTGGGTGAGTGATTAATGACTTAAAATTACCCATAGGCTACAATAATAACCCCCTAAATTACCCAAAACACCCCTAACTTAAATTGGTCTTTTATGAAGTCTAAAAGTCAAAAATACGATTTTACCGAATCTGGAAAGTACCTTGTGTCGCGTGGCCAACATATAATTTTTCTCCCAAAAATTTTTTTGAACCAGTGAGGTCCGTTGGGCTGCGCGTCGTGCAGAAGCCCACTGAATTTTGGTACCTCGCAGACTGCTTAGGCATCCTACCCACCCATGTTGGGGTCCTTTTCCTCGATAGTTCAGGTGGTCCTTGGGGCGTCGTTATCGGACGTTTAGACTCTCTATAATACAATTCACCTAGCCATTGTCTTTTAAAAGTTTTATACATCATTTGACACTCCAAAACAATCCCCAAACATAGCGACGCCAACTAGTGCAATTATGCTAGTTTTCGGACGTCCTTTGACGTCTTGGCTGTAAAACTTGTCAAATTACATCAAAACATAATTTTAGGTCATAAAAAACAGTATCTAAACCTTTAGACACTCAATTTAAGAGCTATATTAGGTTTTGAATTTTTAGAGTGTTACATTATGCCCTCTTAGGAACATTCGTCCCCGAATGACACTAAACTTTTTAAAAGTGAAATGATAGACTCAAGACTAGAAGCCCAACCAACAATATACAATATCATAATGAGTTACAACTCAATTAAACATAAAACTGTGTCATTTACACAATGACTCAAAACATTAATTTTAACACATAAGGGTCAAAGTCATCAGATGAGGAATTTCCTTCTCACAACAACGAAACGAGCTCAATTATGTCAAATTTTATCTTACCAACATGTTATATATCATTTCATAAAGACTCACCATGTTAAAATGCACAACATAACTTAAAACAAGCAAAATTGCAAAAATTCCAAGTTGAAAACACCTTTCACTGTAAGTCACTGTAACAACACCAATATGCACATGGTAGCTACATTTCACTATACATAAAGTCAACTTCAACTATTTGTCATCATTTTCTTTATTAATAGGAACAATTAACCTTAGTTATCAAAAAGGTGGGGGTAACTGGACTTCATGTCCGCCTCGTCCTCCCATGTTGCACCCTCAACAAGGTGATTATTCCATAAAACTTTTAGTTAAGACACCTCTTTGTTCCTCAATTTCTTAACTTGCCTATCAAGGATTTGAATCAGAACTTCCTTATAAGAGAGGTTATCTTTTACACCAAGACCATTAATAGGAAGAATAGACTCGGGATCATCGATACACTTCTCAAGCATGGAAACATGATAAACAAGATGTACCAAAGACTATTCTTTAGGCAACCTTATTGTAACAACTCTAAAATGACTATGCTAAGTAATGCCTAATATGTCTTAGAAAGACAACGACTAGACTAGGTTCACACGGATTGATGCACGTAGAAGAAGACCTCGGAACCCTTGCTACATCTAAGCCAACTAATTTGGGAAGTTAGTTGATCTAGGAAAGGTTGGGTCCAACCATGTAGGTCTCTCGAATACAGATTTACTCGAAGGAGTCTTTACCGGACTTAAAAAGAGGAAATCTTAGGTTTCGAGGGTCTAGGGGTAAAATGGTAATTTTTTTAGGCTAAGGGTAGTATAGTAATTAACCTAAATATATAATTTATTATTTAATTAATAATGTGGATGAGAATTTTGGGGAGAGAGGGCCGAAATTGGGCTCTTGAAGTGAAGTCTTGTTCCACCCAGGTTCGAACCTAGGTGGAAGGTATGAATTAAATTGTTTTTAATTTAAGTTGGTAAATTAATGTAACTAATTTATTTTTATTAGTTATTATCTGATTTAGAATAAAAGTAAATCAGATTTTTAATAATTAAATAAAACGTTATCTTTGACTAAGTTCTAAACTAGAATCCTAAGCCTAAGAAAACTCTTCTCTCCCACGCTCATCTCTCTCTCTTACATCTCTATCACTCTCATTCACGTTTTCTCAGAAAAAATAACTCCAAAAGAAGTAGGTATACCAAAGTTCTTCACACTTGAAGAAATCACACGAAAATAAAAGAAAAACAAATGTTAGTCAATCACGTAGGCAAAGAGAAGGTTTTCCGTCGAGTTTGGTGTTGAACTTTTGGTGTTCGAAGTGTGTTTGGAGGAGTTCTTTGGGAATAAATTCATGGATTGAACGTCAAAAGGGTATGGGTTCTCTTCTCTCTTGGTACCTTTCCCAATAGACCCCCTAAGGTTAAGACGAATCTACTCCAAAAACAAGGATTGTTCCCAGTTGCATGTCCCTGTCAGTAGCTCCCATTAAATCATAGGTTGGTTGTGTTTGATGGTAGAAAACTAGAGATGAAATGTGTTTTCGTGATGATTCTGTGTTTATATGTATGTTTGGAATTATGTGACTTATATGTATGTTTCCGAATATGTAACTAGGTGTGTATGTGTGTGTTGCCGTGGCTATTGTTCATGGTTTATGACTTGAAATGGCATGATAGTTCTTTATATTTCATGTACACATGTTGATGTAAATGTGATGTTCATATGAGTTCAAATGTGGCTGATTTGAGGGATAATCTCTTGTCTAAAAGAATCCATGAAAACGAACGTAAAACGTTCTAAATGCACTACGAAATTACCCTAAGAAATGTTCTAAGTCATTCGTGAATTAAATCTTCAAGAATAATGCTGCCAACTTAGATCGAAATCAAGATCGTGGAATACATACAAGATGTATAAGTCTTGTACTATATAATATTAAGAAGATATGAATCACTTAAACGAACTATGAATGAAGCCTCATGGATTGTATTTATAGACCCATAAGTCTAGCATGCATTTAAAAATAAGTGAACCTAAGATGTATGTAATGAAATGATGTAACCCTAGAAGGGTTAAGTACGACTGTAAAACACACTAAATGGCCAAGTGCATTGGCATACGATGAAATTATTATTCAGTAATGAAATGATAAGACCCTAGAAGGGTTAAGTAAGAGTGTGAAACACACAAATGGCAAAGTGCTAATTGGCATATGATAAAATGAACATTCACCTAAAAAGGGTTGAGTAATTATGAATAGCAAATGTGCTAATGTTGATGAATTTTGTGACAACATGATATGAGGCTAATGTAAAAGATGAGAGCAATCTCAAATGAGCCTAAGTAAATGTTACCAAAATGTGCTCACCTATGAGAGTATAAAGTTAATGAAGAGACCAGTCTCTATGAAAACTCCAATGAAAGTATTGAGATTAACACACTTAATACTAATGATGAGATGAGAAATCATCTATTGAGCTATGATGTCCTCATACTAGAAGCCAGCTTCCATGACGTATGAGTTGAATGTAATGGAAGTTTATACTAAACACCGATAGACTAGATATGAACGGTGATGCCTTATTTCAGGAAGGGAGGAGGTTCACGTAACTCTCATGAGATGAGACTGTCCGGTGTGCCGTGTATGGGTATCCTTATATATCCTAGTATTTGAACTTATACTTCCAAATAGGGATCTGGCGGGGTTCAATTCCCATGTATGCTAGCATGTTTGGGTCACTTTTGAAGGTGATTCCACCTGTTTTCGGTGTGGGGTTTTATGACACTGGATTTCATGATGCTCATATGATCTATGTCGGTTAAAGTTAAAGTTCCCAATGAACGTTTGAGGCCATCCTCAAATGATGCACATAATAAAATGAATGATATGGAAGATGTTAGGACAGGATAATAAAGTGGTGAGTTAGATTCAAGTAATGACATTACGTCATTCTTGGTCATTGCACAACGAACCTGATGAAAGTCTTAAACTACATCCTAGGTATAGTTGGAGTTTACATTGGCCCATGAATGAAATGAAATGAAGTATGTATGAATGAATGAAGCAGACTCTGTTTTTGCTAAAAGCAGACTCCCTAGTTGAGGTCCCATATGTTGAGCCCTCATTTTTGGGAAGTATTAATGTCAATTACATGATTCCAATGTCTCATGGCATACGAATTAATGATATGAACAATGTTATGTGTTATATCAATTATGATATGTGTTATGTGTACGCTGTTGTGTGTTGTGTGAGTTAAGTATGATGATACATGTTACTCTCATGGAATAACTTTCCTAATAAAAATTTAGAAAGCTCATCAGCTTTCCTAATTCAAATTTGGAAAGCTCACTCACTTTCCTAATCTCAATTTGGCAAGACCACTGACTTGACCTTTTATAATCATGTTGTTAGGAAAGAGCTAATCTTACTCATGCATGTCCTTGCTGTGTGCTTGCATTTACCCATACTTAGTAAAAGTGTGTACTAACCCTAATCAACTCTAAACTCTTAGGTGCAGGCACAGGTGGAAGATAGAGCTACAGTATCAACGCTGCAGTAATCCGGACGTTGAGCATTCGTCCGGACTGGGCAGGCCCTCATTCTTTTGAGGACGCTTGCCCATTAACATTTTAGCTTAGTTGTAGGATTGAGCTAGTGGAGTATGTTACACTAGCGTTTCTTTATCGTTTCAGTTCATACATTGGATGGGTGCCATTTTGGAAATTATATTTTTATCGTTATAATAAACTGTTTTTTTCATTTGATGATCTTAGTGTTAGATGGTTGATGGTGAATAATTACGTATGTAGTAGTTTAGTAGGCATGTTAATAAATAATAAGTTTCAAATTTTCCGCTAAAATTAACCTAGATGAAGTAATAATGACGTCTGTACGCTTGTTTAAGACCTCTGAGAGGTCAACGATGCGGGTCTCGTCTGGGGTATAGATTCCGGTCGTGACACTTACCTCATTAGCAAACTGACCAACCCTTTGCAACATTTCATAAAAACCCACATAAAAAGAAGTTAACTTCCCCTTCTTTCCAAATCTAACCACACCTTTCATAGGCGAAATTTTCTAGTACACCTTATCACCTTCTTCAAACTCTAAGTTTCTTCTCCTATGTCGGCATAAGACTTTTGCCAACTATAGGAAGTTTGCAAGTGATTCCTTATGAGGTGGACTTTCTTCAAAGTCTTATAAATCAAAATAGGACCGAGAAGCGAAGAATCACTCTTTTCAAACAATCAAATTGGAGATCTACATCACCTACAATACAAGACTTCATAAGGAGCCATAAATATAGATGAATGGTAGCTATTGTTGTAAGCAAACTCCACCAAAGGCTTCCCAATTTCCTTTAAAATCAATAATGCAAGCTTTAAGAATATGCTCAAGGTTTTGAATAGTACGCACCGCTTGATCATCCTTTTGGGGATGAAAAGCGGTTCTTAATTTCACCTTGGTACCCTATCCTTCTTGGAATGACCTCCAAAACCAAGACGTGAATTGTGCACCCCAATCCGATAAATTGGATAATGGAATACCATGGCAAAACACAATCTCATCTATGAAAATCCTTGCATATTTTTCCGCCAAATAAGTAGACTTGACAGGAATAAAATGAGCAGATTTGGTCAACGTATCCACACCACCCACATAGAGTCATATTTCATTTGTGTCCTAGGCAAACCTACCAATAAATCCATATTGATGTCTACCCACTTCCAAGTAGGAACTTGGATTTCTTGTAGTAAGCCACCCGACTTTTGATTTTTGGTTTTCACTTGTTGGCAATTTTGACACTTTGCAACAAAAACCACGACGTCCTTCTTCATACCTTCCCACCAAAACACTTTCTTAAGGTCATGATACATTTTTGTCGAACACTAATTAATGGAGTAACATGATTCATGGGCTTCTTCAAGGATCCACTTCCTTAACCCATCTATATTGCGAACAAACAATCTTCCTTGATACCTCAATACACCATCCCCCCCTAAGGAGAATGACTGATTAAGCTTACGAAGAACTGAATCTTTCAACTCCATCAATGGTTGATAAAGTTATTGTTTGGACTTCACTTCAACTACCAAGATTACTCAAAGTTATGATAGACCATAAAACCACCATTCAGAGAATCTTCCAACCTCACACCCAATCTAGCCAACCTATGAACATCTTTCACTAAGTCTTTCTTGTCTCTCTATGTGAGACACACTACCCATGGTTATACGACTTTAAGGATCCACGGCCATATTGGCCTTGCCGGGGTGGCAAAGAACACTCATGTCGTAATCTTTTAAAAAATTAAACACCTTGTTATTGGAGATTCTACTTCTTTTGGGTAAAAACATATTGGAGACTCTTATGGTTGATATATACATCAACATGGACACCATAAAAATAATGCCTCCAGTTTTTCAAGGCAAATACCATCGCCGCTAGTTCAAGATCATGAGTTGGATAGTTCTTCTCATACACATTAATTTTCCAAGAATCATAGACTATTACCTTCCCATGATTTATAAGCACACACCCTATACCCACTCGGGATGCATCACAATACACAAAAAAACCCATTGTACCTTTCGGTAAAGTCAACACCAGAGCAGAAGTAGGCCTATCTTTCATTTATAAGGTTCTCTCACATGCCTCCGACCACTCAAATTTTTACTCTTTTAGGTCAAAATAGTCAATGGAGATGCAATAGATGCAAAACCATCCACAAACCTCTGATAATAACCTGCTAAACCCAAGAAACTCCTGATACCGATTGGAGTCAATGGTCTAGGCCGATTCTTGACCGCCTCAATTTTCCTTGGTTCCACCTCAACTCCTCCATTAGAGATAACATGACCCAGAAATTCCGCCTACCTCAACCAAAACTGACATTTACTATGTTTGGCAAATAATTGATTCTCCTTAAGCACTTGTAACTCCCCCTCAAATGGTTGATGTAATCACCCTTATTTTTCGAATATACCAAGATGTCGTCAATGAAGACAATAACAAATGAATCTAGGTAACTATAAAACAAACTATTCATGAGATTCATAAACGCCGCCATGGCATTTGTGAAACCAAAGGGAATTACTAAGAACTCATAGTGAACATATCTAGTCCGAAATGCCGTTTTTGGTATTTCCTCACCTCTCACCCTAAGTTGGTGATACCACAATCTCAATTCAATCTTAGAAAAGTATCTTGCCCATTGGAGTTGATCAAACAAGTCATCAATTCGAGGGGAGAGGATACTTGTCCTTCATAGTGACTTTATTGAGTTGGCGATAACGAATGCACAATATAAGGGACCCATTCTTCTTCTTCACAAACAATACCGGAGCACCCCATGGAGAAATACTAGGCCTAATGAAGTATTTGTCTAGTAAATCTTTCATTTGAGCTTTCATTTCTTTCAATTTGGTCGGAGCCATCCGAGAAGGAGAAATTGATATGGGATTTGTATCCAGTAAAAAGTCGATACCAAAATCAATTTCCCGTTCGTGAGGGATACCCTGTAGATCATTAGGAAAGACCTCCAGAAATTCCCTCACAACAAGGATTGACTCAACTGGAGGAATTTCGGAGTATAAATGTTTGATTATTACTATCTGTTATCAACACCCTTTAGATATCATTTTGAATGCTTTCAAACAAGATATGATACGACCTCTAGGAATAGAATTTCCCACCTTCAACTCTAAAACAGGCTCATTTGGAAAGTTAAACTTCACAACCCTAGTTCTACAATCAAAGTGGCAAAGTAAGCATACGACTAATCCATACCCAATATGATATCCAAATCAATCATATCAAGTTCTACTACATCAATATAAGAGACTCTATTGGACATCATTATAGGATGATTTTTCTACACCTTTTTTCATTAATCCGACTCACCCACCGGGGTAGGCACTTCAAAAGGTTCATGCAAAATATAAGGCAATATATCAAACTTTTTAGCTTTTAGAGGAGTAACAGATGAAAATGTGGCAACTGGATAAAGTAAGTCATACACATCAATAGATAATACTTTAATCAAACCGGTAACCATGTCAGGAGAAGTCTCTTGCTCACCCTTAGAGTAGAGAGCATAGAAGTGGTTCTTCTTTGGAGCCTCATTTGAACAACTTGCTTAAGTTTTACCACTAACCTTATCTTGACCCCTCACATTAGGAAAATCCCTAATCTTGTGCCCACTTTTACCACCACCAAAACAATTATCTGTTCTTTTAAGACAATCACCAAAGTGCTTCTTGCCACACTTTTCACAAGCTGGCTTCTTGGTTGGTGAACTAGCATCCCTTCCCTTCTTATAATTAGGATTAGACACCATATCATCCCTGTACTTTGGGAACTTGATTAGAAACCCGATTATTAAACTTAGGCTTGTCTGGAATCTCAACCATATTCCTTGAAGAACCACCATCAAATGATCTTTACCTCTTAGCATCTCTACTCTTCCTCTTATCCCTTGCCTACTCCACAGGTTGGGAATGCACAATGAGACGGGAAATGTTCATTTTATCATGTAGCAAAGCCTAATGACACTACTGTTGCAAATCATCCGACACCCCTATCACAAAGCGGCTCATTTCATCTATAGGATCAGAACTAAAGAAGGAGCCTCTTTTGACAAATAAGATTATCTCCATGTGTATTTAAGCACACTAGTACCTCCTTGGCGAAGGTTGATGAACTCCACCACTTTATATTCCCTCTTCTCCCTTGGAAATAACTGATCAAGAAAAGCCTTTTTGAACACTCCCAAGTCACCGGTCCACCGCTTAGTGGCCTGTTGTCCTTCCATTGCACATACCATGCTTGCAACACATCCTTAAGTTGGTAAGTGGCTAACTCGGACTTCTTACTGGTAGACAACACCATAGCATAAAGGATGTGTTAGGTGTAGTAAAATCAATCAATAGTAATTAACACAAGAACTAGGTCAATTGGATCATCACTATCCAAATTAATATAAATTCATAACCTACGGTTAGGGGAATGATGGTTCATCATGAATTCAAAAAGAAATATATACAATACCAACAGTACATTACCCTAGTCAATCCATATGTGAATTAGAATAGATAAAACAAGTCTAATAATCAATTTATTCTTCAACTTCGCATCAATTCATAACCAATATAAAAAATTTAGGAAATTGGGGAAGGGAAAATGGTTATCATGAAATTGAATAAATTAACATCAATTAATCAACAATATATACTTAATTATTCATAGGAAATCATAATTCATCATCAATTGGAAGATTAGAAGAAAACCCATCAAAATTGAGGAAGCCCAGGAATTGGGTATTTTGAAAATCAACTTTGAAAGGACCTCTTAGGGAAAGGAAACCCAAGAGTGAAGAACCCATACCTTAATGAATATGTACCCATAAAATTGAAGTGAAATCCAATAGAAATTGGCCTTTTCTTCAAGCTTTCTTCCTTCTTCAATTGAGTATTTGGGGAGAATGAAAGCAGAGAGAGGTGATAGTTTTGGGTTTTTGATTTGGGAATGTTGGTTTTGTTGGGGTATTAATGACTTAAAATGGCCCTTAGTCTATATATAATAACCCATTAAATTACCCAAAACACCCCTCACTTAAATTGTCTTTTTATGAACTCTAAATGTAAAAAAAATATGATTTTACCAAATTTGGGAAATGGCTCCGCATCGCGGGGCCAACACGCAATTTTTCCCCAAAAAATAATTTTTGGACCAGTGAGGTCCATGTAGTCTGAGCGTCGCACAGCAGCCCACTGAATTTTCACACATCGCAGGCTGCTTAGGCAGCCTACCCACCCATGTTAGGGTCCTTTTCCTTGACCCTTCGGGTGGTCCTTGGCGCATTGTTATGGGACGATTAGACTCTTTATAATGCACTCTACCTAATCAAAGTCTTTTTACAAGTTTTAGAGTTCATTTGACCTTATATAACCATCCCAAAATATATCGACGTCTAGTAGTTCAATTGGGATTGTTTCTGGACGTCATGGTTGTCCTTTGACGCCTTGGCTCTAAAACATCTTGGATGACTTCTAAACATTATTTTTAGGTCATAAAACAGTCTCTAAGCCTTTATAAACTCATGTTAATCTCTATATCAGTTCTCTAATTTTTGGAGTGTTTCAGGTCCATTGTTGGACCTATTATGCGCCGATGCAAACCGTTGATGCAGCTTTTGTTACCTGCCAGGCGAACTATTTTATTGAAGGGGTTAATGGGAAATACACTCCACTTCTTAACCTGATCCTAGGCGGTTTATTTGGTTATATTTGGGTATAGTATGTTTGTTCAAACCGTCAAAAAAACACATTCCCAATCCACGATTCAAAAATTGGACTTCGCTCTCCTAAAATATCCTCTCTAGAAACCTCCATTGAAGATGAAGATCAAGAACTGCCATAGTGATGTACTCTAAAGAATTCTTCATCATGTTTTGGTGGTTTTCTCCTATAATGAGGTATGGTGATCCTTCATCTCCATATAGTCTTTCATCTAGGGAGTTGCTTTCAAAGTTTTCGAAGGAAGTTCATGATCAAATCTCCAATGTTCCAATCAAGCCATGGGTTCTTTCTCAAAACGTATTCAAAAGATTTCTCATAATGAATTGATGATAATTTATTGAATTAAATGAATTTCAATCCAATTGCATAATGAACCCATGTTCCCATCAAAAATCTCGATTTTTCCAATTTGTGGGCATTATGATCTTGATTCTATGTTAAGTGAATTATGATTCTAGCATGTTAAATTGTCTAGTGCTACTGTTTTGTATTCAATTTGATGGTGAATTATTTATTAGTGATCAAAGATGATAAAGGATTGGAAGTTTGCTAAGGTTGACTTATAATCCTTTATCTTATATAGTTAAAGATGTATTGTACGTGATATGGACTTGATTCTATGATAATTGAATCATCATTCACATAATATTATTGTACTTTAGCTAATTCCTATGATGTAATATGATGGTGACTTATGTTCTCCTATCCTATATTTGTTGATAATGCAATGTACACAATGTGATATTAATTCTAGGGTAGATTGAGTATGATTCATTTTATGTTAACATGCATGTAGATATTGCCTTATAATTGCATTGTTGATGAAAACGGAGTATTGATCAGTGATGATCAAAGGTTGGGAAATTGGTAAGATTGCATATCTTCTTTACTTCCTTATAATATGGTTAGTAGAATTAGCCTTGTATGGCATTGTGTGGTATGGTCCACTTATGATGGAGGTGTTTATTTTATTGTAATTTTATACTTGTGTGAATCATTTCCTGGAAGGAAAATTGATGATATATTAGTGTGTGATTATGATGATTACACTATTAGAAGCTTATGCCTAGTTCTCAATCTAGGAGCATGTTCTAGGTATGGATTATGTCTTTTAAAATTTAATGAACTTGTTTGAGTGAGGTTTAGGAGCTTCCATTGAAGTCAAAAATGGTTAATGACCCCTTGACTATACATCCTTACATGAGTTTGTTATTAGCTATAGTTAGGAGTCTTGAATGCAAGTGTTGAAGTCATTTTGTCTCCTATGCTAAATTATGATGTGTGATTTATTCTTGAAGGTGAATTGTGGTCCAAAGAGGGTGGCTGCTTCAATATGTCGTTGATAGACATAACATGATCGTGTTTAACAATGTACACAAACTTACATATTATGCATGCTTACAAGTAGTATAGGTTCATGGTGTCCAACGAAACATTATTCTCATATGCACTCATGTCTACTACTATACATGTAAAGCTTCTTTCTATGAACTATGTTATGCATCCCTTAACTAGGATGACTTTATAGGTGTACTAGTACAGGCAAGCGTATGATACCTTCTCTTTGCATTGCACATGTGTACCTTGATAGGATAGTTCCTAGGTTGGTGATTGAGGTTTATGAATATGAATGTATGGTTAAGTGATGAACATGTTTTATATGCATGAATGAAGTAAAGTATGAACATGTGTGGTCTAAAGGTGTCATGTGAAAGGTTTGATCACATGTATGTACACACACATGTATGATGATCTAGTCAATGGAGAGTCCTTGAAAGGTGTTATAAAGTGTACCCTAAACTAAATTGTGCTAGAATATGCTAGGTCCATGTAAAAGGTTTTATCACATGATATAGGTTTATTAAAGAACTTCTCATCTATAACCTATTAGCTATGGGTATAGGGAGTGAATCTCCGAAAGCCTATGTTTTATAAAGTAATGTATTAAAGTCTTTTATTAAAGGGAACTTATCTTAGCACCGATTGAACTTAGATGAAGGGTACCCTTCCCAATGTTGGAAGCCTCGTTTACCATAGTCCTCACCAGGTGTGTAACTGCAATGCCTCAATAAGCAAAAAGAGGGTTTCCATAAGTAGATTACTATAATGACTCAATAGGCATAAAGAGGGTTTCCACATATACCTCCAGGTTCCATAAAATATGCTTGCCACATAGGATCTAGCAAGTGATTTAACCTAATATGATAGCATGTGTTAATGTGTGTGCCATGGCTAGGTAGCGCACCTTATTTTTTTGTGAGGCTCTACAACACTAAATTCCATGTTTAGCACCCATGGTCTTAGTGTCGGTTAAGGCTATAGTTTTCCTAAAGTAAATGGACAATGGAAGTAAATTAAGGACCCTAAATACGATAACCTAAAGGTAGATGCTTAGTGTAGGTGGGGGTATGGGACTTCACCTATGCATTATTGCACAAGTAGCTCTTGAAGGGATTTATAGGAAGGTGTTTTAATGTATATTGATATGTTTATGTTTATTTTTTCATGACATTGTAGTATCCTCAACTTATTGTGATAATGTGCATGGTATGAGTCATAATGGGTCTATCTGATGAAGTCTCTCCTTATGTGCATAATTTTGTTCGTATTGACTATATGACTAAAGGTCTTACTTATAACACCTCCAAAAAATGATTTAGGTTAAACTAGGTCCTAATGAGTGTGAAATGATGTATTGAAGTCACAAGATTGTTTAAAATGATGGTTGAGGCAGTGTCTCATGATTTTGGTGAAGTTAGAAGTCAATCATCAAGGGACGACCAAGACGTTTGACGATTAGTCACTAATGTGCCTTTTGTTTTTTCATGTTCTTATGTGTGTATAATTAGAATATGAAGTCCTTATATGGATGAAAATAGTTTTCAGAGTCAGAATGTTGTGTTTGGTAAGGTTTGGAGGTCAAACATCCAAGAACATTCAGTGACATTTGAAAGATAGCCTTTAGACATCTTTGTTAGTTTGGATGTGTTTTAGCATGTTGCGTGACATTTTTGAGTTGAAATTGTTTGGAGAATTTCCTAATACCTAGAGGTACGTGTTTAGAGGTTTAACGTCTGGGTACGACTCCACCTAGGATCTGCAAGGAGCCCTATATGGAAATCCCCTACTTGGAGCTCAACACTGCAAGGCAGTGGAAATCGACTGCCCCAAAAGATGTCCAGTTAACCAGACGACGGCCCGTCGATGGGTGGAGTCTATGGAGCCATGTAGTCTGCAGGTTGAGTAGCTGCAGGAGAAACCAATGAACCCCATCGACGGGGCATGGTCAACAACGGTCTATCAATGCTAGGGCATCAATGATGTTGCAATTTCGCCAACTTTCTGTTAGGACTTGGGGGTTTTGGTTAAATTCACTCCAAATCTTATTAAATAGGAGCACGATTATTTTGGGTGTTTATGGGTATTTTAAGAGTATATGTGTAATGAAACTCTCATTTAAACCCTAGCACATATATCAAAACCCATTCCCTCCACAAATTTCTCCAAAAACCTCCACGAGAGCTCAAGGTGAAGATGGAGCTTGAAGATGGATCTTCAATGTAGTTACTTATTTAGTTTTAATTGGTTTCTTCTAATAATATATGGGAGTTCTTTATATAAAGCTTGCTATTACCTTAGAGTCAATTTCAAAGATGATTTTAAAAAATTTAAAAAAGATGAAAAGTCCAATTTCTACTCTATGTTTTGGGTGTTGGATGAAACGTTTTCAAACATTAAAATATGATATTATTAATGTATTATTGATGTTTTCCATTGAAATTCTCCATGAACCCTTGACCTTCTCAATTTGACTAAAGTATGGGTTATGTGATCATGCTTTAATATTAATGAATTCATCTGTAGATTGTTATGCGCTCTTGATATATGTATAATTTATGATCATATGGTTTATAGGATGTTTCAATTTAATCAATTATTGTATATTCTTGTATCCATTTAATATTAAGCTTATTGAATTGATATTTATATAATGCTTATGAATTCTAGTGTAGTTTGCTATGGGCTATTGAATGATGTAAGATTTGTGTTCAATTGATGTCTAATTGGTATTATATTGATAAATATATATTGAGTTGAACTATATTTATTGAGTATTATAGTTTATATATTTAATTAATGTTCATGTCCATGGGTAAGGGCCTTATGTATTGAATTGGATGATTTAGCTTTGGATTGATATTGTGAGATAGAATGGATGGTATGCTTCCCTTACTCTATTTATATTGGTTTGGACTTTTATATTATAATGATGATTTGTATGGTCCACTTATGGTGGCGGTGCTATGTGAGTGACGTTGCCTTATCGGTGCTACATTATGTATTATGATGATCATGGCCTTGTCAGCACTACTTTAAGTACAATGATGGTGTGTGTAGTTGATTATGTGAATTATGGTCATATCTACCTACATCCTAGTAATATAGAAGTTTGATGTTGTTAGGTGATCATGTTAGACTATGACCATGCGTTCATGTGTGTAGTCTTAGAATTGAAGCTTGATTATTCCTACTTGTCTACTTGAGTCTATAATGGTTATATTGATGATGTAATTGTAATGTATAGGATGACATTATTATGATGACCCTAAGTGATTCAAAGATTGATATGCTATATGTAATAAAGTAAAGTATGTTGTGTCTTGTTTGTGTAGATTTGTATTCCTTACTATATAAATGTATGAGTGATATGTGAATATGATATGTCTTGACTAGGTAAGCTTAGTGCACCCTTTTCATGTATGAACTAATGATATGAGAGACCTTAAATGATCTTAAAAAGGTCATGTACGTGGAACCTTTAACCTAGTGGTTAGGTTATGAACATTTAAATTAAAAGTCGTAATGATATCCTTCTTGTAATGAATGATGGACTTAGGGTTGATTGGCTGGAACGACATCATATCATCCTTAGGAAAGTCATTATGAGCTATATTTGTCGCCATTGTAATGTATCCCTACAGGACCTCTTCGGTAGGCAGAATGTGATTTGGTTATGAACTTGATATGGAACCCCTTCATATGAATCTTTAATGTAAATGACTCTATGAGAACAGAGGCTAGCACAGAGTGAGCCTGTTACGAAAAATAGCTCTACTTGAGAAGGAAACTAGAGTATAATGTAGCTCTACTTGAGAATAAGACTAGAGTACATAGAAGTGCTTAATATTCCTTAACCATGTGCCTAAATGGAATGTGTCCTAGTTGTACACTTGGCAAGTAGAACACCCTCATTGGAGTAGGTTAGAAGTTTGGATTCCATGTTTAGATATCATGGTGTGTGTCAGTTATTGCCTATTATCATTAAATGGGATACCTACTAGTATTGGAGAAGTTCTATGAAGTTTAGGTCGTGGTATGGAATGGTATCTAGACATTACAAAATAGGCATTCAAGATGTTAGTGGCAGTCCCTAGGTCTTGTCCAAGATAACTACTTAAATTTCCTTATGTGATGAATGTCTCTTAAATGAAATGAGGAATGTATTGACTTCAGTTAATAAAACATGTTAAATTAATAAGTACTTATCAAGAGTAGTTAAGGGTTTTCTATGTAAGGTGTAAAGGGGGCATAGGAATGGTCACTTTGTATATGTTTATGTTTCTTGTGCATGACATTGTAGTATCCTTTACTTGTTATGATGATATTCATATTATGAGACATAATGGGCCTTTATGATGAGGTCTCTCCGTATGTGCAGAATGTTGGTCTTATTGACTATATGATTGAAGGTCCTACTAAATATGCATGTAATTGAATATATTATTATGTTTGGTGTATGAAGTACATGCTACGATGCTTGCTGTCTTATTATAGGTTTACTATGTATGTCTGAGGTTATAGGTATTCACATGCACACTGCACTAGTAAACTTAGATTAGGATTGTGAGTAGGGTCTTATTTTGGGTCTAATGTGAAATATGTTCCTTCTTATATGAAATGGTTATGCATTGACTTAAGGATTGTATAATACCTTTGAGAGGTCGAGTACTACGTGTGGCGACTTGAGGATTTCCTTTCTTCTAGGTTGTACTCTCAGGTCATGACAAACTTGGTATAAGATCATAAGCGTATGAACTAGTCCTTAGGATTCAAAGTCTCATAAAAGTTACGTCTATTAGAGTCTTTTCCATCTATGTGTGTCGCGTCACTTCAGTGAGCAAGAGGCTATTGGACGATAGAGTTTCTATTTCTTTTTTTCTCTTGTGTCGTTCCATAGAATCGAGGTTATAAGTGTCTTTTCCAAATCCCTTCTCTTGTTTTTATAGGATATGAATACAAGGCGGACGCCCGCAAAAAGAGTTGATGAGAAATTCGTTAATGAGGGAATTCCTCCCCAAGGTGGACAAGCTTCACAAGATGTTCAAGTTTCTCTAAGTGAACAAGTCCCTATAATTAATCAAGGGGATGAGGTTCTGGTTGTTCTACCGGACATGACTAATGGGGAGTTTACAGAGGATCTACATACCCTAGCCCAATCCATGACGATTCAAGTGAATAGAGATGTTTGACCTAGGATGAATGCTCTTAAGACTAACCTGACCAATAGATTAAGGGACTTTGTTTGGATGAATCCTTCTATCTTCCTTGGTTCTACCATGGGGGATGTCACGACCCAAATCGGGCCGCGACTGGCACCCACATTTTACCCTCCTATGTGAGCGAACCAACCAATCTAAACCTTAACATTTCAATATAATATCAACAGAAAGTAATGCGGAAGACTTAACTCATTAATAAAATCAATAACTATTATTATCCCCAAAATCTGGAAGTCATCACCACAAAAACATCTATGATCAAATGACTAAACTAAGAGTATTCTAAAAGCTAAAAATACATAAGAAGCTAGTCCATGCCAGAAGTTCAAGGCATCAAGACTTGAAGAAGAAGATCCAGTCCAAGCTAGAAGCATTAGCTCACCCTGAATTTCCGATGTAGTAAGACTGGCTTGAATTACTGTTGAGTCGAAGACAACGGTACGTTTGCTGCACTCCACAAATAAACAAGAAGAAACATAAAAGTAGGGGTCAGTACAAACACGGGTACTGAGTAGATATCATCGGCCAACTCAAAATAGAAAACAGTATATATTAAGCAATATCATAAAATCAACTAATATCCTTAGCATGCAGCATTTACAGTTACCATAACCCTTGGTTACAACACCAAGCACATCGATGAGGACTCACGCCTCCTCATCATACTCGTTTGGGAATTAGGTTCATTAGATTTGAATATTTTATCATCTTTCAAGATTCATTATCTTTATTCCCCTCGTGTCGGTACGTGACACTCCGCTCCTCATATGCTATCCTGGTGTCGGAACGTGACACTCTGATCCTCATATTCTATCCTGGTACCGGAACGTGGCACCCGATCCATATTCTATCCTGGTACCGGAACGTGGCACCCGATCCATATTCTATCCTGGTGTCGGAACGTGACACTCCGATCCTCATATTCTATCCTGGTACCGGAACGTGGCACCCGATCCTCATATTCTATCCTGGTACCGGAACGTGGCACCCGATCCATATTCTATCCTGGTACCGGAACGTGGCACCCGATCCATATACTATCCTTGTGTCGGAACGTGACACTCCGATACTCATATACTATCCTGGTACGGGAACGTGGCACCCGATCCCCTAATCTCACTAATTTCGTTCATCAAGCCTTCTTTTATACCAAGGCATCATCATTAACAAAGTAGATTAGGGTTTCTTTTCAAGATTTAGGATTCAATAGCTTCATCATGCTTATTATATCACAATTTCATAATCACATTCATGCAAGCATACAATTAAGCATATAGAAGAGTATACAATACTACCAATACATATCATTCGCTATTAAGAGTTTACTACGAATAGCATAAAAATAACCATAACCTACCTCCACCGAAGAATTGCGATCGACAAGCTATCTTCTCAGAATCCTTGCTATCCTCTTCGTTTCTCTCTCTCTCTCTACTCGTTCTCTTTCTCTCTCTTTCTCTTGTTCTTTCTATTTTCTTTATTCAAACCCTCTTTCTTTTACCCTAATTAGTATATAATTAAGAATGAAAGATGACAATAATAACCCACTAATTAACTTAAGGTTACCTCTTTTAACCCCCAAGTAATTAGGCTTATTAGAATTAACCCAATAACTTTATAATTAAAGCAGGAATAGTCAATAACGTCCCTTAAAACGTATAAAGAAATCCGACCCGAACTGGGATTGCGTAGCCCGTGACGGCCCGTCGCTCCTGTGACGGCCCGTTGCGCCTGCGACGGTGCGTCCTGCTGCCCTGTCACAGACTTCAGAGACTCAATTTCTCTAAAGGGTCTGTGACGGTCTGTCACACCTGTGACGGTCCGTCCTGCCATTCCGTTACGAAGTTCAGAGAGTCGATTCCAGTACCCAATTTGAAGATTTTCTAAGTGTTTTGAAACGAGACCCTGCGACGGTCCGTCGTGCCCATGACGGTCAGTCGTGGGGTCCGTCGCCTCAGCCTGTTTTTCCAGAAATAAAATCTGCTGCTCAAAACGACTAAACAGGTCGTTACAAGAGATACCAATTTACCCATCGTTCGTCCCCGAATGATCACAAGAAGGAAAACAAGGGCGAAAAGGAGTACCTGAATCTGTAAACAGATGTGGGTATCTTTCTCGCATATCTGCCTCCTTCTCCCAAGTGGCTTCTTCAACGGGTCGATTCTTCCATTGAACTTTGATGGATGCAATCTCACTTGATCTCAACTTGCGAATTTCTCTATCTAGAATGGCAACAGGTTCCTCCTCATAAGACAAATTCTCATCAAGCAAAACTGAATCCCAACGGATAATGTAGTTTCCGTCCCCATGGTATCTTTTCAACATCGACACATGGAATACCGGATGCACTCCGGACAGCCCTGGAGGCAAGGCTAACTCATAAGCCACCTCCCCTACTCGCTTAAGTACTTCAAATGGACCAATATACCTTGGCCTTAGTTTACCTCTTTTACCAAACCGCATCACCCCTTTCATTGGTGAAACTTTCAACAAGACTTGTTCACCCTCCATGAACTCTAAGTCTCTAACCTTTCGATCTGCATATTCCTTTTGTCTACTTTGCGCCGCTAGAAGCTTTTCTTGAATAGACTTCACTTTCTCTATCGAATCCCTCAAAAGGTCAGTACCCCAAGGTCTAACCTCGAATGCATCAAACCAACCTATGGGAGACCTACATCTCCTCCCATACAATGCTTCAAATGGGGCCATATCAATACTTGAGTGATAGCTATTATTGTATGAAAACTCCGCTAAGGGCAAAAAGCTATCCCAATGGCCACCAAACTCTATCACACATGCACGAAGCATATCCTCCAACACTTGAATCGTTCGCTCAAACTGACCATCGGTCTGAGGATGGAACGCAGTACTAAGGTCCAACCTAGTACCCAATTCTGCATGCAATGTTTTCCAAAACTTAGAAGTAAACTGCGTACCTCTATCTGATATAATGGAGAGTGGAACCCCATGCAATCGCACCACTTCCGAGATGTAAAGTTTGGCTAACTTCTCTGCATTGTAAGTCACCTTGACCGGAATGAAGTGAGCAGACTTTGTTAACCTATCAACAATTACCCAAATAGAATCAAACTTTCCCAATGTCTTGGAAGACCAACCACAAAATCCATTGCAATTCTCTCCCACTTCCATTCCGGAATGGGCATTCTCTGAAGTGTTCCTCCGGGCCTTTGGTGTTTATATTTTACTTGTTGACAGTTTGGACATTTGGCAATAAAATCCACAATATCCCGCTTCATTCTACTCCACCAAAAGTGTTGCTTTAGGTCGCGGTACATCTTGGTTGCACCCGGATGTATAGAATACCTTGAACTATGAGCCTCTGTCAAAATAGTGTTGATCAAATCATCAACTCGGGGTACACATACCCTTCCCTTGATTCTCATAACACCTTCCTCATCGATTGTCGCTTCTTTAGCCTCTCCTTTCAACACTTTATCTCGAATCCGGATCAATTTTTCATCATTAAACTGTTTTCCCTTAATCTTGTCAAGAAAAGAGGATCTTGACTCCACACTAGCCAACAATCCTCCCTTCTCATTTACTTCTAACCTCATCAAGTCGTTAGCCAGAGTCTGAACCTCTCTAGCCAATGGACGTCTAGAAACTTGCAAGTGAGCTAGACTTCCCATGCTTCCCGCTTTTCTACTTAAAGCATCTGCCACAACGTTCGCTTTTCCCGGATGATACAAGATAGTGATATCGTAGTCCTTTAGTAACTCCATCCATCTCCTCTGTCTTAAGTTCAAATCTTTCTGAGTAAAGACATACTGAAGGCTACGATGATCCGTGTAGACCTCACACTTAACCCCATATAAATAGTGTCTCCATTGCTTTAGTGCAAACACTACCGCGGCCAATTCCAAATCATGAGTTGGATAGTTACGTTCATGAACTTTTAATTGTCTTGAAGCATAAGCAATCACATTCTTCTCTTGCATTAGCACTGCACCCAAACCCGAATAGGATGCATCACAATAGACAATGAAATTCTTACCTTCCACTGGCAAGGTAAGAATTGGTGCGGTAGTCAACAGAGTCTTGAGCTTCTGAAAGCTTTCCTCACACTCATCTGACCATACAAATGGAACATTCTGCTTAGTCAAGTTCGTCAATTGGGAAGCAATAGAAGAGAATCCCTTGACAAATCGGCGGTAGTAGCTAGCTAACCCAACAAAGCTCCTTATTTCTGACACATTAGTAGGTCTTACCCAATTCTTCACTGTCTCAATCTTAGAAGGATCCACCATCACTCCATCCTTAGAAACCACGTGCCCCAAGAAGGACACTGCATCTAGCCAAAACTCACACTTAGAGAACTTGGCATAAAGCTTTTTCTCCCTCAACATTTCCAATACCATTCTCAAATGCTCTTCATGTTCCTTCTTGCTCTTTGAGTATACCAATATATCATCAATACATACGATCACAAATAGATCCAGATATGGCTTAAAAATCCCGTTCATCAAGCTCATGAACGCAGCAGTGGCATTCGTAAGACCAAAAGACATCACTACAAATTCGTAATGCCCATACCTAGTTCGAAAAGCAGTCTTTGGCACATCCGTTGCCCGTATTTTCAATTGATGATAACCGGATCTCAAGTCAATCTTAGAGAAGACACAAGCACCTTGTAACTGATCGAACAAGTCATCAATGCGAGGAAGAGGATACTTGTTCTTAATAGTTACCTTGTTCAACTGCCGGTAGTCTATGCACATCCGAAAACTCCCATCTTTCTTCTTTACAAACAAAACCGGAGCACCCCAAGGAGATGCACTTGGTCTAATGAAGCCTTTGCTCAACAACTCTTGAAGTTGGGCTTTTAACTCTCTTAACTCCGCGGGAGCCATTCTATAAGGGGGTATAGAAATGGGGCGAGTACCCGATTCAAGATCAATACAGAAGTCAATGTCCCTATCTGGTGGCATACCATGAAGATCTGCAGGGAACACATCCAGAAACTCACAGACCACCGAAACCGACTCAATCGAAGGCACTTGGGTAGTGTCATCCTTGAGATGTGCCAAGAAAGCTAAACACCCTTTACCAACCATTTTCTTAGCATGAAGAAAGGAGATGATACGCACCGGACTTGGAAGTGTAGTCACCCTCCCACACTAACGGATCTGTCCCAGGCTTGGCTAACGTCACCGTTTTAGCATTACAATCCAAGATCGCAAATTGCGGAGAAAGCCAAGTCATACCCAGAATTACATCAAAATCGACCATTTCTAAGATAACCAAATCTGCATAAGTGTTACTCCCCACAAAGTTCACCAAACAAGACCTATATACCTTTTCAACTACCACAGACTCACCCACCGGAGTAGAAACACGAATAGGCATATCAAGAAATTCACAATGTAAATTTAGACCATTAGCAAATGAGGAAGATACATAAGAAAATGTGGATCCAGGATCAAACATTACAGAAGCCATGCAATCACAAATCAAAAGATTACCTGTGATGACAGCATCTGATGTCTCCGCTTCAGATCTCCCAGGAAAAGCGTAGCAATGGGCCCCATTACTTGTCTGTCCGTTGCCCCTACCATGTTGTGATGTAGTGGCTCCAGTTTGCCCATCACCCCGGCCGTTTTGGTGACCACCAATACCTCGACCACCGCGTCCTCCAGAATGATGGCCTCTACCATGACCACCTCTACCTCTAACATTTGGAGGTCTGTAACTCTGTTTTGGACAATATATCTTAATATGTCCAATCTCCCCACATCCATAGCACTCACTGGGTTCATGCATAGGTCTCTCAGAGAAGTGTTGACCGGTCGGAGGTGGACCCCCAACTACAGTCTGTAGTGAAAACTGAATGGGTCGACTTGAGTAACCTCCGAAACCCTGTCCTTTAGTGTAAGAACCATTAAACTCACCTCCCTTTCGAAACCTTTTTGATGTAGTTGCCATGGTGAAGTCATCTGGCTTCACTCCCTCTACCTCTATTACGAAGTCTACCACTTCTTAAAAAGATTTCGCTGTAGCCGCTACCTGTAAAGCTGAAATCCGCAACTCTGATCTCAACCCCTTCACAAAACGGCGAATCCGCTCTTGTGGACTGAAACATCGTTGGGTGGCATACCGGGATAATGCACGAAACTTAGCCTCGTATGCAGTAACCGACATCCTACCTTGCTCTAGACTTAAGAATTCATCTCTTTTCCTATCCCTCAAAGTCCGCGGGATATACTTCTCCATAAACAAACTAGAGAATGAAGCCCAAGTCATAGGTGGTGCCTCTGTTGGTTGACACTCAACATGTGACCGCCACCACATTTTGGCGTTCCCTTGAAACTGATAACTCACGAACTCAACACCAAACCGTTCTACTATACCCATCTTGTGTAGTAGCTCATGACAGTCAACCAGAAAATCGTAAGCATCCTCAGATTCAACACCCTTGAAGACTGGAGGTTTCAATTTCAAGAACTTACTGAAAAGTTCATGCTGATCACTTGTCATTATAGGCCCTGTAGTCAGACGAGGAAATGTGCCTATTTCCAATGGAACATCCATGCGAGGAGCCATAGTAGCCGCATGTTGTATCTCCGGAGCCTGAGGTGCCGGTGCAGAAAACACTGGAGGTGCTTGACCTTGATCAGATAACCCACTTAGATAAGCAAGAACCTGATTGATCATGTCTGGGGTGTGTTGGGGAGGCAATCCCTCATTCTGTACTTGTTCAGTTTCCCCTTCCTCACCCTCTCTCACTACCTCTTCGGTCGGTGGAGGAGTCACTGCCCTAGTATCAGACGGGCTAGGTGCTCGTCCTCTTCCTCTAGAGGACGTCCTCCCACGACCTCTACCACGGCCTCTTGCCACTACTCTTCCTCGAGCTACAGCCCCAGTGGCTGGCTCGGACGCTTCTTGTCTTGCCGATGTTGGTGTTGGCGCAGTCGTTGCTCTAGTTCTAACCATCTGCGAAATAGAGTGAAGATGGTCAGATACCAATTTGTATCACCTAGATACCAATTGGATCCAAGTAATAGCACGAAGAAAGAATGAAAGAATGGAATTTTCCTAAAGTCTTATAGCCCCTCAAAGAAAAGTAAAGGCGTCCCCCTACCGTTCCTTAAGACTCTACTAGACTCGTTCTTGTGTGATGAGACCAACGAACCTAATGCTCTGATACCAAGTTTGTCACGAACCAAATCGGGCCGCGACTGGCACCCACATTTTACCCTCCTATGTGAGCGAACCAACCAATCTAAACCTTAACATTTCAATATAATATCAACAGAAAGTAATGCAGAAGACTTAACTCATTAATAAAATCAATAACTATTATTATCCCCAAAATCTGGAAGTCATCACCACAAGAACATCTATGATCAAATGACTAAACTAAGAGTATTCTAAAAGCTAAAATACATAAGAAGCTAGTCCATGCCGGAAGTTCAAGGCATCAAGACTTGAAGAAGAAGATCCAGTCCAAGCTAGAAGCATTAGCTCACCCTGAATTTCCGATGTAGTAAGACTGGCTTGAATTACTGTTGAGTCGAAGACAACGGTACGTTTGCTGCACTCCACAAATAAACAAGAAGAAAACATAAAAGTAGGGGTCAGTACAAAACACGGGTACTGAGTAGATATCATCGGCCAACTCAAAATAGAAAACAGTATATATTAAGCAATATCATAAAATCAACTAATATCCTTAGCATGCAGCATTTACAGTTACCATAACCCTTGGTTACAACACCAAGCACATCGATGAGGACTCACGCCTCCTCATCATACTCGTTTGGGAATTAGGTTCATTAGATTTGAATATATTATCATCTTTCAAGATTCATTATCTTTATTCCCCTCGTGTCGGTACGTGACACTCCGCTCCTCATATGCTATCCTGGTGTCGGAACGTGACACTCCGATCCTCATATTCTATCCTGGTACCGGAACGTGGCACCCGATCCATATTCTATCGTGGTACCGGAACGTGGCACCCGATCCATATTCTATCCTGGTGTCGGAACGTGACACTCCGATCCTCATATTCTATCCTGGTACCGGAACGTGGCACCCGATCCTCATATTCTATCCTGGTACCGGAACGTGGCACCCGATCCATATTCTATCCTGGTATCGGAACGTGGCACCCGATCCATATACTATCCTGGTGTCGGAACGTGACACTCCGATCCTCATATACTATCCTGGTACCGGAACGTGGCACCCGATCCCCTAATCTCACTACTTTCGTTCATCAAGCCTTCTTTTATACCAAGGCATCATCATTAACAAAGTAGATTAGGGTTTCTTTTCAAGATTTAGGATTCAATAGCTTCATCATGCTTATTATATCACAATTTCATAATCACATTCATGCAAGCATACAATTAAGCATATAGAAGAGTTTACAATACTACCAATACATATCATTCGCTATTAAGAGTTTACTACGAATAGCATAAAAATAACCATAACCTACCTCCACCGAAGAATTGCGATCGACAAGCTATCTTCTCAGAATCCTTGCTATCCTCTTTGTTTCTCTCTCTCTCTACTCGTTCTCTTTCTCTCTCTTTCTCTTGTTCTTTCTATTTTCTTTATTCAAACCCTCTTTCTTTTACCCTAATTAGTATATAATTAAGAATGAAAGATGACAATAATAACCCACTAATTAACTTAAGGTTACCTCTTTTAACCCCCAAGTAATTAGACTTATTAGAATTAACCGAATAACTTTATAATTAAAGCAGGAATAGTCAAAAACGTCCCTTAAAACGTATAAAGAAATCCGACCCGAATTGGGATTGCGTAGCCCGTGACGGCCCGTCGCGCCTGTGATGGCCCGTTGCGCCTGCGACAGTCCGTCCTGCTGCCCCGTCACAGACTTCAGAGACTCAATTTCTCTGAAGGGTCTGTGACGGTCCGTCACACCTGTGACGGTCCGTCCTGCCATTCCGTTACGAAGTTCAGAGAGTCGATTCCAGTACCCAATTTGAAGATTTTCTAAGTGTTTTGAAACGAGACCCTGCGACGGTCCGTCGTGCCCATGACGGTCCGTCGTGGGGTCCGTCGCCTCAGCCTGTTTTTCCAGAAATAAAATCTGCTGCTCAAAACGACTAAACAGGTCGTTACAGGGGAGGATCCCCAAGAGCTTCTAGATGGTGTATAAAAGGTGTTGAGTGCTATAGGGGTGACTTCTAGTGAGAAAGTGGAGTTAGATTCATACCAATTGATGGAAGTTTCTCAAGTGCGGTACACTAAATAGAAAGATAGTTGGCCGGTTGAGTCAGGTCCTATAGAATGGGAAGATTTTAAGAAAGACTTCTTAAGAAAGTAACTTCCCCATGAGAATAGGGAGGTGAAGGTTGAGGAGTTTATATGTCACACTCGGAGAGTACACCCCAGATGCGACCGGCGTCTTCGTTCTCTCAAAAGACTCTGAAAAGCCCTTAGCATTCATTATAACATGTCATAAGTTAAAATTGCGGAAAAAATTAAATCTTTTAATACTATGTTAAGTATACATGGACTTCATACTTAACATTCATATTAGCTTACGATATTCTAAAAGTTGTCTCATAAAAAACCATCTAAAAAGTATGAATCTAGACTTAGTCAATAAATAATCAATACGGCATATACGCCTTAATACAAAAGAATCCAAATAACACGAATGGAAATACGAGTGTTCTTGAAATCTACTAATGTATTCCTAAGATAGAATAATGAAAAAATAGCATCCCCGAACATAAGGACCTACCAACACTTTTAGAAACAGTTCCAAGATTCTTCAATCGACCTTCTTTATCTTCAATAGCCGAACTCTACATTTGTAGTAATATAAAGTAATGTGGTTAGTACGCCAGATGTAATAAGTATGGGTATATGCACACAACATTTAAGGACTTGCATGAAAAAGGGTCATTTATCATTTCTTTGGAAAACATGTACAAGTTAAGGATTCCATGAACATAAAGCATGATCATAATCAAAGACATATTATCATAGATTCATGTTAACATTTCATATTCAAAAGATCATATATACATAACATACAAATACTTACCAATGATCCCATCCCCAACGTACGAGTGCAATGGTCATGTGAAGTCCCACAACCCCGCACAACCAAGTATATAAGATAGGAGACCATAAGTAAAGGCTTGCTTCATATAATTTGTAACGTGAGTAGTCATCACCTCATAGAGCAATATAGACCAACAACATGTTCATCAACGTAACCCACTTCATATAAGAATAAAAACATGTATCATAAGCATCATACCTTTCATGTTATCATATTACATAAGAACAATATCCTAGGATTTCTTTTAGAGTCAACTTGTGCAATGTCTACATAAAGACCCATACCCCTACCTATACTAAGTAGACTCTTAGAGTCACCCTAGTAAATGTCCATTTACTTTTATTTCATTCTACATGACGGAACATTTGCCTTAACCAAAATTAGACCATGTGAGATAAATATATAATTCGGTGTGATGAAACCCCACACTAAAAGAAGATGGTCCACCTTCCAATGTAGAACCAAACGTGATATAGCTTTCTAGGTGGATCCACTAGCTAATATCCTATGGTGGCAACTATAACCCCCTAAAACAAACTAAGGTGAAGTAGATCCTAGTGAATATTTCACGAGTAAATTTTAAGTTAAAATGACTTAAATTAGTGTTCTTAGGCAGTGTGTGATGTTTGGTTATGTTTGAAGGTCAAACGACTGAAAACGTCCATGACGTTCGGAAGATGTGCCTTAGACAGCACTTATGTGTCTTGCTATGTTTGACTGAGTTTTACGTGTTCTTTATAATTGAAAATGATGTGGGATGTTACTAAGACCTAGATGACTTAGTTTAGGGGCTTAAATTCTGGACAAGACCCAACCTAGGACGCATAAAGGGCCCGAGAAAAGGGCCCAAGACTTGGACCAAAATTGCCTAGGCAGTGTCCACCAACAAGACCAAAACAACAGCTATTAGGTCAACCAACAACATGTTATCATTTTTCTCAAGACAACAAAAAAATAGCAAAATCACAAGAAGATATATTCATACATATTTCATATTAGTGAAAGAATAGAGTATTAAAACTCTATTTGGTGCTATCTTTTGCCGAAACATGCACCTATTTAGAAAAACAAGTCAATTTCACATTATTCATTATTTTCTTAACTATGATGAATGTCTAACCTAAAGGATTAAATAGATGAGGGTAAAAGGATATTAACTAGATCCTCTTCATAGGAGAGGTTCTCAACCACCCCTAAACATACAGTAGGCAAAACAAACATTGGTTGCCTATGCATTTCTTGAGCATAGAAAATGAAACGTCGGATGAACCAAAGCTAGTTCAGTAGGCTGTTTTAGTTCATAATCAACCTTTCCAACCCGTTGCAAAACCTCATAAGGACTAACATACCTGGGAATTAACTTCCCTTTTCTACCGAATCTCATCACCATTATATAGGTGAAATCTTTAAGTAGACATGATCACCCATTTAAAACTCAAGGTCTCTTCTTCTATTTTCGGTATAAGACTTTTGCCGACTATAGGTTGTCTTCAATATATATCTTATAGGTCTAACTTTCTCTATAGCCTCATAGATAATTTTTGGATCAAGGAGTGAGGACTCACCAACATCAAATTATCCCACTGAAGACCCAAATCTTCTGCCTAAAGATCTTCAAAAGGTTCCATGGAGATGCTCGAATGATAGCTATTGTTGTAGGAGAACTCAATCAAAGGTAGGTGATTATCTCAATTTCTATTAAAATCTATAACACAAGCTCTTAACATGTCTTCAAGGGTCTTAATGGTACGTTCCGCTTGGCAATCAGTCTGAGGATGAAAAGTGGTAATAAGTTTCACTTGAGTACCTAAACCCTTTTTAAAAGCCTTCCAAAAACAAGAAGTGAATTTGTCACCTTTATCCGAAATTATGGACAAAGGAGTCCCATGAAGACTCACAATATCGTTAATGTAAATCCATGCATAATCTTCAGCCTTATATGTAGACTTAAAAGAAATAAAGTTGGCAGTTTTGGTCAACCTATAAAAAATTACCCATATTAAATTATTTTGCCTCAGAGTTCGAGGCAACCCAACAACAAAATTCATATTGATGGCTTCCCACTTCCAAGTAGGAACATCTATGATTTGGGTTAAACCACCAGGTTGAAGATGCTAAGCTTTAACTTGTTGGCAATATGGACACTTTACAACAACCTCTGTTATGTCCCTCATTAAACCATCCCCCAAATAGATCTCTCTAAGGTCATGATACATCTTGGTGGCACTTGTATAGAATAGCGAGAACCATTAGCTTCTTATAGAATTTGATTTTTCAAATCCTCAACATCAGGTTCACATAATCTCCCTTGGTACCTAAGAACAAAATCGCCCACTTGGGATAATGACTCATTGAGCTTTCCATGTATCGATTCCTTCAACTGCATCAGTAGAGGATAAAGATGTTGCTTAGATTTCACCTCTACCAGTAAGGATGAGCAAGAGTTATGATGGACCATAAAACCACCATTAGGAGAATCTTCTAACCGCACACCAAAACGATCAAGCCTATGAACATATTTCACCAGTTCTTTATTCTCTTCTTCAACATGAGAAACACTACCCATAGTCATACGACTCAAAGTTTCCGCAACCACCTTGTCCTTGACATGGTGGTAAAGGACACTCATGTTGTAATCCTTCAACAATTCTAACCATCTTCTCTATCAGAGATTCAAGTTCTTTTGCTAAAACACATATTGATGACTTCTATGGTCACTAAATACATCAACATGCACACCATACAAGTCGTGCCTCCATATTTTCAAGGCAAAAACAATAGCAGCTAACTCAAAGTCATGGATTGGATAATTCTTCTCATGAACTTTGAATTTCTTAGAAGCATAAGTTATCACCTTACAATGTTGCATGAGGAGACATCCCAAGCCACTCGGGAAGAATCACTATACACTATAAAGACTTCATTTCCCTTTGGTAAGGTCAACATTGGAACGGAGGTAACGAGAATAACGAGTATATAACTTAATATACTCTTCTACCAAATAATACACTTAACGAGAATAAAGTGAAGTGATTTCGTCAATGTATCCACAACAACCTATACTGAGTCATTTTGCGTACGTGTCCGAGGCAAACCCACCACCAAGTCCATATTAATGTCTTCCCACTTCCAAGCAGGAAAATTCATTACTTGAATCAAACCACTCAACTTTTGATGTTACACCTTTACTTGTTGAAAGTCTTGGCATCTAGCAAGAATTTTCGCTATGTTCCTTTTTAAACCTTCCCACCAATAGACTTATTGGAGATCTCGGTACATTTTTGTCTCACCAATATGAATAGATTATCGAGACCTATGAGCTTCTTCTAAAATTTTACCCCTCAAGTTTTCAATATCTGGTACACAAAATATACCTTGGTACTTAAGTACAATATCCCCCATTTGAAGAATGACTTATTAAACTTTGAAAGTATCGACTGCTTCAACTCCATCAATTAAGGATCAAGACGTTGCTTAAATTTCACTTGAATTACTAAAGATGATTCAGAATATGATGGACTACAAAACCACCATTCTGAGAATCTTCCAACTGAACACCTAATCAAGTCAATCTATAAACATCTTTTACTAGATATTTCTAACCCTAATCCATATGAGACACACTACCCATGGTCCAATGACATAAAGCATCCACAACCACATTTTTCTTGCTGGGGTGGTAGAGAACACTCATGTCGTAATCCTTTGAAATTTCCAACATCTTCTTTGTCGGAGATTCAACTCCTTTTTGGTGATCAGATATTAAAGACTTTTGTGGTCGGTAAAATTCACGTGGACAAAATACAAGTAATGCCTCTATATTTTCAAGGAAAATAGTACAGCTACTAACTCAAGGTCATGATATGCGTAATTCTTCTCATGTATCTTGAATTGTCTAAACGCATAGGCTACTAAATTCCCATGTTGCATAAGGACACAACCCAAGCCCACTCGAGAAGCATCACAATATACCACAAAATGCTTGGAACCCTCCATTAAAGTCAACACCATAGCAGAGTTAAGCGTATCTTTCATATTTGGAAGCTTCTTTCACATGCCTCCTACCACTCAAATTTAAAACTCTTTTGGCTCAAGGTAGTCAAAGGAAAATAAATTGACGTAAACCCATCCACAAACCTCCTATAATACCTGGCTAAACTGAAGAAACTTCTAATGTCGATTGGAGTCAAAGGTTTAGGCCAATTTTTAACAGCCTCGGTTTTCATTGCATCGACCTCTATACCCTTACTTTAGGTAATATGACCAAGAAACACCACCGATCACAATATAAACTCACACTTTCTATACTTGGAAAATATTTAGTGTTCCTGAAGGACTTGTAAAACAACTCCCAAATGATCCATATATTCATCTTCACTCTTGGAGTACACAAAAATATCATTAATAATGTCGATCACAAAGGATTCAAAGTAATCTCGTAACACCCTATTCATTAGGTCCGTAAAAGCCATAGGGGAATTGGTTATACAAAATTACATGACTAGGAACTCATAGTGACCGTACCTATTTTGGAATGCCATTTTAGGTATGTCCTCTCCTCTCACCCTAAGTTGGTGATAACCCGACCTCAAGTCAATCATAGAAAAGTACCTTTGCCCTTGTAATTGGTCAAGAAAATTATCAATCCTAGGGAGATAAAACTTGTTCGTTATGGTGACCTTATTTAGTTGATGATAGTTGATGCACATCCTAAGGGACCCATCCTTCTACTTTACAAACAACAGCGGAGCACTTCAAGGAGAACTACTAAGTTTTGTGCAACCATTGTTAAGTAAATCTTTCAGTTGAAGCTTAAGTTCTTGAATCTCGGAGGGAGCCATCACGTAAGGAAGGACAAAAAAGGTTTTTGTATCCGGCATAAGTCTGTGAGTAAGGCTATTTCCCATTCGGGAAGAACTCCGGGCAAGGTATCGAGAAAGACTTCAATAAAATCCCTCACTATGGGCACCGACTCTAATGGCAAAATTTCGGATTCAAGGTCATTGACCCTTACAACATGGTAAAGACACCCTTTAGAGATCATTTGTAAGCTTTTAGAAACGAAATAATTCGAACTATAGGGATTGTGTTACCTCCCTTTCATTCATAGATGGGTTCATTGGGGAATTTGAACTTGACTACCCTTGTTATTCAATCTATGGAATCAAAACAAGCATGCAACCAATCAATCCCCAATATGACATCAAAGTCAACCATATCAAATTCTACCAAGTCAACCCAAGTAACTCCATTGGGATAGGATACTGGAAAACCTCTAAAGAGTCTTCTAGCCATACCGTAATCAGCAGCCAGGGTTGTAACCGAAAAAAGGTTCCATTAGAACATCGGGTATTACAGTAAACTTTCTAGCTATATAAGGATTTACATATGATAAAGTAGCACCCGAATCTCGTAAAGCATAGAAATTTATAGAGAACACCTGTAGCATACCTGTCACGGCATCGAGAGATTCCTCTTTATCACCCCTAGAATGGAGAGCATATATCCGATTCTTCTTAGGAGAATCTGGTTTGGGAGCACTTGCTTGTGCTTGAGAATTTTCTCTACCCTAAGCCTTTATCATAGAAAAATCCCTTTTTATGTGACAACTCTTGCCACGACCATAACAATTTTCCGTACCAACTAGACACTTTCCTTGCTTTTTTCTACCACATTAAGCACAAGTAGGCTTCTCAACATAAGAATGTCACATCCGGGGAGCACCCCCTAGATGTAACCGACAGCGGCTTCCTCGAACAGGAGTAAGACTAGCATCTTAGCTTACATAATTAAATTAATTGGTTACAAATGTGGAAAATTTAAATCTTTTATTCTATATTAGAAGGTTACATTGGCCAGCTTTCCCACTGAACCTACATGGACGAAAAATCAACATGTCGTGTCTTTCTGAATATTTGCATAGCATCGGAGAACTTAGAAGCCTTATATAGAAAAGGCGTGGTAATTTTACTGTTTTTAGTTCTTTTTCCCTTGCATCAATTTATTTTGTAATCTTAGTGTGTTGTTTCTTTTATAGTTTGATTTTTTCAATCGTAAGGATCCAACTGCACTTAGAATGGTTAAAAAAGCAGCAGAAGGTGGCCACGGAGGTGCAGAGTTTGTGCTTGTCGTAATTTTAATATTTGAAGGCGGTATTTCCATTAGAGAAGCTTGATGTACATTGCAAACATGAAAAAAACATGCAAGTAATATTGAGAAGATCTCGACACCATTTGCGGTGGATTTTAAATCGAATGTGGGTGCAAAAACATAATATTTTGGGTGTAAGACCCATTTGTTGCACTGTGCATCAAACCCAATAAAATGCCCGCAGGATTGGTTGGCCCAGAGGAAGCGACGATGAAGACGATATTCGTTGTGAATTGTGTATTTGTGATTTAGAACTAAATTATGTAGTTAAATTTCTTGCGCATACTACCGTGTGGGAATTGTTTAATTTAATCTGGGTTGAAGATGATGTTTATTTTATTGTTTTTTTGTATTTATTTTGAAATTATATATGCGAAAACATATTATATTACATATGGTGAAAATGTTGCCTTCACTTGTTTCGTACTTATTTTCGAATTATGATATAACAAATTATGGTCGTACACAACACTCTTCATTGTTATACCTTATTATTATTGATTATTTTGTTCTAATTCGATCGAATCGTCTATTAATGTCTCCTTGATTTTTCATGTTTAGCAACATATGCAGTTTATGTTATTAAATTTGCAACATATAACAAAAGTGTTGCAACATCTAATTATAAGAAATGATTTTTTTGTGGCTTAATTCAATTAAATGTCACGTAATTCGATGTGTAATACCAATATATAGTCCTATAACAGGTCTAAGTAACAAATTATAGTCGTTAACAACACTCTCCATTGGATTATAGCAATTATATTTATAAAGACAATCATCTAACTAGTTCATCATACATTGTCCTAGTAATTCTATATGATAGTTACATAACACCCTTCAAAATCATTGTTCCAAATATTCTACCTTATTATTATTGATTATTTATGTTCTAAATCACTAAAATTTTGTTCAAATTTTCCTTTCCTAAATCGATCGTATCGTCTATTAGTGTCTCCTTGATTTTTCATCTGTAGCAACATATGCAGTTTATGTTGTTAAATTTGAAACATATAACGAAATTGTTCCAACATATAATTATAACAAATGAATTTTGGGGTTTACTTTAATTAAATTGTCATGTAATTCGATATGTAACACCAATATATAGTCCTACAACATGTCTAACTAAAAAATTATGGTCGTTAACAACACTCTCCAATGGATCATAACAATTATATTTATAAAGACATTCATCTCACTAGTTCATCATACATTGTCTTAGTAAATCCATATGATAGATATATAACACCCTTCAAAATCAATGTTCCAAATGTTATACCTTATTATTATTGATTATTTATGTTCTAAATCACCAAATTTTGGTTCAAACTTTCATTTGTCCATTCCTAAATCAATCAAATCGTCTATTAGTGTTTGCTTGATTTTTCAACTGTAGCAACATATGCAGTTTCTGTTGTTAAATTCGCAATATAAAGCGAAATTGTTGCAATATATAATTATAACAAATGACTTTAATGGGGCTTAATTCAATTAAATTATCACGTAATTCGATATGTAACTCCAATATATAGTCCTACAACATGTGTAAGTAACAAATTATGGCCATTAACGACACTCTCCATTGGATTATAGCAATTATATTTATAAAGATAATCATCTCACTAGTTCATCATACATTGTCCTAGTAAATCCATATGATATATATATATATATGACACCCTTCTAAATCGTTGTTCCAAATGTTATACCTTATTATTATTGATTATTTATGTTCTAAATCACTAAAATTTGGTTCAAATTTCCATTTTTCCTTTCCTAAATCGATCGAATCGTCGATTAGTGTCTCCTTGATTTTTCATCTGTAGCAACATATGCAGTTTCTGTTGTTAAATTCGCAACATATAACGAAACTGTTGCAACATATAATTATGACAAATGACTTTTTGGGGCTTAATTCAATTAAATTCTCACGTAATTCGATATGTAACACCAATATATAGTCCTACAATATGTCTAAGTAACAAATTATGGTCGTTAACAACACTCTCGATTAGATTATAGCAATTATATTTATAAATACAATCATCTCACTAGTTCATCATACATTGTCCTAGTAAATCCATATGATAGTTATATAACACCCTTCTAAATCGTTGTTTCAAATGTTATACCTTAATATTATTGATTATATATGTTCTAAATCACTAAAATTTGATTAAAATTTCTATTTTTCCTTTCCTAAATCGATCGAATAGTCTATTAGTGTCTCCTTGATTTTTCATCTGTAGCAACATATGCAGTTTCTGTTGGTAAATTCGCAACACATAACGAAATTATTGCAACATATAATTATAACAAATGACTCTTTTTTAAAAGTGGCTCAATGATAGGCAAAGCCCATTCTGTTTAACAAAAAGTAAAATAGGCCCAACCCATTCTAGAATACGTTTTCATTTTCATTTGAAGAATAGGGTTTTCAAATTTTTCATCTTTGCCGCTTCATTTTTTGTGCCTCTTTTGAAATCTAACTTGATTTTCTGTCAGTCACACTCTTCTATATTTGATTCGCCTTTGATTGAACCAAATGTCAGTACTCCAATGGTATAATGTCAAATTCTATACTAAGTCAAATTTATGATGATAAAAATGATACTATGTTGAATGTTAAAATGTATTACAAACATGGAGGTCTACTTTAATGCAAACTTCGTGGTCAAAAGATAATCCAGGTCGCAAATTTTGGTCTTTTCCATGATATCGTGTATGTGTGTTTATTTCTAAAATATTTTGGAGATTTCGGATCAAATTGTTTTTTTTTATTAAAATTTATTTCTTTGTGGTATTTTAGGAGAATTCATGCACCTTATTTAGATAGAGGGATCGTGAAGATGTTGATATACGATCCAAGTTCGTTATTCTCCTATTGGCGAACAAAATTAAGGAGTTGGACACTATTGATGAAAATCATATCAAAAGAAGTAACAAATGGGGGATGAAGGAGAAGAAAAAGACCAAATGTTGTAGCAGCTGGAAGGTAATGTTGGTGTTCTTTATTTTTTTTCTTGTATTTTTAAGCATTACAAAGAAGAATTTTGTAAAGCATACTAAATTATTATGTAGTTGTGTACAACTAATAAAATTATCATAGTTGTGGAATTAAATAGACGTAGTTTTGAACACCTGATCAAACAACAAATTATTATGTAGTCGTGACGGACGAATGTTGCGATATACGCTTCAGCTGTAGAAACATATGACTCAAATGTTGCTACATATAATCATTCGAAATAACATATGATTCACATGCTGCTACAGATAATCATCAGTGGCAACAAATGTTGCTACATGCAAATCATCTGTAGCAACATATGCCACATGTCGTGATGGACGAATGTTGCGATATACGCATCAACTTTAGAAGCATATGACCCAGATGTTGCTACATATCATCTGTAGCAACATCTGACTCAAATGTTGCTACATATAATCACCTATACCAAAATATGACTCTAATGTTGCTACAGCTGATTCGTCTGTAGCAACATATGCCACATATTGTGACGGAAGAATGTTGCGATATACGCATCACCTGTAGAAACATATGACTCAGACGTTGCTACATACAATCATATGTAGCAACATATGACTCAAATGTTGCTACATATAATAAGCTATACCAGCATATGACTCAAATGTTGCTACAGCTGATTCGTCTGTAGCAACATATGCCACATGTTGTGATGGATGAATCTTGCGATATACGCATCAGCCGTAGAAACATATAACTCAAATGTAGCTACATATAATCATTTGTAGAAACATCTGACTCAAATGTTGCTACATATAATCACCTATACCAACATATGACTCAAATGTTGCTACAGCTGATTCGTCTGTAGCAACATCTGTCACATGTTGTGATGGAAGAATATTGCGATATACGCATCAGCTGTAGAAACATACGATTCAGATGTTGCTACGTACAATCAGTTATAGCAACATATGACTCAAATGTTGCTAGATATAATCAGCTGTAGCAAAATATGACTCAAATGTTGCTACATAAAATCATCTGTAGCAACATATGCAACAAATGTTGCTACATATAATCATTTGTAGCAACATATGACTCAAATGTTTCTATAGGAGAAACATCTGTAGCGACATATACTAAGTGTTGTGATAGAAAAATTGATAAAATAAACATTCTCTTTAATTACATTGGCTTTAAGATAAATGAAATAACATATTTGATAAATTAAACATTGTCTTTAATTACAAGGATAATGTCAAAGCTGTAAGCACAGAGAGATTATCCCATTAAACCAAATATATTGCATATGTTCAATTAGATTGTCACATAACAGTGAAGTGGGTGGATGCAATTCTGTTCGACTAATCAAATGCTCAATGAATGCAATGGAATATGACTCGCATGCCGCTCCACTTGGATTTTGTACCATAGGTTCTATTTGACCGTTAAATTCCCATGGTTGAGTGAGCAATTTCTCTGGCAAATGATTCATTATTCCAATCTGTTTCAACAATTTAGGCAGCAACTCGAAGACAGGTTGTATGAGTATGAAAAACATGTCATTTTCTGTAACCACCAGGTTGCAGTCATAAACATTGATCAATCCCTCGTGCAAGCGAATCTCGACAGTGACAAATAATTACCCGATATATTCATGACTGTCAAAATCCTTTTTGCATCAATCCAATCTATGCCTCCAGGAGTTGGCCTAATACCCCTGACATAGTTAATCATATCATCATCCTATACAAAGTCATCTAGTAACTGGCTCATGCTTTCACCACCTGACATTGTTGCCTCATCGCTCATTTGATTATATCTATGTAGGAAGTTCATATAGAAGTTGAGATCAAGGATTCTATCTCTTGGATCATAGTAGTCCAGGTATTTTCAATGCCTCTGACACATGAGGTTAAGGATTTCGTCAATATCCTGAAATAAAAACTAATATTAAATAGTTAGGAAGAGTATTCACTGAAAAGACATAAGAAATAATTACTAATATAAAAATTAGGATTACCCAGTCTTCCCACCAAACTGTTAGGTTTGTCATGTTCTTGAAATCTTTATCGGTAAAAACATGCATGTCGTATTCCATTCGAATATCCTTTGCACCGGTCACCTTAATTACTGCTTATTTTTCAGCTACAGAGGGACGCCTATAAATATTCAACTTTTTATACTCCGTCACCTCTTCCTCCATTACGGCCCTTGGAATATCTCCAAACATCTTCCTCTTCAAATTTTGCATTGCCTTGGCAAATGATTCTTTTCTCCGCTTGGCCTCTGGAGTACATGCATGTCGTACATTCTTTGATACAATGCCCTTTACACCCCTCTTGTTTTTAAATTCATTGACAAATTCACTCAATTTTTGTAGATACATGATAGAATCTTCATCATGTTTCTTACACTTGTCACAAAGAAAGCCACAACATCATCTACAAGAGGTAGCCCATTCATGTTGTCCTACACCAGCAGCACCAGCAACAGCAGCAACACCAACACCAGCACCATCATTAACATCAACACCATCATCAGCATAAAAACAACTAATTCATCACTGACTTCATTAGGAACTCTCTCTCTTTTGATGGTTGTTGCTCCAGCCAACACCATTTTAACTCTATCCACAACAAGATCAAAAATGATTTCAACCAACCCTATAGTTATTAGATATGACATTTGAAATTCCTCTTCTGTTGGGGTAATCCTTGGATGGACAACCTAAAAGAGTAAAAATGAGTCATCAGTAAGAATTTTTTGCTGTGACAGACAATGACACATGTTGCTACAGATGAATAATCTGTAGCAACATGTGTCACATGTTGCAACACATGACTCGTTTGTAGCAACATGTGACACAAATGTTGCTACAGACGAATCATATGTTGTGACATGTGCCACAAATGTTTTTACAGATAAATTGTCTATTGCGACATGTGTCACAAATATTGCTACAGATGAATCATTTGCAGAAACATGTGTAACATGTCTTAACACACGACTCGTCTGTCGCAACATGTGTCACAAATGTTGCTACAAATGTTGCTACAGATAAATTGTCTATTGCGACATGTGTCACAAATGTTGCTACAGATGAATCATCTGTAGCAACATTTGTGGCACATGTCGCAACACATGATTCGTCTGTAGCAACATTTGTGCCACATGTTACTACAGACGAGTCATGTGTTGCAACATGTGACACAAGTTGCTACAGACGATTCATCTGTAGCAAATTTGTGACACATGTTGCGACACACTATTCATCTGTAGCAACAGTTGAATTATCTTTAGCAACATGTGACACAAATGTAGCAACATATGCCTGTAATATACTAATAATAATTTACTGCATCAAAAGGAGGGTTAAAAAGATTTAGAATATGCCCTTCTTTGGTAGTTTTTGTTCTTGCCATCAACTATCTCATCATCCTTAGGGCTCTCTTCTGCTGCAATTACTTGGTGGGTCAAATAAGGAATGGCTGCAAATGCCATGGCTTGTAAAAAAGAAAAACCTATCAATAATCAAATGTAGAATTACTTAATATAATATAGAAAGATTTAAAACATTCAGCTTTACCATGAAAGGCCATGGAAAACCAAACAAGTTGCTAGTCTTTTCTCCTAAAGGCCTCAACATGTAGTCGACAGTTAGATGAAAGCTCTCATGACCCCGCGGGTAGTCCTTGAAAGCTTCAATATCCTAACAGAAATTGACATACTTTAAAAGTATGTTGTTACCTGGATTCTTCTGCAAAAGAATATTATGTGTAAACCAAAGTAAGCACAATGACTCCTTGTGATTCCTTGTTGTATCCTCCCGTTCCAACAAACTTAATAAGTCGGAAATTTTTAAAGCTTTTGCCAACAAGGGACATCAAGTCCTGCTCCTCAGTTGGCAGTGATTGTTCTCCTTCTTCTGCTACTTCTTTATCTATTTTATTTCGTTGTTGTTCTTTTTTAACAATGAATTCAGGGATGGGCTCAACAGGAGGATGACATTTTAGCCCTGTAACTATGGAAAAATCTCTTATGCCAAAGAAAACTGGCATGCCACAATAATTAATTAGAAATTCATCCTTCTTATTGGGATTTTCAAAAATGAACCTTCTTTTCAAAAGTTCATGCACGATGGTCATTTGAAAACGTGAAAGTGGATCAATGGGTAAATCAAGAAAATGACCAAAACAACTATTTTTGAAAAAATCTTGCAATTGATTTCTCTTGAGGATATCCCTGAATTTGACGAAAGGTCTTCCTAAGACTGACCTAATGATGCTGTCACCATTAGCATCAGGCTGCAGATGCACAGGGAAAGTGTTTGCATTGATGATTTTAATCCGATTATCACCACTAGCTTTGTACTCTTCATGAAATTCTTGTTCTACTTCATGAACTTCATTTATTTTTTCTTGTTATGCCACAGCTACTACTTCTATATTTTCCCCTTCTTCTTCCTGAACTTCATTTATTTTTCCTTGTTCCTCAACTTCTTATTTTCCATCTTCTTCCTCCACTACTTGTCTTTGTTCATATCCTTTTTGACAAAATTCTATTTCTGCTTGAGAAGAAGAAACCGCTTCAGTTGCAAGTTTTTCTGAAAGTGTAGTATTTTTGTTCCTTTTCCTATGAATTTCAGACCTAGCCTTCTTCTGGATCTTTGTTTGGTTAGATGATCAGTATCAAGTTTTCTTTTGACAGGAGCCATTATACTTGTATCTGCAACTACAAAAATAAAATATTTGGAAGTCCCACACACATGAGCTACAACCACAACTCAAAACAGGGCAATAAGCACATAAGCCCATGCATTTCAAACCTTAATTAAATGTTACCTTACCTAAGAAATATATCAATGATAAAGTAGAAATTTGAGGACAATACCACCTTGTTGTAGAAGATGATCTGTGAAGGAAGGACTAAGAGATTCGAAGAGAAGAAGGAGAAGTTGGCAGTAGAGAAAAAATAAATAAATTTTGTGGAATACTAAATGACATTTATAGAAGAGAGAGGAGAGAGGTAAAATGAAAATTAAAACCGTTCAATTTTTTTAAATTTTTTTTGACAATTCTAACTGTGACATATGTTTCTACATATATAATATCTGTTGCTACATATATACTAATTGTTGCAACATATAATTTTTCGTGTTTATTACTACAGAAATTACATATGTAGAAGAAAAATTAGTATAAATAAATAAATCTTGTGAAATACGAAGTGACATTTATAGAAGAGAGGATAGAGGAGAGAGTAAAAATGAAAATAAATTGTTTAACTTTTTTTAATTTTGACAATTCAAACTGTGGACATATGTTTCTACATATATACTATCTGTTGCTACATATATACGAACTGTTGCAACATATATACTATATGTTGCTACATATATCTATCTGTTGCAACATATATACTATCTGTTGCTACATATATACTATCTGTTGCTACATATATATGAACTGTTGTAACATATAATTTTGTCGTGTTTATTACTACAGAAATTACATTTTAATTAACACTTCACCAATTGTTTTATACAACTTATCAACAAAAAGGTAATTCACAATGATATGATATACATAACCACCTATTTAATCAATGGTTTTAGACTTAAACATATCATCAATCTTAGATTTTTTTAGTTTTACGCATCTCAGGGTCTTCATTATTGCTATCGTAACCATTTTGAGCCTTTACAATCCCATAATTCCATATGAGTGAATCATATCTCAAGCGAAGGGTGTCAGAATTAATTCCATATGATGGTACTTGTAATTCATCACTCAAATACTCAGCGTATGCAGCAACAAAAATTCCACAATCTCTGCATGGTATATCATCAATCAGAAAATATAATAAATCACATTTCGACAGTCGTAAGACAAAATAATATTGTGATACTTACAGACTACTGCTTTCTTGTTGGGAAATACCAGTAACATGACTGACTTCAAATGGGTGAGATTCGTTCTTTCCTTGGTAACATTTAAGAACTGACCAGTTCGTTCACTCATTTTTCTCAAAAAATCTACTCAACTCAAGGTACTTTGGCAACATTGTAGCCATCTTTTGAATCTCGGAGGATAGTTTTCTATTAGACCTATTTGAGGACATGTAATTATACACTTTTATGCACCGTTCCTTCAATGCAACGACTGCCAAGACCCAATGGAATTCCCCATTACTATTTGCAGGGACATAAACATCATCCATCAAGTGCCAAGGCATTCCAGAAGGTATAGCATACCCTTTCATTATGTCAATGATTTTTTTATCCTCATATTCACTAGAACTGTCGATGCATGTTTTGAAAAAACAACTAGTGGTGGTATATTGATATTCAGACTCAATCTTTTGCTTCGAATTCTTACGCAAATAGTAAAATATGACATCCACATACTGCACACATGCATCAAACAAGTGTATCAATTTAATTGTATATATTCATGTACTAAACAGTACATATAAAAGTGAGCATGGATTTACCTCATCATTCCAGCACTTATTGGGTTGAGACATTACGTAGAATCAGTCCTTATTCATTGGAAATGCAACAACTAAATCAAGTTCGTCAAATTCACGTTTTGAGCAATTGGCTATGTAGTGATCTTCCTTTTTTCCTCTGCAATTGTGTAATCATTATATATTGGACAACAAGAAGAAATTCTCATAATAGTTGAACGACTTTACTTGCTTTAATTTACTTACTTTTTTGCATGACGCTTGTAAAGACCCTCTTTTATCTATTATGAGAAGGATGACATTAGTTTAGTTGGACCCTCACCGTCAATGTTGAAACCTTCAAATGGATATTGTTGCTTCACATTACAACTGACAACTTTGACTTTCTTCCCTTTCTTTTTCGCTTTCACTTTTTCTTTCTCTTTCTCCTTCTCCTTCTCCATCTCCTTTGGATTCTTCTTCTTCTCCTTCTCCTTCTCTTGTTTTGCCTTCTTCCCTTCTCCTATTTTACCTTATTCTCCCTCTCCTTCTCTTCATTTACCTTCTTATCCCTCTCCTTCTCCTTCTTTGTCTTCTTCTCCTTCTCGTCCTTTGCATTCTTCTCCTTTTCCTTCTCCTTCTCCTCCTTTGCCTTCTTCTTCTTTTCTTTCTTCTCAATAATCATAGAAAGTGTTTGAGAAATAGATTTTTTCAACCTCCTACATTTCAAAGGCTGTGAAGTCTTCTTGGATCTTTGCACATCAATATTATGAGACATTTCCTTAAAAATATCAGTGAGTTTTTTAACATGACTAATAAAATAATCATGTTGCTACTCACATTCTTCGCATAGACAAAAAGAGCATTTCATGTTAGAAGATTGAGTTGTTGACATGGATGAAGCTTCTTCTATCATTTCATCTACAAGGTAAATAAAAAAATTTTGAGATTTTACAATTCATTATAAATAATAATAGCAGTATGTTGCAACCGATGGATAGTCTGTTGCGATAAATTAACATTATGTTGCCACATATGTACCTGCTGTTGCGCAACATATCCATCTTGTATAGCAGCAGATGCATCATATGTTGATACATCTATACAGATTATCGCAACATTTGAATCTTATGTGGCAGCAGATGACCAACATATCAATTTTACAATTCATTATAAAATAATATTAGTAGTATGTTGCAACCGATGGATAGTCTGTTGCGATAAATTAACATTACGTTGCCACATATGTACCTGCTGTTGCGCAACATATACATCTTATGTAGCGACAGATGCATCATATGTTTACACATTCGTACTGATTATTGCAACATTTGAATCATATGTGGCAACATATGACCAACATATTACTAAAATGTGGCAACATACGTTAAAATCATATCAACAAAATGGCAAAAACAACAACAACAACAAAAAAAATGACTTTTCACTGAATGATAACATTATAGATACATTTTCTCAAAATAAGAAGTTTTTGAGTTGGTTGATTTTCTTTTAAAATTGATAAATAATACATACCATTAAGTCGATTATTCTGTTTTACACCTACTAAACATTTTATTGTTCATAAATCCAAGAAAAAAACTTTGAAAATTGTAAAGTATTTCAAAAAATAAATTACCCATTTCTAGTCGAACACGATTACAGATCAGAAAGATGAGAGAGTAATGGAGGACTGGAGAGGAAGAGTAACGACTGGAGAGGAAGAGTAACGACGGATTTCTAAATTTCTAAGGAAGAGGATGAAGAAATAAAGAGAGAACAGAGGAGGGAAGATGAAAAGATTTTTTTTTTAAATGATTTGATTTGAATTATAAAAGTGTGTTTTTTATATTTTATAAAAGATTAAAAAAAATTTAAAATGTTAATTTGGTTCCATAATTAATTAATTACGTTTTAAAGAAAATTTGATGTCTCTAGGTCAATTTGTCACCAAAATAAAAAACTAACACTTATTTGACACCTTTTGCTTAATTTTCTCAACAAACAAGGCAAACATTTACCATATCTACTTCTCATCTCTTTAACAAGCTGAACAAAAACGTTGTTACTCTTCTCCACTTTGACCTAATTTTTCATCCACTTAGGTCAAGTTTGAGGAGTTTTGCAGTGGTATTAATCTTAAGGTAAGGCCTTCAAATCAGTGGTTTTGAGGAAAGTGAAACCAATTTTTTTTCAAATCTTGACATATTTCTCTCTTCATGTGAAATCTAAATAAATGAAGGCTGAAGGTTTTCGTGTGATATTTAAGAAATCTTAATGTTTTCGTCTTCAACTGCTGGAGGCTCTCTTCCTCAATCGAGGTTATAGTTGAAGAAACTTCAAGTTTGACCTTTTGAGGTTTTCTTCAGGAATCTCTTCTTTTGTCGTTAATCTTTGAGGTGTTGTTAGTGTATTTGATGTATGTTTTATGATTTTGAGTTTTTCCCAATAAATTGCAGCCACTGTTTTAAAGTTTTGTTTGTAGTCATGGTGAATCAATTACTCTAGACCATATTTTTTTGGAAATTGATGTTGGATTTCTTATTCCATGAGTTTTTGAATCCGGTTTGAATAGCCTTGAATTGATTATGTATTCTTTTATTTCACCTCTCGCTTGAGTAATATCTGAGAAATTTCAGTTTCATTATTGTTGAAGAGCAACAGGAAACAAGAGATGCAAAAGCATGGAAATGGAAAAAACTATAATTTTCTACTGGTAGGTATTAGAACTTTTCACATGAAAATATGAAACTTGATATCTTTTTTTTAGTGCTCAGTTATCATAATCAGTCAAACAATGATGCCATAAATTTGTAACCAACACACAGTACCTTTCTGTAGGTTGCACCAGTGGCTGCATACCCCTTTTAACGCCTCATCGACTGCAAATGCATATTCCTCGGCAGACAGGGCCAATCCAATTAGCGTTTTTATTTGTTTCAGTGACGTTTTCTCCATACCTCATGTAGAGACAGTCTCCACAGAATTGTCCTTGACAGACCTTGCAATTGCTGCATACAGTGTGTTGACCAGGAGTTTTCTGCCTACACTGAGGGCATGACTTGCCATTATTAAGATCATATACATGCTGGTCATCTTCATCATAACCATCAACATAGAGTCCAAGAATTCTGGAAATCACCTAAAAGCTTTTCATGTTCCTCTGTGTAGAATTCAGTGTTTTCACATTCTCCTATGTTAATCTCCACATCCTCTGTTGATATCTTATCCGTCTAGGGAATCCTCTTTTCTTTGTTACTAACTGGAGGCTTATCCTTAAACATAAAAGAACGGGGAGGTGGGTCATCAGTTGACACCGCCTGGCAACTGATTCAGGGAGTGATGAGTTTCTTGGAAGGGGCGTTTGTTAATCTTCATGGTGAGTTCGAGAATGCAAAGTTTGTGTAGTCTCTTTGGTTTTCAGCCGTTTGCTTCTCATAATCTCAGCTACTGCTCTGTCATTTGGTTCTTCTTCAGCTGATGCACTTCTATTGCTTCCCGCCTTCATCATTGTTTTTTGAATGTTTTTCTAATTGGTATCACATCTTATTTTCTAAATCTTTCTTATGAACATATATTTGCGTTAATAATGCAGCGATGTTTCCTCAAACATATCAGATCATATGGATGTGGAAGAGATGAAAATTTCAGGGTACAAAAGTCACGATGCTCATTTTATAATGCATTACTTTCTTCAGATCGCGGTTCGAAAAGGATTGCCTAAAAATATACCATTAGCCTTGATTAGGGTGGAGAAATTCTTTTAAGCTATATGAAGTAAGGCTATAAGGCGAGCCGATCTTGACGCAATGCAGACTAAAATCAATGAAATTGAATGTGAGCTTGAAATTTTTTTCCTCCAGATTTTTATCATATGCATAACATTTGCCAATCCGTTTTGTAGATGAAACTCGATTGGGTGATCCAAATCATCTTCATTTGATGTATTCTACTGAGAGAAAATTGTGTAATTTCAATAGTCTTGTTCGTAATTGACGTTATCAAGAAGCTTGTATAGGAGAGGGGTTCAATGTTGAAGAGTTACTGATCTTTAGCTCGAGATACTTACACGATGGAGTGAAGACACCATTCAATCGTCCATCATCCAGCAAAAATAATCAAGGTATGTAGTCTATTCTTCTTCTTCAAAGCTAGACTGGTGCGAAAGTGCTGTTGAATTTTCTAGCTAATAGAGAGACTACAATTGAACTTTTTATGTTAGTTGTGGTGTTGTACATATTGCTATCTGTATATATGTGAATTGAGTGAGACTCTAGTTTTAAGAGCCCTTAACAATATGTAGTTGGCTCATTGCAACTTTTGGAAGATTGATAAATTAATGTTGGAATTAATATCTCAAAAGGTCATTCAACTTTGGAAATTTATCTAGCAAAATCATTGAATTTTATTTTGTATCAATAAAATCAATCAACTCAGACTTTTATCAATAAAATCACTTAACTAAATTTATCACTAAGAAAACATTTGATATAGTAAAAAAAAATATTTTTTATGTCATATAAATATGAACCCTATAAATAAATTATTTTTTTTTAAAAATTGTTAATAAACCTTTACGAACAAACTTAATTAATAAAATACATACTTTTATAATATTAAAGCATGTAAGCATTATGACATTATTATTATTATTTCAAAAAAGCACACAGTTACACAAAATTGACTAGTTAAAGCAAAAAATTAAGCTGAAAAATTAACGTTATAGAAAAAGATCAAAATTAATAGAGCAAAAATAATTCTAAGCTTCAATGAAGAAGTACAATAATACATAACATTATTTTTTTTTTACTTTATTTTTTTTAAAAAAAATTACAAAATAAAAAAGACAAATTTTTATTAGAGCACTGTTGTTTAATTTTTAAATTGTTAAAGAAATGATGTCAGTTGTTATATATTTAGAAAGTTAATTGAGGTCACAATTTTAAATATTATTTTAGTACTCTTATTCTCTAATTACTCCTAATTAAATTTGTGAATACAAATTTCATCGATATTTTGTTTGTGCTAATTCCCAAAAACATATACACTAGTGGACCAATAAATAGAACTCCTAATTATTTCTTTTTATTTAGTAATTAGTATTTTAAGATAAAGAGTATTTGTTTCGCTAAAGAAGTTTCCCATAAAAAAAATAAATTAGTTTTCTTATTTTATTTATTTGTAGGGTCTATTTTATACGAAAAAAATTAATGATAAATTTTGTTTAGTGATTTTACTAACACAAATGTCTATGTTGAGTGATTTTATTTATGTAAAAATCTAAGTTGAGTGATTTTTTTTTATACAAATAAACTTTAATGACTTAGCTAGATCAATTCCTAATGTTGTTGGTGAGATTTAAAAAAAAGGACTACGTTGAGAAATCAATTAGGATAAATAAAATACTTCATTCCTTCAAAATCCTCAATTACAGTTTTTTCCAATTGAATGTTGAGTTCTCTACTCACTGTTTGTGTCTTGATTTATCTGGTTGAACCCTGTTTTATATTTTTAGTATAAAGCAAGAAAAGAAGCTTGGACACTTCTTTTCCATCTCCAAATGCTTTGGTTGTGAAAATGATAGTCTTTGAATCATTGATCTTTGATTTTGTGTCGTCTTAAAGTGTGAAATTATTATGGCTTAATTAAGTTATTGGACAATTGAAAACGATAAATCTTTAACACTTAAGGGCTGACCTATTGCTGACACAAATGAACTGTTCTTGTCAGAGCTAGTTTGTAGACCATCTACTTGTAGATGTACTCTATTTCAAGAAAAATTCAATTCTAGGCTCTCCAAATATGGCAGATCATTGCCCCAGGTCGCAGCTACTACTTTTTTCTAAAGCTGCTTCTGTTTCTTTCTTTGAATTTTCAACATTATTTCCTATATTTTGTTGTTTCATTACCTATTTTTAACATAGCAGCTTTGCATTATTAATTTTATGCAGTGGATGTTTCTCAAGAACAACTTTCAATGTACAAGAGCTTTATGTCTCCTTTGATATACACACCATGCACCCGCTGACCCATTGAATCCTTATTAACAATTAATTGCAAAAGCAACTTGCCAAGAGTTGCAAGGTTCCATAAACTTCATTCCTTGATATTAAGCCCTCCAAGCATCTTACTAGACAAGTTGTACTCCATTAATCTAGTGACACATTCTTCTTAAAATCTGACCCACCACATAAGAATTCTCTACATCTTCTGCCTACATTTTTGCTTTGCATTGTAGTAGGACAAAATCCTCCTAGCCTCAGAAGCTGTGAATTCAGAAAAATGTTGATGAGGTTATGTCTTCAATCATCCTAGCGTAGGATAGTTATTTGGTACAATTTTTGTAAGAGTGATGATGGTGTAAATATTTTATGTGCTACTTTGCTGACTTAGTTGTGCCAAAGGCTGCTTATGTGATGTGAATTAGGGAAAGATCTTCATTTGAATGACTAAGATAATATATCATCTTAAAAATAAAAAAAAATCCAATAGCCTCAATACAATTAGCTGATATATATATATATATATATATATATATATATATATATATACACACACGCACATCTGATTGAACAAATAAAATGTTTGCTTATTTTCAGTTACACGTGTGGAGCATAGATCCAGGAAAAAAAATTGTTAATTACATAAATTTCAACTATTTTTCGGCCACATTTGCTCTCAAACAACTTTTATTTATGGTCTTTTGTAGGTTGAGAAGATAATCAACGGGATAATCAATGGGATGAAAGCAGTGAAGACCTTGCTTAATATAATTGATTGGAAGTTGTTGAAATTGGTTTAGCTAATGGAGGGGTGGAAGCGAAATTTTAAAAAATTGTAGAGAGAAGAGGAAGATGGAAGATTGATGATTTTATTTATGAGGGGAAACCCTCTATTTATACACAAAATTTACAGACTTTTGGCCATTATGGCCGACACTTTACTTTACACTTGGCCTTTGTATATTCGGCCGACGCAAACAAACAAAAACTTAGTGGCCTATCTTTATTATTGGCCGACACTTACTATTTACTTTATGACTTTTATACAATTTGGCTTTTTACAGCCGACACAACATGACAAAAATAAATATCTGTTTCGTTATTATCTATGTTAATATTTTCTTCTTCATTCTCAGTTTCTATATCTGATACTTCATATATACTATCATTTTCACTTAATTCATAATCTATGTATTCTATTTGCATATATTTTTCATTATCTATAATTAATTCTGTTATTTGTTTTCTTTTTGGATTTTTGGGTAATTTACAATCTTTAGCTATGTGTCCTATTTTTCCACAATTTTAACAAGTACATTGGGATATTTTTCTTTTTGGTCTGTATGGTCTTTTTATTTTATGGTTTTTTACATAATACCTTCGTCTTGGTTGTTTATATTTATATATTGTTTTGTTTTTTCTATAATTTTTATATCTTTTAGATTTTTGTTTTTTAGTTGTGCATCCAAATTGTGGTGCCATTTTATTTTTGCAACATGATAAATTTTTATTTAATACTTTTTCCATTTTTAGTCTTTCTTTTTGGTTTTCACATAGTTGTATGAACCATTGATTTAAGAATTTCATTCTAGATCCTAAAGTATCTACCATTCCTTCATTAATATCTGCAATACAATCTAAATCTAAGAAATTGTATTGTTCATTTGCTGGTTTAGGTGTCCAATTTTTATTTAGTCTACTGTTCCATATTGCATTATTTCTGTCTGATTGTTGATAGCTTTCTGTATAGTAAGTTGGTGGTGTCCTCCTAGGGCTAACTCTAGGACTATTTCTGGGACTATTATCTGGGGTTTTAACTCTTGACGTACTAGGTCTATTCATATCTCCTGTGTTTATTTCTAATTTGTTTGGTTTATTTATCTGTTCTAGAATTTCTGTATATGTTTCACTTATATCACTTATTTCTGATTGTTGGTCATTTTCATTTCCATCTATTTCATTTACTTCAATATCTTCATTTAGTTTTTGTTGTTTTGCTTGTGCTTTTATTTTTTCAATTTCTCTTGATTTATCTATTTCTTCATTTTCTTTTGTTATCCTTACCATAGCTGTTAAACTATCTTCTAATTTTGCTGTTTCTTTTTCTAGCATTAAGTATAAATTATTTCCTATTTTCTTGTACCTTCTTCCTAAATTTGAAAATACTATTTTTATTATCATTCCATCTTGATTTTCATATGTTTTTTCGTCTACTGCAAACTCTTCTTTGTTCATTATGATCTATGTATTATATTATGTTGTAATTCATATTCAAGACAATCTAATTGTTTCTTGACATTTTGAAACTTGTGTTAATCTACAATCTTTTGTTTTAATTTCTATTTGTATTAAACTTGTTAAAACTTTTACAAACATGTGTTTAGGTATGTTACCTCTATCGATATTGTGAATAGGACATTTTGACTAATATATTATATGATTCGGCTACATAATTAGTCGTTTCTTCCGTGATTTAATTTAGATAAATTTATATAAACTGCTGTTAATTATTAAATATATATAATGTTGAAGAAACATGAACTCTTGCAATTGGTTGGGAAAACTGTAGTTTCAAATTAATAGGTTGCATTAGAAAATAAAACTATTGCAATATCAATAGAGATAGTTGCCATAATATTGCTATTTACCGTTACCCAAACCCCTGATAGAGTTATAGTAAGGCGAGCAGATGAGACAGTTGGCAAACCATTGCAGTAACTCTATGGCAACAATTTTAGTACGTATCGCAACACATATGAAACAATTGCTCTATACCAAAATTCTATTAGTAATCATAGGGGCCCACATACCACGGACTTAGCTTCCCCTTTTTGCCAAATCTCATCATCCCTTTTATAGGTGAAATCTTCAAATACACTATATTAGCTACTTCAAATTCAAGATATCTTCTTCTATTTTCGGCATAGGATTTTTATCGACTATAGATTGTTTTCAACCTATTCCTTATCACCCGAACCTTCTCCAAAGCATCGTAAGATTATTTCAAGTGGGTTTTCATCCATTACAAAATTGATGTTATGAATTACTTTATTTATGATATCTTTTGGATATTATCAGTAGATTAACATGTATTTTAACTCAATTTTGTTATATTTTGATGGATTGGTCTAGTTTGTAGAAGATGACATATTCCCCTCAACCCTAGTTTATGATCTTGATACGAATTGTGTAATGTTGGTTCAATTGAATTGGTTGTTGGTTGAATTGCTACTAGATGATGTTATTGTATCAATTATGAATCTGTTAGCATGAATTATTATCCTATCATGCTAGTTCTTGAGAAGTTCATTTAGGTTATGAAGTATGTTATGAATTTGACCTAAGTATCTTATCTTAAGCTCTGAACTAGTGATGAATTGTGATGTAGTGATTCAATTAGCCTTGTTATTATGTTGGTTATTGTTTTATGATGAATCTACACCCTAATTGGTTTTAGTTAAGGGTTGATGGTTAGACCTTGATGATGGATTATGAAGGAGACATGGTAAGTCTTGAAATCCCCATTCTTTACCTCAATTATGGTTAATTGTGATTAAGTCATGATTTTCTATTGGAGTATGCCTTGTATTAGGATTGATAGGGTTGGTATGATGTTGAATTGAAATGTATTGACTATGGATTTGTGAGGTGTTGGCTAAGATGTAAATTTTATAAGGATGGTGATGAGTTACCAATGTTCCTTATTATAAAGTTATATGTAAGTGTACTAACCTCATTTATATGAATTGTAATGAAAGGACTATACTCATATAATTTTTACTGAGTTGTGATGATTATGATTATATAAGGGTTAGACCCTATGACCTACAATAAGTAATGATGATTAATAAATACATTAAAGACATTTCAAAAGGGACTAAGCTTTGCACCGAGTGAACTTGACAATGGAAGGTGATGACTGTCCATAGAGGAAGATTCACCCTATAGTTAAACATGTGTTATTGACTCCCTAATGATGGATACTAATCCAATGGATTACCATGAGAGGAAGTGGTTTGTAGAGCGATTATACCTATCTCTTAGTTCTTGAACTATGTTGCCCCCCATAGAAAGACTATCTAGTGGATCCACCTAGAAAGCTACATTTATGTCTGGTTTTACTTTGGCCGGTAGACCACCTTCCATCGGTGTAAGATTTTGCAACACCGGATTCCACACTTATCTTTGGTGGTCTACATTGGTTAAGGCAAGTGTTCCCTAAACTATAATGAAGCAATGAAGTACAAATCAAATAGGGTGACTTAAGAGGTTTGACTTAGAGTAAGTAAGGATATGGGACTCTACCTACGCCTAGTACTAGTTTGCCTTTAGGGAAGCCTCAAGAGGTTGTTCTTATGTACGTAAACTCTTATAAATTTAAATGGTGATAATATGATGATCTTACATGTAAATGACATTATGTGATGCTGGTCACTCCTTTGAACATGATTTGGTCTCTATTGAAAACCTGTGGTGATATATACTCTTAAATGATATGCTATGTGAAGTTGGATATTAGTCATGGTTCTTCTTGGGTTACTTGACTGGGCAAGGTTATGCGGCTTTGGTTGGTCATTGCACTTGTTTACTTAACGAGGGTTAATGAGTGATTGCCTTGCTTTGGTTATGTTAGAATGTACTCTTATTCATGCTTGTTGAAGTTATAACTTGATGACTAGAGTGATCTTGATTATATATGCAAGTATGTTGATATGTTCATTAACTTGACTATGTTTTGTATTGTTGGTCTTGTGATGTACATGCCTATGATTTAAGGAACATGCCATTTTGATTGGCATGGTCTTCTTGAATGTGCATATGGTTTTCAAAGGGTAATTTAGCATGTTTTCAAGAAAGGTCGCTTTTTGGCATGATTTGATAATATGTGTGCATATGGTCTCATACTTAGTACAAGTGGTGTACTAACCCCATTACTGAATTTGCCCCTACATTTTAGGTTCCGGTCGTTGAAGGTCTTATGAATAGGAAACTATGTGATGCTTAGGAAATTCTCAATTTCTTGGAAGTCCAATATCGTTCTTCTAGAGTGTTAGCTCTATAAGCTTTTGCATCTAATCCTCTTATTGTGATTATAGGCAATGAATACTCGAAGGAATGCGGCACAGAGACTTGAGGAACAGATTGTAATGCGGGAGTTCCTCCCCGTAGTGATCAAGTCCCTCCTCTTGAAGAAGAATTCAATGATGAACAAGCTCCGGTCAGCCCTCCTCCTTTGACAGATGATGACATAAGGGCTGCCCTTTTGCAAATGGCCCAAGCCACTACTTCACAAGCCCAACCCGTCACTACGCAAACCCAAGCCATTATGGCCGAAGCTAATCGGGAGGTTGTACCCCGAGCAAACCAAGAAGTTTCTACCATGGCCTCCCTTCTAAGTGATTTCACTTGGATGAATCCACCGACTTTCTATGGGTCCAAGGTTGAAGAAAAACCCAGGAGTTCATCGATGAAGTCTACAAGATCCTTTATTCTATGGGTTGATTACTAGTGGGAAGGACGAGTTAGCTACTTATCAACTCAAGGGTGTGGCTCAAGAATGGTATGTCCAAAGGAGGGACAATAGGCCTTTAAGAGGAGGACCCGTGACTTAGGAGGTGTTCAGAAAGGCTTTTCTTGATCGATTTTTTCCTATGGAGAAGTGGGAAGCTAAAGTGGTGGAGTTCATTAACCTTCATGAAGGGGGTATGAGTGAGCTTGAATACTCCTTGAAATTCACTAAATTGTCAATATATGCTCCTTCTTTGGTTTCCGATCCTAGGGATGAAATAAGTCATTTTGTGACAGGAGTGTCGGATGACTTTTCTCGTCTCATGATTCATGCTCAACATGTGGAAGAGGCTATGTCTATTAGGGATGGCAAGAGGGCGAGATCTTCTGAAGGTGGTTCGTCAAAGTGTAGGCTTGAGATTCAAGACAAGGTGAGGTTTAAGAAGCGTTTTCTAGTCAAGTTCCTACCAAGTATCCTATAACTTGTGATGATAGGGTCTCTAACCCTAAGCCTAAAACGGAAAGGAGTACTAGTTCACCAAACAAGAAGCATAGTTGTGCCTAGTATGGAAAGGGTCATTTAGGAGAACGGTTAGCTGGAACAGGCAATTGCTTATATTGTGGCAAGAGTGTCACAAGGTTAGGGATTTCCGTAATGTGAATGGTAAAGATAAGGGTGGACGTCAAGCTCAAGCAGGTGGTTCTAATGATTCTCCTAAGAATTACTGCTTCTATGCTTTTCACTCTAGAGGTGACCAAGAGACTTTCCCCGATATGTTGACCGATATGTTGAAATTCTTTTCTATTGATATATATGCTTAACTTGATCCCGATGCTACCCCTTAATTTGTTACTTCTCTAGTAGCTAAAATTTTTGACATTTTTCCCAATATATTTGATGAACCTTTTATAGTCTCTACCCCGGTGGGTGAGTCGGTTGTTGCAAACAGGGTGTATAGAAATTATCCTATAATGTTGCCCAATAGAGTTTCTTATGTTGAACTATTAGAAATTGATATGCTTGATTTTGATATTATATTGGGTATGGATTGGTTGCATGCTTGCTTTACCTCTATTGATTGTAGAATGAGGGTGGTGAATTTTAACTCTCCAAATGAACCCAGTTTAGCGTGGAAGGGGGGAAATTCTATTCCTAGAGGTCGTATTATCTCTTTTCTTAAGGCTGGTAAAATGATTTCTAAAGGGTGTATATACCATATAGTAAGAGTCCAAGAATTAGAATCCCAAATCCCTCCCATTGAGTTTGTCTCGGTAGTGAGTGAATTTCTGGAGGCCTTTCCTAATGATCTTCCCTGTATTCCTCCCGAATGGGAAATTGATTGTGGTATTGACTTGTTACCGGATACAAATCCCATGTGAATTCCTCCTTATCGGATGGCTCCGGCCGAATTGAAATAGTTGAAGACTCACCTCAAGGATTTACTAGACAAAGGCTTCATTAGACGTAATATTTCTCCATGGGGTGCTCCAGTTTTTTTTTTGAGAAGAAGAAGGACGGTTCCGTTTGAATGTGCATCGATTATCGCCAACTCAATAAAGTCACTATTAAGAACATGTATCCTCTCCCTTAGATTGACGACTTTGTTGATCAACTCCAAGGGGCAAGCTACTTTTCTAAGATTGACTAATGATTGGGGTATCACCAACTTAGGGTGAGAGGTGAGGATATACCATAGACAACATTTCGGACTAGATATTACTATGAGTTCTTAGAATGTCCTTTGGTCTCACTAATTCCTCGAAGGCGTTTATGGATCTCATGAATAGGGTGTTTTGAAGTTACGCAGATTACTTTGTCATTGTCTTCATTGACGACATCTTGGTATATTCGTAAAAATGAGGGTGATAACATGAACCATTTGAGGGTGGTGTTGCAAGTGTTTAAAGAGTACCAATTATTTTCCAAGAATAGCAAGTGTGAGTTTTGGTTGAGGTCGGTGGTGTTTCTTTGTCATATCATCTCTAGTGAGGAATTTGAGGTTGATCAAAGGAAAATGGAGGCGGTGAAAAATTGGCCTAGACCATTGACTCCAATTGACATTAGGAGTTTCTTGGATCTAGAAGATTATTATCGGAGGTTTATGAATGGTTTTGCGTCCATTGCATCTCCCTTAACTACCTTGACCGAAAGAGTAAGAAATTTCAGTGGTCGTAGGCATGTGGGAGAAGATTCCAAATCTTGAATGATAGGCTTACTTCTACTCTGATGTTGACTTTATCGGCGGGTACAAAGGGCTTCAGTGTATTTTGTGATGCATCCGAATGGGTTTAGGGTGTGTGCTTATGCAACATTGTAAAGTAATTGCCTATGCTTCTAGACAACATAAAGTGCATGAGAAGAACTATCAACTCATGATCTTGAGTTAGAGGCCGTGGTATCTGCCTTGAAAGGACAAAGTGGTTGTGAATGCTCTAAGTCTTATGGCCATGGGTATTGTGTCTCATATAGTGGAAGCCAAGAAAGACCTTGTGAAAGATATTCATATGTTGTATAGATTGGGTGTTAGGTTGAAAGATTCGACAAAGATGTACCATGACATTAGGGAAGTATTTTGGTTGGAAGGTTTGAAAGAAAAACATAGCGGAATTTGTTGCTAATTATCCAAATTGCCAATTAGTGAAAGCAGAACACCAAAAGTTGGGTGGTTTACTTCAAGATATCCAAATTCATACTTGGAAGTGGGAAGACATCAATACGGATTTTGTGGTAGGTTTACTTCGGGCACAAAAGCCATATGACTACATATGGGTGGTTGTGGATAGGTTGACCAAATCTGCTCATTTTATTCACATCAAGTCTGCTTATTCGATCAAAGATTATGTAAATATATTCATAGATGAGATTGCATGTCGCCATGGTATTCCGTTATCTACATATTTGATAGGGGTGCACAATTCACATCTAGGTTTTGGAGGTCATTCCAAGTAGGGTTGGGTACTAAGGTGAAGTTAAGCACTGCTTTTCATATCCAAACGGATGGTCAAGCGGAGCGTACTATTCAAACCCTTTAGGATATTCTTAGATCTTGTGTCATTGATTTCATGGGAAATTGGGATAAGCACTTGACTTTGGTGTAGTTTGCTTATAATAATAGTTTTCATTCATTCATATCCATTGCTCCTTAAGAAGCCTTGTATGGTATGAGGTGTAGGTCTCCTATTGGGTGGTTTGAAGTTGGTGAGTCTTCTCTTCTTTGTCCCAATTTTATTCATAAGACTTTCGAGAAAGTTCATATCATAAGTAACCGGTTGCAAACAACCCATAGTTGGCAAAAGTCTTATGCCGAACATAGGATAAGAGATTTAGAGTTTGAATAAGGTGATAAGGTGTATTTGAAAATTTCACCTATGAAAGGGGTGGTTATATTTGGAAATAAAGGGAAGTTGAGTCCTCGTTATGTATGTCCCTATGAAATGTTGCAAAGGGTTGGTAAGGATGCCTATGAGTTAATGTTTCCTAGTGAATTGATTTCGGTTCATCCGTTTTTTCTTGTTTCCACGCATAAGAAGTGCATCGGTGATCCCGAGTCTATTCTTCCTATTGAGGGTATTGGTGTGAGTGATAATCTTTCCTATGAGGAGGTTCCGCTTCAAATCCTTGAAAGGCACGTAAAGAAATTGATGAAAAATGAGGTGGCTTCGTAAAGGTGTTATGGAAGAATCAGCTATTTGAGGGTGCAACATGGGAGGCCGAGGCTTACGTGAACTCCCGTTACCCTCATCTATTTGATAACTAAGGTTGTCCATTCCTCTTTACAATGAAAATAATGACTAAAATTGAAGTTTCTTGATTTTGGAGAAGTTTTGTAAAAATATGCATTTTGATGTTGTTACAGTGAAATTACAGTGATATATATATATATATATATATATATATATATATATATATATATTTAATTTAACAATTGTCAATTTGCTCTTTGGCTAGTTTTGAGTTATGTTGTGAATTTTTATATAGTGAGTCTTTATGAAATAATAGCATGTTGGTAAGTTTAATTTGGCATAATTGACTCATAAATGATATGTTTAGCTCTTTTTATTGTGAGAAGGATATTCCTTATAATGTAATGTTGAGCCTTATGTGTGGTAATTGAGGTTCTTGAATTTCCTAGTGTATAACATTGATGTTGTAAATGATATTATAATGTATTGTTGTTTGTTGGGGTGCTAGTCTTGAGTCTATTCCTTCCTTCAAAATATTTTTAGTGTCATTCCGGGACAAATGTTCCTAAGGTGGGTAATAATGTAACACTTAAAAAATCTAGGACGTGTTGTAGAGATTAACATGAGTTTAATAGGTTTAGAAACTGTTTTAATTTTTAATTTAGTGAGTATAAGTCATTCGGGAAGTCTAGAAACAAAAACGTCCAAAAACGTCTATGACGTCCGAAAAATAGTTCAATGAGGTACTAGCGTGCCTTAGCCTATTTGACAAGCTTTTAGGAGTCGGAAAATGATTAAAATTGGTTTAAGGGTGTCTAACATGTATTAGTATTAATTCATAGTCTAAACATCCGGGCACGACCCTAAAGACCAACCAAGGACCCTTAAGAAAGACCTTTGCATTTTTCAGTCAAAGGACTACCCAAGCCAGTATGCACATACAAGTGCCATCGACTGTGCGTATATCAATCGGTGCGGCGTCGATGGCCATCGGTGATGGTCACTTAGAAAAAATATTGGAAGGTTCATTTTGCACAGTCTCTAAAATTAAAGATAGATGTGTAGCACGGAGGAGTACTGGTCATCGTCTCATAGACAGACCGTCGATCGGGGTCTCGTCTGTGAGGGCCTAAGTTGCTGCACGTTTTTAAGTTGGGTTTCATTAATAAATTAAAGGGTTATTTAATTAGTTTGTGTGTGTGTGTGTGTAGGGAGGTTAAAAAAAATTTAGTTAGTTAATCAACTATATAAAGTCCCTAAGCTAATTAGACCAACTTAAGCTCTCATAATTCCCAAACCTAAAATTCTCTTCCTTCTCTCTTCTTTCTCTCTCTAATGAAAACTCCATTAAGACCAATCTAGGGGTGGGTTTAAGGGATGAAAAGGGTCAAGTTTCTCTATCAATCTTTATCAATTAGTAAGGTATGGGACTCCTTTTACCTTTGAGACCTCTTTCCTCTTTCATCAAAGTGATTTCAAAAGATGAGTTTTCAAGTAGGTTTTCATCCAATACGAAATTGATGTTATGAATTACTTTTTTATGACTTGTTTTGGATATTATGAGTAGATTAACATGTATTTGAACTCAATTGTGTTATATTTTGATGGATTGGTCTAGTTTGTAGAAGATGACCTATTCCCCTTAATTTATGCACTTGATATGAATCATGTAATATTAGTTCAATTGATTTTGTTATTGGTTCAATTGCTACTAGATGATGTTATTGTATCTATTATGAATTTATTAGAATGAATTATAGTCCTATCGCGATGGTTCTTTAGAAGTTGATCTAGGTTGTGAAGTGTGTTGTGAATTTGACCTATGTATCTTATCTTAAGCTATGAACTAGTGGTGAATTGTGATGTAGTCAGTCAATTAGCATTGTAATTATGTTGGTTATTGTTTATGATTTAATTTACACCCTAATTAGGTTGAATTAAGGTTTCATAGTAAGACCTTAATGATGTATTATGAAGGAGAATTGGTAAGTGTTGAAATCCCTATTCCTTACTTCAATTATGGTTAATTGTGATTAAGTAGTGATGTTATATTGGAGTATTCCTTGTATTTGGAGTGATAGGGTTGGCATGATGTTGAAATGAAATTTCTTGACTATGGATTTGTGAGGTGTTGGCTAAGATGTAAATTTTATAAGGATGGTGATGAGTTACCAATGTGCCTTATTATGAAGTGATATGTAAATGTGATAACCTCACTTATATGAATCATAATGAAAGGACTATACTTATACAGTTCTTATTGAGCTATGATGATGAATATACAAGGGTTGGTACCTATGACCTACAATAAGTTATGATGATTAATAAAGACATTAAAGATATTTAAAAAGATACTCAGCTTACCACCGAGTGAACTTGACAATGGGAGGTGATGACTTTCTGATATGACTGAAATCTAGATCCCAGACGAGATCAGCATCGTTGACCTCTACGTCATTCTTACTTCATCTAGGTTAATTTTAGCGGAAAATTTAAACCTTTTATTTTCTTATTTCATGATAAACAATTTGAACTTAACATCATAGGCGTTCACAAATCAACCATCTAAAATATAGATAATCAAATGAAAGAAAGAGTTCATAATTGTATTAAAAGTATTTTTGCCAAAACGGCACCAATACAAAGTCTAAAATAAAAGTGGAAATAAGCATTAGTGGTACGTACTCCAGTAGCTAAAGCCTATATCTAATCTAGATAATCACGGTAGACATCCTCGAAATCATGAGGGCTTACCAAGTTTGGATGAAAGAGCCACATTCAGATATCTGTACGTCAACCTGTAAACTCTAGCGTCCACTTGTGCCTGCACATAAAAATATAGAGTTGTATGGGATTAGTACACACTTGTACTAAGTATGGGTATATGAAAGCAAACACCAATGACATTCATGAGTAAGACTTCCTAACATCATGATTATGGAAAGTCAAGTCAGTGGACTTGCCAAATTGGGATAATGAAAGGCAGTGAAATTTCCAAATTTGGATAAGGAAGGCATGCCATGAGAGCAACATGCATCATCATTCTTATCATATTGCATACATCACATAACATCTAACACATAACACATCATATTGCATATAGCGCATAACATCTTTTATAGCATTCATTCATATGCCATGAGACCTTGGAATCATGGACTTGACATTAAGAATTTCCAAAACGAGGGCTCAACATATGGGACCTCAACTAGGGAGTCTTCATTATCAAATACAAAGTCTGCTTCCTTCATTCATTCGTACTTCATTTCATTCATTCCTAAGCTAGTGTTAAACACCAACTATACCTAGGATGTAGTTTAAGACTCTCATCGGGTTTGCTATGTAATGACCAAGAATCACCTAGTATAATTACTTGAATCTAACTCACCTCTTGATTGTCCTATCCTAACACCTTTGGTGTCATTCATTTCATCGTGTACATCTATTGAGGCTGGCCTCATTCATTCATTGGAAACTTTAACTTTAACCAACATACATCATGTGAGCATCAGGAAATCCAGTGTCTGCCCCATACAGAAAAGAGATGGAATCGCTGGCCAAAGTGACCCAAAACATGCTAGCATATATAGGGGATTGAACCCTTCTAGATCCATATATTGGCAGTATAGGTTCAAATACTAGGTGATATAAGGAGACCCATACCCGGCATGTTGGACTGTCTCATCTCATGAGAGTTACGTGAACCTCTGCCCTTCCTGAAAGAAGGCATCACCTCTCATAGCTAGTCTGTCGGAGCTCAGTATAAAGTTCCATTTCATTCAACTCATACATCATGGAAGATGGCTTCTAGTATGAGGACATCATATCTCAATAGATGATTTCTCATCTCATCATTAGTATTAAGTGTGTTAATCTCAATACTTTCATTAGAGTGTTCATAGAGACTGATCTCTTCATTAACTTTACACTCTCATAGGTGAGTACGTTTTGGTAACATTTACTTAGGCTCATTTGAGATTGCTCCCATCTTTTACATTAGCCTCATGTCATATTTTCAACACATTCATTAATAATAGCACATTTTCTCTTCATAATTACTCACCTTTTTTTTTTTACGTAAATGTTCATTTCATTATATGCCAATGCACTTGGCCATTAGTGTGTTTCACACTCTTACTTAACCCTTCTAGGGTTTCATCATTTCATTGTTCATTTCATCATTTCATTGTTCATTTCGTCATATGCCAACGCACTTGGCCATTTAGTGTATCTTATACTCGTACGTAACCCTTCTAGGGTTTCATCATTTCATTACATACATCTTAGGTTCACTTATTGTTAATCTTATGCTAGACTTATGGGTCTATACATACAAGCCATGAGGCTTCATTCATAGTTTGTTAAGTGACTCATAGCTTCCTAAGATTATGTAGTACAAGACTTATGTATCTTGTATGTATGTCAAGATTTAGATGTTGATCTAAGTAGGTGAGATTATTCTTGAACATCTAGTTCACGTATGATTTATGTATCAATACAGAAATTTGGGGCAAGGGAAGCTAAGTTCGAATCCGTTGAACAACACTTATTTTTTTCCTTGATTTTAGTTCTAATCCTCATTACATTGGGACACTAGATCGAACCCTCAACATCAACATTTCTTTTTAGTATTTTTTCTAGAACTTCTCTCCCTTGGACAAGGGGTTGTGGGTTCGAACCCCCACATCCCCCCTTTTAATTTTGCTAGTCTATTTCGGCTTAACCACGAGGTTGTGAGATCGAACACCCAAAGACTCTCTTTATTTTTTTTTCTTTACTTCGCTTGGGACTTATAGGTTGTGGGTTCTAAACCCCACATCCTCCTTATTTTTATTTTCATTTAAAAGTTAACTACTTAAGCGTTGGCAGTGAGGTTGTGGGATCGAGCCCCCACAACCTCAGTTTATTTTCTTTTTAATTTCTCTCTTTATCTCCTCCTTCAGCCAAGAGGTGGTGGGTTCGAATCCCACTCCTCCCATTATTTTTATAAATTTAAAATTCCCCTCTTGCTCTCTTGTTTGGCCGAGAGGTTGTGGGTTTAAATCCCACACCTCTCATTTTTTTCCAGCTTTCATGTTGTGATGTTTTGGGTTCAATCCCCACTGACCTCACATATTTTAAATATATTTTAAACCTCTCAACCTCAAGTATTCTAGCCGAAAATTCCATCACCAAGTGCTGGAAATTTTATTAAGTTTTCTAGACTTTATTTAATAACATTCATACGTTCGTTTTGTGGTACTTTCACAATTCGTTTAACACATTCTTAGGTGTAGATTCATTGTTATTATAGCTTAGATTTTTTTCCACTTAAGATCAGCCACCTTACACTTCATTTACCATCACAATTTACACACCTTATGCACAATAATTCCAATCATCAAACAAGACATTTTAAGACATCAAATGGAGAACAACAACAAACATTTTACACATTTCACCACATCATTTTCGGTTGACATAATTGAATATGCTTACTATTTCCAAACATAAAATCATAAGGAACATCATATTTAACACTTATCTACCAGAAACCATACCAACAACATGATTTCTAAACTAATTTAGATTGAAATCGGAGCGAGACTAGGGACTAGGAGTTCAACAATAAAGGGGACAACCTTAGTTTCATACGTTGAGTTTTGTAGAATGAAAATTCTCTTGGAGAAAAGATTACAAGAGAGAAAACCCATACCTTGTTGTAGATTTCCACACCTTCCAAGTGCTGACCAAAACCTCCCCTAAACCAATCATCAAACAAGCCTTCCTTATGCACAATAATTCCAATCATCAAACAAGCCATTTTAAGACTTCAAATGGATAACAACAACAAATATTTTGCACATTGCACCACATCATTTTCGGTTGACATAATTGAACATTCTTACTATTTCCAAACATAAAATCATAAGGAAAATCATATTTAAAACTTATCTACCAGAAACCATACCAACAACATGATTTCTAAACTAATTTAGATTGAAATCGGAAGGAGACTAGGGACAAGGAGTTCAACAATAAAGGGGACAACCCTAGTTTCATACGTTGAATTTTGTAGAATGAAAATTCTCTTGGAGAAAGGATTACAAGAGAGAAAACCCATATCTTGTTGTAGATTTCCACACCTTCTAAGTGCTGACCAAAACCTCCCCTAAACCTTCAACACAAACCCGTCGAGAAGATGTTGCAAAGTTTTTGTTTCTTAAGTTAGCTTGCTTGCTTGTATTCTTTTTTGTAAGTTCTTTGAGTGTAGCGAACCTTTGATTGTTTTAATATTTTTATGTTCTGTTTTTGCATCTAAGAAAAACAATTTGGACGAGAGAGAGAGAGAGAGAGAGAGAGAGAGAGAGAGAGAGAAAGATTTAGGCGTGAGATAGAGAGTTTGTGTGAGATAGTGCCTCTTGAAACTAGGATAGTTGGTAAGATTTAGTCAACTTTTAAAAAAAACCTTAATTAATTAATACATAAATAATAAATAATAATAAAATATGATTTCCTTTTTAAATCAGCCATTAATTATTAATTTATTAATTAATTCACCAATAACAAAAATCACATTAAATCATTGCTCCCACTTAGGTTTGAACCGGGTGGAGCAAGACTTCATTTCAAGGGCTCAATTTCGGCCCTCTCTCCCCAAATTTCCCCTCCACTTTAGTTATTAAATAATTAGTTACATATTTAGGGTAATTAGGATACTACCCTTATCCGGGAAAAAGACCATTTTACACCTAGACCCTTCAAACCTAAGATTTCTTCTTTTTAAGTTCGGTAAAGACTACTTTGAGAAAATCTTCGTATTTGAGAGCCCTACATGGTTAAACCCAACCTTTACAATCTCAAGTAACTTTCCAAGTTATTTGGCTTGGGTGTAGCAAGGGTTTCGAGGTTTGGTTCTACGCGCATCAATCCGTGTTAACCCTCGTCTAATCGAAGGCATTCTTGACACATTAAGCATTTGTTATCTTATCCATTTTTAGGGTTATTGCACTTACAATAGAGGAAGAGTCACACTATAGTTTTATATGTGGTATTGACACCCTAATGAGGGATACTCATTCAATGGATTCCCATGAGAGGAGGCCCTAATTGCAATGTTGTATGTAGAGGGATTATACCTATCTCATAGTTCTTGAACTATGCTGCCCCCATTAGAAGACTAGCTAGTGGATACACCTAGAAAGCTACGTTTTATGTTTGGTTTTATTTTGGCCGGTAGACCACCTTCCATCGGTGAAAGCATTTACAATACCAGATTCCAAACATAGCTCTTGTTGTCTATGTCGGTTAAGGAAAGTGTTCCCTAAACTAAAATGAAGCAATGAAGTACAAATCAACTAGGGTGACTTAAGCGGTTTGACTTATCATAGGTAGAGGTGTGGGATTCTACCTACGCCTTGCACTAGTTTTCCTTGAGGGAAGCCTTAGGAGGTTGTTCTTATGTATGTAAATGCTTTTAAATGTAAATGGTGACTATATGATGATCTAACATGTGAATGGCATTATGTGATGTTGGTTTCTCCTATGAACATGTATTTGGTCTCTATTGTAAATGTTTGGTGATATGTACTCTTAAATGATATGCTATGTGAAGTTTGATATTAGTCATGGTTCTTGTTGGGTTACTTGATTGGGCAATGTTATGGGGCTTTACTTGTTCATTGCACTTGTTGACTTAATGAAGGTTCGTGGGTGATTATGTTAGTTTGGTTATGTTGAAATGTACTCTTATTCATGCTTGATGAAGTTATATCTTGATGACTAGAGTGATCTTGATTATATATGCAAGTACGTTGATATGTTCATTAACTTGACTGTGTTTTGTATTGTTGGTCTTGTGATGTATATGCCTATGATTTAAGGAATATGTCTTTTTCATTGGTATGGTCTTCTTGAATGTGCATAAGGTTTTCGAAGGGTAATTTAGCACGTTTTCAAGAAACATCCCTTTTTGGTATGAGTTGATAATATGTGTGCATATGGTATCATAATTATTACAAGTGGTGTACTAACATTATTACTTCCTTTTTCCTCACATTTTAGATTCCGGTTGTTGAAGGTGTTTGAGACAACATTGAAGGAAGGCTTGGATTCTTATTCATCCAAGTTGGGTAGGTCCTAACTTTTCGAGGACAATGTCGATATGAAGTTATGAAGTTGTTTTTGTTTTTAAGACTCTTATGATCTTTCCTTTCGTTTGAGTACTAAACATTGTATGACCTATATGTGGTCTTATTGTATTGATGTATGGTCTAGGACCAATTTAATATACTCTTGTTAGATTGTTATAAGATGAGACATCCATTTTTGAGACTATGTTATATTTTATAAATCTATGTGTAATAAAACTAGAAGACTAAGTAATATTCCTGTTGAAAGGGACTATGCATACTCGATATAAATATACTATGTGCATGTAGAGGTCTATGTAAACCTCAATGTATAAGTAATGAAAATTTGTAAATTTTCCGCATTTTAACCCATGAATGTAATGATGAAATTTAAGAGACTAGTCTTAGTCCTCAAAGAGGACGACAACACCAGTTACGTCCAGGAGGTGCTCCCCAGATGTGACAAGTATGCTTCGCTTGACCATCCATTTGGGGGATGAAAAGTGATGCTAAGATTTACTTGTGTAGCCAACCCTTTATGAAAAGACCTCCAAAAATGAGTAGTGAATTTAGCACCTCTATCCGCTAAGATGGACAAGGGGATCCCATGAAGACTCACAATCCCATCAATGTAGATCCTTGCATAATCCTCTGTCGTATAATTAGACATAACAGGAATAAAGTAAGTAGATTTGTCAAGCTATCCATAATAACCCAAATTGTGTAATTTTGCCTCCGGGTTCAAGGCAACCCAACAACAAAGTCCATATTAATTTCTTCCCAATTCCATGCAGGAACACCAATTTCTTGGATTAAACCACTAGGGTTTAGATGCTCAACTTTAACTTGTTGGCGATTTAAATACATGGATACAAACTCCGCTATGTCCCTTTTCAAGCCATCCTGCCAATAATCCTCTCTAAGGTCACAATACTTTTTGGTGGCACTCAGATGAATAGAATATCGAGAACCATGTTTTTCCTTTAAAACCCTCCTCTTAAAATAATCAACATCCAGTACACACAACCACTTTTGGTACCTTAGCACACCATTACCCCTTGGGAGAATGTGTCTTTCAACTTGCTAAGTAACGATTTTTTCAAGTTCATGAATAGTGGATCAAGATGTTGCATATACTTCACCTCGACCACTAATGATGTATCAGAGTTATTATGAATTATAACAGACCCATTAGGGGAATCTTCCAACAGAACACCCAATCTAGCAAATCTATGAACATCTTTCACTAGGTCATTCTTTCCCCCCTCTATATGAGACCCAATACCCATGGTCATATGACTCAAAGTATCCGCAACCACATTGGTCTTACCGGGTGGTAGAGAACATTCATGTCGTAATCTTTCAACAATTCCAACCATCTTCTTTGTCGGCGATTCAACTCCTTTGGAGTAAACACATATTGAATACTCTTATGGTCGGTATACACGTACACATGAACACCATACAAGTAAATTCAGAAAAATAACGGGTATTGGCTCCGCAACACCCAACCAGTTCCCAGAATCGTTAAAGTTGTATTTTTGGTAATTTAACTTCATAAAAAGACTCATTTAAGTGAAGATTCTTTTGGGTATTTTATAGGAAGACTATATATGGAAACTATGTCATTTTTAGACCATTTTTTACACCATAAATCAGAGTCAAAAAAATATTCTCTCATCTCTCAAGAAGCGTTCTCTTTTCCAAACTTCATTGAAGAACAAGAAGAACTTAAGTTAGAAGACAAAGGCTTGGAGGTTTCCAATCAAACTTCGTGGATTATTTGTCTATACGGTATGGGTTTTTCACTCTTGTTATTCCTTTGCCCAAGAGGTCATTTCAAAGATAAGTTTTCAAGAAATTCAAATAATAGGGTTTTTACTCTACAAAATGGATTTTCTGCCTAACTCTAGATTTATGATTTTCAATGAAAAGTAATTGTTTTCTATGGTCGATTTCATACGAATTGATTAGTATGTGGTTAGTAGTGTTTGAATTTCGTGTGATACATGTTCTTATCTAAATAATGCTTGTAATTGGGTTGTACTTACTATTTGATAACAAGTAAACGTTGGGATTGAGACTTACTTAGACTTGAATGAACTCTTGAACAACCCTTTTCCCTTACCCTATGACTTATGAATCGATCTTGTATGTGACTTGAAGAGTTCTTATTCGTTATGATATTAATTATTTCACTATGTTATGTTAATAAATGTTGTAAGTTGAACGTAAGAGCTTGAATAAGGTTCTTGGAAGCGAGAGGTAAATCTTCTAAAGTCGTGATTACTCCATGTTGGTTATGTTAGCCTGTAAATGATGTTATATACTATTGATTTTTATATAATGTTGCTATGCATATATGTTGTGTTATGAACATGTTAATTGTGAGATCATGATAAGAATAAGATAATGCAAGTTCATGATATTCTCTTGTATGTTTTATAGAAGATGATTATGCTATGTGAATCTCACAAAAAAAGGGTTAGAATAAAAGGAAATTCTCATTTAATTGTAAAGAGCTCATGATCATGTTTATGCAAAGAGTTAATCTCCTATAACCTATGATAAGTGTATGATAATTGACCACTTAAAGGTTAATCGAAAAGGGACTTAAGCTTAGTATTGAGGGAATATATATGAGAGGTGTCCCTTCCCTAGTTGGAAGGTAGGTTAACAGTAACTCTCATGTGATAGAGGCTGCCATGTTAAGTCCCTTTTTGATTATCCTTTAAATGGTCAATTATCATAAACTTATCATAGGTTATAGGAGATTAACTCTTTGCATAAACATGATCATGAGCTCTTTACAATTAAATGAGAATTTCCTTTCATTCTAACCCTTTGTTTGTGAGATTCACATAGCATAATCATCTTCTATAAAACATACAAGAGAATAGATATGAGAGGTGTCCCTTCCCTAGTTGGAAGGTAGGTTCACAGTAACTCTTATGTGATAGAGGCTGCCATGTAATGTGGAACTATGGTTCGTTGATACATCTCCTAGTTCTTGAACTATGTCGCCACCATAGGATACTATCTAGTGGACCTACCTAGAAAGCTATGCCATGTTTTGTTCTTTTTTGGCCGGTAGACCACCTTATATTGGTGTGGTGATTTATGACACTGATTCCATGTTTAGCTCTTATGGTCTAATATTGATTAAGACAAATGTTCCCTCATGAAAAATGAAAGACACATAAATGTATGTTGACTAGGGTGACTCGAAGCGTCCACTTAGAACAGGTGGGGTATGAGAATCTACCTAGACATTGCACAAGTTGACACTAAGGGAAATCCTAGGAGATTGTTCTTATGTATTATGATAACATGAAAGGTATGATGCTTATGATACATGGTGATACTCTTATATGAAATTTGTTATGTTATTGAACATGTTATTAGTCTATATTGATTTATAAGGTGATGACTACTTATGTGACAAGTTATGTGAAGCAAAATTTACTGATGGTTTTATATCTTATCTACTTGGTTGTGTGGGGTTATTGGGCTTCACATGACCATTAACTTGTAGGTTGGGGATGGGATCATTGGTAAATGTTTTATATGTTATGTTCATATGATCCTTTAATATGAAATATTAACATGACTATGTGATAATTGTCTTGATTATGATCATTTTGTATGTTGATGAAATCCTTAAATTGTACATGTTCTATGGTATGTGCATTGAAGACATTCACACGACCTAGCATGCATTCAAAAGAAATGATAAATGGTCCTTTTGCCTGCATGTTCTTGAATTTTATGTGCATATACCCATACTTAGTACATGTGGCATACTAACCCCATTACTTTATATTACTACAACTGTAGGGTCCAGCCATAGAAGATTAAGAAGGTCGATTGAAGAAGCTTTAAACTCTTTCTCCAAGTGTTTGTAGGTCCTCATGTTTGGAGATGCTATCTTTCATTATTCTAGCGTACGAAGACTTTAGTATATTTTAAAAATACTCGTATTTTCATTATGTTCTTTGGATTCTTTTTTATAAAGGCCTATATGGTATATTGAATATTTATTGGCTAAGTACAAATTCATACACTTTAGATGGTTTTATACATGTGAGGCATGTTTTTGGAATATCATATGCTAATATGAATGTTAAGTATGAAGTCTAAGTATACTTCACATAGTATTAAAAGTTTTCAATTTTTCTGCAATTTTAACTTATGACATGTTATACGAACGCTAAGTATGAGTCCTCTAAGAAGTTGACGACGCCGGTCGCATTTGTGGTATACTCTCCGGATGTGAGAGTAACTTCTAGGATATACCTTTGGGTCGTTAAAAACATGGTATGAGAGCATAAGGCTATGAAGTTATCTTTAATATTCAATGTCGTCTAAAAGACATGTCTAGTAGAGCATTGTTCATCGATGGTGAGTCATGACACATCTATGAGCAAGAGGCTATAGGACGATGGAAGTTTCACTTTCTTCATTAATGTGGTGTCGTTCCATAGAGTTACGGTTATAAGTATCTCTTCCCAATCTCTCCTCTTGTGTTTATATGATATGAATACAAGAAGGATGCCCGCAAGGAGTGTTGATGGGGAAGTGGTGAATGAGGGAGTCCCTCCCAAAGTGAACAAGCTCCTCAAGGTTGACATGTTCCCCAAGGTCATCACGTTTATCAAGTAGAACAAGTACCTATAGTTGGTCAAGCGATGAAGTTGCAGTGGTTCCCTCGGATATGACTAATGGAGAGGTTAGAGTAGCTCTTGTTACGCTAACCTAAGCCATAAAGTCTCAAGAAAATAGAGAGGTGCGGTATTGAAAGAATGTTCTTGAGAGTACCATGAACTCAAGGTTGAGGGACTTTGTGAGGATGAATCCCCCTACCTTCCTTGGCTCTAAGGTTAGAGAGGATCCCAAAGCCTTCTTAGATGATATGTATAAGATGGTGCATGCTATGCAGGTGATTTTTAGGGAGAAGGCCGAGTTGGCTTCATGCGAATTGAAATAGGTTACTCAAGTGTGGTACACTCAATGAAAAGGTAACATGCCAGTTTATATGGGTCCTATCGAATGGGAAGAGTTTTAGAAAGCCTTTTTGAGAAGATAGTTTCCCCATGTGAAGAGGGAGGTGGAGGTTAAGGAGTTTATGAACCTTAGGTAAGTTAACATTAATATTAAGGAGTATTCATTTAAATTAACCTATTGTCTAGGTATTCTCCATCCTTGGTGTCTAACCTATAAGACGAGATGATTAGGTTCTTGAACGGTGTTTCCGTTCATGTGAAGGATGAGTGTCGTAGGATTATTCTCCAATGGAGACATGAATCTATCGAGGCTTATGGTGTATGCTCAATCTAGTGAGGAATCTAATTTTGGGATGATTGGTAGAAGAGGGGAAGAACCGATGCACAAGGTCAATCTAGGTTTAAGAAGAGGGCTCCAAATGAATATATTCCTAATGCTCCTAAGGCAAAATACCAGAAGGGTTGTGGTTCTCAAATTGATAAATATAGTTGCTTAAATTGTGGGAAGTAACATTTTGGGAAGTGTCTAGACGAAACTAATGGGTGCTTTGGTTATGGGAAGGATGGTCACAAGCTGAGAGATTTTCCTACTACTATGGCTGGAGGGAGAGAATCCACAAAAGCTCCTAGTGAAGGTACGACTCATATTCCTCAATATCGTGGTCATTTTTATCATCTCCAAGTTATAGAAAAATCTGGATGAAGGTACCAACAAAGTTATAGAGTTCTTCTTTGGTTGTGATGGGTTCCTTCTTAGTAGGATAGAGTATAGTGAAAGTTGGTTTGATGGATCTTGTCTCTTCGCTTATATTCTATTCAAGCTTGAGAGTTAAAACTTTCTAGTAGCATGTTGCATGTTCTTAGGAGTCTAAGTGAGAATGAATTTCATTGATCTCCTCGGATTTTGTATATTGTCATGAGATTATGTTCATATGTTAAATTGATATTCACATTTTTTTTGTCTTTCATATTGCTATGACTCTATAATGAATGGCTTAAATGTTGCATAAGTGTACTTTTAAGCATGCTTAACTGTAAAGTTTTTGAAATTGTTGCATAATTATGTTTCATACGAAATGGTCATAATGTTCTTAGAAATAATGTTGTGATCATGATTTTTTATGGCGAAGGAAGTTCCTCCTATATGAAATGAGAAGTTAGTGTCTTAATGTATGATAAGTTGTAGAAGTTGTTCCTAGTTTCATGTTGTGTTTTTGAGTATCTTTATTATGTTTAGCTGAGGTTTCTTATAACTATGTGTATTGTGTATGATGTGGTATTGTTATGAGCTTCTAGTCTTGAATTTTATCTTTTGAAAGTGTTTTGGTATCATTCGAGGACGAATGTTTTCCAAGTAGGGGAGATTGTTAAAACAATAAGAATGAACTAGATTAAAATAGAGCCTATATTGTTTTTTATGAGTTAATAAGTTCTTAATATTATGAATATAATCATTAGAAGTCATTTCATAGAGTTTGGAAGTTAAACGTCAATGAACGTCCAACACGTTTGGAAACTAGTCGTTATGTGTGCTAGTGTGCGTTGTAATGTTTTAGGTTTTGTTTGTTGTGAAATTAATAGGAGAGGACTCTAAAACCTATATGGACAAGTTTGGGGTTGAAACATCATTGACGACCCCCCAAGGAACACCCTAACGGTCCTTAAGGAGGACCCAAACATTGGCAAGCAACTGCCAATAGGCAATCCAAACCACGACAACCAAACAATGTCCAGTTGTTCTATCAACTCCCCGTCGTTTTGCAGCGTGTCTCAATACTAAATGGTGGGATCTTGGACCCCGACGGTTAAATATCTGGCGAAAATGATGTCCAAATGGATGCCTTGTCGAGCAAACGATGGCCAGTAGATGGCAACCATTATTTGAACCTTCAACATTATGAATGTGTCTCGGCCAAGGTGGGGGTGTTTTGGAAAATTCACATAAGATCCTAATTATGTCTTAGATGGTTATTTTATGTATTTTATGGTTTTTTAAGTTAGTTAAGACTCTAAAACAAAGACATAGACCTCATTATTCAAAATTAAAACCCCATGATTAAAAGAAGTTCTCTCTAGACTTCAATGAAGGTTGAAGCTATATTTAATCTAGGCTTGAAGTTCTTCATTGATTTCTCCAAAAATTTAATTGTATTTATTAAATTAAGGTATTAAGATTCCATCCTCTAGTATTCTTCCATTCAAGGAATCAACTTTAAGGACTTTTCAAAGATTTTAAAATACATATAAATCCTATTTTGAATTCTAAGTGTGGGTTCTTTCATGAAAAGGTTTAAATGAATATTTTCTGAAGTAATTGATGTTAATTGTAGTTTTTCAGATCAAAAACTCTATAAACACATGCATTCCTTGAATTCATAGTTTTGTCGCTAAAGTGGGTGAATTGATCATGGCTTAATTATATTGAATCCATGTCTAGATTGTATTGGGCTATTGAATTATGTATTGATGCATGTTAGAATTTTTGATATCTTGCCTTATAATGTTAATGTATATATTGAGTATTGTTGGATCATTTATATGCATGTATTGTTAGCTTAGTCTTGTGTATATAATCATTGGAAAGAATTTGTTATTGTGTGGATTGATTGGAAAAGATAAGGAATGGTGATGATGGATATGGGAAGGTGGTGAATTGACCTAGTTCCTTTGTATATTATAGAATTGAGATTGAGTTGTTATTGATTAGTATGGTCAACTTATGGTGGCGGAGCTTATGTGTTATTTTTGGTATGAACATGGCCATGTCGGCATTATTATGTGAATTACAATATAATCATGTTATAGCTTGTATAGATGAACAATGTGATGGATGATATTGTTTATGTGCATGAGTGAGGTGAGAGTATGATCCTTCCAAATCATTGTATGGTGATTTTGTGTCTTGTTTGGCAGACTTATGTCCCTCGTCTTGATACATGAAAGCTTATAGATTACGATCTGTTGACTTGGTAAGCTTAGACACCCTTTTCATATAAGTATATGAATGAATGAAGTCAAGGATCGGTAGACCTAAAGTAGGTGCCCTTCTATTAAAATTGTGAAATGTTGAATATGAAAATAAAGTTAAGAGTGACCTATCCATGAAAATAGTATTAAGGGCTTGTAAAAATTAGTAATGGCACCTTCTCTAATACACCTAGGGAATGAGTTACTCTGTAAGAATAAAGGCAAAGCACCAAGAGTATATTCTTGTGGGGTAGCTATACTTGAGAATGAGAATAGAGTACAAAGAAGACTTTGATTTCGCCTAATCATATGCTAACATAGGATGAGTCCTAGTTCTACTTTTTGAAAGTATAACACATTCCATGGTGTGACGTTTTTACGACACCAACTTCCAAACCAAGCTAGTCTGGTCTATGTCGGTTAATCCCTTATCTCATCATATGGGAATTACACTCTAGTATTGGATATTTTCTACAATATGTAGTTAGTGGAATGGGACTCTATCTACACATGGAAGGAGTAGTCCTAGAAGGTGCTAGGATGAGTTCCCTAGGTCTTTCGAGCCCATTATGTGAAGCCCTCTGAATACATAATTGTCTCTTAAATGTCTTAATGAATAATGTTGACTTCAGTTAATGCATCTTGAATAGAAAGGTTCTTATCTATGGTAGCATTGCGGATTGCTTAGGTAGGTTTGAAGAGGGTGTATTGGAGGTCTATTGATGTATTAATTAAGTGAGACTTAGAGTAACCTTAGGAGGAGAGTCTAAATGATGAAAAGGGAACAATCTTACTTTGGGTAGTCTTGAGGATCATCTTAATGTGTGTGAAAGGATTGCCATGTGTAAGACCCCAAAAATGACTTACGTGAACTAGACACTACCATGTTGTTGTTTATGGTATAAGGTCCTAAATATGTCTAATATATTGTATAGAGGAATTATCTAAAGTATTAGGTGCATTGAAAGTCAAATGTTAAGGGACGACTAAGACGTTCAATGACTAAGTCATCTATGTGCCTCATATGTGGTTTTATGTGCTATTGTGTGATTCATGAGGTTTTATGGTCTATAAATGAGTTATTATATCAGGTATAGGAAGTTTGTCGAGTTTCGTGGAGTTTGGAGGTCAAATGTCCAATAACATCCATGATGTTCGAAAGATGTGCCTTGAAATGTCCTTGTGTGTCGAGGCGTGTTTCGTGGAGTTTTACGTATTCGTTTTGGACGAAATTTATGTGAGAGGTTTTAAACTCATAGATTATCGTATTTAGGTTGGAAAAGTCTGCGAAATTATCCCCAAGGACCATCCAAGGGTCCTTGAGGAAGAAACCAAACTCAATGTTAAGATTGTCCCAGGCCGCCCCAAACGACGGAGGCATCGACGACTCATGGGCCAATCGACGGCCAATCGATGGGTGGCGTCGGTGGATACATAGTCTTGTGAGGAAGGAGGACCTTGAAAAGTATCTGACGTAACCAACGTATGGACAGGACGTTCCGTTTGTGGATGAATGGTCAGTCAACTGTCCACCGTTATGGTCATGTCCTTGCGTGCAGTTTTACTACCAAGCTAGGGGTGAATTTTTAAATTCACCCCACTTCCAAAAAAGACTTTGGAGGTTCCTAAGGGGTATATTTGGTATTTTAAATATCTATATAAGTTATAAACTCATTGAAAACTTCATTCTTCAAAATCAAATTCCCTAAATCCCTTAAGAAATCCCAAAATCTCCATTGAAGTTCAAAGTCAAGGAACACCTTGGAGGTGACGTTTTGAGTGGAAATTCTTCATAATAGCGAATAATTATCATAATTAGATATGGATATTGATCTTTTAAACTCTCTTCGTCAAGTAGCCTCGATTCTCAAGATGTTTCAAAGTTTCTAAAGTTGAATTGTCCAATTTCATGATTCTACCATGGGTTCTTGCATTAATGATTTCTAAACATTGAATAATGATTTAGTTGATTATTTTAATCTAAATTACCTATTATCTCATAAAATGGATGAATCCTAGATTTTGACTAAGTTATGGGTTACTTGATATTAACCTAATGTTGTTGAATTCTAGTGTAGATTTCTATGGGCTTTATAATGATGTAAGAATTGTGTTCAATTGATATCTAGGTTATCTTATATTGTTGAATGTCTATTGAATTTACCTACTTTCATAAATTACCATAGTTTCTACATTGAATTATTGTTCATGGCCATTGGTAAGTGCCTTATGCTATTGAATTGGATGAATTAGCATCAAGTTGAGGTGTTGAGGATGTTTAGGCGGTAAACTGCCCTATTTATATTATTTTGATGTTATTTATACTTCAATTATGTTTTTGTTGGTATGGTCCACTTATGGTGGCGGTATTAACTGAATTGATGTGGCCTTGTCGGCATTACGTTATGTAATATGATAATCATGGCCTTGTCGGCACTACTTGAAGTAATATGGACTTTTGTGTAATTGATTATGTGAAGTACGATGATATGTATCTACTTGTTAAGCAATGTGAAAGTATATGTGATCTATTGATGTTATGTTGGTGATCATGTTAGACTATGACTATGAACTTATATGTGTAGCCTTAGATGTTGATGCATGATTGTTCCTACTTGACCATGAGTTATGATGGTTATATTGATAATGATATAGTAATTTATAGGATGACATTAAGAAGATAAGGGTCATTCCTAAGTGCTTTAAAGAATGATATGCTATATGTTATACATTAAAAGAATGTAGTGTCTTGTTTGGTAGACTTGTGTCCCTTACTTGATATATGAATGAATGTTCTGAGATAAGGAGAGGTCTTGACTAGGTAGTGTCATGTGCGAATGAAAGATATGTAAGACCTTAGAAGATTTTAAGAAGGTCATGTACATGGTAAAGGTTATGTTATGAATGTTGAAGTCAAGATCCGTAATGATATCCTCCATGTAAAGAAATGGTGGACTTAAGGTTAATTTGCCGGAACAACATCACATTAATTCTTAGGGAAGTCATAATGAGTTATCTTAGTCGCCATTGGAAAGTATCCCTAGTGAACCTCCTTGGTAAGGTGAATGTGACTGAGTTATGAACTAGATAAGGAACCCTCTTCATGTGATCCTTTAATGTCAATTACTCTATGAGAACCAAGGCTAGCACCGAGTGATTACGTAATAGGAAGTAGCTTTACTTCAGAATGAGACTAGAGTAAAATTTACCTCTACTTAAGAATGAGATAGAGTACATAAAAGCCCTTCATACTCCTTAACCATGTTCCTACCATGAGATGTGTCCTAGTTCTACCCTTGGAAAGTAGAACATCCTCATCAGAGTAGGTTAGAACTCCGGATTCCATGTCTAACTATCATGGTCTATGTCGGTTATTTCGTATTATCATGATGTGGGATACTTACTAGTACTACAGAAGTTCTATGAAGTTTAGATGGTAGTATGGGACGCTATCTAGACATTGCACAGTAGGCTTTCAAGGTGTTAGTTAGAGTCGCTAGGTCTTTTCCAAGACCATTACTTGAATGTCCTTTATGTGATGTATGAGCCTTATGATCTAATGAACTAATGACTTATGTTATGGATTATGTAAAAGGAATAAGTACCTATCTAGAGTAGTTAAGGGTTGTCTAGTTAAGGCGTGAAGGGGGCATTAGAATGGTCACTTCGTATCTTACCTAGATGAATCTTAAGAATGAATTTAATTAGGGAAGATGTTGATTATGTGGACATGATCCAATCTTAGGAAGTCTTAAGGATTATTTAGGTAGTCCTGAAGAGGTCAATCATGGACGTTATCTTCTTGATATACTTAAGTAAGTCTTCTAATAGCCTTTGATGAGGAAATGTCATAGTGTCTATATGTTGCTATCTTTGATGTCTTGAAGTGTGTATGTGACTCATTATAAGTAATCTTAAGAGTAATTTAGGCACAACTAGAGAGGGTGTATGGGAGATCTCTCTTTGTGTGACTTAGGTGAATCTTAGTATAGCTTTAAGGAAGAAGTTACATTATTAAGGGTGTCTAAAATGAAGTATAAGCATCTTCTGTGTATAGTGAAATAATTAACTGTAACAGTGAATGCGTTCACTGTAAGGTTATCTCTAAAATATGATTTTTGGTTTAAATGTTATCTTATGTGTTTCCAAGTTGTTAAATGTTGTTTCATTATAATATGATTTTCAAATGAAAAGATGCATATTTCCAATAAAAGTCCATTTTTATGAGTTTTATGCATAATGTCATACTTAGTACATGTGGTTGTACTAATCCATTCTTTTATATACCTATATAGTTCTTTCAAGGTGAAGAGCTTTAAGAAGTAAACACTTGGACTTAGAAGATCGTTCAAACGAAGTTGAAGTATGTCCTCACTTGACTCGAGGCCATATATGTCTTTTATGTTTTCATTCAAAATATTGGAATAGACTAAGTATTTCTATATTCGTATTTTAAAGTATGGGTTGTGTCCCAAGTATTCTTGTGTCTTAAGATGATGAGATGGAGACTTAACATATCCTATTACTTTTATATCAAAGAGATTTTGAATACTATATTATGTTTTGTGAAAAGTTTTAATTCTGCAATACATTTCACTATGTTTATGCGATGAATGATATGAAAGGGCTTGTATTAGACCTCTGAGAGGTCGAGTACGCTAGTTACAATCCGAGATTGTACCTTAACTTCTAGGGTGTGGTCTTGGGATGTGACAATCTTGGTAGTAGAGAATAAGTTTGTGAAAGTAGTAATAGGAATTGAAAAGTCTCCCAAGTCACGTCTAGTAGAGTCTTGACCATCGGCGTGAGTTGCGACATGGGCAAGAGACTATTAGATGATAGAGTTTCCCTTATTTTCTACTCCTATGTCGTGCGGTAGAGTTAATGTTATGTGTATCCTTCTTAATGTGTTCCCTCGTGTTTCTATGAGATGATACTAGAAGGATGGCCGCTAGAAGGTTGGAAGAGGAGGGGATGAATGAGGAGGTTCCTCCTCAAGTTGAGCAAGTTCCTCAAGATAGGCAAGGTGTCTAAGACTCCCCAAGGTGATCCTATTCCTAATGTAGAAGGAGGTATTGAGGTTCCAGAGATGTATATTAGGGAGATTACAGAGGCTTTGGTTGCTATAGCCCGAGCCGTGACTATGGAAGCTAATTTGAGTATGATGCCTACGATTGTGGAGAGCACTATGACATGAGGATGAATCCTCCTATATTTCCATGGCTCTAAGGTAGGAGAGGATCCACAAGAGCTGATAGATGAGGTGTAAAAAATAGTGCATGCTATGGTAGTAACATATAGGGAGAAAGCGGAGTTGTCTTCACATAAATTGAAAGATGTGGCTCAAGTGTGGTACACACAATGGAAAGGCAATAGGCTGGAGGAGTCAGGTCATATTGAGTGGGAAGAATTTAAGGATGTTTTTCTTGGTAATTACTTTCCCCATGAAATGAGGGATGTTAAGGTGGAGGAGTTTATCAATCTCAAGCAAGGTAATATGAGTGTTGAGGAATACTATTTGAAGTTTTCTAAGTTGTCCAAATATGCTCCATCTCTTTTGGCAAGTCCAAGGGATGAAATGAGTCATTTTGTGATGGGTGTAGCTAACTTAGTAAGGGAAGAATGCCACACGACAATGTTATATGAAGATACGACCGTAGCTAGACTCATGGTGTATGCAAGAGCAATTAAAGAGTTTTATCTTAGGAGGATGTTTAGAAACTTAAAAAGGGGTGGTTCTAGTAATCATGAACAAACTAGGATTAAGAAGAGGCCTCAAACTCAAGAAGAGCCTAGGAGTGCTAAGGTGAAATTTGATAATGAAGTTGGTTGTCAAAATGAAAAGACTACATGTGTCACTTGTGGGACGAGACACTATGGGAAGTGTCTAACCGGTATTAGTGGTTTATATGGTTTTGGTAAGGATGATCATAAGGTGAGAGATTGTCCTACCACTGCGGCGAGAGGAAGGGAGAGTAAGCAAGTTTCTCCTAGTGCCCCAAAGGAAGATGCTTCAATAAATAGGTGTTTCTATGCACTCCAGGCAGGAGGATCAAAACCGGATGAGAATGAGAATTATGATGATGTTGGTAAGTTCTCTTTTCTTCTTTGTTGTAATATGGCTTCCTTTTTTAAGTGGGGAGTATGGTAAATGAGATAAAATGGTGTAGAAGCATGTTGCATGTGCATGATGTTTAGGAATTTTGTTAAAATTTAATTTCATTAACTTCTTGCATTGTGTATTCTATGAAGTTATGATTATGTTTTAAGATGTGTTCGTATGATGTTACTTTGCATATTAGCATGTTTATATCATAAATTGCCTAAAATTTTGGTTTTTGATTTTTTTTGGTAAAATCACTGTATGCTTGAACAATCCACTATAAAGTTTTGTGAAAAATAACTATTTAATTCTTTGGTCTAAAATTGTTTTAATATTTTTAGAACTGATGCACATAGGTATGATATTGATCAGAAAATGAGTTTTTACTATTTGGAATGAAGCATGTGAGTTTTGTAGCATAATAAGTTATCAAATTGTTTTCTAGTTTTTTGTTGTGTTGTGATTCTTTTGACTATGTAAACTTGATGTTTTCTTATTGATTATGTGTTTTATGGTTCGGTTATTAGCTGCTATTTGAATTCCTATTCTTGGAAGTGTTAGGAGAGTGGCAAGTGTCATTCGAGGACGAATATTGTCCAAGTGGGGGAGATTGTAAGACCTCAAAAATGACTTAGCTGAACGAGAGCCTAACATGTTGGTCTTGATTGTCTAAGGTCCTCAATAGGTCTAATATATGGTTTAGAAAAGTATCTAAAGTATTAGGCGCATTGGAAGTCAAACGTCAAGGGACGACTAAGACGTTCGACGACTAAGTAACCTATTTTCCTCATATGTGGATTTATGTGCTACTGTTGGAGTGATGAGGTTTTAAGGTCTATAAATGAGTTATTATAGCATGTATAGGAAGTGTGTCAAGTTTCGTGTAGTTTGGAGGTCAAACTTTCAAGAAATTTTTTGATGTTCGAAAGCTGTGCCTTGAAATGAACTTGTATCTCTAGGCGTGTTTCATCGAGTTTTAGATGTTCGTTTTGGATGAAATGTATGTGAGAGGTGTTAAACTCATATACAATCGTTTTTGGGTTGGAAATGTCCAGAAAATTATCCCCAAGGACCATCCAAGGGTCCTTGAGGAAGGACCCAAACCCAATATAAACATTGTCCCAGGCAGCCCCAAATGACAGAGGCATCGACGACTCGTAGGCCAATGGACGCCCCATCAATGGGTGGCATTGGTGGAGACTTAGTCTTGGGAGGAAGGAGGACCTTGACAAGTTCTGAAAAACCAACGGATGAACAAGACGGTCTGTTTGTGGACAAACGGTCCGTCGACTATCCAATGTCGATGGCCATGTCCCTGCGTGCAGTTTCACTGCCAAGATAAGGGCTAATTTACAGCGGTTCGAATGTCCACCGTCGATGCTCCTGTCTCTGCGTGCAGTTTCACTTCCAAGCTAGGGGTGAATTTGTATTCTTGTGTCTTAAAATGCTGCGATTGACACATAGTATTTACTATTAATTTTATATGAAAGAGATTTTGAAGACTATATTATGTTTTATGAAACTTTTAATTTCGCACTACTTTTCACTATGTTTATGCGATGAATGATTTTAAAAGGCTTGTATAAGACCTCCGAGAGGTCGAGTATGCTCATTACAATCCGATATTGTACGCTAACTTCTAGGGTTTGGTCTTGGGATGTGACACCATGGCAGCCTTTTCATATCTTACATGCCTTTTCATATCTTACATAGGTAGGTCTTAGGATAATCTTTGGTAGGAGGTTTAAATGTTTATATGGCTCTTATACATATTATATGAGGTTTCTATCAAAATAGAAAGAAAGTATGTTTTAAAGTAAATGTAACACTCCCAAAGTCTATGACCTAATGTAAAGCCTCACATGATTTAAAAAAACCTTGAAACACTGTTTATAAGCCTAAATTACTGTTTATAAACTATTTAGGAAGATTTAGAGTCAAGGCATCAACAAATGTCCACGACATCCCGAAGCTAGTGTAATTTAACTACTAACCTGAAGGTTTGGAGGTGTCATTTGAAGTCTAATACTTGTATAAATACTTTAAATAGGTAAGATACTGTATATAGTGTTAAAATGTCTAGGTCCAACCCCCCAAGAATCGCCTTAGGGGCCCACGTAAGGACCCCTAACTTAACCAAGCAAGGTGCCAAAGCAGCAGCCAAATAGCACCAGGTTGAAATTTGTCCATGTCACGGACTTGGTGTGACTTTGGTAAAAAATCATGTCTATGTCGTGGGCCATGTCAAAGATTGTTTTTTCTGTAAAATTAATGTAGAATGTCACGACCGGAGTCTAGACCGTAGCCGAAACCAACGTAGTTGACCTATCAGAGGTCCCATAAAAGCCTACATACATCATCGTTACATCATCTAGGTTAATTTTAGCGGAAAATTTTGAACTCTATGTTTACTTAGACTTCCTAGTGAGAAACAATGAAATTGTATAAGACTATCTACATAAACTAATAAGGGTTTCACAACAACCATCTACTATCAATATAATCAAATGAAAGACATAGTCATATGTGTATAAAAATATAAAGTTTCCTAAATTACATCAATACAATATCTAAAAGTTACTGGGAAAGAAACACTTGTGGAACATACTCCACTAGCTCATGCCTACATCTAAGATAGAATATAAAAGATCGGCATCCTCAAAATGAAGAGTAACTACCAAGTCCGGATGAATTCTCCAGGTTCGGATAACTTCAACGTAGTATCGTAATCTCTAGCGTTCACCTGCACCTGCACCTAAAAATAGAGAGTTGTATGGGATTAGTACACACTTGTACTAAGTATGGGTATATGCAAGCACAGACAAAGGACATGCATGATTAAGAAGATCTCTCTCCTAACGATATGAGTTATGAATAGTCAAGTCAGTGGACTTGCCAAATCATTAGGAAAGTCATGCTATGAGAGTAACATGCATCATCATACATATCATTTCGCAAACAACACATAACATATTGCACATATCATATCACATAGCTCATATTATTCCTTCATATGCCATGAGACCTTGGAATCATGGACTTGTCATTAAGACTTCCCAAAGTGAGGGTTCAACATATGGGTACTCAACTAGGGAGATTCCTTTAGAAAACTCAGAGTATGCTTCATTCATTCATACGTACTTTATTTTCATTCATTAATATACTAGTGTAAACACCAGCTATACCTAGGATATAGTTTAATACTTTCATAGGGTTCGCTGTGCAATGACAATGAATAACCTAGTGTCATTACTTAAGTCTAGCTCACCTCTTGATTATCCTATCCCAACACCTTTGGTATCGTTCATTTCATTATGTGCATTATTTGAGGCCGACATCATTCTTTCTTTGAGAACTTTAACCTTAACCGACATAGATCATGTGAGCATCATGAAATCCAGCGTTTAACCACACACCGAAAAGAGGTAAAATCACCGGCCTAAGTAAACCAAACATGCTCGCGTATATAAGGACTCAAACCCTACTAGACCCCTATATTGGCAGATAGGTTCAAAGACTAGGAGATATAAGGAGATCCAAACCCGTCTAGACGAACAGTCTCATCTCATTAGAATTACATGAACCTCTACCTTCTCGAAAGAAGGAATCGCGGCTCATAGCTAGCCTCGGTCTTAGTATAAATTTCCATTACATTCATCTCATACATCATAAAAGTTGTCTTCTAGCACGCGGCATCATATCTTATTCGATGATTTCTCATCTCATCATTATGTATTAGGTGTGAATTTTTCCTTACACATACATATAGAGTATGATTCAGACTTGTCTCTTAATATTTAACACTCTCTAAGGTGAGTACTTTTGGTGACCTTATATAGGCGTAGGTACAACTTGTCTCACTTGCCCTAGCCTCATATTATGGTGCCACCCTATTATCTCTTAACATCTTTTCATTTCATCTTTACTCACCATTCATTATTTGTTCATCGTATAACATACATAGGCTCTCTTGGAGTTTACATTGAGGGACATTGATTCTAGGCGTAAATACAACCTGTATCACTTGTACTAGCCTATCCTCATGTAGCCACTCTTTTGTTGCTTATTCATCGTTTAGTATATATATACTCTCTTAGAAATTTCATTTAGTGACACTGATTTTTAGGCGTAGTTGCAGCTTATCTCACTTGCCCTAGCCTATAGTCATGTAGTCACTCTTTTATTTACATATTAACTATGAATTCATTCTTAAAACTTTCTTTTGGTGTATGCTTGAGATTTGACTTTATATAATTCTACACTAACCTTACATGAATGTTCTTTTCGTCATATGCCAATGCACTTGTCCTTTTAGTATATTTCACACTCTTACATAAACCTCCTAGGTTCACATCAATTCATTACAGCGATCTTAGTTTCTCTTACTTTTAAACATACGCTGGACTTATGGATCCATGCGTACAATCCATGAGGCTTTATTCATAATTCGTCTAAGTGACTCATACTTACCCAAGATTATGTCGTACAAGACTTATGCATCTTGTTGGTATGCCAAGATCTTGATTTTGACTCTTAGAGGCAACATCCATTAAATATTTGTGCACATACGACTTACGTGTCATTATGGAATTGGGCAAGGAAACCCGATTTCGAATCCCTTGAGCAACACTTATTAATATATTAAATTTGGTACTTGAATTTTTCAGATTTGGGAGACCCTAGGTCGATCCCCATTACCCCCATAATATATTCTTCCTTTTCCCTCCTCTCTTTCTCGTTAAGTCAAAGAGATTGTGGGATTAATCCCCCACAAACTCATTCCTTTTCTCTTAATTTTCTCTTAACTTTATCCAAGAGGTTGTGGGTTCAATCCCCACTCACCTTATTTTATTTTTCTCTTTTATATTTCTCCTAACTCTCTCATCTATTAAAGAGGTTATGGGTTAAATCCACACTCACCTCATTTACTTTCTTCCATTTTTTCTCCTAATTCTCTAATCCATTCAAGAGGTTGTGGGTTCAATCTCCACTCACCACATTTTATTTTTTCCTTTATTTTTCTCCTAACTCTCTGATCTATTTAAAAGGTTGTGGGTTCAACCCCACTCACCACATTTAATTTTCATTTCGTTTTTCTCATGAAATTTTTATATAATTTGCATTTGGTGAGGTCTTGGGTTCAATTCCCAATGAACTCACAATTTTTTAAAATAATTAAAATATAGCTCATACTTTTCAAATTTTTGGCCGAGACCAACATTTCTAGCTAGCTGGAAATTTGATCTCTTTCAAACCATCTTTATCCAAGTTTTAATGTGGATTCTTGGAGTAATTCGGGTGACATTTGTCCAGAAACATTACACTTGTATGAACATCACACTTTTAACATTTACATATACGAAAACACAACATTTATAACACACAAATTTCAGGCAGTAACATAGTTAATTTACAACACAACCATGCTCATATAATTAAGGTAAAACACATTTCCGGAATACATCTTTCATTCCTTAAATAATTTCCAAATACACATTCAATACATAAATCAAAACTAGACATAAAATTATCTACCAGAAGACAGACAACGCATGCTTTGAATCTCACAAAGGATCTAATGACAAGGGCATGTAACGGGGACAACCTTAGTTTTTCAGTTGCGATTAAACTGAAACTTAAGGGTCTCTTGGGAAAGGGGCAAAGAGAGAAGCAAACCCATACCTTAATGTCGTTCAACACTTGTTTCAATGCTGCCTCACCACCAAAATCCAAAACCCAATCCGCCGGGAAGAATGTTGTTGATTTTCATTTTTAGCTTAGCTTTTTGTTTGAGTTTTTGTGTGTATGTTCTTCATGAATGAAGAACTTTTATTTTTAGATCTTTTGCTGATGAAAAACGTGAGAATGAGAGTGAGAGTCGTGAGAATGAGAGGATTAGGATTAGGAGAGTTAGGTGGAGACTTAGTCAAACTAGGACTCCCTATTATTTATTAATATTATTATTATTATTATTATTATTATTATTATTATTATTATTATTATTTTATTAAAAACTGATTTTCCTTTAATTTAATCATCAAATTAAATATTAATTAATTTAACTAATTCACTAAATAGAACAAATCAATTAAATCATTGCTTCCACCAAGGCTCGAACCGGGGTGGAGCAAGATTTTGTTTAAAGGGTCAATTTCGGCCACCTCTACCCAAATTTCCCCTTAACTATATTAATTAATTTATAAATAAATTAATTAGGGTAATTACAATACTAACCTTATCATGGAATAGACCATTTTACCCCTAGACATTCAAAACATAAGATTATCCCTTTTTAAGTCCGGTTAAGACTCATCCGGGTAAATCTTCATATTCGGGTCCCCCACATGACTGGACCCAAACTTTCCTAGCTCAACTAACTCACAAAGTTAGTTAGACTAGCTGTTGCAGAGGTTCACAAGTCTGGTTCTACGCGCCTCAATCCGTGTGAACACGGTCTAATCTAGGTATTCTAGATACTTTAGACATTACTTAGCATAGTCATTTTTAGGGTTGTTGTATATAAAAACTTGCGGGAGTATCTCTTATATGCACACTTGTTCCCCAACGAAAATCTGAAATTTGGAGGTCAAGTTTCACGTCAACTTATGTGAGGGGTCTTTTGGGTATTTCATGGGATTTCTATATATTGATTTCCAATAAGTTTTCACTCACATTCACTCACTCAAAAAAAAATTCAAATCAAAACCCAAAATCTCTCACCTCTTTCTGCTTTCTCTCTCTATTCAACCTCCATTGAAGGAAGAAGAAAGCTTGAAGAACAAGATAAATTTCTCTAGGACTTCATTCGAATTTCGTTGATTACAATATGTAGAAGTAAACCCTAAGACTTGGGTGATTTAGAAATCAACTTTGAAATGAACTCTTGGGGAAAGGTCTCAAAAAAACATATGTGAATTAAGCACCTTTATCCGATATGATAGAAAAAGAAATCCCATGATGTCTCACAATCTCATCAATGTAATTCCTTGCTTAATCTTTGGGTGTATAAGTAGACTTAACAGGAATAAAATGAGCGGGTTTTGTCAATCTATCCACTATCACCCAAATTGAATCATTTTACCTCCTAGTCCGAGGCAACCCAACTACAAACTCCATGTTAATTTCTCCCCACTTCAAAGCAGGAACACCCATTTCTTTGATGACACCTCTAGGCTTTAGACGTTCGACATTCACTTACTAGAAATTTAGACACTTCGATACGAATTCTCTTATTTCTCTTTTTGATCCATCTGACCAATATACCTCTCTAAGGTCACGATAAATTTTTGTGGAACCCGGATGAATAGGATATCGAGAACCATGATCTTGTTCCAAAACCCTTCTCCTCAAATGATAAACATCCGGTACACACAAATTATATTAATAACTTAGCACACCATCCACCCAATTGGAGAATGACTCATTCAACTTAATACATACTGATTTCTTCAACTCCATCATTAGTGGATCCAGGTGTTGCTTACACTTCACCTCAACCACTAACGATGACTTAGAGATATTTTCCACTACAAAACAACCATTTGGGGAATCTTACAACCGTACACCCAATCTAGCCAACCTATGAACATCTTTCACAAGTCTGGTTCTACGCGCCTCAATCCGTGTGAACACGGTCTAATCTAGGTATTCTAGATACTTTAGACATTACTTAGTATAGTCATTTTTAGGGTTGTTGTATATAAAAACTTGCGGGAGTATCTCTTATATGCACACTTGTTCCCCGACAAAAATCTGAAATTCGGAGGTCAAGTTTCACGTCAACTTATGTGAGGGGTCTTTTGAGTATTTCATGGGAGTTCTATATATTGATTTCCAATAAGTTTTCACTCACATTCACTCACTCAAAAAAAAATTCAAATCAAAACCCAAAATCTCTCACCTCTTTCTGCTTTCTCTCTCTATTCAACCTCCATTGAAGGAAGAAGAAAGCTTGAAGAACAAGACAAATTTCTCTAGGACTTCATTCAAATTTCGTTGATTACAAAATGGTATAAATTTTTCATTCATGAGATTCCTTTCCCCAAGAGTTCATTTCAAAGTTGATTTCTAAATCACCCAAGTCTTAGGGTTTACTTCTACATATGGGTTTTATTCTAAACATGAAATTGATGGTTGATTATGTGTAATTGTGTTAACCATGGCTAATTAAGTTTAGATTGTTGAGTAGTTGATGCTGATTAAGGGAATTTTGTGTAGATCATGTCTTTTCCCTAAATTTCCCCAAATCATTGATCTTGCTTATAAATTGACGGGAATTGATGAATGTATTAATTGTTAAAATTGTTTTATCTATTCTAATTTATTGATGGACAGCCTAGGGTATTTTATTGTTTGGATTGAATCTATTTCTTGAAGAATTCCTGATTAACCCTCTTCCTCTAACCCTACGTTATGAATTGAAGTTAATTGGGATAGTGATGATACAATTGACCTAGTTATTTATGGATTAGACTCCTACAAAAGTTTCCTTAAGAGGCAATTAAATATGGATTTAGCGGCAATAACATTTTTCGTGATATTCAATACCATCCAAGAACTTTAGTTGGCAATTTTGGGGTCGGTAACGTCTTTTGCGGCAATGGTGAGAAATGCTAGTAAAGGGTAGCATGAATTGCCGTTGCATACCATTAGCTTTTACGGCAATTGATTGTGGCAATTATGTTGGAGGATAAAGATAATGTATATTTCCTAAATATTTCCTTTTAGTGTTCATTAAATTAGTCAATTAATCGCCTCTATAAGTTACTATATCTAATGTCAATTGTTTGTTACAATTGTCTTGGCTACTATATGTAATTCATATGTCTGACTATGGTAAATTAGTGTCCATTCCTTTAGTCGATAAATATAAATAAATAGCCGCTACAAAGTAGTATTATGAATGACAAATTTGTGCGTCGATTATGTTGGATATTAAAGGTAATTGATATCGGCTATTCGTGATCCTTTAGTATCCATTGTTTTAGTCGATAAATCGAAATAAATAGTTGTTGAAATGCAGTAATGGATACAATATGCCTTTGAAAAATTTCATAATTTGCCCCTTTATTGGCTAATAACTTCCATTGAATTGCCGCTAAATATGATAATTTATAAAGATAATTGTTTGCAACCATTAACAGTATCTACTACACTATCGTTAATATATATATATATATATGTATATATATATAAAATAATCCAAAAAGCATGTTCGCAAAAGAGATCCACATACTAACAACAATATATACTAATGGTGAAAACATATATATTTCTATTAATCCTAGACGTCGTATCATCTCTTGTTTGAATGCTTGTAATATGAACTCAAAAGAATGTGTTTATCATATCGTAAGAAAAAAAGATCATGAAATAAACATTCTTCCTATTGAGTCGGTCCCCGCTAGTGATGGAATTTCCGAAAGTTTTCCAGGATGACTTGCTCTGAATTTTTCATTAACGGGAAATTGACTTCGGTATTGAATTATTAGTGGATACAAATCTTATTTCATTCCGCCTTATCAGATGGATCCGGTCGAATTTAAAGAGTTGATGGCAACTCAAAGATTTACTAGATAAAGGTTTCATTCAACCTAGTATTTCTCCATGGGGTGTTTCGATATTGTTTTTAGTACGAAGGAATGGTCCCTTAGGATGTGCATTGACTATCATCAACTCAAAAAAGTTACTAATAACAACAAGTATCCTCTCCCTCAAATCGATGACTTGTTTGATCAACTCCAAGGGGAAGCTACTTTTCTAAGATTGTATAGAGATCGGGGTATCATAAAATTAGAGTGAGAGGTGACGATGTACCTAAAAGGTCATTTTGAACTAGGTATGGTCACTATGAGTTCCTAGTGATGTCCTTTGGTCTAACTAATGCCACAATGACTTTTAAAACCTAATTAATAGGGTTTTTCAAAATTACATAGATTCATTTGTCATTATCTTCATTGATGATATATTTGTATATTCGAAGCATGAGATTGATCATATGGGTCATTTGAGAGTGGTTTTATAAATCCTCAAAGAACACCAACTATTTGCCAAGTTTGGAAAGTGTGAGTTTTTGTTGAGATCGGTGGCGTTGTTTGGTTATATCATCTCAAGTGAGGGTATAGAGGTCAATACAAATATAACAGAGGCAATTAAGAATTGGCCTAGACCATTGATCCAACAGAATATTAGAAGTGTCTTGGGTTTAGCCGGGTACTATAGAATGTCTGTGGATGGTTTTGTATCCATTACTTCTCATTTGAATACCTTGACTCAAAAGAGTGTGAAATTTTAGTGGTCGGAAGTGGGGTGAAAGAAACTTCCAAATTTTTAAAGATAGGCTTACCCCCTCTCCGGTGTTGACTTTAGTGGAGGGAACCAAGGGCTTTGTGCTATAATATGATGTATCACGAGTGGGTTTGGGGTGTGTTCTTATGCAACATGGGAATTTAGTAGCCTACGCCGCTAGACAACTCAAGGTGCATGAGATGAATTATCCAATTCATGATCTTGAATTAGCGGTCGTAGTGTTTGCTTTGAAAATATGGGGCATTACTTGTATGGTGTTCATGTCAATGTGTATACCGACCATAAAAGTCTTCAATATGTGTTTACTCAAAAGGAATTGAATCTCTGACAAAGAAGAAGGTTGGAATTGTTGAAAGATTACACGATGAGTATTCTTTATTACCCCGACAAGGCCAATGGGTTGCGGATTCTTTGAGTTGTATGGCCATGGGTAGTGTGTCTCATATAGAATAATAGAAGAAAGACCTAGTGAAATATGTTCATAGGTTGTCTAGATTGGTTGTACGGTTGTAAGATTCCCCAAATGGTTGTTTTGTAGTGGAAAATATCTCTAAGTCATCGTTAGTGGTTGAGGTGAAGTGTAAGAAACACCTGGATCCACTAATGATGGAGTTGAAGATATCAGTATGTATTAAGTTGAATGAGTCATTCTCCAATTGGGTGGATGGTGTGCTAAGTTATTAATATAACTTGTGTGTACCGGATGTTGATGATTTGAGGAGAAGGGTTTTGGAACAAGATCATGGTTCTCGATATCCTATTCATCTGGGTTCCACAAAAATTTATCGTGACCTTAGAGAGGTATATTGGTCAGATGGATCAAAAAGAGAAATAAGAGAATTCGTATCGAAGTGTCTAAATTTCTAGTAAGTGAATGTCGAACGTCTAAAGCCTAGAGGTGTCATCAAAGAAATGGGTGTTCCTGCTTTGAAGTGGGGAGAAATTAACATGGAGTTTGTAGTTGGGTTGCCTCGGACCAGGAGGTAAAATGATTCAATTTGGGTGATAGTGGATAGATTGACAAAACCCGCTCATTTTATTCCTGTTAAGTCTACTTATACACCCGAAGATTAAGCAAGGAATTACATTGATGAGATTGTCAGACATCATGGGATTTCTTTGTCTATCATATCGGATAAAGGTGCTTAATTCACATATGTTTTTTTGAGATATTTCCAAAAAGGGTTGGGTACACAAGTGAAGCTTAGAATTGTTTTCATCCGCAAACGGATGGTCAAGCAGAGCGTACTATCAAAACTCTTAAAGATATGGTATGGGTTTGTGTAATAGATTTCAAAGAAAGTTGAGATGAAACACATGCCTTTGATTGACTTCTCTAGTAATACTAGCTACCATTATAGTATTTCAATGGATCCATTTGAAGAAATACATGGTAGAAGATGTAGGTCTCCAATTGGATTGTTTGAGGTTGTAGAGTCTTCATTCCTTGGTCTCGAAATAATCTATGAAACTTTGGAGAATGTTAGGGTGATAAGGGATTGGTTAAAAAAAGCATATAGTAGGCAAAAGTCCTATGCTGACAATAGAAGAAGAGAAGTTGAATTCCATGTAGGTGATATTGTGTATTTGAAGATTTCACCTATGAAAGGGGCGATGTGATTTTGCAATAGGGGGAAGCTAAGTCCCTGGTTTGTGGGTCCTTATGAGGTTTTGCGACGGGTTGGAAAGGTTGGATATGCGTTGAGACAACCTACTGAACTAGCTTCAGTTCATCCGGTATTCCATGTCTCCATGCTTAAGAAGTGTATGAACGATCACATGTCAATACTTCCTATTGAAGGGTTAGGTGTGGATTAGATCCTTTTCTACAAAGAGATGCCTGCGCAAATTCTAGATCGCCAGGTTAGGGAGTTGAGGAACAAAGAGGTGGCCTATGTAAAAGTCCTATGAACAAACCACCTAGTTGAGGGAGCAAGATGGGAGGCCGAGGCCACATGAAATCCTTATTCCTAATTGAAAGTTCAACTTAAAATAAAATAATAAATAGTATGAATTTGGATTGTTTTTCAAGTATTTGCATATTTTGGTAAAATTTTATGTCAAAATGAGTTTTGATGAAGGAGGATTTTTTTGTTAACTTGCACTTATGAGGAATATATGTTTTTCCTTCTTGAGATTCTTGGTCTTTTGATGTTAACTTGAGAATAATAGCATGGTAACTCTTTAATGTCGTTTTGGAGATCATGTTAATGTTGAAAACCCTGTTCCTTGTAGTGTGTTTGGAAATGTACGCTCTTATGTGTTATGACTTGAGTTGCTATGTGTAATGTTGTTGATATATGTTGGATAGAGTTTTGAAGTAAACCTATGTGTTGTGACTCATTATATACATGTTGTTGGTTGTGCTGCTAGTATTGAGTCTATCCTTTCGCTACAAAAGATTCTAATGTCATTTGGGGACGTATGTTCCTAAGGGGGGGGGGGGGGATAATGTAACACTTTGAAAGTCCATGACCTAATCTAGAGACTTACATGATGATCCAAACTTGAATTTTTTTTATAATCCAAAATTAATGTTTATAAATCATTTAGGAACTTAAAGAGTCTAGGTGTCAAGAAACGTCCATGATGTCCGGAAGCTAGTATAAATTGAACTAGTAAAACATCCTTAGTTTCGTGAAGGTTTGGAGGTGTCAAATGAAGTCTAAAACTTTTATAAAGACTTTAAATAGGTAAAATAATGTATATAGGGTGAAAATGTCCAGGTCCGACCCCCAAGGATTGACTTAGGGGCCCACGAAGAAACCATAAACTTAGCCAAGCAAGTTGTCAAAGCAGCAGCAAAATTGCACTGGGCTGAAATAGGCCGTGTCACGGACTTGGTGTTCTTTAGAAAAAAATCAATTTTGTGTTGCGGGAACTTAACAGACTCTTTTTTATCAAAAATTAATGTAGAAAATATTACGGGAGCAACTCCACATCGCGGACTTGTTCCCTGACGAATATTTGAAATTTGGAATTCAAGTTTGACGTCAAATTAAGTGAGGGGTCTTTTGGGTATTTCAGGGGAGGTCTATAAATTGATTTCCAATCAGTTTTCACTCACATTCACTCACTCAAATCAAATCCCAAATTAAAACCCAAAACCTCTCACCTCTCTCTACTTTCTGTCCTTATTCAACCTCCATTAAAGTAAGAAGAAAGCTTGAAGAAGAAGACCAATTTCTGTAGAATTCCACTCGAATTTTATGGATTAATTCTCAATAAGGTATGAGTTCAACACACTTGAGATTCCTTTCTCCAAGAGGTCCTTTCAAAGGTTATTTCTAAATCACAAATGTCTTAGGGTTTTTTTCTACAAATGGGTTTTCTTCTAAACTTCAAATTGATGGTTGATTATATCTAATTATTTTTACCCGTGTCTAATTATGTGTATATTGTTGAGTAGTTGATTATAATTAAGGGAATTTAGTGTATATTATGTCCCTTCCCAAAATTTCCCCAAATCTTCGAGCTTGCTTATAAATTAATGGTAATTGATGAATGTATTGATTGTTAGACTTGTGTTATCTATTCTAATTCATTCATGGACTGCCTAGGGTAGTGTATTGTTAGGATTGAATTTATTTCTTGAATAATTCATGATTAACCCTATTCCCCTAACCCTAGGTTTTGAATTCAAGTTAATTGGGATAGTTATGACACAATTGACCTAGTTCTTGTATAGATTAGACTACTATAAAAGTTCCCTTTAGCGGAAATAATATTTTTCCCGATATTCTATACCATTAAATGAACTTTTACTAGCAATGTTGGGGTTGGTAAGGACTTTTGCAGCCATTGTTGGAAATGCTGGTAAAGGGTAGCATGAATTGCCGTTAGTTACCATTAACTTTTACGGCAATTGATTGTTGCAATTATGTTGATGCCTAAACATAATTCATATTGCATGACTATTGTCTTTTAGTATTCATTGATTAAGTCGATAAATATAAACAAATAGCCGCTATAAGGTAGTACTTTTGATGTCAACTGTTTATGGCAATTGTCTTGGCTACTATACGTAATTCGTTCGGCTAATCATGGTTAATTAGTGTCCAATCATTTATTCTATAAATCTAACGGTAAAAGGTAGTAGTTTTAAGGGAAATTTTTTTGCGGCAATTATGTTGGCTATTAAAGGTAATTGATATCGGCTATTCTTGGTCCTTTAGTGTCCATTCTTTTAGTTGATAAATCAAAATAAAATAGTTGCTAAAAGGTAGTAGTTTTAACGATAATTTTACTATGGTGAGTAGTAGATATAATATAACTATAAAACTACAATTTTACTATGGTGAGTAATGCATATAAAATAACTATAAATCTACAATTTTACTATGGTGAGTAATGCATATAATATTATATTGAAAAATTTCTTAGTTTGCCCCTTTAACGACTACTAACTTCCATTGAATTGCCGCTAAATATGATAATTTTTAAGGACAATGGCTTAGCAACCATAAATAGTATTACTATATATATATATATATATATATATATATATATATATATATATATATATATATATATATATATATAAAATCCAACAAGCATGGTTGCAAAAGAGAGCCTCATAGTTTCAACAATAATTGCTAATGGTGAAAAAATTATATTACTATTAATCTATAAAATAGAATATATCTCTTCAAATCTAAACAAACAAAAAGAAAAACTAATCAAAAATACGACAATCACAACTTTTGAAAATAAACTTATATTGTTCAAACTATTGAATAATGTTTTCAAATAAGTTTTGTTACTCTTCATCAAATAATGTCTTTGGATTCACCCACATGTGAAATTTGTGTACTTCAGATTGTATAACCTGAAATAAAAGGAAATGTGTCACTGCATTTTTATCGGATATACAAACACTCGCGATACATTTTTCTCCAATAAATAACGAGGTATGATATATGAATGCTCGTCAGTCGTTTAACATAAAAAATATAGTGCTACCCATAGCCAAATGCCCTCCACAAGAATACATTTGCCTGTTTTAAGGGAATGTAAGAAATAAAACTAAATATAACTATGCTATCTAATCATGTAAATGGTCATAAGAGAGATTTCCGCGTAACTCTAATTTAGTTCAATAAATCCTGCGAATATGTGTGAATATGTTCCAGGCAATAGAAAACTTAATTCCCATATTCTGATTCAACATAAACAAATGTGAGAAGCTACTTATTACCAAGTCGGCCAGCTCACCGGGTTAGAAGTCGCTTATATGAATTTTGTTGTCCAACTAATTTTCCAGCTCCAGAATTCATTGTTGGATCATTCCAGCTCACAATTTTAACGGGTGAGCCTCTGTGTTAAAGACCCACACATCTAGTGGAATAACTGAAGGGGCAGACTAAAGAAGATAGTAATATTTAGGAGTCTTCGTGAGAAAAATGCTCTGCTACATGTATTCTTGTACACCAGTGTTAATATCATTAAGTCCAACATAGTCCAACATATCAAGATTCTATTCTTAAGTTCTTTTCAAATGCCTTAAATATGTTCAAATCCCAATCTTGGTATGTCTTATTTCCAGCAAAACACCAAAGGTAAAACATAAGTTCGACTATTTCTGGACTTTTGTTGATACTTCAGCTCTCCTGTTCATAGTAACATGGCAACAACATTTTATGTAATTGAGCAGCCCAGAAAATTAAGGATAAGACGAACGGAGAAGCTCATGACTTTAAAGGATAAGGCCTCTTGAGTGGCTTAGGCAACTGGTGATAAGACAATTGTAGCAACTCGGGCTATTAAGGAGTTTTGCGATGAAGCAACTCAGGCTTATAAAGAGAAGACTTCATAAATATTTGGAGTTGGATAATGAAAAGACTCAAGCCGGTGAAGAGAAACATGTGAAGCATACTTTTGGCATGGCTCATACTGATGAAGATCCTAATGTCACAAAAATCGTTAGATCATTGGACTGGCCTACTGTAGTATCTTCTTATTTGTATCTTTTTTGAATTTGTTTATCATGGATACAAGTACTCGTACATCTTGTGTTTAGCAGCTGTTTGGTTGTTACTTTAAAGTCCCCCCCCCCTTTTCGAGGGGATATAGTAAGAGATTTCCATACCTATCCACTGCATGAGGTGTTGGGTTAATGAGATGCTTATGTTGATCAGGAAAAAAGTCTGAACAAGAGGAAGAAAAATCTTATTGTTGTAAAATACCAAGCTGTAATCACAACACTTTCAAGAAGGGAACAAAACTGTATGTTTGTAGTCCAGCAGGTTAAACACATTATCAATGAAAGCGTAGTGACTGTACAAACTCTAAGTCAAAGGATTAAATGTAACTTTTTATTTCAGAGAACCTGTAAGTAGGTTGTGCGGGAGGTCTACTAATCTGTTGCCAGATAGTTGGTAACCAGATTATATATTTTCATAGTTGTACTCTTTCCTTTGTTGTTTATGGTAATGTTTCACATTTTATGGCCAAAAAACACATATTGTTGTATGCGTCTAAAATAGAAAACTAAACGAATGACAAGAGTATTAAATAAAATATTCAAGGACAGAAAGCTAAACTACTAGAAAACAAAGCAAAAGGAAGACAAAGCAGTGACTGGCCGTGGTTGTGTGCTTAAAGGAAGATTATTAAAAATAATTGAAATCGTCAAAGTCTAAGTTACGCATACTACATCTCCTAGTTTTTGAACCATGTTTCCCCATAAGAATACTAGCAAGTAGATCAACATAAAAGCTATGTTGATGTTTTGGTATTACCTTGGCAAGTAATCCGCCATCTTTTGGTGTAGGGTTCCATGACACCGGATTCCACATTAGCTCATGTTGTCTATTTCGGTCAAGGTAAGATGTCCCAAAATGTAAAATGAAGTAATGAAGAGAGCTCTAACTAGGATGACCTAAGGGGTTTAACTTAGTCTAGGTTGGGGTATAGGACTCCACCTATACATTACACTAGTTAGCATTGAGGGAAGTCTTAGAAGGATGTTCTTATGTATGTATATGCTTATAAATATATATGATACATATATGATGATGATGAATGGTGATTACACAATATGATGTTGGTTTCACTTGTGACCATACGTTTGTTCTATATTGTTAAAGTATGATGATGATTATTCTAAATGATATAGTATGTGGAGTTGGACATTGATTATGGTTCTTGTTAGGTTTACTTGATTATGTAAGGTTATGGGCTTTGCTTAGTCACTGCACTAGTGGACTTAATGAGGGTTTAAGAGCAATGGTCTTGCTTTGGTTATGAAGTAATAAATTCTTATATATGCTTGTTGATGTTATAACTTGAGGATAGAGTTTTCTTGGTTATGTGCTCAATTCTGTTAAATATGCATGTTGACTTTACTAGACATAGTATTGTTGGTCTTGTGATGTACATTGTCTTAACTTAATGTGTCACGACCCAAAACCGAGCCGCGAGTGGCACCCACGCTTACCCTCCTATGTGAGCAAACCAACCAATCTAAACCTCAACATTTTAAACATAATGAACAAAATACAATGCGGAAGACTTAAACTCATTAATGAAAATCAATTCAATAAACTTCTAAAAACTCAACATCTATTATTCCCCAAAATCTGGAAGTCATCATCACAAGAACATCTATCCTAGAATTACTAATCTAAGAGTATCTAAGAAGCTAAAATACATAAAAAGCTAGTCCATGCCGGAACTTCAAGGCATCAAGACATGAAGAGGAAGATCCACTCCAAGCTAGAAGCATTAGCTCACCCTAAAATCCGGTGTAATGAAGACTGGCTAGAGTTGCGGTTGAGTTGAAGACGACGGTATGTTTGCTGCACTCCACATATAACAAAGAATGAAACATACAAGTAGGGGTCAGTACAAAACACAAGTACTGAGTAGGTATCATCTGCCAACTCAAAATAGAAAACAGTATATATCATATTATATCATAAATCAACTACAATACTCAACACGTAGCAACAACAAGTACTATAATCATTAATAAGTACCGCCAAGTTCACCCATGAGGACTCAAGCCTCAATACCATACTCATTTGGGAATTAGGTTCATTAGATTGAGTATATTAACATCTTTCAAGATTCATTATCTTTATTTCTCTTGTGTCGGTACGTGACACTCCGCTCCCCTACTACTATGTGTCAGAACGTGACACTCCGATCCCCTTATTCTACGTGTCGGTTCGTGACACCCGATCCCCTAATTCTACATGTCGGTTCGTGACACCCGATCCCCTAATTCTACGTGTCGGTTCGTGACACCCGATCCCCTAATTCTACGTGTTGGTTCGTGACACCCGATCCCCTAATCCTACATGTCGGTTCGTGACACCCGATCCCCTAATTCTACGTGTCGGTTCGTGACACCCGATCCCCTAATCCTACGTGTTGGTTCGTGACACCCGATCCCCTAATTCTACGTGTCGATTTGTGACACCCGATCCCCTAATTCTACGTGTCGGTTCGTGACACCCGATCCCCTAATTCTACGTGTCGGTTCGTGACACCCGCTCCACTAATCTCATTCTATTGATTCATCAAGACTTCATTTATATCAAGGCATCATCAATCTCATTACTTTAGTTCATCAAGCCTTCTTTTATACCAAGGCATCATCAATCTCATTACTTTAGTTCATCAAACCTTCTTTTATACCAAGGCATTATCAATCTCATTACTTTAGTTCATCAAGCCTTCTTTTATACCAAGGCATCATCATTAACAAGGGGTTTTCAAGATTTGGGATTTAATAGCTTCATCATGCTTATTTCATCACAATTATATAATCACATTCATGCAAGCATACAATTAAGCATATAGAAGACTTTACAATACAACCCAACACATATCATTCGCTATTAAGAGTTTACTACGAATAGTATAAAAACCATAACCTTCCTCCATCGAAGATTCGTGATCAAGCAAGCAAATTCCCCAAAGCTTTGCTATCCTCTTCGTTCGTCTCTCTCTTGATCGATTCTCCCTCTCTTGTTCTTTCTATTTTTCTTATTCAAACCCTCTTTCTTTTACCCTAATTAGCATATAATTAAGTATAAAAGATGAGGAATTAACCCACTAATTAACTCAAGGTTATCTCTTTTAACCCCCAAGTAATTAAACTATTAACATTAACCCACTAACTTTATAATTAAAGCAAGAATAGTCCAAAACGCCCCTTAAATTACTTAACAGAAATCCAACCCAGCTTGGGATTACGCAGCCTGTGACGGCCCGTCGTGCCTGCGACGGTCCGTCCTGCTGCTTCCGTCACAGAGTTCTGAGACTCAATTCCCTGAAGAGTCTGTGACGGTCCGTCGTGCCCACGACGGTCCGTCCTTCCATGTCGTCACGAAGTTCAGAGAGTCGATTTTAGTACCTAAATTTCAGAATTCTAAGTATTTTGGAACGAGACACCCTCGATGGTCCGTCGTGCCCATGAAGGTCCGTCTTGGGATCCGTCGACCAAGACAGTTTTTCCAGAAATAAAATCTGCTGCTCAAAACGACTAAACAGGTCGTTACAATAGATACCAATTTACCCATCGTTCGTCCTCGAACGATCATAAGAAGAAAAACAAGGGCGAAAAAAAGTACATGAATCTGTAAACAGGTGTGGGTATCTTTCTTGCATATCAGCCTCTTTCTCCCAAGTGGCTTCTTCAACGGGTCGATTCTTCCATTGAACTTTGATGGATGCAATCTCCCTTGACCTCAACTTGCGAACTTCTCTATCTAAAATAGCAACAGGCTCCTCCTCATAAGACAAATTTTCATCAAGCAGAACTGAATCCCAACGAATGATGTAGTTTCCATCCCCATGGTATCTTTTTAACATAGACACATGAAATACCGGATGCACTCCGGACAGCCCTGGAGGCAAGGCTAACTCATAAGCCACCTCTCCTACTCGCTTAATTACTTCAAAGGGACCAATATACCTTGGGCTTAGTTTACCTCTTTTACCAAACCGCATCACCCCTTTCATGGGTGAAACCTTCAGCAAGACTTGTTCACCCTCCATGAACTCCAAGTCTCTAACCTTTCGATCTGCATAATCCTTTTTCCTACTTTGCGCCGCTAACATCTTTTCTTGAATAGATTTCACTCTCTCTAATGAATCCCACAAAAGGTCAGTACCCCAAGGTCTAACCTCAAATGCATCAAACCAACCAATGGGAGACCTACATCTCCTACCATACAATGCTTCTAATAGAGCCATATCAATACTTGAGTGATAGCTATTATTGTATGAAAACTCCGCTAGGGGTAAGAAGTTATCCCAATGACCACCAAATTCTATCACACACGCACAAAGCATATCCTCCAACACTTGAATCGTTCGCTCAGACTGACCATCGGTCTGAGGGTGGAACGCAGTATTAAGGTCCAACCTAGTACCCAATTCCGCATGCAATGTTTTCCAAAACATAGAAGTAAACTGCGTACCTCTATCTGATATGATGGAGTGTGGAACCCCATGCAACCGAACAACTTCCGAGATGAAAAGTTTGGCTAACTTCTCTGCATTGTAAGTCACCTTGACCGGAATGAAATGAGCAGACTTAGTTAACCTATCAACAATCACCCAAATGGAGTCATACATACCCATTGTCTTTGGAAGACCAACCACAAAGTCCATTGCAATTCTTTCCCACTTCCATTCCGGAATAGGCATTCTCTGAAGGGTCCCTCCAGGCCTCTGGTGTTCATATTTCACTTGCTGACAGTTTTGACATTTGGAAATAAAATCAACAATATCACGCTTCATTCTACTCCACCAAAAGTGTTGCTTTAGGTCACGATACATCTTTGTTGCACCAGGATGTATAGAATACCTTGAACTATGAGCCTCTGTCAGAATAGTGCTGATCAAATCATCGACGCGGGGTACACATACCCTTCCCTTGATTCTCAAAACACCTTCCTCATCGATTGTTGCTTCTTTAGCATCTCCTCGCAACACTTTATCTCGAATCCGAATCAATTTCTCATCGGTAAACTGCTTTCCTTTAATCTGGTCAAGAAAGGAAGATCTTGCCTCTACACAGGCCAAAAACCCTCCCTTCTCATTTACTTCTAGCCTCATAAATTCGTTAGCCAGATTCTGAACCTCTCTAGCCAATGGACGTCTAGAAACTTGCAAGTGAGCTAGACTTCCCATGCTTCCTGCCTTTCTACTTATAGCATCTGCCACAACATTAGCTTTTCCCGGATGATACAGAATAGTGATATCGTAGTCCTTCAATAGTTCCATCCATCTCCTCTGTCTCAAATTCAAATCTTTCTGAGTAAACACATACTGTAGGCTACGATGATCCGTATAGACTTCACACTTAACCCTATACAGATAGTGCCTCCATTGCTTTAATGCAAACACTACCGCAGCCAACTCCAAATCATGGGTCGGATAATTACGTTCATACACCTTTAATTGCCTCGAAGCATAAGCAATTACATTCTTCTCTTGCGTTAGCACTGCACCCAAACCAGAATAGGATGCATCACAATAAACAATGAAGTTCTTACCTTCCACGGGCAAGGTGAGAATTGGTGCAGTAGTCAACAGAGTCTTGAGCTTCTGAAAGCTTTCTTCACACTCGTCCGACCATACAAATGGAACATTCTGCTTAGTCAAGTTCATCAATTGGGAAGCAATGGAAGAGAATCCCTTGAAAAATCGACGGTAATAGCTAGCTAAACCAACAAAGCTCCTTATTTCTGACACATTAGTAGGTCTTACCCAATTCTTCACTGTCTCAATCTTAGAAGGATCCACCATCACTCCATCCTTAGAAACCACGTGCCCCAAGAAGGACACTGAATCTAGCCAAAACTCACACTTGGAGAATTTGGCATAAAGCTTTTTCTCCCTCAACATTTCCAATACAATTCTCAAATGCTCCTCATGTTCTTTCTTGCTCTTTGAGTATATCAGTATATCATCAATAAATACGATCACAAAGAGATCCAAATATGGCTTAAAAATCCCGTTCATAAAGATCATGAAAGCAGCAGGGGCATTCGTAAGACCAAAAGACATCACTACAATTTCGTAATACCCATACCTGGTCCGAAAAGCAGTCTTTGGCACATCCGTTGCCCGTATTTTCAATTGATGATAACCGGATCTCAAGTCAATCTTAGATAAGACACAAGCACCTTGTAACTGATCGAACAAGTCATCAATGCGAGGAAGAGGATACTTGTTCTTAACTGTTACCTTATTCAGTTGTCTTTAGTCTATGCACATCCGAAAACTCCCATCCTTCTTCTTTACAAACAAAACAGGAGCACCCCAAGGGGATGCACTTGGTCTAATGAAGCCTTTGCTCAACAACTCTTGAAGTTGGGCCTTTAACTCTCTTAACTCCGCGGGAGCCATTCTATAAGGGGGTATAGAATTGGGGCGAGTGCCCGGTTCAAGATCAATGTAGAAGTCAATATCCCTATCTGGTGGCATACCAGGAAGATCTGCAGGGAACTCATCCAAAAACTCACGGACTATCGAAACCGACTCAATTGAAGGTACTTGGGTAGTATCATCCCTGAGGTGTGCCAAGAAAGCTAAACAACCCTTACTAACCATTCTCTTAGCACTAAGAAAGGAGACGATACGAATCGGATTGGAAGTGTAGTCACCCTCCCACACTAACGGATCTGTCCTAGGCTTGGCTAACGTCACAGTTTTAGCATTACAATCCAAGATCGCAAAATTCAGAGAAAGCCAAGTCATACCCAGAATTACATCAAAATCAACCATTTCTAAGATAACCAAGTCTACATAAGTATTTCTCCCCACAAAATTCACCAAACAAGACCTATATACCTTTTCAACTATCACAGACTCACCCACCGGAGTAGACACCCGAATAGGTATGTCAAGCAATTCACAATGTAAATTAAGACCAGTAGCAAATGAGGAAGATACATAAGAAAATGTGGATCCAGGATCAAACAATACAGAAGCCATGCAATCACAAATCAAAAGATTACCTGTGATAACAGCATCAGATGTCTCCGCTTTAGACCGCCCGGGGAAAGCGTAATAATGGGCCCTATCACCTGTCTGCCCGTTTCCCCTACCATGTTGTGCTGTAGTGGCTCTAGTTTGCCCGTCACCCCGGCCGTTTTGGTGACCACCATTACCTCGGCCACCACGTCCTCCAGAATAACGGCCTCTACCATGACAACCTCTACCTCTAGCTATTGGGGGTCTATAACTCTGTTTTGGACAATTCCTCCTAATATGTCCAGTCTCCCCACATCCATAACACTCTCTGGAGTCAAGCATAGGTCTCTCAGAGAAGTGTTGACCGGTCTGAGGTGGACCCCTAACTACAGTCTGTAGTGAAGACTGAATTGGTCGGACTGAGTAACCTCCTGAACCCTGTCCTCTAGAGTAAGAACCATTAAACTCACCTCCCTTTCGAAACCTTTTTGATGTCGATGCCATGGTGAAGTCATCTGGCTTCACTCCTTCCACCTCTATCACGAAGTCTACCACTTCTTGAAAGGATTTTGCCGTAGCCGCTACCTGTAAGGCTGAAATCCACAATTCTGACCTCAACCCCTTCACAAAACGGCAAACCCGCTCTTGTGGACTGAAACAAAGTTGGGTGGCATACCTGGATAATGCACGAAACTTAGCGTCATATGCAGTAACCGACATCCTACCTTGCTCTAGGCTCAAGAACTCATATCTTTTCCTATCCCTCAAAGACCGGGGGATATACTTCTCCATAAAAAAGCTAGAGAATGATGCCCAAGTCATAGGTGGTGCCTCTGTTGGTTGACACTCAACATGTGACCGCCACCACATTTTGGTGTTCCCATGAAACTGATAAGTCACAAACTCAACAGAAAATCGTTCTACTATGCCCATCTTGTGTAGTAGCTCATGACAATCAACCAGAAAATCGTAGGCATCCTCAATTCAGCACCCTTGAAGACTGGAGGTTTCAATTTCAAGAACTTACTGAAAAGTTCATGCTGATCCTCTGTCATTATAGGCCCTGTAGTCAGACGAGGAAACGTGCCTATTTCCAATGAGGCATCCATGCGGGGAGCCACAGTAGCTGCATGTTGTACCTCCGGAACCTGAGGTGCTGGTGCAGAAAACACTGGAGGTGTCTGGCCCTGATCAGATAACCCGCTAAGATAAGAAAGAACGTGATTGATCATCTCTGGGGTAGGTTGGGGTGGCAATCCCTCATTCTATACTTGTTGATTCTCCCCTTCCTCACACTCTCTTACCACTTCCTCAGTTGGTGGAGGAGTCACCACCCTAGTACCAGATGGGCTAGGTGCTTGTCCTCTTCCTCTAGAGGACGTCCTCCCACGACCTCTCCCACGGCCTCTCGCCACTACTCCTCCTCGAGCTACAGCCCTAGTGGCTGGCTCAGACATTTCTTGTCTTGCCGGTGTTGGTGTTGGTGCAGTCATTGCTCTAGTTCTAACCATCTGCGAAATAGAGTGAAGATGGTCAAATACCAATTTGTATCACCTAGATACCAATTGGATCCAAGTAATAGCACGAAAAAAAGAAAGAAAGAATGGAATTTTCCTAATGTCTTATAGCCTCTTAAAGAAAAGTAAAGGCGTCCCCCTACCGTTCCTTAAGACTCTACTAGACTCGTTCTTGTGTGATGAGACCAACGAACCTAATGCTCTGATACCAAGTTTGTCACGACCCAAAACCGAGCCGCGAGTGGAACCCACACTTAGCCTCCTATGTGAGCGAACCAACCAATCTAAACCTCAACGTTTTAAACATAATGAACAAAATACAATGCGGAAGTCTTAAACTCATTATTGAAAATCAATTCAATAAACTTCTAAAAACTCAACATCTATTATTCCCCAAAATCTGGAAGTCATCATCACAAGAACATCTATCCTCAAATTACTAATCTAAGAGTATCTAAGAAGCTAAAATACATAAAAAGCTAGTCCATGCCGGAACTTCAAGGCATCAAGACATGAAGAGGAAGATCCAGTCCAAGCTAGAAGCATTAGCTCACCCTGAAATCCGGTGTAATGAAGACTGGCTAGAGTTGCGGTTGAGTTGAAGACGACGGTATGTTTGCTGCACTCCACATATAACAGAGAAAGAAACATACAAGTAGGGGTCAGTACAAAACACAAGTACTGAGTAGGTATCATCGACCAACGCAAAATAGAAAATAGTATATATCAGATTATATCATAAATCAACTACAATACTCAACATGTAGCAACAACCAGTACTATAATCATTAATAAGTACCGCCAAGTTCACCCATGAGGACTCAAGCCTCAATACCATACTCATTTGGGAATTAGGTTCATTAGATTGAGTATATTAACATCTTTCAAGATTCATTATCTTTATCTCTCTTGTGTCGGTACGTGACACTCCGCTCCCCTACTACTATGTGTCGGAACGTGACACTCCGATCCCCTAATTCTACGTGTGGGTTCGTGACACCCGATCCCCTAATTCTACATGTCGGTTCGTGACACCCGATCCCCTAATTCTATGTGTCGGTTCGTGACACCCGATCCCCTAATTCTACGTGTCGGTTCGTGACACCCGATCCCCTAATTCTACATGTCGGTTCGTGACACTCGATCCCCTAATTCTACGTGTCGGTTCGTGACACCCGATCCCCTAATCCTGCTTGTCGGTTCGTGACACCCGATCCCCTTATCCTACTTGTCGGTTCGTGACACCCGATCCCTAATTCTACGTGTCGGTTCGTGACACTCGATCCCTTAATTCTACGTGTCGGTTTATGACACCCGATCCCCTAATTCTACGTGTCGGTTCGTGACACCCGCTCCACTAATCTCATTCTATTGATTCATCAAGACTTCTTTTATATCAAGGCATCATCAATTTCATAACTTTAGTTCATCAAGCCTTCTTTTATACCAAGGAATCATCAATCTCATTACTTTAGTTCATCAAGCCTTCTTTTATACCAACGCATTATCAATCTCATTACTTTAGTTCATCAAGCCTTCTTTTATACCAAGGCATCATCATTAACAAGGGGTTTTCAACATTTGGGATTCAATAGCTTCATCATGCTTATTTCATCACAATTATATAATCACATTCATGCAAGCATACAATTAAGCATATAGAAGACTTTACAATACAACCCAACACATAGCATTCGCTATTAAGAGTTTACTACGAATAGTATAAAAACCATAACCTACCTCCACCGAAGATTCGTGATCAAGCAAGCAAATTCCCCAAAGCTTTGCTATCCTCTTCGTTCATCTCTCTCTTGATCGATTCTCCCTCTCTTGTTCTTTCTATTTTTCTTATTCAAACCCTCTTTATTTTACCCTAATTCGCATATATTTAAGTATAAAAGATGAGGAATTAACCCACTAATTAACTCAAGGTTATCTCTTTTAAACCCCAAGTAATTAAACTATTAACATTAACCCACTAACTTTATAATTAAAGCAGGAATAGTCCAAAACGCCCCTTAAATTACTTAACAGAAATCCAACCAAGCCTGGGATTACGCAGCCTGTTAAGGCCCATCGTGCCTGCGACGGTCCGTCCTGCTGCTTTCGTCACAGAGTTCAGAGACTCAATTCCCTGAAGAGTCTGTGAAGGTCCGTCGTGCCCACGAAGGTCCGTCTTGCCATGTCGTCAGGAAGTTCAGAGAGTCGATTTCAGTACCTAAATTTCAGAATTCTAAGTATTTTGGAAGGAGACACCCTCAACGGTCCGTCGTGCCCATGACGGTCTGTCGTGGGATCCGTCGACCAAGACAGTTTTTCCAGAAATAAAATCTGCTGCTCAAAACGACTAAACATGTCATTACATAATGAATATGTATTATTGACTTGTATTGGTTCTTGAATGTCCATAAGGCTTTTAAAAGTTAAATAACATGCTTTTATGAAATATCCCCTTTTTAACATGATTTTATGTTGTTTACGCATATGGTATCATACTTAGTACAAGTGATGTACTAACCCCATTTTCTCCCAATTCCCCAACATTTTAGGTTCTGGTCGTTGAAGAGCTTGTGACAATAGTTGAAGAAGACTTGGATCCTCATTCTCGAAGTTGGGTAGGTCCTCATCACTTCGAGGACAATGCCACTTTCTAGCTTTGGCTATTGATTAGTCTTAAAGACAATATGTTCATTTCGTTTCATTTGAGTTCTAACGATTGTATAGCCGATATGTGGCCCTTATTGTATTGATGTATGGTGTATGCCCAATTGTTATACTCTTGTTTAGATGGTTATGAGATGAGACATCCGGTTTTATGACTATGCTATATCTTATATTTATTTATGTGTAATAAAAGTAAATACTATTTAATCTTCTTAAACAAAGGGTCTATGTACACTCGATATGAATATATATTATGTGTATGCGAGAGGTCTATGTAAACCTCATGATAGGTAAAAGAAAAGTTCTAAATTTTCCGCATTTTTTATCCTATGAATATAATAATGTGAGCTAAAAGGTTAGTTTTAATCCTCTTCGAGGACAACAAAGCCGGTTATGTCTAGGGGGTTCTCCCCGAACGTGACAACATACTCCCCTACGGAGTCTTAAACTTCATTACATTCACACACTGTAGGTTAAGGGATAGATATTTAGTACCACATCTCAACTAAGAAAGGGTACTTGCAGTAGAGGTTACTTTTGAGTACCATATCTCTACTCACGAATGGCATCAACCTCCAACCTAACTTTGAAAAGATCATTCAGAATAGTAAAATTTCTACTGAACACTTCATCTAGACTCAGGAAGAGTGTTCACCCCAAAATCCTCCTTTTCATACTAAGGAATAGTAAGAGTAATCTAGACACTTCATTCTCTACTCACTAAGAGTGTCTACCCTATAATCCGTCATTTATATTCATTAGAGTCTTTTTTAGATAACCTTTCATAGAGATGGTTTCATGTTGTTCTATCCAACCTATTCCTAAGTCCATAATTCACACAAGAAGGATATCATTACAACTTTCATATTCAAGGATTCCATAACCTTTTTTCTGTATTAATGGTTCCAAGTTATTGACCTTCTTTACATGTTCAAGGTCATTTACTAGTCATGCTTATAAGGGTACCATCATATGTCTACAGATCATAGACTTTCATTCAACATTCATTCATACACACACATGAAATATATGCTTAAACCTACTAAGTAAAGAGTTTACCTTCACATAACTTACATATATCAATTAGAGGGACATGTGTCTACCAATCAATACCCACACATCATCATACCAAATATTCAACAAGATTCAAGTATCATGTCGGAACAACTAAGTCTACCTAGCAAGTTACACTAGCAACACATATAGAGACTTCACCTTAGTATATCAAGATCACATATAACCAATTATAAGGAATCACACTTTCTGACATATACAAATATACCACATAATACTTCACATTAATCATCTATACAATCTATAACATGATAACATCACAATTTAAATAATAATATCGACAAGGCCATGTTCGTAACAATTGTAACACATAAACATCGCCACCATAAGTGGACAATGTCAATCATTACACTTCAATAGCAATTCTACATAATATAGAAGAATTAGGTCTAACTTACCACCTTTCCATCATCAACTTCACATTCCTTAGCCATTTCAACCGATTCCCTTAACAAAGGCTCTTTCCAATTGTCACATACACAATTCTAAACAAACTATCAAACTATACCAATGATCCAACAAAATACAATATGAATCTCATCTATTTAACGCAACCTATATACAGTTGTATCATGATCTATACATAATTGAATAGCTCAATGCAAACTACACAAGAATTCAATTCTATTAAGTCTTGATCAAATCACCCAAATTAGAGCAAAAAAAAAAGGAAGGGTTCATGGAATTTTTTATCTTAAAATATTCAAGTAACACCAATTGTGTTATAAGTTATTGATTTAAATAATTTCATGCAAGAACCCATAGATAGGATTCAAAAGAGGAAATTGTATGTTTTCACACACCATACCTTTATTGAAGAAAAGCCAACGAAATTATCTTGAAAAACATGAACAATTTTGTTTTCTTCCCTGTAGCTTCAAAGCTTCAACAATGGAGGTTTTAGAGAAAAGGAATGGAGAGATATTTTGAGTTGATTGTTTTAGTTTTAATGGTGATCTATGGAGTATAAAAAGACTCACTAACCGTTGATAAGTCATCCCAAAATTACCCAAAAGACCCGTGCACTTAAAGGACCTTTAAACCAATTCTAATTTGACTTAAAAATGACGCCACCAAATTAGGTAAGTCATTGGGCATTGTGGGTCACCTCAAATTCTTGGTTTTGGAATTTGGTTTGAGACAGAATGGTTCGTGCTGGCCTTGCGTTGCAGGGAAAAATTTCCCTTTAACTGTAGCTGGTAGGACGCGCAGTCACCTTCAAAAAGGGGCTGCCTTGCAGCTTCTTTGGCCGATGGTTTGGTCCTCCTCAAGGACCCTTTGGATTGTCCTTGGGGCGTCGTTCTCCGACTCTTTTTCCTTTTACACATCAGTCTACGTATAGGAACAATCGATACTCAATTCCACCCTCATACCATACAGAAAAACTCCACTACAAAACACTTGTTCATCTTGGACTAGTTTCCGAACTTCTTCGTCGCTGTTTGACAATTCACTTTCAGACTCTTCAAACTGTCTTGTAACACTTATATTAAGCATTCATAGACCAACCAACTCAGTTGACACACATGTTAGACCCTAGTTTCACCTAGTTTGTTTTTAGGGTGTCTACATTGACCCAGCTAGTGAAATCGCTCAACATGCCTATTTTTCAATCCATTACTTCAATCCAACCCCATAAGACCCAAAATAAAATCAAAGTAGAAGTTCAAAAAATCCACAATGCCCATACTTCCCATCACCTCAGAATACTAAGGCTTCTTCTGATTTTAGCAAATTTGGTAATTTAACTACGATTACCCTTAAGAACTTTATTCCCCATTCCCTCATTGGACAATATTCGTTATTTGGCACAAAAGGTGAATTAAATAGACTTCACCCAATCTTTTATCATTAATCAAACAACTCCCATAGCGAAGTAACTCAAACAAACTCACAAACAGTAAGGCATTAGAATATTTAGAAATTTCAGGCAAAAAGATCGAAGTATAAATAACATATCAACAACGTGTATGTATATATATACATATATATATATATATGTATATATATATATATATAATAATGTACCATAGAAACATAATGCCAATAGAATTTGACCAATTCTGTAAACTTATATAATCTAATTACATTAGTTATTTCATATGTTCTAGCACAATTTTACATAAACTAAAAAAAAAGCAAATTTTAAGAAAGACTCACAATTTTTTTTAATCCAGGATTACTTTTGTTAGTACAAAATTGTTTAAATTAACATATTATCAAATATGTTGCTAGTATAATTGAAAATTAGTAACTTGAAAAACATAAGTATCGGTTACTGTAAGAATAAAATTGAATTTTTTTGTTTGTAAATGTACAAAAGATATGAAAAAATTAAGCAAATTCTTATAATACATTCCCCTTATTCATATTTAATGACGATAATTTCAAATAATAATTTTTTTTTAACTTCCTAAATTTTTTCTCTTTTCAAATAATAATTTTTTTAGCTTCTTAAATTTTTTCTCTTTGAATGAGGCATATGAATGGATAAAATAAGTGCATGTTTTGTCTATATATATAAATCTTGTAAACAATGTTAGAAAACATAGTTCACTTGAAATTATCATATATAAGTGGAACAATTGAAGATTCACTGTTACGAAGAAAGCATGTTTAATCATAAATTAATAGCACAACTAAAATATTTCAGATATGATTAGCTTATTCTCAAAAAGTTAATTATAAAAATAAATTGAGATGAATTTTATTATATTTATATCTTTAATATAACATAAATGAAAAATACGAAAGTATAATAACCAATTAGAAAGTTATATTTTAAAATTAAAAAAACTGGAGATAAGAGAAAATAAAATTCACTTAACAATTTTGTATATGATGAACTTCCATATTGTAAGCATGTCAATTCACACATTTCTAAATAAAAAGAACATAAATATATGAATAAATTATAAAAAAACACAAATATGTGAATTAGTAAGGATTCTTAAAATTACAAATTATTGGCAATAGTATTTTTACAGATGGTGCATATATATAATGTTGTTGTTGGGTGTTTTTGATAGAACCTTTGTTATCCCCACTTGTTAAATATATAATGTTGTTGTTGGGTGTTTTTAATAGAATCTTTGTTATCCCCACTTGTTAAATATTATAATTAAAAGTTATTTTTTGACTCTTCTTTGTTCACATTTTGTACATAAATAACTTCCACAAATATTTATGTGAAAAGGGTCAAAAATACCCAATTTTGATTTATTGTTTAAATTTACTCTCGCAGTTAAAATAATGTTAATTTTACCCCTCCCGTAAAAATAAAGTTAGTTTCCTAGTCTAGCTATGATTTAAGTATGTTGCTAATGTCATGAGCATGTAAATGGTTATGTTAAGTTTATGTGTACTTGCAACCTATGATGAGGTCCTATAATGTTATATTCGATGTAAAGTTAAGGTAGGTGAATAAAAACTGAGCTTACTATAAGAATGTTGTATGTCTTGAATAAATGAGTCTTGTGCTATGCTATATATTCTATGATGTTGTGTCATTTATCATTCTCTAGGATGACTTGGTAGGTGTACTAGTATGGACATGGTATCGAACCTTGGCTATGCATTGCACATGTGTACCTTGATAAGGTAGTTACTAGCTTGGTCTTCTAAGTACATACATTGCATTGTATGAACATGTTACGAATATGACTTATATGCTATGATGTTAAGTATATGATATGATAAAATATGAATGTTCATAGTGTCTTAATGTGTTGATATGAAAGAATTGCTCATATAGTTACATCTATAGACTTATGTATTGATATATGAACATGTGTGACATTTATGTGCTACGTGAAAGGTTTGCTCACATATAAGTACACACACACACATGCATAATATCTAGTCAACAGAGAGGCCTATAAAGTTGTGCTCAAGTGTACCTAAACTAGATAGGTGCTTACGTATGCTATGTCCATGTGAAAGGGTTTCTCACATGATTTAGGATGATGAACTCTCATTAATGACCTATGAGCTAAGAATATGAGTATATGACTCTCCTTAGCCTGCTTTTATAAAGTAAAGTTAATAAAGACTTTTTTTTGAATAAAAGGAAACTTAGCTTAACACCGAGTGAACTTGAAGATGAGGGGTGTCTTTTCCCATTGTAGGAACTAGGAAGGTAGGTCACCATAATCCTAATGAGTTGCATAACCACAATGCCTAAATAGGGATAAAGAGAGTTCCATGATTGAATAAACATAATGCCCTATTTGTCATAAAGAGGATTTCACATGTACATTCAAGTTCCATAACTATGCTTGTGTAACGACTTATGGGTTAGTCGTTTTGAGCAGTAGATTTTATTTCTGGAAAACTGAGACAGACGACGGACCCCACGACGAACCGTCATGGGCAGGACGGACCGTCGAGGGGGTCTCGTTTCAAAACACTTAGAAATTCTGAAATATGGGTACTGAAATCGACTCTCTGAACTTCGTAACGACATGGCAGGACGGACCGTCGTGGGCACGACGGACCGTCACAGACCCTTCAAGGAAATTGAGTCTCTGAACTCTGTGACGGAGCAGCAGTACGGACCGTCGCAGGCACGACGGGCCGTCACAGACTGCATAATACCAGTCTGGGTCGGATTTCTTTAAATGTCTTAAGGGACGTTTTGGACTATTCCTGCTTTAATTATAAAGAAAGTAAGTTAATAATAATAAGTCTAATTACTTGGGGGTTAAACTAGGTAACCTTGAGTTAATTAGTGGGTTATTATTTTCATCTTTTATACTTAATTATATGCTAATTAGGGTAAAAGAAAGGGGGTTTGAATAAAGAAAATAGACAGAATAAGAGAGAGGGAGAATCGAACGAGAAAGAGGAGAAACGAGAAGAAGAACAAAGCTTTGGGAAATTGCTTGCTTGATAAAAATTCTTCGGTGGAGGTAGGTTATGGTTTTTATGCTATTCGTAGTAAACTCTTAATAGCGAATGATATGTATTGGTAGTATTGTAAACCCTGCTATATGCTTAATTGTATGCTTGCATGAATGTGATTATATGATTGTGATAAAATAAGCATGATGAAGCTATTGAATCCCAAATCTTGATAAAAACCTAATCTCTTTGTTAATGATGATGCCTTGGTATAAGAGAAGGCTTGATGAACTAAAGTAATGAGCTTGATGATGCCTTGGTAAGAGAGAAGGCTTGATGAATTGATAGTAATGAGATTAGTGGAGCGGGTGTCACGAACCGACATGTAGATTTAGGGGATCGGGTGTCACGAACCGACACGTAGATTTAGGTGATCGGGTGTCACGAACCGACACGTAGAATTAAGGGATTGGGTGTCACAAACCGACACGTAGATTTAGGGGATCGGGTGTCACGAACCGACACGTAGAATTAGGGGATCGGAGTGTCACGTTCCGACACATAGTAGTAGGGGATCGGAGTGTCACGTACCGACACAAGAGGAATAAAGATAATGAGGGAGCGGAGTGTCACGTACCGACACAAGAGGAATAAAGATAATGAATCTTGAAAGATGTTAATATACTCAATCTAATGAACCTAATTCCCAAATGAGTATGGTATTGAGGCTTGAGTCCTCATGTATGAACTTGGCGGTACTTATTGATGATTATAGTACTTGTTGTTGCTACATGTTGAGTATTGTAGTTGATTTATGATATTACTTGATATATACTGTTTTCTATTTTGAGTTGGCCGATGATACCTACTCAGTACTTGTGTTTGTACTGACCCCCTACTTTTATATTTTCTCTTTGTTATATGTAGAGTGCAGCGAACGTGCCGTCGTCTTCAACTCAACCGCAATTCTAGCCAGTCTTCGTCACACCGGATCTTCAGGGTGAGCTAATGCTTCTAGCTTAGACTGGATCTTCTTCCTCATGTCTTGATGCCTTGAAGTTCCGGCATGGACTAGATTTTACTTGTTTTAGCTTCTTAGAATACTCTTAGTTTAGTAATTTGATCATAGATGTTCTTGTGGTGATGACTTCCAGATTATGGGGAATAATAGATGTTGAATTTTAGAAGTTATTGAATTGGTTTTATTAATGAGTTTAAGTCTTCCGCATTACTTTCTGTTGATATTATATTGAAATGTTAAGGTTTAGATTGGTTGGTTCGCTCACATAGGAGGGTAAGTGTGGGTGCCAGACGCGGCTCGGTTTTGGGTCGTGACAGCTTGCCACATAGGATCTATCAAGTGATATCACCTAACATGCTATCATGTGTTAAAGTTATACCTTGGCTAGGTAAAAAGACTTTCTATTGGTTATGTAGTACCCATGGTCTTAGTGTCGGTTAAGGATATAGTTTCCCTAATGTAAAATGGACAATGGAAGTAATGTAAGGACCCTAACTAGAATACCCTAAGGGTAGTTGCTTAGTGTATGTGTGGGTATGAGATTTCACCTATGCATTGCACAAGTGGCTCTTGAGGGAAGTCCTAGGAAGGTGTTCTAATGCATGTGACTATGTATACGTTCCTTATGCATGACTTTTTAGTATTTGCCTACTTGTTGTGATGAAATTCATGGTATGAGCCTATATGAAGTGGTCTTGTTGTATATGCATAATATTTGTCTTAATTATTACCTGATGAAGGTTTGTTGACATGAATGAGGTTGTCTTCACTTACTATGTTGATGTATGAATTGGAAGTAAGGCTTGTGGCCTCATGATAGGTTTACTAAGTGTGTGAGGTTAAGGGGCTTCATATGTACATTGCACTAGTAGACTGAGTTTTGCATTGCGAGTAACGTCTCATGAGGTTCTACTTTAACTTACATTAGAATGTGTGCAAAAGTGAATAGAGTATATTGTAATGACTTATGGTCTTGACTTGAATGTGTCTATGATGTACTATACTCTATCATGGCATGTGTTAGACTATGTAGAGTGTTTGTATGATTACCTTATGGAATTAAGGTGATGCATTGCACCTAGTATCACTACACGGTTACTTGAGAGGTTAAGGAGTTAAAGAAAAGATGTTCACTAAAAAATGGAATTATTCACTGTGAAGTGGAAATAGCTCACTGTAAAGTGAGGCCAAATGTGGCTTAAATTTTTTTTTTTTGTGATTTTATATGATGTTTGGCCTTTACATATGTCTATATGAAGTATGGGAATGATATAAATTCTATTGTATCAAGGTTTTATGAAGTTTTCACGAAAAGGCATAATGCATGGTTTCAAGGAAAATGTCCCTTTTAAATGCATGTTTTTGCATGGTTGTCATATTAGTGCATACTTATACTAACACCATTCTTCTCAAATTTTTACACAAAGTGTAGGTTATGGACGCTTAAAGGATGTCTTTAATGGTGAAGTTCTTGATATTCTTTTGTATGTTTTACACAAGATGATTATGCTATGTTAATATGACAAACAACGAGTTTGAATGGAAGGAAATTCGCATTTAATTCTAAAGAGCTCATGATCCTGTTTATGAAAGGATTTAATCTCCAATAACCTATGATAAGTTTATTATAGTTGACCACTTAAAGGTTAATCAAAAAGGTACTTAAGCTTAGCACCGAGGGACTAGATGTGAGAGGTGTCCCTTCCCTAGTTTTCAGGTAGGATCTCAATGACTCTCATGAGATAGAGGCTGCAATGTAATGTGGAACTATGAGTCTCTGATACACCTCCTACTTCTTGAACTATGTTTCCACCTTAGGATACTAGCTAGTGGATCCACCTAAAAGCAATGTCATGTTTGATTCTACTTTGGCCGGTACACCACCTTATTTCGGTGTGAGGTTTTGTGACACTGGATTCCATGTTTAGCTCATATGGTCTAATGTTGGTTAAGACAAATGTTCCCTCATGTAAAAGGAAATACATGTAATTGGATGTTGACTAGGGTTACTCGAAGAATCTACTTAGTATGGCTAGGGGTATGAGACTCTACCCAGACAATGCAAAAGTTGACTCTAAGGGAAACCCTAGGAGATTGTTCTTATGTAATACGATAACATTTATCAGTCTTAGAATCATGTTCCCTCAGTTTGTACTTGTATTTTCAGCGTATTTGCTTGTTCTTAGAACTCAATTATGTCATAAACTGAGTTCTCACTGTTTAGATGTAGGGGTTGCAGCTCTGTCCCTATATTTCAGCTAGTATTATCTTTATTCGAGGAAAAATGTTCCCCAGGGGGAGATAATTGTAACACCCTGTATCCAAAAAAAGACCAAAAAATCAGATTTTTAGAAAAATAGTGCAATCGACGGTTACCATCGACATATTGTAGCATGAACCATGCTTCGTCCTTCACATCCGTCGATGGAGTAAGAAACCACCGAAATCTCAGCCAAGAAAATTTTTACAAAGTGTCGAACAACGGACAGACCTAAAGTCCGTAGGTGACTATGGTCCCATAGTCTGCGTCCTTCGATCGGCACCCCAATTAACCACTCTCTGATATGAACCAAGATTGACCAGTGCGGACCTTCATTCGATCTACAGCCCGTAGGTTTGAAATAGCAGATAGTTACGGGGAAAATACAGTTGGGTCAATTTTAGATGGTCATAACTCTTAGTACAAAATGAATTTGGTGTCCCATGACATATCTACAGGTATGTGAGATTTCACTAGTGGGTTCATTTAACCATTGGGTCCCTAATTTTCAGTCAATTCTTGATTCTCTTATAATGATTAAACATAGGGTTTAGAATTTCAGGAGAACATGTATTTGTTTAGTTTTTGAATTACACATGGTAGGTCAGATATTTAAGTCACTTCAGATATACATGACATGCCTCAATTATGAATGCATAATTATAAGATTAATTGTTGGATTCAAAGTTTGCATGTTAAGTTTTGAGTTATCCAGTATTTACATAAATTCAATCATAATGTATTAATCACTTTATTCATTGGGAGTAACATAATACCGAGTTGGACTAGAGTGCAGCGTACGCAATAGTCCCAAAACTCTTATCCAAGTAGGTTGTAAGTTCTCTATGTGGGAAATCAGTTTACTGATCACGCCAACATGCCTTTATACCTCTGACAAGGTATATTGGGTCCTCTCGATGGGGAGTATACATTGGACTCCACATTTATCTCATGTGGTTTAATTATCGATTATTAGTAGCTCCCAAATTACAGTTAGACTCTAACACATTGACCATTTATCATTATATTAAGTATTATGTTTCAGCATGTTATGAATTGGTCATTGCATTCAATCTCAGAGTTCACTATATCATGTTCAAATTATTTTACTTGCTTTTATACTTGTTCAGTTATGTTTTATTTCAACTTTATTCTATCCGACATGCTCAGTTTCTTTCAAATACAGACCTATACATGCACTACATCTCCTCGCAATATAAGTTCAGGTTCTTAACATATATATCACGCATAGATCGACTTCCTGACCTCTAGTTCAGTAGATTTAGTGGTGAGTCCTCATTCTGCGAGGATAATAGTCATGAATTCATTAAGTCTTTCAGTCATTTAGTTTCAGTTTTTGCTAGACTTAGCAGGTGCTTGTCCCAGTATTTCTAGTCTAGTTTAGAGGCTATTTTCAACCATAGTTTCCGCTTAGTAGTGAGTGAATATTTTTTTGTATTAAACTCATCAGTTTTTATATATATTTGATTTAGCATATGGGTATTTCCCCATATTATCATTTTAAGTGTGATTTAGCTTCCGCAACAATTTATATTCTTTAGTATGCTCATGATCAGTCCAACAGGGTTAGCTTGGGATCACTTGTGGTCCTAGGTCCCTTGTACACGTCGCGGGGAAGTATCGGGGCGTGACATGAGTTTTTTCCATTGACTTGATCCATCACAGATCTGTCTTGGACTACTTCTCACCATCGACGTTATGTAGGTGAGACTATTGACCATCCTTTGGTTCCATCGATTGACACTACCAAGGCATTAACTCGACATCCTTTGGGCCCTCATTGAGGGAATCTTACGGGGCCCTTGGGAACTTTTACCAAGACATTTCAAACTTAATCATATATCTTAACATGTCAAGGAATTTCCACATGACTTTCACCCAAAACCAACACTTTCAAAACCTTCTAGCATGTTAGGCACACTCAAGACATACATGGACGTCTCAAGAGCTAACTTTTTAAAGTCTTGGACGTTTGACGTCCAAACTTCATGAAACTTAACATAATTCCTATAAACATCATTATACTCATATATGGACTTAATAAGCCCAATAAGCACATATAAGCATATAAAACATATAAGTCCCATTTGGTGACTAATCGTCGAACGTCTTGGTCGTCTGTTGACGTTTAACTTCCATATCACTTAAATCTTTAGATACTGCCTCATTAAAACCTTAGAGCCTATTTTAGGATCTCAAAACCTCAGGACACAAACATTAGGCTCTACACACCTTAACATATTCTAGGGGACTTACAATATCGCCCACTTGGGAACATTCGTCCTCGAATGACTCTTTAATCACTTTAATCATAACAATGACTTCAATGAATCGTAGAGAAGATCACAATATTCATAATATCATCACATAGAAGTCAATGTACCAATATTACAAGCAGCACAAACTTCACACTACTTATCACTCAATACATCACAAGCAAGGAACACTTTCACTCACTCATGCTTAATGCATCAAACACTTAGGCACTTCTCATGATCATAGGAGGAACATCCTTATCCTAATCATAACATGCTCATTAAATTCATCTTATCAAGAGCTCATTATTCAACCACATTTTAGACACACTATGGCAGATTCAACAACACTCAACAGACTAATAAACACTCATACTAAAATGCACATAGACTTGAATCAAGTAAATCAAGAAGGATCTTTATTTATTAGGCCTAATGCCATAAAGTTCATACTCAATGATACCATGCTTAGTTGTGTCCATGGAGGAATGTCCTTCTCCTCAACACACTTAAATCTAATTAGTTCATAGGCAAGCAATGCACATAGGTTAATTCACTATAAGAATGAGATTTTCTTAACTTTTAACTATAGCATGATCATGATTTCTTCCTAGTGTAGTCTAAATGGTAATTAACACCAAACTCATCACAACAATAGGAAGTTATTTAAAAAACATTTAATTTCTAGCATAAAACTACCTTTCATAAATATGCATTAATAAGGAAAATTCTCACAATTTATAGGCACACACAAGGACAATGGCTAAACATGCCTTCACTTTGTAAAAGTGAACCTACAATCATGCTTTCCAAACAATAGAGGTCACATAGTTTTAAGGAGACGAAACATTTTTCATTCTAAAGAGGCTCAACTTTCATTTTAAGGGTAAACCTTGCACATAAAATTTGTTTTAAACACGATTCTTACATTAAATCACGAAGTTAAAAGCATAACTAACATAACAAGACACACAATAACCTTGAGAAAACCATGATTTGATCAAAATTCCTTCTTCAAGTACTCTAGATACTTCAAAACATGCTTAACATAATGTCAATTAAGACATGCAAAACATAGGGAGATCATGCAACTCATACTTGTATGCAAGACTCCTAACATGAATATGCTTTTAGGAATTCTTTAGTTCAAGCTCAAGTATGAATAGACAGACAAGATAGAAATATCTTAAACCTTACTACTCACATTACCATCCCCCACTCATGGTAAATTCAATTAAGATCAACTTAAACCAATCTCAAGAATATATTATCTTATAAACCTTTATCACCATCACTTAAAAGGGATTACCAGCCAAGAAGGAATAACAATCATAGGAACACCAAAGAGCATTCTAAACTTTATCTTCAAAGAAATTATCTACAGTCACCATGTTAGGTCATACTACCGAACCACAGTAGGTTTTTAACAATACTATACACACAAAGGTCATACAACATTTAGGGGAAACAATATAGGAGACTTAGCCATAATGACTTTTTCTTTTCTATCAACAATATAGTAAGGTAACTTCTAGGTCAAATACACCCACATCATCACCCTACAAAGATAACCATACTACGTTCATTCCTAGGATCATGTCTATACAAAGGAATCCAATCCATACAAGGCAACTATGAAGGTTATCACATATAAACAAAGGGCAACATTTGAACCATTAACATGTATAAAGGAAACATTGAACTATTTTATATATATATATATATATATGTATATATATATATATATGTATATATATATATATATATATATATATATATAATGCATTTTGGCCATTTACCAACCCTTCCTAAAGCATTTAAAGTCTAAACCATATCATAAGACAATACCATTCCTATAGACAATCATTTTAACCATAACAACTTCTATCATGCTTTAACCATATCATGATATACATTTCTCAACATAACATGCCATTTTACATAGATCTCATATATACCAACAAAAGGTAATGATATCAACAAAAAATTCCAAAATTACCTTCGCACATACTCTTGAAACCGTATAACCAAGATAAGCACCAAAACACATTTTTTCTGTCTCAAGCATTAAGATACTATCTCATCCAAGCAGTAACATCTAAAAGACTACCGAACAAAAAACATATGGGAGAGATCTTATAGAGTTAAGTTCTATGTCACGACATGAGAATGCTGAAGAAGGGAAACTCTATCGCCTCTCGCCCATAGATGTGTCATGACTCACCACCAATGAACGAGACTCTACCAGACGTGGCAATATGAGACTTTTGGAACCTAAATCCACTTTCATAAATCTCATGCCTCGATACCACGTTTTTCACGACGGGAGCACCCCCTAGAAGTAACATGGTGTACTCGACCTCTTAGAGATCTCATACAAGCCCATAGTTATCATTCTTAGCACATCACATACTAGAACATCACTTCAATTATTTGTAAAATATCATAGTACATAGTTAAAATCTCTAGTCTCTTTTTTCCATCATAGACTCAACATCATTAGAGTACATTATGGACACAACCTTTACAACATAAGTCATAAATACAATATTAAAAGACTTACAGTAACAATAAAACTTATAAAATCCTTGGACTTAAAAGGATTCCTTTCTTTGAGCTTGAGAATAACATATCAAGCTCCTAACCATTTGAAGATATCCTTTAAGCATTCATAACCTATACTTTGTGTAAAAAGGTAGATAAGAATGGATTTAGTACAAGAATGCACTAAGTATGATAACCATGCATTTAAAAGGGACATTTTACTTGAAATCATGAATTATGCCATTTCAGTGAAAACTTAATGAAACGTTGATACAATAGCATTTATACAATTCACATACTTCATATATGCATGTTCAGTGGTCATCAATCGAATAAAATCATATATTGCATTTAAGGCATTTTAGAGTCACATTAAAGCGAGCATTTTCTTCTTACAGTGTACTCTTTTCATTTATAGTGAGCTTCTTCACATTCTAAATTCTTGACATTCCTAAGTAACCCTCTAGTGAAACATGGTTCAATGCATAGATAATGTCCCATAACACTATTTGTACTCAAGCATCACCTTTAGACTACAAGGAAGCTACACACACAACCTTTCAAGTCAACATATACATCCATAGGACCATTTCAAATAACAAGACACATACTTCAACTAAGACACACATTATACCTTACTCATTATCATAAATTAGGTCTACTAGTGCAATTCACATGTAAATCCCCATAACCTCACACATACTTAGAAACCTATTACAAGAGCACAAGCATCATAGCATTAACTTGATACAATAACATGTCAAGCATACAAAACTTCATTCATGCCAAGCAAGACCATAATAATATAGTCATTAAAACTATCTTTATGGACATAAGGGTAAGACCACTTCATATAGATCCATTTGGACTCATACTATGCATATCATCGCAACAAGTAGACAATACTACAATGTCATGCATAAAGACATAAACATAGATATATAAACTAGAACACCTTCCTAGAACTTCCCTCAAGAGATACATGTGCAATGCATAGTGAAGTCCCATACCTGCACCTACACTAAGCAACTACCCTTAGGTTATCCTAGTTAGGGTCCTAGTCATTTACTTCCATTGTCCATTTTTCTTTAGAGAAACTATAGTCTTAACCAACACTAATACCATAGGTGCTAAATATGGAATTTGGTGTTGTAGATCCTTACAACAAAGGAAGTTTCTCTACTTAGCCAAAGTAAAACATTAACATATGCTAGCATACTAAGTGATAATACTTGTTAGATGCTATGTGGCAAGCATATTTTATGTAACTTGGAGGTACATGTGAATACCCTCTTTATGACTATAGAGGGATTGTAGTTATCTCCTTATGAAAACATCACTCTAAGCCATTTAGCTATGAGGCTTACCACCTCGTGAAGACTATGTTGACCTACATTCCTACAAAGTGAAAGGACACCCCTCATCTTCCAGTTCACTCGGTGCTAATATAAGTTTCCTTTATTGAAAGCATTTATTACATTACTTTATAAAACATTAGGAATTAGCAGATTTACTCTGCATATGCTTAGCTCATATGTCATAGATGAGAGTTCATCAACCCATATCATGTGATAAACCCTTACACATGGACATATAATGTTCAAGAACCTATCTTGTTTAGGTTACTCTTTAGAACACCTTTCTAGTGCCCCTATATTGACTAGATCATCGTACATGTATCTATATATATATATGTATGTATATATATATGTATATGAGAAATTCTTTCACATAACACATTACGGCCACACATATTCATAATTCCTTTCATTCATGCATAAGTGTACAAGTATAACTATATGAGCAATCCTTTCATATAAACACATCTAGACACTACGTATAGTCATACTTCATGATACCATATACTTCACATTATAGCATAGAAGACACATTCGTAACTTACTCATGCATTCATATTCTTGTACATATATCACACACCTAGGAACTATCCATTCAAGGAACACATGTGCAATGAATAGACAAGGTCCCATACACTTGCCCATAGTAGTTAACGTATCAAATCATCCAAGTGAATAATACATCACATAGCATTATAGAGTGGATAACATAACATAAGACCCATTTATTCAAGACTTACAATATCATTACACTAAGATCTTATTAATATGCACCTATATTAACTTTACTAACGTAGAACATAATAAAACCTCATCATAGGTAGAACATTTGTGTAACTCAAACATAACCATTCATATGTTAATAGGATTAGCAATACAACCTAGATCATAGCTAGAATATGAAATTAGGCATAGGATTCACATTTGGTGATCACAACCAACTTATATTCATATCATAATTACCTTTATGGCCATGATCACATCAAATATATCTCGACAATAAAGTAAACATCGACAGTATAAATGGACCATACCACAAAATTCCATACAAGGCTTCATCAACTATCAATAATATTAGAAAGTAAAAAGGAAGAGTCATTCATACCAATTCATAAACCTTTGATCATCATTGATCAATACACCTTTCTCATCAACAATAAAATATGGGGTAGTAGCTAAGTATACTTTAAATAAATGAAATCATGCATAAGCAATTACAAGATCATGCTACTAAAAAGTACAATATGGGGTAGTAGCTAATTATAATTTAAATAAATGAAACCATGCATAAGCAATTACAAGATCATCTATAATATACATGTAGGGAAGTACCTAAGCAGATAGCATCCTAAACTAAATCATGCTTCATCTACCCTAGAATGAAATACATTAGAATATCCAATCTATAGGCTAGAAGAACATAGATCAATCCTTACAAAGAATTATTTACTTTAATCATGAATGACTCACGACCACCATTCATCAATAATATCAAAATAACTCAGCAGTTAAAAAGATCATAAGCTAAACTAAGTCCTACTACAATTGCCATAAAATCAAGATCAAAGTAATCATGCTACATTAGAAATCTATTGAAGATCAAAGAACATAGGCTAATCTAATTAAAACCATCAAGACTTAATCCACGTGGATCACTCATCAAATATTAACCATCAATATACAATATATACATTATATATAAGAAATTCAACACAGTATAATCACAATTCGATACGGAAGATCAAGATCACAAAGTCCCTTGATAGAGTATAACAAGAATTAAAGGGGACATGGGTTCATCATGCAATTGGATTGAAATCCACTTTAGACTCAGTACATTATCATCAATTTATCATGATTAAGCCTTTTAAAATGTTATAAGAAAAAACCCATGGATAGATTGAAGAAGAAGAAGTTTAATCATGAACATGTGTTGAAAACATTGAAAGGAACTCTCTAGATGAAAGATTAACTAGAGAAGGATCACCAAACCTTTGTTAGATGAGGGAATCACGAAAAAATGATAAATAACCCATGGAAATATCATCTACTAGCTGACATTGAGCTTCACCTATAATGGAGAATTAGAGAGTTTTCTTTTTGAGAGAGAAGGGTTTTAATTTGAAGAATGAATAGGTATGGGCTAGTCACGTTTTTGATCACCTAAATACACACAAAAATAACCAAACAAACCATATAGATTTAGGATAGGACGTGGGGTGAATTTACCCTTCACTCCATAATGAGACAACGTGCATGGCAGTGTTACACATCCTACGTTGATGGGTCAAATGACGCCCCGTAGGTCCATCGATGGACTGTACTGCAGGCTATCGTTTGGGATTGAGACTTGTCCATTGACTTGAGCATTCAACATGCTAAGTGTTGGACGACGAGGAACTATAGAAGGGGCGCAGGTGAGAGTACTGACCGTCCTTTGGCTCCATTGGTTGACACTTCCAAGGCAGTGTCTCGACAACCTTTTGGTCTTATTTGGGGGCTTCTTGTTGGGACCATGGCGATTAATACTCGGAAGTTTCCAACGTAATTATATTCCTTCATATATCAAGGACCGTGCACAACAGTTTCACCCAAAATAAACACTTGCAACACCTTGAAACATTATAGGCACACTCAAGACACACATGTACGTCTCAAGATATAACTTTCGAATGTGTTGGACGTTCTTGGAGGTTTTACCTAAAAAATTCATAAAACTTAACATAATGCCTATAAAAATCATTATTAATCATGTAAGAACTTCAAAATCCCATGAACCATACATAATTACATAAATATACATCAAGCCCCTTTGGTGAGTAGTCATCGAATGTCTTGGTCGTCCCTTGACATTTTACCTCCAAATAACCTAAATCTTTAGAAACTAACTCATTAAAACCTTAGAACCCATTTTATGATCTCAAAATATACAGACACAAACGTTAATCTCTAGACTCCTTAACCCATTTTAGGGGTATTACAATATCTTATTTGGAATGTCCTCTTTGGTATATCCTCATCTCTCACCCTATGTTGGTGATACCTCGATATCAAGTCAGTCTTAGAAAAGTACCTTGAACCTTGGAGTTGATCAAACAATTCGTCAGTCCAATGGAGAGTATAATTGTTCTTAATAGTAACTTTATTGAGTTTGCGATAATCAATGCACATCCTAAGGGACCCATCCTTCTTCTTGACAAATAAAACCGGAGCACCCCATGGAGAAATACTAGGTCTAATGAAGCCTCTGTCTAGTAAGTCGTTGAGTTGAGCCTTTAAATCTTTCAATTCGTTCGGAGTCATCCGATAAAGTTGAATTGAAATAGGGTTTCAATTCGATAGCAAGTAAATACTAAAATGAATTTCATGTTTGGGATGGATTCCGGGAAGATCAATAGTAAAGACCTCCAAAAATTCCCTTACGAGGGGGACTACCTCAATGGAAGGATTTTCGGAGTAAAAATCTTTGACTCTTACAATGTGATGTTGACACCCGTTTGAGATCATTTTACAAGCATTGAGAGAAGAGATAATATGACCTTTAGGAATATAATTTCGCCCCTCCACTCTAAAATGGATTCATTTGGAAATTCAAACTTGCAAATTCTAGTTCTACAATCAATGGAATTAAAACAATCATGCAACCAATCCATCCCCAAAATATCATCAAAATTGACCATATAAAGTTCTACTAATTCAACATGAATAACTTTATTGGGAAACATTATAGGACTATTTTTATATACCTTCTTTGCAACCACGAACTCACCAACTAAGGTAGTTACCATGAAATGTTCATTTCGAATATCGGGCAAATTATCAAACTTTCTAGATATAAGGGGACTAGCAAAATATAATGTAGCACCCAAATCAAATAAAACATACACATCAATACAGAAGATTTGTAACATATAAGTCACCACATCGGAAAACACTCTTTTTCACCCCTAGAGCGAAGTTCATAAATGTTGTTCTTCCATGGAAGATCCACATTAGAATTACTATCTTGGTCTTGCCTGCTACCTTTGTATTGTCCCTTCAAATTTGGGAAATCCCTGACCTTGTGGCCACTCTTGCCACACCAAAAGCAATTGTCCGTCCAAACCAGGCAATCACCATAATGCTTCTTGCCATACATTCCACAAGTTGGCTACTTGACTGGTGGACTAATACCCCTTCCTTTTTGATAATTAGGGTTAGACACCCTATAATCAAGAGTCTTGGAAAATTTGGTGTGAACTTTATTAGAAAATCTCTTCTTGAACCTAGGGTTGTCGTGGTTATCAAGCCTACCGTTTGAAGAACCACTATTATAAGACCTTGCCCCTATAGGTTTCCCTACTCTTTCTCTTAAACCTTCTCTGTTCCACTAGTTGAGGATGAACTAATAGATGAAAAATATATATATTATCATGTAGTATAGCTGAACGACATTCTTCCTTTATGTCATCTAACCCCCATCATAAAGCGGTTTCATGAATGAACTCATGGGTGTTATGTCTTGTGCTTGAGTAGTGACGACTTGCGCTTGTATAGTAATGACTAGGGAAATTTGAAGAAACATTGCTCTTATGTTCATATCCGTCAAAGGTGGAGGTTTGACCGACGCTTGATCATCATTTAGCAACTTCTTCAAGAGGAGGTACTCGATCTCCTCAGGGAGGAACCCCCGCATTGGCAATCTGTTCATCGAGTCTTCGAGCGTCAGTTTTTCTTGTATTCATTGCATATAATAACAAAAAAAGCATTACATACTATGGTCACATAGTGTAAAGACTCTCGAAGCACGATATTGTATTTCCAAGAAAATAAAAGTTTCCTAAGAATCAAACAATTTCCTATTCATAAGTCTGGCGTGCTTCAAAATTATGAATAAGAATCTACATAGAGGTGGTTAAATGAGATCAACTCTATAGATATTTAACCTCATGCAATGATACCAAGTTCTTTACATCCGGGTAGCTTTCACATCCGGTAATACCCCCTAGATATAAGTGGCGTCATCATCCTCTTTGAGGACTAAGACTAGCCTCTTAGTTTACATCATTACATTCATAGGTCAAAATTAGCGCAAATTTATAACTTTTTACTACTTCTAGATCGCGGTTTACATAGACCTCTACATACATATAATAGTTATATATCGAGTATACATAGACCATTCGTACAGGAAGATTACCTAGTGTTCTAATTTTACTGCACATAGATATATAGAAACTAACTTAGTTTCAAAATAGTCATCTCATCTCCTAACCATATAATAAGAGTATATCAAATTGGTCTTAGCCCATACATCAATAAATTAAGGGTCACGATTGTAATCTAGAACCGAGACAAGACCAGCATCGTTGACCTCTCAGAGGTTGCAGACAAGCCTACATACGTGATTGTTACGTAATCTAGGTTAATTTTTGTGGAAAATTTGAAACTTTTTGTTTCTTAACATTTTTACTAAAAATTCTACTACATAGGTAATTATTGACCATCAACCATCTAACATTAAGATCATCAAATGAAAGAAACAGTTTATAATAATGATAAAGATGTACTTGAAAAAAATGGCACCAATACAATGTCTAAACAAAAACGGGAAAGAAATACTAGTGGAACATACTCCACTAGCTCAATCCTACAACAAATATAGAATGTAAATGGGCAAGACTCCCCTAAATCATGAGGTCCTACCATGTCCGGATGAATACTTGACGTCCGAATAACTGTAGCGTTGATCCTGTAGCTTTAGCATCCACCAATGCCTGTACCTAAAAGTTTAGAGATGTATAGGGTTAGTACACACTTGTAGTAAGTATGGGTATATACAAGCACACACCAAGGACACGCATGAGTAAGAATAGCTCTTTCCTAGAAACATTATTATAGCAGGTCAAGTCAGTGGACTTGCCATATTGAGATTAAGAAAGTGAGTGAACTTCCCAAATTTGGATTAGGAAAGTTTATGAGATTTCAAAATTTGTATGAAGAAAGTTATGCCATGAATGTAACATGTTTCATCATACTTAACATTTTGCACACAACACACACAGTGTACACATAGCACATATCATAATTTGTGTAACACATAACGTTGTTCATATCATTCATTTGTATGAAATGAGACCTTGGAATCATGGACTTGACATTAAGACTTCCTAAAAATGAGGGCTCAGCATATGGGACCTCAACTAGTGAGTCTGCTTTAGCAAACACAGAGTTTGCTTCGATTATTCATACGTAGTTCATTTAATTTCTTTCATGGGACAGTGTAAACACCAGCTATACCTAGGATGTTGTTTAAGACATCGGGTTCGTTGCGCAATGACCAAGAATGACCTAATGTTATTACTTAATTCTTACTCACCTCTTGATTATCCTATCTTAACACCTTTGGTATCGTTCATTTCATTATGTGCATCATTTGAGGCTGGCCTCACTCCTTCATTGGGAACTTTAACTTTAACCGACATAGATTATGTGAGCATCATGAAATCAAGTGTCATGAAAACCCACAACGAAAAGAGGTGGAATCACCAGCCAAAGTGACCCAAAACATGCTAGAATACATGGGAGTTGAACCCCGCCAGATCCCTATATTGGCACTATAGGTTTGAAGACTAGGAGATATAAGAAGACCCATACCCCGCATTCCGGACAGCCTCTTCTTATGAGAGTTACGTGAACCTCCGCCCTTACAAAAAGAAGAAATCACCGCTCATAGCTATTCTATCGGTGCTCAGTATAAAGTTGCATTACGTTCAACTCATACGTCATGAAAGCTGGCTTCTAGTACGAGGACATCATAGCTCAATAGATGATTTCTCATCTCATGATTAGTATTAAATGTGTTAATCTCAATACTTTCATTAGAGTGTTCATAGAGACAGGTCTCTTCATTAACTTTACACTCTCATATGTGAGTACGTTTTGGTAACATTTACTTAGGCTCATTTGAGATTGCTCTCATCTTTTACATTAGCCTGATATTATGTTGTAACCACATTCATCAACATTAGCACATTTGCTCTTTATAATTACTCACCCCTTTTTATGTAAATGTTCATTTTATCATATTTCAATGCACTTGGCATTTGTGTGTTTGAAACTCTTACTTAACCCTTCTAGGGTTTCATGATTTTATTACATAATAATTATTTCATCGTATGCCAATGCACTTGGCGGTTTAGTGTGTTTTACACTCGTACTTAACCCTTCTATGGCTACATCATTTCATTACATACAACTTAGGTTCACTTATTTTTAAACGTATGCTAGACATATGGGTCTATACATATAAGCCATGAGGCTTCCTTCATAGTTTGTTTAAGTGATTCATATCTTCCTAAGATTATGTTGTACAAGACTTATGCTTCTTGTATGTATGCCAAGATCTCGATTTCGATCTAAATAGGCAACGTTATTCTTCAAGATTTAATTTTCGTATGACTTATGCATCTATACGGAATTTTGGCAAGGGGACCCATTTTCGAATCCCTTAGACAACACTAATTATTTTTTCATTTATTGTATTTTGGTCCACATGATAGTGGGACCCTAGATCGAACCCCAACTTCAATGTTTCCTCTTTATTTTTCTCCTTTGAATTATCTCTTTCTTGGCTGAGGGGATGTGGGATCAAACACCCAAAGCCCCTTTTATTTTTTATAATCTATTTCTCCTTGTCTATTTAGAGTTGACTATGAGGATATGGGATCAAACCCCCACAGCGTCTCCTTATTTTCCTTTTGATTTTCCTCCTTAAATCTTCTTAAGAGGTCGTGGGTTTGATTCTCACACGCCTCCCCCTTTAGTTTTCTTTTATTCTCCTCCTTAATCTGCCTAAGAGGTCGTGGGTTTGATTCCCACACGCCTCCCCCTTTATTTTTCTTCTATTATCCTCGTTAAATATGATTGAGAGGTGGTGGCTTCGAATCCCACTACTCTCATTTCTTATTTTTTCTTGTAATTTACATTTTCCATCCAATACCATGGTTTGAATCCCCTTCACCACATTTATTTTTACTTTTATTTTCATGATTTTTAACATGATGAGGTCACAAGTTCAATTCTCCATGACATCACTTGTTTTACTTCATTTTTTTCAACATGTTGAACCCTCTTTGCTGACCGAAATTCATCACTAGTAGCTGGATAATTTCTTTTAATTTTTCTGTATCATTTCATCAAGTTACACGTTATTTCTTACGGGAATTTCTTTGTGCATTTAGTACGTTTTAGGTGTGTTTTAATATATTCGTTTAGACAAGAGATTACCCCTCAAATCAGACACATTTCAACTCATATGAACATCACATTTACATAACAATGAGTACATGAAATATAAAGAACTATCATGCCATTTCAAGTCCTAAACCATGAATAATAGCCACGGCAACACACACATAAACACATAGTTACATTTTCGGAAACATCAACATAAGTCACATAATTCCAAACATACATATAAACACATAATCATCCCGAAAACACTTTTCATCCCTAGTTTTCTACTAGCAAACATAACCAACCTATGATTCAATGGGAGCTAGTGACAGGGACATGCAACGGGGAACAATCCTAGTTTTCATAATGAATCTTCTGAACCTTAAGGGGTTTCTTGGGAAAGGGAACAATATAGAAGAGAAACCATAACTTTTTTATGTTCAAACCTCGACTTTCTGCCCAAAAAACCCCTCTAAACACATGTCCAAACCCAAGAGCTTCAACACCAACTTGACGGAAAAACCCTCTCTTTGCTAACGTGTTTGATTAGTTATTTGTTTATGATTTTCGTTGTGATTTCTTCAAGTGTGAAGAACTTTAGTTTACCTACTGTTTTTGTACGTTATTTGGCAGAGAAAAATGTGAGTGAGAGTGATAGAGACGTGAGACAAAGCGATGAGCGTGAGGGAGCAGAGTTTTCTTATGCTTAGAAGTCTACTTTAGGACTTAGTGAAAAAAGATTTTATTTAATTATTAAAAATCTGATTTCCTTTTATTTTATATAATATAATAACTAAAAAATATAAATTAATTACATTAATTTACCAACTTAAATTAAAAACAATTTAATTCATTGCTTCCACCTTGGTTCGAACCCAGGTGAAACAAGACTTTACTTCAAGAGCTCAATTTCAGCTCACTCTCCCCAAATTGCCCCTACACCTTATTAATTAAATAATTAATTATATATTTAGGATAATTATGATATTAGCCATAGCATGGAAAAAGACCATTTTACCCCTAGACCCTCTGAACTAAGATTTACTCTTTTTAAGTCCGGTAAATAATTCTTCGAGTAAATCTTCGTATTCGAGAGACCTACATGGTTGCACCCAACCTTTCCTAGATCACTAACTCCCCAAGTTAGTTTTCTTGGATGTTGCAAGGGTTTCGAAGTTTGGTTCTATGCAAATCAATCCGTGTGAACACTGGTCTAATCAGAGGCATTCTTCACACATTAAGTATCACTTAGTATATCCATTTATAGGGTTGTTACAATAAGACCACATATAAGTCATACAACATTTTGTATCCAATTGAAAAGTAAAGAAATATAAGAGTCTTAACACTAAAAACAACTTCATAGCTTGATAGAAGCATTACTTTTAAAGTGAGGACCTACAAAACTTGGATGATTAAGAATTTCAAGTTCTCTTTAAAGTTATATCCAAAAGTCCTTCAACGACCGGTACCTAAAATGTTCGGGAAAAGGAAAAATGGGGTTAGTACACCACATTACTAAGTATGAGATCTTATGCACACATATCATAAAAACATTCTAAAAAGGACCTTTCATGAAAATATCCTATTTTTCCCTTTTGAAAACCTTATGCACACTCAATAAAACCATAAAAATCATAAATACATATTCCTTAAGTCATAGACATGTACATCAGAAGACCAACAATACAAAGAAGAGTCAATTTAATGATCATATCAACATACTTGAATATAATATCAAGATAAATCTAATCATCAAGTTATAACTTCAACAAGCAAGAATAAGAGTAAATCATATCATAACCAAAGCAAGAAGATTAACCATGAACCCCTATCAAGTCAACAAGTGCAAAGACCAAGTAAAACCCATAATCTTACTCAATGAAGTAACCCAACAAGAAACATGACCAACATCCTAGTTCACAAAGCATGACATTTAGGAGTACATATCATCATACCTTAACAATATAGATCAACACATATTCATAAGTGAGATAAATCATCAAAAAGTATCAATATTCAGACTGTTTGTCATATACATATCATATTTCGTCATATACATATTCATACATAACCATAACCTTCCAAGTTCGCTTCAATCCAAACTAGTGCTAGGCATAGGTAGAGTCCCATACCCCTACCTAGGCTAAGTGAAACCTCTTAAGTCCCTTTAGTTTGTTTGTACCTCATAACTTCATTTTTAGTTTATGGAACAATGTGCTTAACCTACATAAACCACATGAGCTTAATAAGGAATCCGGTGTTGTAAAACCTTACATTGATGAAAGGTTGTCTAGTCCAAATGTCATCTTTGGTATATCCTTACCTCTCACTCTAAGTTGGTGATACCCCGATCTCTAGTCAATCTTAGAAAAGTAGCTTGCCCCTTGGAGTCAATCAAACAAGTCATCAATCTAATGGAGAGGATACTATTTCTTAATAGTAACTTTATTGAGTTGGCGGTAATCAATGCACATTTTGAGGGACTCATCCTTCTTCTTCACAAAAAACACCGGAGTACCCCATGGGGAAATACTAGGTCTATTGAATCCATTGTCTAGTAAATCTTTGTGTTAAGCCTTCGATTCTTTCAATTTGTTCGGAGCTATCAAATAAGGAGGAATTGAAATGGGATTTGTATACGGTAACAACTCAATTCAAAAATCAATTTCCTATTCGGGAGGAATACATGGAGAGCTTTAGTAAAAACTGTCACGACTCGAGAGTACCCCTAGACGTTAGGGCATTTTTGTGTTTTATCTTTTGCGCATCGTTTAGAGAGTTCCCATAGTGATCCCAAGTCAATTATGACTTGCTGCGACTGGCAGTTCAGTCACCTGGTTATTCGTTTTGTTATTGTGCGAGTTTTAGTGTTTTTAGAGCTTATGAACCTTGAATGATCATTTTCGATCAAAAGTTCAAAATATGACATCGAAATACAATTCTAACGATTCCATCAGATCCGAAAGGGTAATTTTAGGCTAGTAGCTTAGTCAACACAATTCCCAAAGTTTTCAGTATGAGTTGATAAACTTAGGCGTTTTAACTTTAAGTTTAACGCTATGTTTGACTTTATCCAACAACATGATTTAACGCGCACGGACGAGAATTCCGTCAGTGCGGCTAGCTTTGAAATGTCGAGTTTGGTGTAGTTTTACCCTTTTTCTGTGTTCTGAAATTTCCAATTTTTTTCCGAGCCCTTTTGTAGTTTTGACTTAAAATGACCGATGTAAGTGGGACCCACATTTTATCGAGATGACCTATGATGGAAATTTCAACTGGGCCGTTGTGTCCAGAATGTCGATTTTGTTAGGGTAGCATATCTGTTTTATTTTAATTGGGTTCCAAACTAATTCCAAGCATTCGTTAGAGACTTTGAAGAAATTAGCCAAAGCTGAAGTCTGGTACAGCCTTTTAGCGACCAGAATTGGGGTTTAAACAACCATTTTAAAGCCTTTTTAACGACCAGGTTCGCCCTTTTAAAATCCCCGAATTTCAGCTTTTATATCTTATTTTAAAGTACCGATATATTGAGCTATAGAGCTCCAAATCGGTCGATTCAAAAGGATAAATTGCGAGATTTTTTGAGGGCAACGCATTGGTGATCTTGAAATATGATTTGGGGTCCCCATTTGAGGTAAATTTTGTAAAATAGCTGCTGTAACAACCCCTTTTTGTGTGCTTGATTTGGAAGTTTTCAAATTTGTTTTCACCGATATTTTAGGTTCGATTTCAGTGATTCTTATGGTATCTCGAGTAATATTTCTAGGAGAAAGTGATGGCGTGGTTGAAATTTGTATTTGATGTTTTGTTGATGGTAAAAATTGTGTTTTAGCTGCTGTTATAGCTCATTTTCGAGATCAACTTTAGGATGATTTTCTGGTAATTTTAGGTCTTACTTTAGTTTTTCAAGAGACTAGATTGTGTGTCTTTTCGTGCGGATCATCGTGGTATGATCAGTTTCAGCAGTTGGACGTTCATTTCTAGTAAATTCTTTGAAATAGATGCGGCCATTGTTGTTGAATTTTAGCATAGTATTTAGGTTATTGGTTGCATGTTCGTGTTGGGACTGTTTCAAGTCCCGAAATGTGTTCCATTCTTAAACAGAAGCTCCGATTGTTATTTAGGATATTTATTTGGGGTTAGTTCTTGAATTTTCAATACGGGTCCCACTTTTCCCATTTTTGACCACAAAATTGGCCCATCTCTGTTTCTTGCGATTTTAGTGTCTTAACGATCGTAATAACGTTGTGACTCTATTTTTGATTGCGTATCAACGTTTCGAGACCATTCGTTAAGGGAAAGCTTCGGAGACGTGATGCGCATACATGTAGGCTACGATTTCTTTTTTTTTTTTAGATTGAAAACGAAAATGTGAATGCATGTGGATTAGTTGGAATTTGGTTTGGTTATTGAATCATGCATAGGTGTTATAAATCACGTTTTTGATGTATTTTAGAGAATTTATAGATAACTATGAGCATGTTTTATGTTATAAATTGACCTTCATTGCTATTTGGAGTACTTGTATACTTGAATACTAGTTACCGGGAGTAGGTTGGGCCTTAGTTTAGGTTTGACTAGGTCTTGCTTTACAAATGCATGATTCGAAGTCGGTAGGACTTTGTTTATCCCCGACGTTGCGGCTGGCTTAAGCCCTTGTTTCCTGGTGTAGCAGACTTGAGTCTGATAGATTAGTACTTATATAGACGGTGAGCTAGATCGGACAATATTTATCCTTTTTTGTTCAATGTTGTGGATTCACGAGTTAAATTGGTGACAATGATCTGCTCTGCAATTCAAAGTTGATTTTTGATTCGGTTTCAAGGACATATATTGATTGGTTACGTGTGGATGTGTTCCGCTGTATTTATGATTATGGAAAGATAGAGACTCTTTTAGTAGTTAAACTAAAACCTTTGTTGAGCATCCGTATTTAAGGCCCGTCCTTGAAATCATTGATAATTTTTGAAAAATAAACGGTTCAAGGTCCAGCCTCGAACATCCGTATAACTATGTTGACCATACGGTTATATGTATGGCCTCAGTTATTTATATTTTATGATCGGCTACCTGTGTAATTTGGGTGAGTGTTCGGTTCGAGGCTCGACCTCCGTACTGTCTGATTCTACTATTTTGTTTGGAGCATCTGGTTCGATTGTTTTGGCCTTGAGTTCTATTCTCCTTAGTTATAGTTATTCTATGTACTCATTTGGCTTATGGGGGTCCATTTGGGTTTTTATTTAACTTGGGCACGAATGTACTACGGGATCTAGTTAGGTGTAGCTTATATGTTAATTTAGTAAAAATTTTATACACTCGTGTGCATTTTGTATTTTCATATTGCTTTACTTTCAGTTGGCCTATGATGCCTACTGGGTAACTGTTGTTTTGTACTCATGCTACTGTATGAATCTATTTTTGTGATGCAGGTATGATCACCAATAGCCAGTGTTGACCATGTTTGGAGCTGTTTGGTCTGGAGATGTGGGTGAGAACACGACATTTTGTACTATTTCAATCTACATCTATTTATATAAGGACTTGTCTTTTACGTTTCGAGACTGTCTAGTTTCGGTGTTCCTCTTTTGGGACTTGTACTCATTTTGTTGGTAGCTCTGTACTAGTGACTTCCAGGTTCTTGGAGGGATCCTTATTTGTATATATGTTTTTGTTTGCTTATGTTTTAATAGTAATTTTTCTTACTGTTGTTTAGTTTCTACCGCTCACACCCATTACGTGTTGTTCTGGGTAACGTCTTGTCTTACCTACTAGTGGGCTATAATAGGTCCCTTCATGACTTGAGAAATCGGATTGTGACAAGTTGGTATCAGATCCCCAGGTTAAACGGTCTCTTTTTTACAAAGCTAACGTCTAGTAGAGTCATGCTGATTTGTGTGGAGACGTCCGTAACTTATCTTCGTAAGGCTATAGGATCTGTTTAGGAAGATTTCTATTTTTTTCAAATTTGTTCCGCGTGTGTCTTGTTGGTTTCTTAAAATCACAACTTGGGGTGCGCCTAGTGGTGATGCACTAAGACCTCCAACTTGGGGTGAACGCCAACCCCGAGGTTGAGGTAGGGCCGCAACATAGGCCTGGGATAGGGAGGAGGATCCTCATGCAGCGCATGTACCGCTACAGCCAGTAGGGCTGGGGCTAGCACAGTCACCACCCGCAGCAGTTGCAACACCTGATCTTTATGGCTTTTTGACTTAGATACTAGAAGCTATTGGGGATATGTGACATGAACCAGCCGTAGCATTACCAGCACCAGCCCTAGCGCTACAAGTTCAGCCTCCTCCAGTTCATGTGGCCTCCCTACAAGACTTAGAGGTTAGAGAGATGCCACTGCGGGAGCAGAAGATGCTCGGGGTTTTCCAGAGGTTGGCACCGCATATATTCTCAGGGCCGATTGGGGAGGACGCCCACGAGTTCTAGCTCACTTGCGAGGAGCAGTTACAATCATTAGGCCTCTTAGAGTCAAGAGGAGATGATTTTACTGCTCATCAATTCCGTGGGCTAGCCTTGCAGTGGTGGTGCACGTATCGAGAGTCCAGGCCAGTTGAATTTCCTCCTATATCTTGGAGACAATTCTTAGAGGCTTTGTTTGCCCGATTCATGCCACGGAGCGTCAGAGATAGGCTTCGTGATCAGTTCTCTAAATTGGAGCACAACTCTATGACCGTTTCAGAGTACGAGGCGAGGTTCCATGAGTTGTCTCGCCATGCTACTATGAGCCTTCCCATAGAGGGGGAGAGAGTTTGTTGTTTTGTACGTGGGTTACAATACCGTTTGAGGGTCGACAAAGAGCATATGGTTTTAGCTGGAAATTTTTTTCGATGTTGTCAATCATGCCATATCCATGAAGCATATTTATCGTGAGGCCCAAGAGGGCAGCGATAAGAGGGAACGCTACCAGGGCAGCTATAGCGGGTCCCAGACTGGGGGAAGGACTCATATGATAGGCCCTGTCAAAAGTTCAAACAGTGTCAGTCTAGTCGACCTATTTAGACGGCATTACCTGCTTGTGAGGGAGGCCAATATAAGCTTAGTAGTCCTAGAACAGTCCAGAGTTCAAGGGGATCAGATTCCGTTCTTTCAGGAAAGGTCGGGTTACTAATGGGCATTAAGCTTTGGGGTGTTATGACTATGGCACTCTTGACCCTTGGTCTAGATAATGCCTCCGGCGAGGTCGAGGGGCGATTGTACCAGCTCCATTTGCACCTAGTCCAGTTTCAGCAGTGTCTTCTCCGGCTAGAGGTGGTGGTTAGGACCAGGACCGTTTGGACAACAAACAGGGTACCAGGGGTGGAGCTCGAGGAGGCATGTTAGGTTGTAGATTGGGTCACCAGTTCAGAGGTTCTTAGGGCCATTACTATGCATCCCCGACAAGGGCGGCGGCTGAGGCATCTAACAATGTCATCTCAGGAACAATCCTATTATGCCATCAGCCTGCTAGAATGTGATTTGATCTCGACTCCATATTCTCGTATGTATCTATTTATTTTGCTCTCCAAACGGGTATGAGGGTTGAGTCTTTGGCAGAGCGGTTCATGTTTCAACCCTGGTGGGTGAGTCCTCATAGTGGATCAGGTATTGCGATCTTGCTTAGTGACTATCCAGGGTTATGATACTAGAGCTGATCTTATTATGCTAGATATGATTGATTTTAATATGAATATGGGCATGGACGAGTTATCCCCCTATGATGTGGTCTTTGATTGATACGCCAAAACCATTACCTTATCCATGCCTGGCATTTCCCTAGTGTTGTCGCAGGGTGCTTATAGTCACACTGACGGGAATCATCTCTTTTATACGGGCTAGGCGGTTGGTTGCTTGTAGGTGTTTAGCTAATTTTTCCGACATCAGAGATGTAAGTAGGGAGGGACCTTCAGTTGACTTAGTTTCTGTGGTTAGAGTGTATGCAAATGTGTTCTCTACAGATCTACCTGGCCTACCCCAGGAGCATGATATTGATTTCGCAATAGATTTGGAGCCCGATACCCATCCTATTTCTATTCCGCCTTACCAGATGGCTCTCGCAGAGCTTAGAGATCTCACTGTTCAATTAGAAGACCTCTTAGGTAAGGGGTTCATCCATTCGAATGTTTTGCCTTGGGGTGCTCCTGTTCTCTTTGTGAAAAAGAAGGATGGGACTATGAGGATGTGCATTGACTATAACAAGCTGAACAAGGTGATGGTGAACAACTGTTACCTTATGCCTCGTATAGATGATTTTTTTGATCAGCTTCAGGGTGTCATCATATTTTCTAAGATTGATTTAAGGTCTGGCTACCAACACCTGAGGATTAGAGTAGCGGACATCCGTAAGACCACATTTAGGATTCGTTACGGACTAATGCCCAGCCTCCTTTATGGACTTAATGACACATATGTTCAGGCCATACATTTATACATTTGTTATCATCTCATTGATTAAATAATGGTATACTCGCATAGCCGGAGTGATCATGAGCAGCATTTGAGGATAGTGCTCCAAAATTTTAGAGATCAACGGTTTTATGCAATGTTCTCAAAGTGCGAGTTTTGTCTTAAGTCTGTAGTATTGTTGGTACGTGGTGTCCAAGGAGGGTATTAGGGTTGACCGGACGAAGGCTGAGGTTATTCGTGGTAGGGACATACCCGCTTCTGTTACAGATGTTCGTAGCTTTGTCGGGTTAGCGAGTTACTACAGGCACTTTGTTGAGGGGTTTTCTACTATGTCATCTCCTTTGACTCGGTTGAATCACTAGGATGTTCCCTTTGTGTGGTCGGAGGAGCGTGAGATGAGATTTCTGAAGCTCAAGGAGTTTCTTACTAGCACTCCTATATTAACTCTTCCGGTTGAGGGTGATGGCTTCACATTTTTTTGTGATGCGTCTGGCATTGGTGTGGATTGTGTATTGATGCAGTAGGGCCGGGTTATTGCTTATGCATCAAGGAAACTAAGGTCCATGAGCGCAACTACCTCACCCATGATTTGGAGTTGGCGGCGGTAGTTTTTGCGCATAAGATTTGGAGGCATTACTTGTATAGTAAGCGATGTGAGATCTATATTGACCACTGACGTCTTCAGTACATCATGAGCCAGAGGGACCTTAATTTTGGGTAGCGTTGTTAGATTGAGCTCCTGAAGGACTATGATCTCTCTATTCACTATAATCTGGGCAAGGCGAACGTGGTAGCAGACGCCTTGAGCTGGTAGGCAGTGAGTATGGGTAGTCTAGCCTTCTCATCCGTAGAAGAGAGACCCTTGGCTTTGGACATTCACTTCTTGTCCACTAGCATGGTCCGGTTAGATATCTCAGATTCTTGACGCGTGTTGTCTTATAAGGGAGTTCAGTCTTCTTTGCATGATAGGATCTGTGGTTGTAAGTTTGAGGATAATGCCTTTATGGCCGTACGACATTCTTATTTCACTATATCCGAAACACCGGTAAAAAACCTACTCATCTCATCCCTAGGGTTAGACACCAAGGATAGAGAATACTTAGATAGTCGGACAAACCTCAAGTTCCTCAACACTCATGATACCTTGCCTAAGGTTTATAAATTCCTCAATCTTAACCTCCCTCTTCTCACGGGAAAGGTACCCATCTAAGAATGCTTCCTTAAACTCTCCCCACTCTAAGGGACCTAATTCAAACGGTCTACTATCTTTCCATTTAGTAAACTATACTTGAGCAACATCTTTCAATTGATATGAAGCTAACTTCGCTTTCTCACTAGAAGTCATTCCCATTGCAAATACTATACTATACACCTCATCCAAGAAAAATTGGAGATTTTCTCCAACCTTAGAACAAAAGAAGGTAGGAGGATTCATCCTCACAAAAAATCCCTCAATCTAGAGGTCATAGTACTCTCTATAGTATTCAACCTAGGTCCAATATCTATATTAACTTGAATTGTCATAGATAAGGCTAGGGTAAGGAAAGCCTATCTAATGTCCCCATTAGCCATTTCGGGGGGAACCACCGGAACCACATTACCTCCTTCCATAATAGGTACTTGATCATCTTGAATACCTTGAGGAACTTTCTCTTCTTGTGGAATATGTCCACCTCGGGGAGGTAGCTCCTCATTCACATCATTCTCTTCAACCATCCTATCTGGTGTCCTCCTCGGATTCATCTTCCTAGAAACAAAAGGTTAACCATAAGAAAAGGGCACTTATAAATTTTTACTCTAAGGCACAAGATAGGAGTAGAAAAGAAGGGAAACTCTATTGTCCTATATCCTCTCGCTCATAGATGTCTCGCGATTCACACCAATGGTCAAGAATCTACTAAACGTGGCTTTTTTATAATTTTTGATTTCTAAGACTACTTCATAACCTAAGGCTCTTATACCAAGTTTTGTCATGACCCGAGAGTACCCCTTAGACGTTAGGACATTCTCAATTCATGGCACGGCATCGTCGACCACTTATAGGTTTAAGAGAAGCCCTTTCTTACCATTCATTGCATACATTTATTAAAAGTAGTGCGGAATTAAAACTTTTCATACCAAATAATATTACTTTAAAATATCTCTTTTTATAGAAAAACATGATGAAAGGCTAAGTGTCAAAGTCACCATCTTAGACATACGAATATAGAAAATAGGTAAGTCTGTTACAATACTTCAAGATGGAAAACTGAACATCAAGATATCGTCGGATTAAGTGAGGACATACAAAACCTTTTGCTTGAATGAACACTAATCCAAGCTTCAACTTCAAGACTCCTTTCAAACGCCACCTACACCTTTAAAGATAAACAAAATTTATAGAATTAGTACAAACACTTGTACTAAGTATGGCGTATGCATAAAATCATGAAAAATGGACATTCATATAAACATGCTCGTTTTGATTAGGATTTAATTGTATAAGTATAAGAACAACATTTATCACAGTAGAAACATACAAGATATCACGTAAACATTTTACACATATTGTAGAACCTTAACGTGCACTAAATTCAAGTTTACCGTAACCTCTTTAGCTTGTATTCTTCTCACCAAAGGTTATCCTAAGATTAAATCATTCTCTTATTCGTTTCATTAACTTCACAACTAAGGTTAATCTAAGATTCACATAGGTAGGACAAAAAAGAGACTGCCCGTACACCCTCTTCAAGCTTACCTAAGCAACCCTCAAAGATACCCAAGATAGAACACGTCTATTATTCATACGTTAGCTAAAGACGCGATCATTCATTAAGTCAATTAGATGACATATCATACATTAGAGATTTCACATAATGGACTTGGAAAGGCCTAAGGTCTCACATACTAACAACTTCAAAGTCTAGTCGTGAAATGTCTAGATAGCGTCCCATTCCACTGTCTAAACTACCTAGAACTTATCCAACACTAGCATGTACCAACATTATGAGAATAGGCAATAACTTACACAGAACATACTATCTTAGGATGAAATACAGAGTTCCAACCTACTCCAATGAGGGTGTTCTACATACCAAGGATAGAACGAGGACACATCGCATGTAGGCACATTTAAGGAATATGATGGTCTTTTATGTACTCTAGTCTCATTCACATGTAGAGCTACATTGCACTCTAGTCTCATTCTAAAGTAGAGCTTCAAACCATAACATATTCGCTCAGTTCTAGCCTTTGTTCTCATAGAGTAAGTTCAATCTAAGGGACATATGAAAGGTACCATCTCTTAGTCGTTACCTAGTCATAATGTACCTACCAGAGATGGGTCAACTAGACAAATAATCATAATACTTCAAATAGTGCCGATAAGGCCATGATCATCAATTCCAAGAATAAATAATAATACTAGATGTAACTAGGTCAATTCAACATAGACTTGACAATCTAAGACCAATTAGACATCAATTACACCCATTAATTCATAAGTATAGAGACATGATTACTTAACCCATAAAATAGTCAAAGTGGGAATTTTCACGGATTGCATGGTTTCATAAGAATTATACTTTAAAACATAGAATTAACATCAATTTAATTTTGAAACATTGATTTAAAAACCTTTTATGCAAGAAATTATAACTAGAACAATAAATTGGACAAATCATATTTTTGATCATATTTAAAAATAAATGGAATTGACTCCTTTAAGAAATAGATTTCAAGGATGAATAACCATACTTTATGTATGAATAATACACGAAATCTTGGTTGGAAACTTCAAAACCTTAGTTTTCTTCCTTAATCTTTTTCTAGTTCTTCAATGGAGTTTGGAAAAGAGAGCTTTCTTGAATGATTAAGAGAATTTTGTGTGGTTCTGGTTTTGGACGTGTGTGTGTGGTTTAAAAATTACTTAATATCTATATGTAGACTTCCCATAGATTACGCTAAAGACATTCCACTTAAATTACCTAAAAAACACCCCTAATTCGACTACAAATAGGAGAACATTTAACCTAGCCTAATTCGAGTTTCACCATTATTTTTAATTATTTAAGTTGACAATTGAATTAATTAAGTGACCTAGGGTAATTACTAAAGTACCCCTTAGTCGTTACGACCATAACCAACCCTTTGAACCATCCTAGGTTAGTACTAGTGTGTCTCTTACTTGATAAAATTATCACTAAAGAATGTTTATACAATATAGTAAGTGTCCAAGATTTAGACTTCGAAATTTCTCCCATTGAATTGGTCCCCATAGTATGTCCTTGGACACTTCTTGATCTACAAGGAATGAACTTTCTAGAAGTTCACGGTTAGGAAAGAGCATAACAACACATGTGCAAGCACATGTGCTATCAACGGCCAAGAGAAAAGCCCCAACTGAATCGGTTACGGTGGTAATAGGTCAGGCGTATAGGATCACGTGGGGCCAAGTTCCCTAAGTCATTCCTGTTCGTTACTAACATCGCTAACTAACTAACTAACCTAGGACCAACTAAAATTAACTAACTATGGTGTATGAAATTCTAAGACCTAATCGGGTGACCTAAACGAATAACTAACTAAAGAAACATCCTAGTACCTAACATAGGATGGTCCACAAGGGTTGGTTATGGTCCTAACAACAAACTTCACCACTCTTTTTCTACAATCTATAGGGGCAGAGGCAGCATGCAACTATTGCTTACCCAAAATGACATCAAGATCTATCATATCAAGTTCTACTAGATCAACATAAGAAACTCTATCGGGCAATATTATAGGACAATTTCAATACACCTTTTTTCAACAAACCACTCCCCCCCCCCGGAGGGTAGACACTATAAAAGGAGGAGTAACAAATGATAAGGTAGCACTGGGATCAACTAAGGCATATATACATCAATAGAGAAGATTTTCAACATACAGGTCACCATGTCGGGAGAAGTCTCTTGCTCACCAATAGAGCAGAGAGCATAGAAGTGGTTCTTCTTCGGAGCCTCATTTGAACCACTTGCTTGCCCACTACCCTTGTATTGAGCCTTCACATAAGGGTAATCCCTAACATTGTGACCACTCTTTCCACAACCAAGGCAATTACCGATTCAAACTAAGCATTCCCCTACATGAACTTTTCCACACTTAGCAGAAGTAGACTTTTTTTGGTGAAATAATATCCCTTCCTTCATTAGACTTAGGGTTATATACCCTATCATCCCTAGCCTTAGTTAATATGGAATGAAATTTATTAAATTCCCGCTTATTTAACCTAGTCATGTCTTGTAACTCAAGTCTATTCATAGAAGAACCACCACGAAAAGATCTTCCCCTCTTAGGATCTCTACTCTTCGTCTAAGCGCTTTGCTTTCTACATGTTGGACATGAACCATGAGGCGTGAAATGTTCATTCTGTCATTAGCATAGTCGAATGACAGTCCTCTTGAAAATCATCCGACACCCTAGTCATAAAATGACTCATTTCAACTCTAGAATCGTAAACGAAAGAAGAAGAATATTTTGACAATTTAGTGAATTTCAAGGAGTATTCAAGCACACTGAAGGTTGATGAACTCCAACACTTCAGTTTCCTTCTTCTCTCTAGGAAAAAACCGGTCAAGAAAATCATTCTTGAACACTTCCCAAGTCACCGGTCCACCCCTTAACGGCCTATTGTCCCTCTATTGGACATACCATGCTTGAGCCACATTCTTGAGTTGATAAGTGGATAACTCGGACTTCTCACTAGTAGATAACCCCATATCATAAAGGATCTTGTAGATTTCATCAATCTACTCCTGGGGTCTTTTTCAAATTTGGATCCGTAGAAAGTAGGAGGATTCATCCTAGTGAAATCCCATAGATAGGAGGCCATGGTACAAACTTATTGGTGTACTCGAGTTGCTGCCTCCAGATTAGCTGGGGAAGTCATAGCTTGGGCTTGAGTAGTGGCAGCTTGTACTTGGGTAGTAATGGCTAGGGCCATTTGGAAGAGAGCGACCCTTATGATCTCATCTGTCAAAGGAGGATGATCGACCGGGGCTTGGTCATTATTCAGATCTTCCTCAAGAAGAGGAACTTGATCACCACGGGGAGGAACTCCCGCATTGGCAATCTCCTCTTCAAGTCTTCATGTCGCATTCCTTCGAGTATTCAATGCCTATAATAAGAATAAGAGGATTAGATGCTAAAAGCACATAGATCTAACACTACAGAGGCACAATATTGGACTTCTAAGAAAGTTGGAGTTTCCTAAGCATCATATATACATAGATTCCTATCCATAAGTATGTCACACTTAACAATTTGAATATGAACCTACATAGACATGGTTGAGAGACAGACATTGACTCGAATATATTTAACGTCATCCGAGAATACCACCTAGACGTAACCGGCGTCATCATCCTCTTTGAAGACTATGACTAGTCTCATAGATTACATCATTACATTCATAGGTCAAAATTAGCAGAAATTTAGAACTTTTTAATTCTTCTACATTGAGGTTTACATAGACCTCTACATATACATAATAGTTCTATATTGAGTATACATAGACCTTCGTATACGAAGATTACCTAGTCTTTCTTCATTTATTAAACATAAATATATAGAAATTAACAGTCTCAAAATAGTCATCTCATCTCAAAACCATCTAATAAGAGTATATAAATTTTGTCTTAGCCCATACATAAATACAATAAAACCACATATAGGTCATACAATGTTTTGTATCCAATTCGAAAGGTAAGAAACATAAGAGTCTTAAAACTAAAAACAACTTCATACAGTTATATTGCCATTGCCCTAGGAAAGTGAGGGCCCACTCAACTTTGATGATTAAAAATTCCAAGTTTTCTTCAAAGTCGTCTCCAAAAGTCTTACAATGATCGGAACCTTAAATGTTGGGGAAAAGGAAAAAATGGGTTAGTACACCACTTTTACTAAGTATGAGATCATATGCATACATATCATGAAAACATGCCAAAAAGGGACCTTTCATGGAAATATGCTATTTTACCCCTTCGAATACCTTATGCACACTCAATAAGACCATACAAATCAAAAAGACATATTCCTTAAGTCATAGACATGTACATCACAAGACCAACAATACAAAGCATAGTCAATTTAATGATCATATCAACAAACACGCATATAATATCATGACAAGTCTAATCATCAAGTTATAACTTCAACATGCATGAATATAAGTACATCATCTCATAACCAAAGCAAGGCAATTGCCTACGAACCACTATCAAGTCAATAAGTGCAATGATCAAATAAAGTCCCATAACCTTACTCAATCAAGTAACCTAACAAAAAACATGACATTCTACTTCACATAACATGGCATTTAAGAGTACATATAATCATACCTTGACAATATAGACCAACACATATTCATAAGTAAGACAAATAATCATATAATATCAATATTGAGCAAGGTCAGTACATACATATCATATATCATCATAACAATATTCATACATAACCACAACCTTCTAAACTTCCCGTCGATGCAAACTAGTACAAGGCATAGGTAGAGTCCCATACTCCTACTAGGCTATGCCAAATCTCTTAAGTCACTTTAGTTGTATTGTTCCTCATTACTTTATTTTTTGTTTAGGGAACACTTGCCTTAACCGACATAGACCACATAAGCTAAGTGTGTAATCAGTGTTGTAAAACCTTACACCGATGGATGGTGGTCTACTCGCCAAAGTAAAACCAAACATACACGTAGATTTCTAGGTGGATCCACTAGCTAGTCTTCCTAAGGTGCCAACATAGTTCAAGAACTCAGAGATATGTATAATGCGTCTACAAAAAACTTGGAAATTAGGGCCTCCTTTCATGGGGTTAGGGGAATTAGGGTTCATCATGAATTTATCAAGAATTATATCTAATTCCAACACTACATTACCCAAGTCAATCTAAAATTGAATTAGAATAGATAAAACAAGTCTAATAATCAATTTATTCTTTAATTCCAATAATATCATGAACAAGATCAAAGATTTAGGAAATTAGGGAAGGGAAAATAATTAACATTAAATTGCATTAATTAAGAAACAATCTATACTGAATTAGTCATAGGAAATCATAATTCATCATCAATTTGAATTTTAGAAGAAGATCCATTAGAATTGGCAAACCCCATGGAGTTGGGTAATTTAGAAATCACTTTTGAAGGGACCTCCTGGGGAAAGATATCCCAAGAGTGAAGACCCCATAACTTAATGAAGATTAATCTACGAAATTAAAGTAAAATACAATAGAGATTGACCTTATTCTTCATGTTATCTTCCTTCTTCAATGGAGGATTTGGGGAGAGAGAAAGTAGAGATACGTAAGTGCCTTTGAGTTTTGTTTTGGGAAATTGAATTAGTTGAGTAATAAACAACCTAAAATGACCCTTATTCTATATATAATAACCCCCTGAATTACCCAAAATACCACTCACATAAATTGATGCTATTGTGAAGTCTAAATGTCAACAAATACAATTTTGCCGAATCTGGGAAGTGGCTCCGCCTCGAGGGGCCAACACACATTTAATTTTTGAAAAAGAGAATAAACCACTGACTCTTTACTTTCGCAGGCTCCTTAGGCAGCCTACCCACCCATGTTAGGGCCCTCTTTGTTTACCCATCGAGTGGTCCTTTGGGCAACATTATGGGACGTTCAACATATCTATACAACAGTGTACCTAACAAATTACTTTTTACAATTTTTAGATGTCATTTGACCCTCTAAAACAATCCCCAAACGTAGCGACGTCAACTAGTTCATTTAGGTTAGTTTCTTGACGTAGTGGACGTCCTTTAACATCTTGGATCTAAAACTTCTCGGATCAGTTCTAAACATTAATTTAGGTCATAAAAAGTATCTAAACCTTTATACACTCATGTTAGGCTCTAGAATATGTATTCACTTTTCGGAGTGTTACAGTAGCACCCCATAGACGTAACCAGCGTCATCATTATCGATGAGGACTAAGACTAGATTCTTAGGGTACACCATTTCATTCATAGGTTCAAAATGCAAAAAACATAAACATTTTCTTCTATCTATCATGAAATTTACATAGACCTCTTGCATACACATAATATATATTCATATCGAGTATACAAAGAAACTTTGTATATGAAGATTACATAGTCTTCTACTTTTATGGCGCGCACACACACACACAAACATATATATATATATATATATATATATAATATAATATATAATATAGTTTTAAAATGTATGTCTCATCTCACAACCATCTAAACAAGAGTGTAGCAATTGAGCATAGCCCATACATCAGTACAATAAAAGCCACATATAGGCTAAACAATCATTAGTCATCAAATGAAAGGAAATGAACAAAGTTACTTTAAGACTTATCAACACCCAATGCTAGAAAGTTGCGTTGTCGTCGATGTAGTGAGGAAATACATAACTTGGAGAATGAGAATACAAGTCTTCCGTCAAAAGTCGTCACAAGCCCTTAAACAATCGGAATTTAAAATTTTAGGGAAAAAGGGAAAAATGGGGTTAGCACATTACTTGTACTAAGAATAGAGCCATATGCACACAGAACATAAAATTGTGCTAAAAAGAGATATTTCACTAACGCATTCAATTTAACTTTGAAAAGCCTTATGCACATTCAAGAACCAATACAAGTCAATAATACAAATTTATTAAGTCAAAACCATTTATATTGCAAGACAAACAATTCCAAGTCTAGTCAAGTAAACATGCATATCAACATAGTTGAGCACATAACCAAGACAACTCAATCATCAAGTTATAACATTAAAAAACATGTATAAGAGTTCATAACATCATAACCAAATCAAGGACATTTCTCATGAACCCTCATTAGGTCTACAAGTGCAATGACTAAGAAAATCCCCTTAGCCTCACTCAATCAAGTAAACCAAACAAGAACCATAAGAACCATAAACAATGTACAACTTCACATAACATATCCTTAAGAGCACATAATATCTAACTTTAGCAATAGAAACCAAACACATGTTCACAACTGAAACCAACATCAAATAGTGTCATTAACATGTAAGATAATGATATACATATCTACATTTATAATCATATACATATACAAGAACATCCTTCTATGACATCCCTCAAGGCTAGGTAGTGCAATGTATAGTTAGAGTCCCATACCCCTACCTTGACAAAGATAAATCACTTATGTCAAGGAACCCCACACCTAAAGAATGCGGACTACTTTTTAAGGTTGTACATAAGCATGAACATAATATCTGTGTAGATCCACAAGCTAGTATTCCTATGGGGAAGACATAGTTCAAGAAGTAGGGGATCTAGTTGGGACAACCTTTATGATACATGTTTTATATTATCCAATATCATAAGTACATTAATGATCCTACTTACCAATGTGGTAAGGGACACTTCTCACTCTAGTTCACTTGGTGCTATGCTAGAGACCCTTTTTGAAATGTCTTTATGACTTTATTAATAATCATAACTTAGTTTAGGTAATTGGGTCTGTACCTTATATAATCATCATCATAACTCAATAATAATTGCATGAATATTTTCCTTTCATAAAAATTTATACATGTGAGGCTAGAACATTTAAATAATCACGTCACGATAGAGCACTTTGGTAAGTTATCACCATCCGTATAACATTTACATCTTTGCCAACAACTCATAAACCATATTTCAAGACATTCAAATTCAACATCATACAAATACTAATCAATCTTAACAAAAGGTATTCTTCTATATAACCTCATCACTATACACAAGTAATTATAATTGAAGTAAAGAATTGAGATTAGAAGACTTACCTCAATCTCGTTCACAAGCCATCATCAAAGTCTTACCATCATCCATTCAATTAAACCAACAATGGTGTAATATAATTACACCAGAGTAACCAACATATTAATAAAGTATATTGAATCACTACACAAAAATTCATCACTAGTTAATAGTCCATTGTTAGAGACTTAGGTCCAATTCATGATCTACTTCACAAACAAGGTTAATCACTCAAGAACTAGCATAATTGGATTACGATACATATTTTCAGCCCTATAACCCTACTTTTCTTGGTCTTCTATGGATTTTCTTTAGGAGAGATAAAGGAGAGAGAAGGAAAAATAATTAGATTTTGGGAATAATGAGAATTGAGTTACGTTTCAGGCTTAGGGTAGTTTATATAGTGAATTAACTACATTAATTTACCACCTTCAAATCCCTATTTAACCTCCTAATTAAACAAACTAATTAAATGAATTAAGTAAAACAAAACAGAAACATAGAAACCTGACCTATGAGACCTGACTAATGGGCCGTAGTTCATTACATACATACGGAAAGTAGTGTGGAATTAAAACTTTTCTTTCAAAACATTACGTGAGATAATTTCAAAAAACTTCTACCATATGTCTCAAAAACCATCTATGACATCATGAGTACCATAGTCTTGGGTCACAGCCCATAAAAGTCTAACATACAAAAGAACTTAAAAGACATCATATTGTTGGTCTACTCGGATGCTATGAGAACTAACCAATCTATGCTTCTTGGAAACCTTGGAAACTCTACCCTTCAAAGAAACTCAATCTTCTCAAGACTTTGCATAAACATTTTGTAGGGAATATGTGTTAGTACGATATGAACTAAGTATGAAAACTATCGTACTAAACATAAGATATTCAATAATAGACATAAGTATAATATGAATATCATAAGTATAATAAAGTATTCTAAAGCATATAAGAGTTGATACTTAACTCATTGTCGTTCTTACTCAAATGAACTACTTTGCAAGACACCTCCAAGTATACTTGTGCAAGGCGAAGATAGCATCCCATACTACTATCAAAGATAAGTACCTCTCTTTCGTCATTCTCTATTATAATCCACTAGAATAATTGAGACCTTAAGTTCTTTATACCATATGAGAACTGTACCCCTAGGTCGCCTCAAAGCACACTTGTCCAATGCATGTGAAATATCCGATTCTACCTCACGCTAAGCATATCTTGTTTCATGTCATCTTAGGATTCATCTTATATACCGAATTCATCTTGACAAGGAACTATGTTCATATGTCCATCAAATCATGGACTGCAATTATAGTTACTATCCAAGCTAAGCATAGATCATGTATAGGGCATGTCATAGGTATCTTTAAGCCATACTTGTGCAATGTATATATGACATCCCTTACTAGTATCCATACTAATTACTTCCTTAGACTATCCTAATCCAAGCTAACTTATCTTGGAACCTTGTCTATAAAGCTCAACATAGTATCAAAATAGACCTACTACCATGGAAAACATCTCATCATACTAACAATTCAAACTAAATGAAGGGTACAACCATCCTAATCACCATGCAACCAATCATGTTGATGCCAGATAACCATAGATGAGCATGAATCCTAAACCCAAATATACCATGGGAAAATAATCAGAAGCTATTCCATTAAGTGCACCTTGCAAAAAAATCAAGCTACCATGAAATGCATCTTATATGCAAGTAAAGCTAACACTAGGGGAATATAGGTGTTTCCCCTAAAGCTACCATGAAATTGTTCTGGCCTAACAAAGTAAAGCTACCATGACAACACATGTCCAATATAATAATGAGAGAGCCTAATCGCTCCATCTCAAGCTACCATGAACTTCATAATCTCAAGCTACAGTGAGTATTTCAAGTCAAGAGTCCTTAAGATTTACTATCTCTAGCTTCCATGAGATCTTACCATCTAAAGCTACCATGCCCTTAGTGTTGTCTCACCAAGTCATTTGTAATACCTCAAAAATAACATAGGTGAAGCTAAAGACTATAATGGTTTTCATTAGTATCTAAATATTTTAAAATTTTCAATAATGTTGTTTTGCGATAGTGTCTAGAGTTCTAGGTGCAATGGTAGTCAAACATCAAGGGACGACCAAGACGTTTAACGGCTAAGTCACCTATGTGTCTCATGTGTGGTTATGTTCCTATATGTGTGTTTCATGAGTACATGAGCTTCTTATATGCGTTATTTTAGTGTTTGTAGGAATTATGTCAAGTATCGTGATGTTTGGCGGTCAAACTCCCAAGAACATCCAGGACGTTTGAATGGTTAGCCTTGAAATGACCTTGTGTGTCTTGGTATATTTCATAGAATTTAACATGTTTGTTTGTATGATATTTTTGTGTGAGGTTATAAACTAACATATGAACATATTTGGGTTGGAAATGTTCGGGTGAATTGTCACGACCCAAAACCGATCGCGACTGGCACCCACATTTACCCTCCTATGTGAGCGAACCAACCAATCTAAACCTTAACATTTCAATATAATATCAACAGAAAATAATGCGGAAGACTTAAACTCATTTATAAAAACCAAATCAATAACTATTATTCCCCAAAATCTGGAAGTCATCACCACAAGAACATCTATGATCAAATTACTAACTAAAAATGTCTAAGAAGCTAAAAATACATAAGAAGCTAGTCCATGCCGGAAGTTCAAGGCATCAAGACTTGAAGAAGAAGATCCAGTCCAAGCTAGAAGCATTAGCTCACCCTGAATTTCCGATGTAGTAAGACTGGCTTGAATTAATGTTGAGTCGAAGACGACGGCACGTTTGCTGCACTCCACAAATAAACAAGAAGAAAACATAAAAGTAGGGGTCAGTACAAAACACGGGTACTGAGTAGATATCATCGGCCAACTCAAAATAGAAAACAGTATATACTAAGCAATATTATAAAATCAACTAATATCCTTAGCATGCAGCATTTACAGTTACCATAACCCTTGGTTACAACACCAAGCACATCAATGAGGACTCACGCCTCCTCATCATACTCATTTGGGAATTAGGTTCATTAGATTTGAATATATTATAATCTTTTAAGATTCATTATCTTTATTTCCCTCGTGTCGGTACGTGACACTCCGCTCCTCATATACTATCCTGGTGTCGGAACGTGACACTCCGATCCTCATTCTATCCGGGTGTCGAAACGTGACACCCGATCCATATTCTATCCTGGTACTGGAACGTGGCACCCTATCCATATACTATCCTGGTGTCGGAACGTGACACCCGATCCATATACTATCCTGGTGTCGGAACGTGACACCCGATCCATATACTATCCTGGTGTCGGAACGTGACACTCCGATCCTCATATTCTACCTGGTACTGGAACGTGGCACCCGATCCTCATATTCTATCCTGGTACCGGAACGTGGCACCCGATCCATATTCTATCCTGGTGTCGGAACGTGACACTCCGATCCTCATATACTATCCTGGTACCGGAACGTGGCACCCGATCCCCTAATCTCACTACTTTCGTTCATCAAGCCTTCTTTTATACCAAGGCATCATCATTAACAAAGTAGATTAGGGTTTCTTTTCAAGATTCAGGATTCAATAGCTTCATCATGCTTATTATATCATAATTACATAATCACATCATTCATGCAAGCATACAATTAAGCATATAGAAGGGTTTACAATACTACTAACACATATCATCCACTATTAAGAGTTTACTACGAATAGCATGAAAATAACCATAACCTACCTCCACCGAAGAATTGCAATCAACAAGCTATCTTCTCAGAATCCTTGCTATCCTCTTCGTTTCTCTCTCTCTCTACTCGTTCTCTTTCCCTCTCTTTGTTCTTTCTATTTTCTTTATTCAAACTCTCTTTCTTTTACCCTAATTAGTATATAATTAAGAATAAAAGATGACAATAATAACCCACTAATTAACTTAAGGTTACCTCTTTTAACCCCCAAGTAATTAGACTTATTAACATTAACCCTCTAACTTTATAATTAAAGTAGGAATAGTCAAAAACGTCCCTTAAAACATATAAAGAAATCCGACCCGAACTGGGATTGCGTAGCCCGCGACGGGCCGTCGTGCCTGGGACGGTCCGTCCTGCTGTCCGTCATATGCTACAGAACTCGATTTTAAGTTGACGGCCTGTGACGGGCCGTTGAGCCTGCGACGGTCCGTCCTGCCACTCCGTCACGAAGTTCAGAGAGTCGATTTTCAGTACCCAATTTCAGATTTTCTAAGTGTTTTGAAACGAGACGTTGCGACGGTCCGTCGTGCCCATGACGGTCCGTCGTGGGGTCCGTCTTCTCAGCCTGTTTTTCCAGAAATAAAATCTGCTGCTCAAAACGACTAAACAGGTCGTTACAATAGATACCAATTTACCCATCGTGCGTCCCCGAACGATCACAAGAAGGAAAACAAGGGCGAAAAGGAGTACCTGAATCTGTAAACAGATGTGGGTATCTTTCTCGCATATCTGCCTCCTTCTCTCAAGTGGCTTCTTCAACGGGTCGATTCTTCAATTGCACCTTGATAGATGCAATCTCCCTTGATCTCAACTTGCGAATTTCCCTATCTAGAATGGCAACAGGTTCCTCCTCATAAGACAAATTCTCATCAAGCAAAACTGAATCCCAACGGATAATGTAGTTTCCATCCCCATGATATCTTTTCAACATAGACACATGGAATACCGGATGTACTCCGGACAGCCTTGGAGGCAAGGATAACTCATAAGCCACCTCCCCTACTCGTTTAAGTACTTCGAAGGGACCAATATACCTTGGGCTTAGTTTACCTCTTTTACCAAACTGCATCACTCCTTTCATTGGTGAAACTTTCAACAAGACTTGTTCACCCTCAATGAACTCTAAGTCTCTAACCTTTCGATCTGCATATTCCTTTTGTCTACTTTGCGCCGCTAGAAGCTTTTCTTGAATAGACTTCACTTTCTCTATCGAATCCCTCAAAAGGTCCGTACCCCAAGGTCTAACCTCGAATGCATCAAACCAACCAATGGGAGACCTACATCTCCTCCCATACAATGCTTCAAATGGGGCCATATGAATACTTGAGTGATAGCTATTATTGTATGAAAACTCCGCTAAGGGTAAAAAGCTATCCCAATGGCCACCAAACTCTATCACACATGCACGAAGCATATCCTCCAACACTTGAATCGCTCAGACTGACCATCTGTCTGAGGATGGAACGCAGTACTAAGGTCCAACCTAGTAGCCAATTCTGCATGCAATGTTTTCCAAAACTTAGAAGTAAACTGCGTACCTCTATCTGATATAATGGAGAGTGGAACCCCATGCAATCGCACCACTTCCGAGATGTAAAGTTTGGCTAACTTCTCTGCATTGTAAGTCACCTTGACCGGAATGAAGTGAGCAGACTTAGTTAACCTATCAACAATTACCCAAATAGAATCAAACTTTCCCAATATCTTTGGAAGACCAACCACGAAATCCATTGCAATCCTTTCTCACTTCCATTCCAGGATGGGCATTCTCTGAAGTGTTCCTCCGGGCCTGTGGTGTTCATACTTTACTTGCTGACAGTTTGGACATTTGGCAATAAACTCAACAATATCACGGTTCATTCTACTCCACCAAAAGTGTTGCTTTAGGTCACGATACATCTTGGTTGCACCCGGATGTATCGAATACCTTGAACTATGAGCCTCTGTCAGAATAGTGTTGATCAAATCATCGACGCGGGGTACACATACCCTTCCCTTAATCCTCAAAACACCTTCCTCATCGATCGTCGCTTCTTTAGCCACTCCTTGCAACACTTTATCTCGGATCCGGATCAATTTTTCATCATTAAACTGCTTTCCCTTAATCTTTTCAAGGAAGGAAGATCTTGCCTCTACACAAGCTAAAAATCCTCCCTTCTCATTTACTTCTATTCTCATAAGGTCGTTAGCCAGAATCTGAACTTCTCTAGCCAATGGGCGTCTAGAAGCTTGCAAGTGAGCTAGACTTCCCATGCTTCCCGCCTTTCTACTTAAAGCATCCGCTACAACATTCGCCTTCCTCGGATGATACAAAATAGTGATGTCGTAGTCCTTCAGTAGTTCCATCCATCTCCTCTGTCTCAAGTTCAAATCTTTCTGAGTAAAGACATACTGTAGGCTACGATGATCCGTATAGACCTCACACTTAACCCCATATAAATAGTGTCTCCATTGCATTAATGCAAACACTACCGCAGCCAATTCCAAATCATGAGTTGGATAGTTACGTTCATGCACTTTTAATTGCCTCGAAGCATAAGCAATCACATTCTTCTCTTGCATTAGCACTGCACCCAAACCCGAATAGAGTGCATCACAATAGACAATGAAATTCTAACCTTCCACTGGCAAGGTGAGAATTGGTGCTGTAGTCAACAGAGTCTTGAGCTTCTGAAAGCTTTCCTCACACTCACCTGACCATACAAATGGAACATTGTGCTTAGTCAAGTTCGTCAATTGGGAAGCAATAGAAGAGAATCCCTTGACAAATCAGCGGTAGTAGCTAGCTAACCCAACAAAGCTCCTTATTTCTGACACATTAGTAGGTCTTACCCAATTCTTCACTGTCTCAATCTTAGAAGGATCCACCATCACTCCATCCTTAGAAACTACGTGCCCCAAGAAGGACACTGCATCTAGCCAAAACTCACACTTAGAGAACTTGGCATAAAGCTTTTTCTCCCTCAACATTTCCAATACCATTCTCAAATGCTCTTCATGTTCCTTCTTGCTCTTTGAGTATACCAATATATCATCAATAAATACGATCACAAATAGATCCAGATATGGCATAAAAATCCCGTTCATCAAGCTCATGAACGCAGCAGGGGCATTCGTAAGACCAAAAGACATCACCACAAATTCGTAATGCCCATACCTCATTCGAAAAGCAGTCTTTGGAAAATCCGTTGCCCGTATTTTCAATTGATGATAACCAGATCTCAAGTCAATCTTAGAGAAGACACATGCACCTTGTAACTGATCGAACAAGTCATCGATGCGAGGAAGAGGATACTTGTTCTTAATAGTTACCTTGTTCAACTGCCGGTAGTCTATGCACATCCGAAAACTCCCATCCTTCTTCTTTACAAAAAAAATCGGAGCACCCCAAGGAGATGCACTTGGTCTAATGAAGCCTTTGCTCAACAACTCTTGAAGTTGGGCTTTTAACTCTCTTAACTCCGCGGGAGCCATTCTTTAAGGGGGTATAGAAATGGGGCGAGTACCCGGTTCAAGATCAATACAGAAGTCAATGTCCCTATCTGGTGGCATACCAGGAAGATCTGCAGGGAACACATCCAGAAACTCACGGACCACCGAAACCGACTTAATCGAAGGCACATGGGTAGTGTCATCCTTGAGATGTGCCAAGAAAGATAAACACCCTTTACCAACCATTTTCTTAGCACGAAGAAAGGAGATGATACGCACTGGACTGGAAGTGTAGTCACCCTCCCACACTAACGGATCTGTCCCAGGCTTGGCTAATGTCACCGTTTTATCATTACAATCCAAGATCGCAAATTGCAGAGAAAGCCAAGTCATACCCAGAATTACATAAAAATCAACCATTTCTAAGATAACCAAATCTACATAAGTGTTGCTCCCCACAAAGTTCACCAAACAAGACCTATATACCTTTTCAACTACCACAGACTCACCCACCGGAGTAGAAACACGAATAGGCATGTCAAGTAATTCACAATGTAAATTTAGACCATTAGAAAATTAGGAAGATACATAAGAAAATGTGGATCCAGGATCAAACAATACAGAAGCCATGCAATCACAAATCAAAAGATTACCTGTGATGACAGCATCTGATGTCTCCGCTTCAGATCTCCCAGGAAAAGCGTAGCAATGGGCCCTCTCACCCGTCTGTCCGTTTCCCCTACCATGTTGTGATGTAGTGGCTACAGGTTGCCCATCACCTCGGCCGTTCTGGTGACCACCATTACCTCGACCACCGCATCCTCCAGAATGACGGCCTCTACCATGACCACCTCTACCTCTAACATTTGGAGGTCTGTATCTCTGTTTTGGACAATATCTCTTAATATGTCCAATCTCCCCACATCCATAGCACTCTCTGGGTTCATGCATAGGTCTCTCAGAGAAGTGTTGACCGGTCCGAGGTGGACCCCCAACTACAGTCTGTAGTGAAGGCTGAATGGGTCGAACTGAGTAACCTCCGGAACCCTGTCCTCTAGAGTAAGAACCATTAAACTCACCTCCCTTTTGAAACCTCTTTGATGTCGATGCCATGGTAAATTCATCTGGCTTCACTCCTTCCACCTCTACCACGAAGTCCACCACTTCTTGAAAAGATTTCACTATAGCCGCTACCTGTAAAGCTGAAATCCGCAACTCTGATCTCAACCCCTTCACAAAACGGCGAATCCGCTCTTGTGGACTGAAACATAGTTGGGTGGCATACCGGGATAATGCACGAAACTTAGCCTCGAATGCAGTAACCGACATCCTACCTTGCTCTAGACTTAAGAATTCATCTCTTTTCCTATCCCTCAAAGTCTGCGGGATATACTTCTCCATAAACAAACTAGAGAATGAAGCCCAAGTCATAGGTGGTGCCTCTGTTGGTTGACACTCAACATGTGACCGCCACCACATTTTGGCATTCCCTTGAAACTGATAACTCACGAACTCAACACCAAACCGTTCTACTATACCCATCTTGTGTAGTAGCTCATGACAGTCAACCTGAAAATCGTAAGCATCCTCAGATTCAACACCCTTGAAGACTGGAGGATTCAATTTCAAGAACTTACTGAAAAGTTCATGCTGATCACTGGTCATTATAGGCCCTGTAGTCAGACGAGGAAATGTGCCTATTTCCAATGGAACATCCATGCGGGGAGCCATAGTAGCCGCATGTTGTATCTCCGGAGCCTGAGGTGCTGGTGCAGAAAACACTGGAGGTGCTTGACCTTGATCAGATAACCCACTAAGATAAGCAAGAACCTGATTGATCATGTCTGGGGTGGGTTGGGGAGGCAATCCCTCATTCTGTACTTGTTCAGTTTCCCCTTCATCACCCTCTCTCACTACATCTTCGGTCGGTGGAGGAGTCACTGCCCTAGTATCAGATGGGCTAGGTGCTCGTCCTCTTCCTCTAGAGGACGTCCTCCCACGACCTCTCCCACGGCCTCTTGCCGCTATTCTTCCTCTGGCTACAGCCCCAGTGGCTGGTTCATACGCACCCTGTCCCGCCTGTACTGGTGCTGGCGCGGTTGTTGCTCTAGTTCTAACAATCTGCGAAATAGAGTGAAGATGGTCAGATACCAATTTGTATCACCTAGATACCAATTAGACCCAAGTAATAGCACGAAAGAAAGAATGAAAGAATGGAATTTTCCTAAAGTCTTATAGCTTCTCAAAGAAAAGTAAAGGCGTCCCCCTACCGTTCCTTAAGACTCTACTAGACTCGTTCTTGTGTGATGAGACCAACGAACCTAATGCTGTGATACCAAGTTTGTCACGACCCAAAACTGATCGCGACTGGCACTCACATTTACCCTCCTATGTGAGCGAACCAACCAATCTAAACCTTAACATTTCAATATAATATCAAAAGAAAATAATGCGGAAGACTTAAACTCATTTATAAAAACCAAATCAATAACTATTATTCCCCAAAATCTTGAAGTCATCACCACAAGAACATCTATGATCAAATTACTAACTAAAAATGTCCAAGAAGCTAAAAATACATAAGAAGCTAGTCCATGCCGGAAGTTCAAGGCATCAAGACTTGAAGAAGAAGATCTAGTCCAAGCTAGAAGCATTAGCTCACCCTGAATTTCCGATGTAGTAAGACTGGCTTGAATTACTGTTGAGTCGAAGACGACGGCACGTTTGCTGCACTCCACAAATAAACAAGAAAAAACATAAAAGTAGGGGTCAGTACAAAACACGGGTACTGAGTAGATATCATCGGCCAACTCAAAATAGAAAACATATATATTAAGCAATATTATAAAATCAACTAATATCCTTAGCATGCAGCATTTACAGTTACCATAACCCTTGGTTACAACACCAAGCACATCAATGAGGACTCACTCCTCCTCATCATACTCATTTGGGAATTAGGTTCATTAGATTTGAATATATTATCATCTTTCAAGATTCATTATCTTTATTTTCCTCGTGTCGGTACGTGACACTCCGCTCCTCATATACTATCCTGGTGTCGAAACGTGACACTCCGATCCTCATTCTATCCGGGTGTCGGAACGTGACACCCGATCCATATTCTATCTTGGTACCGGAACGTGGCACCCGATCCATATACTATACTGGTGTCGGAACGTGACACCCGATCCATATACTATCCTGGTGTCGGAACGTGACACCCGATCCATATACTATCCTGGTGTCGGAACGTGACACTCCGATCCTCATATTCTATCCTGGTACCGGAACGTGGCACCCGATCCTCATATTCTATCCTGGTACCGGAACGTGGCACCCGATCCATATTCTACACTTGTGTCGGAACGTGACACTCTGATCCTCATATACTATCCTGGTACCGGAACGTGGCACCCGATCCCCTAATCTCACTACTTTCGTTCATCATGCCTTCTTTTATACCAAGGCATCATCATTAACAAAGTAGATTAGGGTTTCTTTTCAAGATTCAGGATTCAATAGCTTCATCATGCTTATTATATCATAATTACATAATCATTTCATTCATGCAATCATACAATTAAGCATATAGAAGGGTTTACAATACTACTAACACATATCATCCACTATTAAGAGTTTACTACGAATAGCATGAAAATAACCATAACCTACCTCCACCGAAGAATTGCAATCAACAGGCTATCTTCTCAGAATCCTTGCTATCCTCTTCGTTTCTCTCTCTCTCTACTCGTTCTCTTTCCCTATCTTTGTTCTTTCTATTTTCTATATTCAAACCCTCTTTCTTTTACCCTAATTAGTATATAATTAAGAATAAAAGATGACAATAATAACCCACTAATTAACTTAAGGTTACCTCTTTTAACCCCCAAGTAATTAGACTTATTAACACTAACCCTCTAACTTTATAATTAAAGCAGGAATAGTCAAAAACGTCCCTTAAAATGTATAAAGAAATCCGACCCGAACTGGGATTGCGTAGCCCGCGACGGGCCGTCGTGCCTGCGATGGTCCGTCCTGCTGTCCGTCATATGCTACAGAACTCGATTTTAAGTGGATGGCCTGTGACGGGCCGTCGATCCTGTGACGGTCCGTCCTGCCACTCCGTCACGAAGTTCAGAGAGTCGGTTTTCAGTACCCAATTTCAGATTTTCTAAGTGTTTTGAAACGAGACCCTGCGACGGTCCGTCGTCCCCATGACGGTCCGTCGTGGGGTCCGTCGCCCCAGCCTGTTTTTCCAGAAATAAAATCTGCTGCTCAAAACGACTAAACAGGTCGTTACATGAATGTCCCCAAGGACCAACCAAGGGACCTTGATGAAGGACACTTCTCAAGAGCCAAGACTATCCCAACACAGTCCCAAACAACGGAGGTACTAGACGGCTTATTGTCTAGTTGACGCCACGTTGATGGGATTCGTGGTCCAGGACATAGGCATGGGATAAGGCCAATAAAGTACTAGCCTCAGTCCCAAGCAATAGACCAACAGGACGGTCCGTTGGTTGAGAAACGGGCCATCGATGGCCACGCGTGGTTTGGTATTCGAACTGCGCAGCTTCCTGTAAGTTGCAAGGGTGAAGTGATAAATTCACCTTACGTCAAAATAAGAGAAATGGTGGTTACTTAGAGTTACATTGATTATTTTAAACATGTTTAAAAGCCTTAAATACTTAGAAGATTTATTCTTCAAAATCAAAACCCAAAATCTCTTAGAAATTCTGTAGAACTTAACTGGAGCCAAAACTCAAGGAAGAGCTTGGATTGGAGATTTGAGTGATAAGTATTCATCATATTAAAGTATTAACATAATTTAGACATGGTTTATTATTAAAACTATTCATGAATAGCCCAAAATACAAAGAGTTTTAAAAAGTTCTTAAAGATGAACTTGACAATTTTATGATCTATCCTACGGTTCTTGCATTAAGGGTTTAAAGCATTTTATATTGATAGATTTTTTGTTTATTAGATGATTTTAACTCAATTAACCTATGAAACCATTTAATTGATGAACCCTAGTTTTGACTACTTTATGGGTTAAGTGATATTGTTTTAATGCTTCTAATTCTAGTGTAGTTTTTGTGGGAGAATGAATGATCTTATGATTGTATTCAACGGATGTATAGTTGGTCTTAGATTGATAAATCTATATTGAATTTCCCTAGATTTATTGATTATTATAGTTTTTGGATTGAATTAATGTTCATAGCTTGGTGTAAGGGCCTTATGATATTGAATTGCATGATTTAGCTTTAGATTAAAGTGTTGATAATATATTGTGGTACACTACCCTAATTCTATTTATTTTAAGTAATGTAGTTGTTGTATTATGTTATGATTTGTATGGTCTATTTATGGTGGGGGTGCGATGTGAATGATGTGGCCCTGTTAACGTTAATTTATGTATTATGATGATCATGTACTTGTCGGCAACTTACATGATATACTATGATGCTTTGTGCACTGATTTATATGAAGTTTGATCATATCTATCTACAAGTGAGTAATGTGAAACTATGTGTTTCATCTATCGATATTAGGTGATCATGTTTGACTATGGATATGTGTTTGTGTGTGTAGTATTAGAGTTGATGCATTATTATTCCTACTTGACTGTATGACTCTATGATGGGTATATTGATGATGTTATAGTAATGCATGGGATAAAATAAAAATGATAAGGGTCATTCCTAAATGCTTCAACTAAAGATAGGATATATGCGATAAAGTAAAGTATGTTGAGTCCTATTTTGGTAGACTTATGTGAGTTACTTGATACATGTATAAATGATTTGTGAAAATGAGATGTCTTGACTAGGTAAGATTAATGCACCCGTGTAATGTATGATTGAATGACATGTGAGACCGTAAATGATATTAAGGAGGTCATGTACGTGGAACCTCAAACCTAGTTGTAAGGTTATGAACCTTGAATTCATGAGTCGTAATGTTATCCCTCTTGTATTTAATGATAGACTTAAGGTTGATTGGCTGGAAACACATCATATATTCCTTAGGTAATTCATGATGAGCTATCTTTGTCGCCATTGTAACGTAGCCCTAGTGGACCTATTAGTTATGGTGAATGTGATTGGGTTATGAAATATATAGAAGCTCTTCATCTGATCCTTTAATTTGAATTACTCTATGATAACAAAGGATAATACCGAGTGAGAATGTTATGGAATGTATCTCTACTTGAGATGGATACTAGAGTACAATGTATCTCTACTTGACAATGAGAGTAGAGTACGCAAAATCTCTTCAGATTCCTTAACCATGTGCCTACATGGATGTGTCTTAGTTCTAACCTTGGCCAGTAACACCCTCATCAGAGTAGGTTAGAACTCCAATTTCCATGTTTAGCTATCATGGTCTATATCCGTTATTGTAAGTTCTAATCATATGGTATACCTACTAGATTTAAATAAGTTCTATGAAGTTAAGGTGGTGGTATGAGAAACTATTTAGACATTGCACAATAGTCTTTTAAAATGTTAGTGATAGTCCCTAGGTTTTATCCAAGATCATTATTTGAATGTCTATATCTAATGAATGAGTGTAAATTGATCTAAGGAATGTATTTACTTAAGTTAAGAAAGTATGTTAAATAAACAAGTACTTATCTAGAGTAGTTATGTGTTTTCTAGTTAAGGTGTGAAGGGGGCATGGGAATGGCCACTTCTTATCTTACCTAGATAAGACTTAATATTGAATCTTGTTAGGGAAGTTGGTTCATAATGTAGACATGCTTCAAAAATAAGTAGTCTTAAGGATTACTTAGCTAATATTGAACAGGTTAATCATGGACGTTATCTTCTTGATTTACTTATGTATTTTGATAACATTTGGAAGTGAGAATATTATATTATATGTATATAGTTGTGTAATGTGAGAATAATCTTATCCTAGGTAGTATAAAGGATCTATTAAGTTTGTATTAAAGGGATTGTATGGGCAATCACTTTACAACTCACTAAATTGAGATTTAGAATTACCTTTGGTACGAGAATCTCATGTTCTTATGTATGTTTATTGTAAGTATTTATATCTCATTATAGGTATTCTTAAGGATCATTTAGGTGTGCCTAGAGAGGGTGTATAGGCGGTCTCTCTTTGTGTAACTTAACTGAGTCTTAAAATAGCTTTTAGTAAAGAAATCGCCAACTATAAAGTGACTATGGTGAAGCTAAGAAACTTTTACAGTAACAATGATATAGTTCACTCTATGATTTCTTAAAAATTTGATAAATTGGCTATGCGATTTACTATGTGTATCTAAGTTGTTAAATGTTGTTCTTATGATTCTATTATGATATTTAAATCAAAAGTCGCATATTTCCAATAAATTTATATTTTCGTGATTTTATGTATTATTCCATACTTAGTACATGTGGTTGTATTAATTCCATACTTTTATCTTTCTCTAAAGTTATTCATAAGTCAAGGTGCTTTTGGAGAGCTAAGCTTGGGTTAGAAGATTGTTCAAGCAGGTTGAAGTATGTCCTCATTTGACTCGAGGGCATATAAATCTTTTATTTCTCTTTTAAATTATTGTAATATACTAATACTACTATATTTCTATTGTGTATGGGTTGTGCCTCAAGGTACTCTTGTGTCTATGATTTTACTAAAATGAGACTTAGTATTTCCTATGAATGTTTTATGAAAAATATTTTTAAAGACATACAATATTTGTGAAAAGTTTTAATTTTGCACTACTTTTCATATGTTTATATTCGAGGAAAGATGAGAAAGGGCTTGTGCAAGTCCTCCAAGAGGTCAAGCATGCCAGTTGCACTCCGAGAGTGTCATATCATCTAGGGTGTTGTCTCAGGATGTGAGAAGATTGATATTAGAGCATAGTTTATGAAAGTGGTCTTAAGAATACAAAAAGTATCATCAAGTAATGTATATTAGAATCTCTAGTATCGGTGTGAGTCGGGACATATCTATGGGCGAGAGGGTATAGGACTATAGAGATTCCCTTCATTTCTACTCCTATGGTGTGTCGTAAAGATTAAAAAGTTATAAGTTCTTTCTATGCACTTCGGGATAGAGGATGAAATTCGTATGATGATGATGATGGTAAGTTCTAGAATATTTTTAGTGAAAATAAGTTCATTCGATGTGGGGAGTATTATTAGTAGATGGGCTAGAAAGTCATAGAGGCATGTTGCATGTGCATGATGTTTAGATGTCTTGTTAAAATTGAATTTCACTGATTTGTTGAATTGTATATTTCATGAATTATGATTATATTGTAAAATGTGTTTATATGATTTTTTTTCTTGTATATTAGCATGTTTTATGACAAATTTCCTAAAAGTTAGATTTTTGAAAATTTTGCATAATTCATTGTAAAGGCTGACTGCTCACTGAATCATTTTTCAAAATTTGACTAATTCATATTTTGGTTGAAAATTATAATAATGTGGTTAGACCTGATTTATATGAGAATGATAATGAGTATAAAATAGGTTTTTGCTATTTGAAACGAAGGATGTGAGTTTTATGGCATGATGAGTTGTAGAATTTATTCTAGTTTCTTGTTGTGTTGTGATTCTATTAATTATGTGAAATTGATGTTTCTAATTGATTGTGTGTTGTATAATGTGTTTTATTATATTTTCATGAGATGTTAAGTCGAGTCTCTATTCATGGAAGTGTTCGAAGAGTGGCAAGTGTCATTCGAGGTCTAATGTTGTCGATGTGGGAGAGATTGTAATACCTCAAAAATGAAACAGGTGAAGATAGATCCTATTATGGTTTTTATGAGGATATAAGGTCCTAAAATTGTCTATAATGTGTAATTGAGGCAATGTCTACAGCTCTAGGTGCAATAGAAGTCAAACTTCAAGTGATGATCAAGACGTTCAACGACTAAGTCACCTTTATGTCTCATGTGTGGTTATATTCCTATATGTGTGTTTCATTAGTAAATGAGGTCCTTATATGATTTACTATCGTTTTTATAATCATTGTGTCATGTTTCGTGAAATTTGTAGGTCAAACGCCGGAGAACGTCTAGGATATTTGAAAGGTTTACCTTGAAACGACCTTCTGTGTCACGGTATGTTTCATCGAGTTTTACATGTTATTTTTTGTTAAAACTGATGTGGGAGGTCCCAAAATCGTATACAAACATATTCAGGTTGGAAATTTTGGGGTTAAATTCCCTAGGACAGACCAAGAGTCTTTGATTAAGGACCCTTCTCAAGAGCCAAGACTGTCCCAAAACAGTCTCAAACGAAGGTGGAAGTAGACGGCTCGTGGACCACTCGACGCCCCGCTGATGTGATTCATTGGTCAGGACTTAGGTGTGGTAAATAGACTAGCCAAGGACTAGTCTCAGTCCCAAACCACGGACCAACATAATGGTCCGTGGGTTGGGAAACGGGCCGTCGATGGTCAGGCGTGATTTTGTTTGTGAACTGTGTAGCTTACTGTATGTTGCAAGGGTGAAGTTGAAAATTCACCCCACATCCAAAAAGGATAACGGTAGGTTACTTAGATGTACTTTATGTAATTTAAACATGTTTATAAGCCTTAAACACTTAGAAGAATTCATTCTTCATAATCAAAACACAAAATCTCTTAGAAATTCTCTAAACTCCATTGGAGCAAAAACTCGATGCAGATCTTAGATTGGATATTTGAGTGGTGATTCTTCATAAAATTTGTGTATTAACATCATTAATGTATGTTTTTTTATCATTGAAACCCTATTCATCAAGGAGTCAAAAATTCAAAGATGAACTTGACAAATTTTATGATCTTTTCATGGGTTCTTGCATTAAAGGTTTTAAAGCATTCTATATTTTATTAATGCTTATGAATTCTAGTGTAGTTTTCTATGAGCTAATGAATGATATAACAATTGTATTCAACTGATGTCTAATTAGTTTTAGATTGATAAATCTATATTGAATTTACCTAGATCTATTGAGTATTATAGTTTATTATTGGATTGAGTTTCATGGCCATGGATAAGGGCATTATGATATTGAAAATTGGATAATTTAGATTTTAATTGAAGTATTGAGAACGGATTGGTGGTATTCTTCCCTAATACTCTATATTTTAAGTAATGTCGTTAGTGTATTATGTTATGATTTGTATGGTCCACTTATGGTGGCGGTACTATATGAATAATGTGTCGTTGTCGCCGTTATTTATTTATTATGATAATTATGTCCTTGTAAGCAACTTACTCTATACATGCAAATATGTGAAAGTATTTGTTCTTCTTTTGATATTTTGTTATAATGTTAGACTATGACTATTTATTTGTCTGCGTAGTGTAAGAGTTGATGCATGATTATTCCTACTTAACGATATGAGTTTATGATGGGTATATTGATGATATTATAGTAATGTACAAGATGAAATAAAGATGATATGGGTAATTCCTAAGTGCTTCAACAAATGATAGGCTATACGTAATAAAGTAAAGTATGGTGTGTCCTGTTTTGGTCGACTTGTGTCCCTTAGTTGATACATGTATGAATGATATGTGAATATGAAATTTCTTGACTAGATAATCTTAGTGCACCCTTTTCATGTAAGAATGACTAATATGTGAGACCTCAAATGATGTTAAGGAGGTCATGTACATGGAAACTTAAACCTAGTTGTAAGGTTATGAACCTTGAAGTCGAGAGTCGTAATGGTATCGATCTTCTATGAAGGATGGACATAAGGTTGATTGGCTGGAACGACATCATATCTTCCTTAGGAAAGTCATGATGAGCTATATTTGTTGCCATTTTATGCTAGCCCTAGTGGACCTCTTTTGTAGGGTTAATGTGATGGGGTTATGAACTTGATATGGAACCTCTTCATGTGATCCTTGAATGTGAATTACATTATGAGAACAAAGGCTAGAACCGAGTGAGTATGTTATGGGAAGTAGCTCTACTTGAGACAAAGCCTAGAGTACAAAGTATCTCTACTTGAGAATGAGACTAGATTACAGAAAAGCCCTTCATATTTCTTAACCATGTGCCTACATGGGATGTGTCCTAGTTCTACCTTTGGCAAGTAGAACACCCTCATCGGAGAAAGTTAGCACTCTTGATTCGATGTTTAGCTATCATGATCTATGTCGTTTATTGCCAATTCACATCATATAGGATATATACAAGGATTAGAAAATTTCTTTGATGTTTAGGTGGTAGTATGGGATGTTATCAAAACATTGCACAATAGGCTTTGAAGATGTTAGTGAGAGCCCATAGGTCTTCTCCAATTCCATTACTTGAATGTCCGTATATGATGAATACGTCTTAAATAAACTAACTAATGTAATGACTTAAGTTAAGAAAGCATGTTTAATTAATAAGTACGTGTCTAGAGTATTTAAGGGTTGTCTAGTTAAGGGGTGAAGGGGGAATGGGAATGGTGAATTAGTATCTTACCTAGATAAGTCTTATGAATGACTCTAGTGAGGGAAGTTGCTTGATTATGTAGAGATGTTCAAAATATAGGTAGTCTTGAGGATTACCTTGGTAATAATCTTGATGAGATCTATCATGGACGTTATCTTCTTGATTTACTTTAGTATGTCTTTTGATAGCCTTTTTAAGGGACAATGTCATATAATATGTATGTTGTTGTATTAAATGAGAATGATCTTATCCCAGGTAGTCTAAAGGATCTCTTAAGTGTGTTTGAAAGGGATTGTATGGGCGGTAGCTTTACAACTCACTAAAGTGAGACTTAGAATCGCCTCTGGTAGGAGAATCTCATGTTCTTATGTTAGTGTATTCTAAGTGTGTGTATCTCATTACAGATGGTATAAAGGATCATTTAGGTGTGCCTAGAGAGGGCGTATGGGTGTTCTCTCTTTGTCTTACTTAAGTGAGTCCTAGGATATCTTTTAGGGAGGAAATTGCATGCTATAAAGTGGTCATGGTGAAGCTAAGAAACTTCATTGTACAATTAAGGAACTGCACTGTAACAGTGATATAGTTCACAGTAGGGTTTCTTAAAAATTTGATAAATTGGCAATGTGATTTCTTATGTCTTTCTAAATTGTTAAATGTTGTTCTTATGATTATATTTTGATATTTAAATCAAAACATGCATATTTCCAATAAATGTAATTTTCATGATTTTATGCATTATTCCATACTTAGTAGATGTGGTTGTACTAAATCAAAAGATGCATATCTATCTCTAAGTGATTCATAGGTTAAGGTGCTATTGGAGAGCTAATCTTTCATTAGAGGGTCATTCAAGCAAGTTGAAGTATGTCCTTATTTGACCTGAGGTAATACATGTCTTTTATTTCTCTTTTCAAGTGTTGTAATAGACTAAGTAGTATTATGTTTCTATTATGTATGGGTCGTGTCCCAAAGTACTCTTGTTTCTAAGATTTTATGAAATGAGACTTAGTATTTCTTATGGATTGTATAGGAAAGATATTTTTAAACAATTATAGAATGTTTGTGAAAATGTTTATTTCCGCAATACTATTCATATGTTTATAAGCGATGAACGATACAGAAGGGCTTGTGCAAGACTTATGAGATATCAAGTGCGCCTGTTGCACTTTGAGAGTGCCATATCTTCTGGGTTATGGTCTTCGGATGTGATATCTAGTACACAAGATGTGATCATACAACTCATCTTTCAGCTAATCTTAGTTTTTAAGTCAACCTAAGGTTCATCTATATGAGTACTTTTTCTCTTAATCATTTTCATGTGAAGGTGTAGAAGAAAATCTCATAATAATCTCTTCATAACGACTTTACTCACAAAGTCCTACTATCAATGGCATACCAAAACATAGTCAATTATCATTCTCAATTCATTATGATCTATGTTGAACTACAAGCTCACTTCATTCAGTTTAATCATTAGAAGGTGAGTCTTGGAATACATGATCACAAAGGTTCAATTAAAACTTTAGAAGTATACACCAACCTAGATCAATTAAGACTAGTTCAATTCATATCTAGGTTATTCTATCATGATAAAATAGTATATAATAAAATTGAATTAAGAAAGTGAACTAAGAACCTTCATCTAGCCTCCAATGACTTAAAATCACAACGATACACTTCAAATGGATATTGTACTACTTATATACACTTAAATACATAAAATTGCCGGCAATAATTAATCCATAATGTTCCTTAAAAACCTCTACCACTATTGGAAACAAATTCTAATATGACTTGAAATTGACACGACAAAATTAGGGAGTTAACAACGCGTTGCAGAGATATTTTTGATTCTTGGTTCTGTAAAATTTCAAGAAGGAATGGTCAGTGAAGGCCCCGCGTCCCAGGGAAAACTTTTTTCTATTTCAGTGTAGGCTGCGTGATGCACCAACACCTCCACATCTTTGCAGCCTTAGCAACTTGCTTGCCCAACATTTTGATCCTTTTTGGAGACCCTTAAGTTGGTCCACCGAGCGCCGTTCTTAGATTTTTCGACCCTTTAAATGTCAATATATGTATAGGAACCAGGTATAATCAATTTCACAATCAAACCATACCCAAAATTCCACGACAAAATACTAAGACGTGATAGTTCAACTTCGACTAGTTTCCGGATGTCTTGGCCGTTTTACCTCCAAACGCTCCCAAACATTACACACTGCCTCTAATAACTATTATTAGTCATTTTATGACCTTATAAGCTCATGAAACACTAATTTTAGGCCCTATGTTGATGTATCTATATTTGGGTGTTACAATATCCCCCACTTGCGAAACATTCGTCCTCGAATGACATCTTACCAAACACTTCATTTAGGACCAACTCTAGACTAGCAACCCATCGTATATGAATTATACCTCAATAACATTCCCAAATCAAGGAAACAATTTAATTCCAAGCTAATCATAACTACACATCATCCAATAAAGAGCCCAAAAAACGGACTCCTTATCCCCCACATGGAATAAGCTACACATGTCTTTCTGATATCATATCATCCTTCTTAAGAGCAGGAAAGTCAGAAAAGCAAATCATAATAATAAGAAATACTTAAATTTTTTTAATAATTTATTAAAGAAATGCATACCGTAGAGGGACATATGGAGATCATTCTTGATCATCCACAACAACATTTTTGGCCTACAGCCACACTAAATCTGGGAACTTCTTGGAAAGTGTTGCCTAACATATTTTTGGAAACACTTTTAAAGTGTAGCCCAAGGGTTCAACTTTTTGATTTGATAATATTGGCAAACACTTGTAAAGTCTAATATTTAAACATATAGGCTACACTTTTGTAAGCGTTGTTATAGTATGATAGAATTAACAACAATTTACATATATGGCTACACAAATAAAGTGTTTTATTTTTATCAATGTGAAAACAACACATTACAAATGTGGCCTTTAAGTGTTCACTAAATATTATATTCCCTCCAACATTTTAAACTACCACTCCAATTTTATTGGGAAAATAAGTACAATTGATAAAACATAAAAATTAGAAAATACACAAATTTTAGGTCTCAAAAACAATTGTGTCTCACAGCTTGAAGGCTTACGTCTCGCTGATTGAAGGCAATATTTGAAAAGATTCAAGTAGTCCCATTTATTATGTATGTATGGCCTTAATCTTTTTTTGTTTAGTATTAATGAGTACCATAGTTTTGATTCACAACCCATAGAAGTTTAACATAGGAAATAACATAAAACACATCACAGTTGTGTTGTCCTCGGTTGCTATGAGGACTTAACAATCTTTGCTTCCTGTAAACCTTGGAAACACTACCCTTCAAAGCTACTGAATCTTCTCAATACCGTACATGGAGAACATGTAGGCAATATGTGTTAGTATAATATGTAGTAAGTATAGAAACTATCATACATAACATAAGATATCTTAAAGGTTTAGACAATAATAGACATAATCATAAGAGGTAAAGGCATAAGCATAAAATGAATATCATAAGCATAATAAAGCATCCTAAGGAATATATAAGTTCATACTTAACTCATTGTCCTTCTTACTCAAATGTACTACTTCTCATGCCACCTCCAAGTATACTTCTTCAAGGCTAAGGTAGTATCCCATACTATTACCAAAGTTAAGTACCTCTCTTTTACCATTCTTGATCACAATACACTATCATAATTAAGACCTTAAGTTCTTCATAATGTATGATCACTATATATTTAAGACACCTCAAAGTACACTTGTGTAATACATATGAAACATCCCATTCTACCTCACACATTAAGCAAGTCTTGTAGTTACCCTATCTTGTTTCATGTCATCTTAGGAGTTATCTAATAGACCTACTTCGTATTAAAAAGGAAATATCATCCTTAGTCAATAATTTCATGGAATGCAACTACGGTCACTATCCAAGCTAAGCATACATCATGTAAAGGTCATGTCATAGGTATCTTCAAGTCATACTTGTGCAATGTATATATGGCATCCCAGACTACCATCTATACTATGTACTTATGTAGATTATTCTTATCCAAGATAAATTATCTTGAAACATTGTATATTAAGCTCAACATACTATCATAATAGACCTACTACCATGGGACGCATCTCATAATACTAACCAAGTTAAGAAAAAAAAGGTTATAACCATCCTAAAACCATGCAGCCAATCATGTGAATTCAATCCAACCATAGGGGATCATGAATCCTCAATCCTAAGCTACCATGAGAAACTAATCTCAAGATATTCCATGAAGTGCTCCTTGCATGAAAATAAAGCTACCATGAAATGATCCTTACATGCAAGTCAAGCTAACATTAGGAGAGTATAGACCTTTACCCTAAAGCTACCATTAAATTGTTTTGGCCAAGTCAAGATAACATGATCAACTATCCTTGCGACACAACGCCAATCTAATCAGGGGGAGATATTTCTTCCTCCATTCCAATCTAACATGAGAACCACCATTCTCAAGCTACCATGATCAAGCATCTTTGCAACATATGACCAAGCTAATCACAATAGGTCCTAATTAATCCATGTAAACCTACAATGAAGATTATCACCTCAAGATACCATGAGATTCAACATCTCACGATACCATATGTTTTTCAACTCAAGTATCCTTGAGATTTAGTATCTCAAGCTACCCTTGAGATCTTACCATCTCAAGCTACCCTTGAGATCTTACCATCTCAAGCTACCATGTCGTAGGTGTTGTCTCACCAAGTCTTCTACATAAGTAGTTATAATACAACTCCTCTTCAAGCTAATCGTAGTCTACCATGTATTAATAGATTTTAGGTTCTTAAGTCAACCTAAGGTTCATCTATGTGAGAAATTGTTTATGGTAATCATTTTTATGTCTAGGTGTAGAAGAAAACCTCATCATAATCTCTTCATAATTACTTTACGCTCAATGTGTAATACCCCCGTAGTGTAAATTCTAATCTAGAGTACTTGAGATCCTAGATCACCAAGTCAAGAAGTTGAGGAACAAGGAGGTTGACTTTATAAAGTTCTATGGAGGAACCATCTTCTTATGGGTGAAACATGGGAGGCCAAAGCCGATATGAAGTCCCATTACCCTCATCTATTTACTCCTTGAAGTTAGACATTTCCTATTAGTAAAGAAATTATTGAGTAATCATGAAATAGAGTGTTACTAAATAGGTGCAAATTGTGGTAAAAGATAGTACCATCAACAGTTTTAAGAAAATGCTTTCATACTCTGTTGTTGCACTTATATGAAATATGTATGCATGCGTCTTCTAGAGATCTTTTTTTGTTGTTCTATTGAGAATAATTATAACATGGTAACTCCTTGATGTATTTTGAGCTTATGATAACGTTGACAAGGAAATTCCTCACTATGTGTTATGAATATGGAGCTTTTATATGTTGTGCATCATGAATTGAGGGCTATGTGTAATGTTGTGATATGTGTTGAAAGGATTTTTGAAGTACTCATATGCGCTGTAGCTCATTAAGATTTTACGTTGTTGTTGTTTGGGTTGTTAGTATTGAGTCTATCCTTACCTCCAAAAAGATTTAAATGTCATTCGAGGAGAAATGTTCATAAGTGGGGATAATGTAACACTGCGGAAATGCCAAGAATTAGACTAGAGCTTAACATATTAAATATTGTTCAAAATGATGTTTCAAAAGGTTAGAGCCATACTGTCAAAGAAATACCTTGACAGCAGGAAACTAGCTAAATTGAACTAGTTGATGTCCCTATGTTTGGTGAAGGTTTCAAAGTTTCCAATGAAGTCAAAACTTCTAATAAGATTTTTTATAGGTAGAATGTAGTACAAAGGGTCCAATATTCCGGTAATGACACCCGAAGGACCACGAAGGGTCCTTGGGGAGGAACCCAACATGGGTAGGCAGGCTGCCAAAGCAGCCTGCGGAGTAAGATTGGAGATGGTGGTGCACGACGCACACCTTCACGAGGCACTCTACCTCAAGAATCAAGAGGCAGCCTCGCGACGCGAAGATTACATGAGTGTCACTGCCTAGACTCAAAAATTTAGAAAAATGATGGGAATTGTTCCCGTGATGTGCAGCCACTTCCCAGATTCGTTAAACTCGTACTTTTGGTACTGTAACTTCACAAAAATTCCCATTTATGTTGAGGGTTTTTTGGATATTTTATAGGACGACTATATATGGTTTCTAGGTCAGTTCTAGACCACTTTTTATACAATAAATCATATTCAAACGAATTTTCTCATTTCTCTCAAGAAACACTTTCTTTTTCCAAACTCCATTGAGGAACAAGAAGAGCTTAAGGAAGAAGATGAAGACTCCAAGGTTTCCAATCAAATATTATAACTTTCTCGTCTATAAGGTATGGATTTTTCACTCTTGAAATTCCTCTCCCAATAGGTCCTTAAAAAGATAGTTTTTCAAGAAATTCATTCTGGGTGTTTACTCTAGAAAATGGGTTTCTTCCTAACTCTATAATTATGACTATCGATGAAAAAGAATGGTTTTGTATGGTTGGTTTAACAGTAATTTTTGAGTATTTATTAATAATAGTTTAATCTCATGTGATTCATGATCTCTCTATAAATAATTGTCATGATTGGGTTGTACTTACTACTTGATAACATGTAAACGTTTGGATTGGAAATAAGACTTTAATGAATTCTTTTATAACCCTATATATTATCCTACATTATAAATTGATCTTGTTTATGAGTTGAAGATTTAATATTGGTTATGCTATTGAGTATTTCACTATGAGTTTCTTATGATTGTTGTAAGTTGAACTTAAGTTCTTGAATAAGGTTCTTGGAAGCAAGAGGTAAGTCTTCTAAAGTCTTGATTACTCTTTGATGGTTACGGTAGAGTATAAATGATGATGCTATTCTAAGGAAGTATGTGTGATGTTGCTATGTATATATATGTTTGTCTACAAATATGTTAATTGTGAGATCATCATAAGAATATGATAATGTAAGTTTATGATATTCTCTTGTATGCTTTACACTAGATGATTGTGCTATGTTAATCTCATAAACAGAAGGGTTGGGATGAAAGGAAATTCTCATCAAATCTTAGAGATCTTATGATCATGTTATATAAGTACTTAATCTCATATGACTTATGATAAGATTTCTAAACATATGGTCTTTTAACGGTTAATCAAAAAGGGAATTAAGCTTAGCACCAACCTAACTAGTTATTAGATTTGTCCCTTTCCTAGTTAGAAGGTAGGTTCACAATGATTCTCATGAGATAGAGGCTGCCACGTAATTTGGAACTACGAGAATCTAACATATTTCCTAGTTCTTGAACTATGTTGCCACCACAGGATACTAGCTAATGGATCCACCTAGAAAGCTATGTCATGTTTTGTTCAACTTTGGCCGGTAGACCATCTTCTTTCAATGTGGGGTTTCATGACACCGGATTCCATATTTAGCTCACACGGTCTAATGTCGATTAATACGAATGTTCCCTCATGTAAAATGAAAGACAAGTTAATTGACGTTGACTAGGGTGACTCGAAGAGTCTACTTAGTGTATATAGTGGTATGGGACTCTAACTAGATGTTGCACAAGTTGACTCTAAGGGGAGACCTAGGAGATTGTTCTTATGTAATGTGATAACATGAAAGGTACAATTCTTATGATACATGTGGTTACTCTTATATGAATTTGGTTACGTTGATGAACTTTTTTTGTGTCTTTAATATATTATGAGGTGATGACTACTTATGATACAAGTTAAATGAAGAAAATTTTTACTTATGCTCTCCTACAATATCTACTTGATTATGTGGGGTTCTGGGGCTTCACATTAGCATTGTACCAGTAGGTTGGGATGAGATCACTTGTAACTGTTTTGTATGTTATGTGTATATGTTCTTTTGAATATGAATTGTTAATATGACTCCATGGTAATATGTCTTTGATTATGATCATGATTTATGTTGATGGAATCCATAACTTGTACATGTTCTACGGTATCTGCATTGAAGATATTCATATTACTTAGCATGCTCTCCAAAGAAATGATAAATCATCCTTTTTCATACATGTCCTTACATGTTATAAGAGTATGACCATACTTACTACATGTGGCTTACTAACCTCATTACTTTATATTACTACAAACGTAGGGTCCGCCATTGAAGATTAAAATAGTCGATTGAAGAAGATTGGAACTCTTTCTCATAATGTTTTTAGTTCCTCATGTTCAGCAATGCTATCTTTTTATTAATCTATCTTACGAAGACTTAAGTAGATTTTAACAATTCTCATATTCCATTTATGTTCTTTGGATTTTTTGTATAAAATCCTATATGGATTATTGACTATTTATTGGCTAAGTCCAGATTCATACTCTTTTGATGGTTTTTATATGAGACATCTTTTAAAATATCATTACGTATGTTTTCATGATTGGTGTGTCTAAGTATAATTCACATAATATTTAGAGTTTTATTTTTTCTACAATTTTAACTGATGATATGCTATGATGAATGCGAACGACTTGTCTGAGTCCTCTGAGAGGACGATGACGCCGGTTGCATCTAGGTTATACTCTATGAATATGAAAAAATTACACCCATTGTTGGGTTGTATTGGATGATTAATGGTAAAAACATGATTATGGCTTGTGAAGGAGATTGGGATAAGTATTATACTCTCAACCCTTTACTTCAATTATGATAACTTGTGCTTTGTGATGAGGTTATGTTGAAGTATACCTTATGATAAAATTTATTAGTGTTTGCATAATGTTGAATTTGAATTTCTTGAATTATGATTTGTGAGTTGTATGATAGGATGTAATGACATAAGGATTGTGATGAATTTGCCTATGTGCCTTGTCGTAATGTGATTATGTAAATGTGCTAACCTCACATGTGTAAATTGTAATAAAAGGAAAATATTCATGCAATTCCTATAGAGCTATGATGATGAATCTATAAAGGGTAGACCCTAAAACCTAATCTAAGTTATTATTATCAATAAAACTCATTTCAAAAGGGACTCTAGCTTAGCAACGACTAAACTAGAAGTGAGTAGTGTCCCTTCCCACATTGGAAAGGTAGGATAACTAATGTACTCATGAGATTGGAGACTATAATGCATGTAGCATAAAGAGGGTCCCAACTACATCTCCTAGTTCTTGAATTATGTTGCCCGCATATATATATTATCTAGTGGATCCACATAGATGCTATATTCCAATTTTTGTACTACCATGGTATGTAGTCCACATTCTTTCGGTGTAGGGTTCCATGACACTAGATTTCACGTAAGTTGTTGTGTTTTATGTTGGTTAAGGCAAGATGTTTCCAAAGGGTAAAATAAATTAATGAAGTGAACTCTAACTAGGATGACCTAAGCAGTTTGACTTAGTCTAGGTTGGGTTCATTTCTGGACATGTGGTCGGTGTCTATTGCTAAACTATAATGATGTTTACTCTTAATGACAAATTACGTAATGTAGGCATTGCTTATGTTCTTGTTATTTTTACTTAGTTGAGTGAGGTTATGGGACCTTACTAAGTCATTGAACTAGCGGACTTAATGGGGGTTTATGAGTAATTGTCTTGCTTGATTATGATGTTATGAACTCTTATGCATGCTTGTTAATATTATAACTTGAGAATAGAGTTGTCTTGATTATGTGCGCAATTATGTTGATATGCATGTTGTCACTAGACTTGGTATTGTTTGCCTTGTGATGTATACTGTCTTGACTTAAAAAATATGTACTATTAACTTGTATTGGTTCTTGAATGTGCATAATGTGTTTCCAATGTAAATTAGAATGCTTTAATGAAATCTCCCTTTTTAGCATGATTTTTATGTTATATCTGAATATGGTCCTATACTTTGAACAGGTGATGTGCTAACCCCATTTCTCTTTTTTCCACAATATTTTATGTTCCAGTCATTGAAGGTTTCGTGATGACTACTCAAGGAAGGCTTGGAATCATTCTCCAAGTGGGTATGTCCTCATGTTGCGAGGATTATGCCTTTCTATAACTCTACCTATGCTACATTGTTATAGTCAGAAGAAAACCTTTTCATTCATGTTGTTTCAAGATAATGTTGTAAGCCCTAAGTGACATTTCTACAATCTAGAAGGGCTTATGACCATATTGATTTTACTCTATCTAGATGGTTTAATATGATATTCCTTATTATGACTATGTTACGTATATTATATGTATACCTTCCATTAAAGTAGAAGACTATGTATCTTCTTATAAGAAGGGTCTATGTAAACTCGATATAAATATATAAGTTGCAAGAGAGAGGTCTAAGTAAACTTCTAACACACTAAAATGAGCTAAGGTGAACTAGATATTCATGATGATTTCTTGAGTTAATTGTAAGTTAGAATGAGTTATATTGATTTTCTTAGGCAGTGTGTCAAGTTTGGTGACGTTTGGAGGTCAAACGTCCATGACGTTCATAAGGTGTGTCTTAGAAAGTGTTCATGTTTCTTGTTGTGTTTGAGTGAGTTTTGTGTTCTTGTTTTATTTAAAATTTGTGTGAGATCTTCTAACAACTAGACGACCAGGTTTACGGGTTTAATGTCCTGGAACGACCCCTCCTAGGACCCATAAGGGTCCCTAGAGAAGGGCACAAGACATAAATCCAAAACTGCCTGGCAGTGTCCACCAACTGGACCAGTCGATGGCCAGTTCACCAATCGACCTCTCGTCGGCTTTGTTTTCTTATTGGACCAGCAACTCTCCAGGTTTTGAGGGTTACACACCCAACCAAGAAACCCTCACCAACCGGGCGTCGTTTGACATACGGTCTGTTGTTTGAGAGTCGTTGATGCAGTCTGTGAAAAAGTTGTCAATTCATGTTTAGGCTTAGTTTTAAGTTATATTATATTAGTTTTATGTCCTAGACCAAGATAAGACCCCTCACTCAAATATTCAAACTCCATATCTAAAGAAAAACTCTCTCAACTAATTATTAGACCTAGAACTCATGGAAGAACTAGGAGGGATGGTTTGACGTGTTTGCTCATCAAAATTAGTGGGTTTTCAATTTCATTGAGGTCTGGTATCCATCCTTGATAACTCTTCCATTCAAGGAGTTACTTCTAAAAGATTTCATACACGGTTTTCAAACTCTACTTTCTTCTATCTTTGATGCTAATCATGGGTATTATTTTATAACTAAATTAATAATTCAAATGTGTTTCTTCTAGTATTAATTGATGATTTTAATTTCAAACACTAACGAACATGTTACTCATATTTCAATCTTTTGGTGTAAGGAAAGGGTTCAATTAAATTGTTTGTGTAGGGTATGAACATTTGATTTCTCATGTTGTTATTTGGATTTAGCTAATTCCCTAAAGGCCTTATTATGATGAAATATTGAGGAATTGGTTATAGGTGGTGATGGCTTGGTTAAATTGTAAGTTTGTTATATTGTAGAATTCTTCTCATACATTGTTGTTGAGTGGTATGGTTCACCTTCTTGGTGGCGGTGCTTACTTGATGTATTTGGAAGTATTTGGTATGTATTGTGAGTATGGCTTTGTACGCCTAATGTGTAAAATGAAGTTATAATGAAGATGGTTCATGTTTATATGTGTTATGAAGCTTAAATTGAATGTCTTGCTTCAATTATGCCTAAGTAAGTATGCGTATATTTTGAGCATGCTAGTGTGTGAGAAATGATGAATGAAGGTGTATGCATGCCTAAAATTCAAAGGTGTGAAGGTAATGATTTATGTGAAAGGCTCTGACATGTACACACACTCACATTTTTAATGAATGAACAAATGAACTTAAAGAATGTGAATAAAAATAGGAGTTTTGGGGTGAGCACTCATTGTGAGTTTAGATGAAGTGTTTAGTAGCAACCTCACTACTCCCAAGACCTTTGTAATGTAGGCTGGAGGATAGATACCGATTTTGAGTTGAGATGGGATATCCAAAATTTATCCTTGAACTTTAGTAATAAATTTGTAAGACTTTGTGGGGGAAATTATGCTTAGCACTAAGAGGATATGAAAAATGAATGGTGCACATAGTCCGTAGAGATGTCATACCCAATGTCCCTCTTGAGATGAGTACTCTTTGTTAGTAGAGAGCGACTTTCTTAGTAGCAATATGCTTATCCTTTTAATGTGAGCCTGAATAGGTTTATCTATTGGACTAAGCCATGTAAAAGCTAAGAGAAAGACCCCACCACGGGTTAGTGGAGGAAACCTCACTGATAAGGGTAGTATTGGGATTCCATGTCTAGGTCTCATGGTCTAGGTCGGTTAAATCTATTTCTCCATAGAAGAATGAAAGAACTATGTCTACTCAAAGAACGTACCACTTAGGGTTAGTGGTGGTATAGGAAGCTGTATATTTATTGCACTAAGTAGACCTTTCGAAAGAGGAGTCTTGGTGTATTTTGTATGAAATGTATGAACAAAGTCTCCTAAAAGAACGTATTACTTAGGGTTGGTGGTTATATGGTACACTATCTATCCATTGCACTAAGTAAACTTTCCGAAAGGGGAGTCTTGGTGGGTTCGATCATGAGTTGTAAATGAAGTTGGATAGCTTAAGTTCTAATGTTAAGGAAGTACGTTAAAATTATGTTCTAAGTGAAGAAGTTAGAAGTGACTAATGTAGGATTCTTAATCCAAGGGAATTCTCAAGGAGCATCAAGTGGGAAAGTAATATGGGATGTTACTCTCACATTGCACTTGGTATAACTTATAGGTCCTATTGGAGAAGGTTACTTACATGAAATCCTTCTTGTATGAATGTGTTTCAAATGTCTAGCCATGAGTGTGGATTTGATTACCGGACTAGGTAAACCTATGGTTGGTAGTCTAAAGGATCGCTTTGGTGTGTCTTGAAGGGGTGTATGGGAGTTCTTTTATTGTCTTACCTTAGAGAGTATTAGGATAAATTGATTTGGGAAACCGCTCAAGAAATGAGTTCACATTGCTTGGAATGAATTATTTACCGTAATATGTCACTATTTCACATTAATTTTGCTTGATGTTAGTGTAATTTGTCCTTTGGCTCAAAATTTATGGAATTCTTTTATTATGTGCTAAATGATGACTCTTATACTATTTCAACTCTTAAATCATGAAACTTTTACTCACTTGGCATGAAATCTTATTTGTACTAAAATGTTCCTTTTTACATGTTTTTGCATATGCCATACCTAGTACATTGACTTGTACTAACTCCATACTTAGCTATACTTAGTAAGTATAGGTTTAAGGCATTTAAATACTAGAAGACAAGCTTGGGAAAGATTCTCTCAAGACTAAGTATGTCCTCATATTTTCGATCCATAGTCACATTTCTTAGTTTCTATTCCAAAGACTTACTATGTAATCGTATTTAGTGTAAAGGGCCGTGTCCCTAAGATATTATGTCGTGTCTTTAAGTTAGCTTTTGTAGGCGATATCAAATCCTTAGCTTTTAAGAAAGATGTTCTCTTTATATATAATTTTGTGAAAAGTTTTAATTCCACACTACTTTTCATGTTTTATGTAATGAATGATAGCTAAAGCTTGTAAAAGATCTCCGAAAGGTCAAGTATGAAATTGTTCCGACCTATGGGTTCTTCCTAACTTCTAAGGATTACTTTAGGGTCGTTACCAAACATCATGAAGTAGTTTAGATGAAAATCTTAAGAATTTTCCTCATTTTAACCTATGAATGTTATGATAAATGTTAAGAGTCTAGTCGTAGTCTTCTCTGTGGACGATTATTACGATTACGTTTAGGGGGTCTTTCCCAGATGTGACACATAGCCCTAGCATCAATGGCATAATACACCATTGTCGATTATCACCATCAATTCATTATCCTCTATAATAACTTTAAAGCTTACTTCATTCAATTTGATCATTCGAAGTTGAGTTTAGCTATACATGATTACATACATTTGATTCAAACATTACAATTCAATACCAACCTAGATAAATTATGCCTATTTCAATTCATATCTAGGTTATTCAATCAAGATCAAATAGTATAGAATACAAATAAATTAATAAAATCAACTTCGAACCTTCATCTAGCCTCTAATAGCGTAAATTCACCATGATCACCTTCAACATCAATTACTACAATTCACAATGCAAACTTCATGAAAACATCATATAAATCATTATTTAAACATGATATAATGCGACCCACTAGATTTAGATCATAATCACGACTTACCGACAATGCAAACATAACCCTCTCTAGATTGGGGTTCTTCGGTTTCACAATTGAGTAATAACCAGGGGAATCCATGAATGGAAGAATCCATGGATGAATAAGATTCACATACCTGAGATTACATGTCCTAGAAGCTGCCTCCAATTTCTCTTCTTCTTTAGTGGTGGTTATGGGAGAAATATCAGAGAGGAAAGTTTTGTCATGGAGTCTAGGGTCTCAATGGCTATTGTACTGCTTAAATACACTTCAAATACCTAAAATAACTGCCAATAATCAATCCCTAAAATTCCCAAAAGGCCCCTGCAACTATTGGATCATTTAACCAATTCAAATTTGACTTAAAATTGACGCGACTAAATCTAGGAGTTTAATGTGTGTTGTAGAGGCATTGTTGATTCTTGGTTCTGGAAAATTTAACGACTGTATGGTTCCTGACGGCCCTGGGTCGCAGGGAAAACTTCTTTATCTTTCATTGTAGGCTGCGGGATGTGCCACCACCTCCACAACTTTGCTGCCTAGGCAGCTTGCTTGGCCAACGTTTGGGTCCTCTTTGGGGACCCCTTGGATTGTCCCCGGGACGTCGTTTTGGATGTTTTGGCCCTTTAAATTTCAGGCTATGTATAGGACCCATTGATACTCAATTTCACCATCAAACCATAACCTAAAATTCATCTACAAAATACTACAACACGCTAGTTCAACTTCGACTAGTGTCCGGATGTCTTGGATGTTCTTGAATGTTTGACCTTGAAACGATCTCAAACTTTACAAAATGACTCTAAACACTATATCATTCACTTTATGAAGTTATAAGCACACTTAAAAAATACTTTTAACCTATTAGTAAGTAAGACCCAACAATAATATCAACACATATTTTCTAAATCATACCCCATGAATTGGAGTTTATAGCAACACATAAAGAACTAAAAATTACACCTAAAATGATTATGAAATCAAATGGGTATAAGAAACTAAAGCTTTATTAAAACAAAAGAAGAATAATGGACAAGAACCACTTCAAATTGGGGATGATGTATTATTCCTTTCGTGAACTCTTCCAAAAACACTCTCCAAACGGGGGAGAAAAATACAAGAAAGATAATATTCTAAGGTAAAAATCACGATATTGTTCGGACTCATAAAAATAATAACTAAAGGTAGTACTTACAAAATCAGAAATTAGTGTTTTGGAGGATAATTCAGTGAGGTTAGTCGCCGTCGCCGAATGACTCACCGACTTGCCGACTTCTTCGCAGTATAGAGCTACTTCGCGGAACTATTCATAAATTTGCTAAGTGTCCCATGTTAATGCATTTTTGATCCTCTTCAAGGTTATGGCGTGCTGGAAGATAGGGAAATGTGTGTGCATTCTGTGATTCGCCAAGTGTGCTTTGTCTGTCTTATGCTTCAGTTTATTCTTCTTTTTTGCCTTTTGTTCCTTTTTGAATGCTCTCACTCAAACATCAAGTACCTAAAACATGATAGTTTAAATCAGGAATTGGGATAAAAACAAGTACTAAAAACATTAATGCTAGTAAATATAACCCTAAGTGAGTCCAATCTTTTGACTTATCATCACCCGAAACACAAATTTTGTGTTTCCTCTACTAAAAATCTAGTTCAGCAGTTCAAATAAGATATGTAAAATAGTGTTGCACAAGACTCAATAATTAACATACACAACAAGACTCAAACTACTCATGCATAGATAAATTGTATACTCAAAGATTAATGTTGTGACACATAATTACCAAAGATTCATATGCTTACAATACTATCTACTAAAGAAGGTTGAAGTTTAACAACAATATCTAAATTCCCTCACACAAAGAATGATTCCATATTTATAGACAGGTTTAATCAATTTAAGATCAGGAATCAAATGTAAAGCTCACACTCAAAAGGAGCAACACGGTGCATTTTTTCACCCATACCTATTTCCTTATTTTCCAATAAATATTTGATTCGCCTTACTGGATGTCAAAAAGGACTTTCCAAGGTTTGTAAAGGGGTTGAATGCAAACATATGTTAATTTATGCTCACTGACTAATAATCCTCAAGAAATGTGGAGCTCTGAACACTTCCTTATATTCACTTACTTATATCAATTTTTCTTCTAATGCTTTGATGTTTTCCTATTATTGACTCTATGGATTACATGGAAACCCAATTTCTTTTCGATTTTTATTCCACAATTTTTCTTTTAGATTCTTTCTTTTCTTTTTCTTTTTCTTTTTCTTTTTCTTTTTTTCTTTCTTTTTCTTTTTCTCATTTTATTTTTTTAAATGGATAGTTTCCATTTTTCCGCAACACTATGAGTTGAGGAATCTTTTCTGACCCTTCTACACTTCTCCATATCCATTTCACCACACCCCCAACGTAAGCTTTTTGCTCAAGGTTGCTATTAACTAAATCACAAGTCAGGAGGACAATAGGTGATGGCTAGAGTAAGTTCTAGGGTAAATCAAGTTATCTTCCAAAGAAGGATATGACTCAAGGGTGTTCAAAAGTGTTTCACATGATCAGGGGTACACAATAAAAGAGGTATATGTCAAATTGCCTCACACTCTTTAAAGTTTCCTAAAACCATTTTAAGAGGACTCATTTCTGTATCAATCAAAGTAACTGGGAAAGCTGTAGGTTTATTCATGCCTGGTTCAAAGTAAGCTCATAACACTAGACATCAATACTAAATCAAAACAACACTACACACTTTCTCTAGTGTGTAAAGATCATCCCAAGAGAAATACATTTAATACATGACTAATCACAATGAGATGCAAAGAGTTCACATATTGTCTATGCAACTTCAGTTGGTCTAATCTATTTGTACATTCATGTCTATTTGATTTTGAGCATTGTTCAAGTAATCAGTATTAATAAAAAAAAAGATAAAAATTTGTACGAGAACATCCATTTTCAAAAAAACAGGTGGAAAAGATTTCTGAAAAATGAATATTTTTTCGAAGTATCAAAATCATTTGAACTTAAGCAAAAAAATTCATTAACTCAAATGTTAAAAAAAAGTATAAATTAATTAAAGCGGACGACCCATTATATAAATTTAAAACATCTATTAAGACAACACACAATGGTGGAGCTCACCCCACAACAAATAAAAACATTTGTGCTTAAATGCAAGTGATAAAATATGCAGCACTAAAAGACAAGAAAAACATAGTGGGAGGTAAAGAGGGGATAATTTTACATGCTTGCTCCATCTGTTTGTGCACTAGTGCCCGATGCATCTGCTTGAAATAAAACAATGGTCCTCGGGTTTTCATCCCAGTTCTCATTTTGATCATTCGCCATAACTTCTGCAACGATGTTTGCCGCAAACATTTAATCCAATGTTTGGGCATTCCAGAAAGAGTTTATAGTTATGTAGAACGCAATTTTCCATAAATGAATAGTGTGATCCATGGGAATCATCATGTTTGTAATTGCTTTCGTACTCTCTTTTCTTTCTTTTGCCTGTTCTGCTATCTTTTATCATCCCGTGCTCTTACATGTTGGGGTGGCCTTTTTCTTCATGCCACTCTAGCCATTTCTATGAAAGACTTCAAGAAAAAGTTTGACAATATTTTGAATAGGGTAGGGTAATCATGGGATGAGGAATTGCTTCACCCAACTAGTTGGTGGAGTGCTCTTCCATTTAGGCGATGCACTGAAAATAATGCATAAATGGTACAAGGTTGAAGACAAAGGGCTAGTACGGGATTGTTTGGCAAGTATCCGAAATTACTTCAAGATATTACACTCACTGCCGAAGGTTACATATCAAATAATAAATGTAGAATTCATTTTACGGCAAAATGGGAGTGTAATGCAAACGACCAAGTAGTTCAGTGAGTTTTAATAAGATAGCCACACAACGTGACATGCATATTTTCACCAATCTTTTCAAATTTAACAAAGAATCTCTTCATAACACAATTCAAACCTTTAAAACACAAATTCAAAAATACCCATTGAAACTTTGTACACAACCACATCTAAATTATTCACCTTAAGGCACATTATAGCGTGATTCCACAAATTATGCAAAAAGTACCGAATAATAGTTGATAATACCTCTTATTCGATCAACACAAAAACTCAACAATAATTGTATATGACAAAATTTATGCAATTGAATACTTTTTTTATAAATTATATGTGGGGTTTGAATCACCAATTTTTGATTCCAAATCTATAACTAATAAAGTGATGGGTAGCGATGGAATCTGAAACCCAGCATAGTTTGACGACTAAAACACTCTAAGAGAGCAAGAAATATAATGATAGATTTCTGGTTTGAGTTTGAGAAGAAAGAAAAGTGTGTGAGATTAACTGAAAAGGGCTTTCAAAACTCCCACTCACAGTGATTGTCTAGATTCTGCACTTTCAGCAATATTAATTAAACTCACGCATAAAATAAGAGAAGCACCGAGTAGTTGGTTGCTTCGTCCAACGTAACATGATCTTTAGTGGATGCATAAGTCCACACGATGGTGTTAATAAAGAATGCTGACATGGTTGCGACGCGCCAATAAATTCTCCACACGATGGTGTCAAACGAAAGAACGTATTAAGTTAGTTCAACCGGTCAGTGACATGCCAACCTCACATGTTGATCACCTCCATGAAATTTTCCAGGAACATCCCTAACTTCAACTTGTATAAACAACACAATGTTATTTTACCAGGAAACAAGGGAAATTTAATAAGGGTTTTGTGTTGCCTCCATAACAGCGCCTAAGTTAACGTCGTGGCATGATGCAAGTAAAATTTTAGATCTCACTCTTGGGATTAGCCATTTTATTACTAGTAGACCTCCCTTGGATTTAGGTGACACGAGATATGACCTATCTGGGTTTCCAAATATTTGATCGACAGTAAATGGGAGGATACGGTCTTACTAAGAGTGAATACATCTTCTTTCACTCCTTTCAACATCATGTATGACTTTAACTTTGTTGAGGATGCATGAGAGCATTTCATAAGACCTTCAACCTTCAAAATTATTTGAATACTGACGCTCATTAGGAGGCACATATAAATTTTTCTCCCAATAGTTTCAATTGAGGTTACAGTCCCTCCATTCACAATCTCTATCATTCTATCCTCAATCAATTCTAATAACAGATAGTATTAAATAAATAGTATTAAATAATATTAGTATTTTCTGTGTACTAATTCTAGTCCTATTAGGATTAGTACTCCTTAATCCTAGTCCTATAGGATTAGTACTCCTTCCTATATCTCCTATATATATCTCCCATGTATTCCCTTATTAGTTCAACACTTCAATACAATCAATATTCCTTCATGGTATCAAGAGCCAGAAAACCTAGATCTTCTTTTCTCTAGGTTTTTTTTCTCTCATTAGGGCACCGATCGTTCCCTCTCTTCTCTTGGGCGGCGGCAGCCATGACAACCGATGTGGATCCTCTCGATTCACTTCCTTCTGGCGTTAAACTCCTTCTCAGGCATCTTCATGCCCTGATTCCCGAAAAATTATCAAACATAAATTACCCTACATGGAAAATCAGCGTTCTTACAGCCCTTGAGGCCAATTACCTTCTCAAATACATCAATAGAAGCACAGAACCGCCGCCGGCAGTCATCACCGCCACGGACAAATCAGAAAAAACCAATCCGGCCCATGCCGCCTGGAAAGCCGTGGATGGCCAGATCCGATCATGTTTGATTGCGGTCATCTCTCCCACGGTTCAGAAACACGTCCGATCCTACACAACTACTTCAGCGCTGTGGACGGCCCTCGCAACATGCTATGCATCAATTTCCCACTCTCATATTTTTCAATTGCGTGATCGTCTCCACACAATTACCAAAGGCACGAAAACTATGACGGAGTATTTAGACGAGGTCTCCACCATCATCCCAGCCCTCGACACCGTGAACGAAATCATTCCCGAAAAAGATCTCGTCATGTGCGTCGTTCGTGGGCTCCTATCAACTTACTCCTCCATTAAACAGGCGGTTCGCATCAGTTCAACACCCGTTGACCTGGATACTCTCTCCTCGTGGCTAAAAAGTGAAGAAATCAACGTGGATCATGAGAGCAAACTTCTTCTTCGAGAAGCCGCTGTTATGGAGCCGGCCACTGCCCTCACCGCAAGCCAGAACTATCGCGGGGGGCGTGGTGGCGGCCGGCAGGGGAGCCGCGGCGGCTACAGCAGAAACAGCGGAGGTCGCGGGCGTGGCGGTCGGTAGGGCAGTCGTCCAGCGTACGACGGTCAGCAGCACGGCATCAACAACAGCCTGCACTCCTTCGGCAGCGGCAGGCAGTCATCTTCCAGCGGCGGGCAGGGCACTTACGAGTGGGATCGTCACACTTGTCAAATCTGTCATAAAACAGGACACACCACTGTTCATTGTTGGTTTCGGTATGAGGAGAGCCGAAATAGTGATAACCGTGCCAATTATGCATCTCAAGCCGGCCCTTCCTCTGAATGGCTGTTGGATACTAGGGCCAATATGCACGTTACTTCTGATCTATCCAAGCTTAACGCTCCAAATCCATATCATGGCTCCAATGGTATTACTGTGGCAACGGTGAGTCCCTTAATATTCCTCACACTGGCACGGGCACCATTAAAACCCCCACCGTTATCTTTCACCTAGGTAACCTTACCCACGTCCCTTCTATTAAAACCAATCTCCTTTCAGTTCACCAATTCACAAAAGACAATAATTGCTCACTCTTGTTCACCTCTAATGATTTTCAAATCCTAGACAATACTACCAAGAGGGTGATTTTTCAGGGCCCCTGTGAGCATGGTCTGTACGTTGTTCCTGGCACAAGTTCGTCTGCCCACCCAGTTTCAGAAAAGCGTTCCTGTGGCTCCGGTGGCTCTTTCGGCTGATGGCCACAGTCTTTTGTGGCACAGTCATCTAGGTCACCCGTCTACTCAAATAATAAATTATTTAATGTCTCAATTAGGTTTTTCTTCCATTCATGTAAACAATTGTGACTCCTGTTCAATTGCTAAATCTCATAAATTACCTTTTACTTTATCTGAGAAGCGTAAAACTGCACCTTTTCAACTTATTCATTCTGACCTATGGGGTCCTACTGTTGTTCCTTCATTTGCTGGTTTTCGCTATTATATTTGTTTTGTGGATGATTTTACAAAATACACTTGGTTGTACCCACTAAAACACAAATCACAGGCATACACCACCTTTGTCACTTCTGATAAAATGGTCAAAACACGATTCAATTCGCATGTTAAACTTTTTCGAAGTGACAATGGAAAGGAATATGTCAATAACATCTTTGGCCAGTTTCTGCAATCCCTGGGAATTATACATCAAACCTCCTGTCCATACACTCCCGAACAGAATGGGGTGCATGAGCGTGAGCATATCCATCTCATTGAAACGGTGGTTACTCTTGTACATCAATCTCATCTCCCTGTCTCCTTTTGGGTAGAAGCTCTAGCCACCGCAAACTACCTCATTAACAGAATGCCCAGTCACACTCTCTACAAAAAATCACCCTATCAACTCCTTTACCAAGAACCTCCCAATTATACCAACCTCCGCGTCTTTGGGTGTCTTGCCTACCCTTGGCTACGCCCTCATATTACTCACAAATTACAACCCCGATCCCGTCCTTGTATTTTTTTGGGCTATCATCCCACCTCCTAGGGTTATCGCTGTCTTGACCTACAAACTCATAAAGTCTACATATCTCGTCATGTCAAATTTGTCGAAAATGAGTTTCCCTACGAGTCTATTTCCTCCTCCACAAATACATCATTCATTGGCGTCCTTCCCCTTTTTCCAACATACTCACAGGGTCCCTCACCACCTTCCCCCACACCTCCACCCACTACCCAACCACCCCTCATCACCCCTTCGACCGTCACCCAAAATACACCCGCAACCACCACCCACACTCACAACCAACCCGAACCACCCCATACACACAACATCTCCAGCCCGATCCGTTTTGGGTCCTTCCCGGCCACCCCTGAATCACCACCACCCGTGCCACCCCCCAATACTCATCCCATGTTAACCCGTGGCAAAGCCGGTATCTTTAAACACAAAACCTTTCAGGCTACCATACTACCAAATGCACCCCTTCCGGATAGTGAACCAACAACCTACACTGTTGCCTCAAAAAATGCTTATTGGCGTCATGCTATGGATGACGAGTTTAAGGCTTTGACTGATCAGAAAACTTGGGTCCTTGTACCTAAGCCCTATGGGCGGCACCCAGTGGGCTGTAAATGGGTGTACAAAATTAGACACAATGCAGATGGAAGTATTTCCAGGTATAAGGCTCGTTTGGTTGCTTAAGGCTACAATCAGGAGTATGGGCTTGATTACTCCGAGACATTCAGTCCTGTTATTCGGCAGGAAACCATTCGCCTGGTACTGTCACTCGCCGTGCGCAACAATTGGCTCATCAATCAGTTGGATGTTTCCAATGCTTTTCTTCATGGCATGCTTGATGAACCTATCTACATGACGCAACCACCGAGCTATGTTGATCCCCGCTTCCCTCAACATGTTTGCAAACTCCAGAAGTCTCTGTATGGGCTCAAGCAAGCCCCCCGTGCTTGGTACACACGTCTAAAAACGTTCCTCCAGGGACTCGGCTTCACGTGTTGCGTACACGACACGAGTCTGTTTACTCGACATTCAACACACGGTACAGTCATTCTTCTTGTCTATGAAGATGATATCATTATTACAGGCTCTACTGCAGCTCTCATTCAGGATATCACTCAAGCTATGCATACCACCTTCAAAATGAAGGACCTTGGCCCGTTACATTATTTTCTGGGAATGGAGGTTTCTCGGACAGGCAGCGGCTTATTTTTTCATCAGTCAAAATATGCTCCAGATCTGTTGCAGAAAGCTGGACTAGAAAAATGCACCAGTCAACCAACACCGATGGCAGTCTCTTCGTCTACGAATGGAGCCGACACCCCCTTTGCCGATATCACCCACTTGTGCAGCCTCATTGGGGCTCTACAGTATCTGGCCATTACCCGTCCTGACATCCAGTTTGCTGTCAACCGAGTTGCTCAGCGCATGCATCAACCAAGTGAACATGATTACCATTGTCTAAAATGCATTCTCAGGTACATTTTTGGCACTCTTGGTCGTGGTTTACTCATTCGACCCGGGGACTTGGAGCTTCGGGGTTTCTCAGATTCAGATTGGGCGAATGATAAAAATGACAGAAAATCTACATCGGGGTTTCTCGTTTTTTTGGGGCCGAACCTGATCTCCTGGTGTACAAAAAAACAACCCAAGGTCTCTCGGTCCTCGAGTGAGGCTGAATACCACGCCCTTGGTCTTCTTGCTGCTGAGACCATGTGGGTCACATATATTCTTCGTGAACTCCGCGCCACTCACACTGTTCCTGCTCTCTATTGTGACAACAAATCAACAATCTGTGTGGCCAAGAATTTCGTCCTACACACCAGAATGAAGCATGTTGATACCGATTGTCTCTTTGTTCGCGATGAAGTTTAGGTCGGCACCATGACTGTGCAGTATGTATCCACTGAGGAACAAACGGATGATATTCTCACCAAGCCTCTCCCGAGCCGACAGCACGATTACCTCAGTTCCAAGCTTCCGTTCACTAGCTCAGCTTGAGGGGGGATGATAACAGATAGTATTAAATGAATAGTATTAAATAATATTTGTATTTACTGTGTACTAATCCTAGTCCTATTAGGATTAGTACTCCTTAATCCTAGTCCTATTTGGATTAGTACTCCTTCCTATATCTCCTATATATATCTCCCATGTATTCCCTTATTAGTTCAACACTTCAATACAATCAATATTCCTTCAAATTCCCCAACCTTGATTTTCACCCTATCTAAGGTAGTTTTAACGATATCCACCACATTTGTTTTAAAGAAGGCTCTTCTCCTCGTTATAAAGAACTTCAAACTTCATTTACTCATGACTAGTGCACTCGAGCCCCACAACATGACAATACGGTAACCAACCTCCATAACATTCTTTAATATAATATACAGCTATGTCATAATCTTTCCCATGTTTTAGGCTCTCACCGTCCTTTCCAACTTGCTCCTTAGGTAGCCGAAAGGTGTAAGGAGAAACCTTGTCCTCGCATGTATGCCATGCCCTTTTGATCATTGTGATGCAATAAAAAACTTGAGCTGCTAGTGAGTATAGTTGTTGCATAAACGCTGCGGATGAGAGTTGGTCCATGACATCTTTGTTTACATAATCCATACTCTGAAGAAGTACAATACGAGAACATTATTAAGCAAACCATGGGTTGGGCATCGTAATTCCAACATTTTAAATCATTGCCCAAATTTCTGCAGACGCTCTCCATTCCGGTTTTTGAAGCTTTGAATTCTATCCCAATTTTTAAATTCTTCTATGGAGGGAAAAGTAGCACATTGAATGCAGTGACATACTCCTCCTATGAAGTGATTAAATTTTGTGGAAATTCTTATTACCATTTGCAAGATTCTCCACTAAGAGAAAGTTGGAATAATCGCAAACTAAATTATTTTTGAGAGATGATTTTGAAAGAAAATGACCCACAATTGTCTACGATGTTTCAAATACGCTCACGGGGATCCTCATGAGTCGATTCGCTGAAGATCCCTTTTAGTTGAAAGAGTTGGAACATAGTGCTTGTTATATGGAACAATTAATTCTCCTTTGCAGGGGTAGGAGAATGGCTCCAACACCTTCCATGAGATTGGGGTCATTGGAAATTTATTCTTTGACATTTTTTAAATTACCGATTTCATATTTGTTGCCCACCCAACTACCATCATTGTCATTTACACACATCATTTCTTATTGCACCTAAAACACTTGAAAGAAAACTAAAAAGCAAGTAAATTAGAACTAGTGGGAATAATATTTCAACTAAACTACATTTCTAAAGTAACACCACTCCACAACGGTGGTGCCATTTTGATGCTTATAATAAAAAATGACACTACCTACGGTGTAAGTGTCTACGATCATTGATAATTAGTAACCCAACAAAGGGTAGGTCATGTCTCAAGGGAGCGATTTAGAGAATATGTAGATAATTAGAACTTCATTCTAATTAGTCATGGATAAAGAGATTTGCGAATAAAATTATAGTAAAACAAAATGGAGAACGAATGTTCAAATATCAAAAGTGTTTTTTCTCACAAGTAGAAAAATATAAAAAAAATCAAGTGTCGAGATACATTTTGGCGTGTGACGGCAATATAAGTTGATATAAGTTGTTGATTACATGATTTAAATAAAAAATTTGTAAGATAATACTGACTAGGCAAAGCATTAGATGAAATTAAGTTCTCGCTTCTACAACTTATCTATTTCCAATGGGGTCCTCTCGGACAACCATTTTCCGCATGAAGATCATCACACACCACATCACAATTCGTGTTGAGTGTTAGGATATGGACTAAAGCTCACCCTGTAAGGCCTAATCTTTAGGCAATCAGCCTAGTGCTCTTGATGTCGCGACCTCCCTCTCGTGCAAGCTGTAAGCACATGGGTGGTTTTGTATTTGAAACTATAATCAAATTACTTTAAACAACAAAAACAAGGTGAAATGACCATTAATATACATCTAACCTATCAGCAAGCGAGACTCAACAATAATATCAAATCATTTTTGCTAAATCACAACCAAAGAAAATAGTTTTATGGCCTCACAACAAGAAATAAAAAAAAAACTAAAATGATATAGAAATAAAGTGAGTACAAGAAATGAAACCTTCATTTAAGCAATAGAATAAGAATGGAGAACACCCACTTCAAACATGGGTAAGTTGAACTCTTTCTTTCTTCAAGTCTTTTGAAACCCTCTCAAAACTCGATAGAAAATACGAGGAAAATTGTATTCTAAAACTGAAAATTACAATAGTGTTCGGACTCCCTAAAAATATAACTACAACTATTATTTATAGTTTGAGAAATTAGGTTTATGGCAGATCGTTCGCAGGTTTAGTCATGGTTACTTAATAACTCAATAACGTGCACTTCGTCTTGCTCGTCGCCGTTTTCTGTTGGCCTTTAGCATTTTTATGTCCTTGACTATTGGGCGGTATATCACTACTTTGTGGAAATATTTGGCGTTTCACCGACTTCTTCGTTCATCGCCTTTTTGATCCTCTTCCTTCAGGTCTACAGGTGATGGAACAAGGGCGACGTGTGTCCCTTCGGTGATTTACAAAATGTTCTTGGCGGTGCTCACACATTAATTTCTTCTTCTTTCTTTGACTTTTTGTTACTTTTTTCTTGTAAGTGTCCATGATTTCACTCAAACCTCAATTTCCTGCAACTGGATAGTTTTAATCTAATATTTGGATTAAAACATTATTATATGATACTATTATTATTAAAATATAAACCTAAATGAGTCTAATTTATAAACTCACCAGGAGACAGTGGCAGAGAATTACATCATCATAACACCACTTTGAAAGAAAGGGAGGGTGTTAAAGACACGTACTTCCCACCTCAGAAGTTTCCAAAGCACAAGGAATATATAAATTTACGAATGATAGACATATTTTGACGCATTCTCAACAAAGTTGAAGGATGAAACAAGGTGTTCATAGGTGAAGGAGAATGCAATGATTAAGAAAATGATAGATCGAACTATAGACTTAACGTTTGGGTTATTGTGACTTTAGGTTGATGTCTAGGCTGTTTTAGAACTAAAATTTATCAAGATAGAAGCCTAGGGAGAAAGCAAGGACCTAGGCTAGCAATATAGGGTGAAAGAAACCTTTTTCTTTGAGAGATTGTTTGACGATGGGGCTGCTTGATCGCCCAAAGGCGTCAATCAAGTCTCCCTTGGGCTCTTGTTCTTGCATAGTGCACTTCCCCATTGGTAAAGGTGTTGAACAAAAGGGCGAGCTAACTCCTAACTTGCCAACCATCTTGGTGTGTCGCCCATTGACTCCTCTAGTTAGACAAGTGGACTACACAATTTATGAGATAACTAAAAAATTGGACAAGCAAAGGGTGCACTTGGTGAGTCACCTAGTACCCTTTGCAAGCCATGTGGGGGAAACGAGCGAGGTAAGTCTTGCAAGGGGAGAAATTTTAAGTTCTATCTTTTTGGGGTCTTGGTGCATTTTAAAAGTTGAGTCATTATTATTCTTTTCATTACCTAGAAGCTATATAACCCTTTTAAGACTTTAAATCCCTTCAATTATGTACCTTTTATAAAAAAAAAACCCCAAATAACATCTAAAGAAGCCCACCCCGCTCAATATATCTCTCTAGAAGTTCGCAAAGAAGAATAAGAAGATGCAGGAGCTAGGGTGTTGATTCAAGGTGTTCCTACATCAATTTTTTGGAGAACCATAGTAAACTTATTGTGATCATTCATCTAGGGTTCGCTTTAACCCTAGAGCCAAATTTCATAAGAAGTTTTCAATGTTTTCTAGTTCATGAAAGATCTAGAATTTACACAATCTCATGGTTTCTTTATTTAAATGATTACAAATAGTTTATGATTTCATATGTGTTTATATTAATGTTTAATTGATTATTTGTGATTTATATACTCAATGAACCAATGATTTTTCTCAATTCTTGGATTGTACCATTGTTAAGTGGGTTTGTTGATTATCAAAGTTTATGATTGAAATATATCTAAATTGTGCTTGGTTATTGAATAATTTAATCATTATCTATGCCTTAATTATTCTAAATTGCTGGTGTGTTAGTGATTAGACATTCATGGACTTGAAGGCATGTTATGACTAAATAACATGTTGAAGTAAAATTGTGCAAGAGATGTTGATCCTCTTGAAAAGTGTAGTTGTTTAATTACTCCGTAAGAGTATAAGGTAGAGGATATGAATGTGACTTTAATGATAGAATGATAATCATGTTTACAATTTAATTTTTTTATTGTTGAGAGTATATTCCCAATTTACACTCATGAATGATGGTGATAATATGTGAAGGTCTTCTCTAATGTAATCTTCTAACTTGAATCGATAGGCTATGTCACTCTTTTCATATACGAGTAATGAATGTTTATTTAAGCGATATATACGAATTTATATGCTAAGTCATTCCTTTCATATATGAGTAATCAATGTATCTTGAATTGAAGGATATGAATTGATAGGCTCAATGAAATCATTTCATAAATGATCTTGTTACGACCCTCAAAATGAAATCGTACAAACTAGGGATTCAAATGTTTTTCATAAGTAAATAATGATTTAAAATGATGTGTTTTAGAATTATAATTCAGTTTGTGAAGTTTGGAAGTCAAACGTCAATGGACAATCAAAACGTTCAAAACTAGCCTCGTGTGTTTGCTAGTTTGTCCTTGTGTGTTGTATGTACGTTTATCAGTTCTTTAGAGTCTAAAATATGTGGTATGACCCTAAACCCAATAAGAATATGTTTAGGGTCGAAAATTACGGTTACGACTCCTCAAGGACCTCCCTAAGGGCCCTTTAAGAGGACCCAAGCATTCGCCAAACAATCTGCTCAAGGCCGCAAACATTTGCACCTATATGAAACTAGTCCGCGTCGCGACTTGGTCTAGCTTTTTCCAAAACTTCTGATCCGTGGCGCGGACTCCCCTGTCTCAAAATTTATTTGCAAAAATATAACGGGAATAGCTCCGCATCGTGGACTTGTTTCCCAACGATAATTCCAAAAATAAAAGTTAAGTTTGAGTTGTTTGAAAAGGTCCTTTTGATGTTGGTGTGTGTTATATACTTATTTTAGGTCATTATACACCCATTCCCCAACCAAAAAATCCCAAACCCCCAATTAGAATTCAGATTTCTAAACACCAAAAAAGTTCTTCTCTAACGACCTGCAAGTACACCCTAGAAGATAGGGAAACCCTTAGGTCGTCACAAGGCTTACTCGACCTTTCGAAGGTCTTGCATAAGCCTCTTAGCTATCATTCATTGCATAAGACATGAAAAGTAGTGAGGAGATTTAAACTCTCCACGATAGATAATAATAGGGAAAACATATTTTATAAATATTAAGGATAGTGTCATCTTCTCAAGCCAATTTAAAGACAAAACATAAATATCTTTGGGGCACGAACGTTTACATTGAAAGAAATACATAATAAGTCTTAACAATTCTTAAAAGAAGAAACTAAAGAAACATAGGCAATGCCCTTGAATATATGATGACATACTTAGTCTGGAGAGAGTCGATTTTCCAAGCATGGCTTCTAACCTTCACCTCACTTCCAACCTATAAATATAGAGTATAGAAAACTATGGGGTTAGTATATATAATGTACAAAGAATAGCATATGGAAAAACATGCAAAAAGGGACAATTTAGGTAAAACACACAATTCATGTTATATTGATTAAATCTTTCATGAATGATGTCACAAGACATCATTTAAAACCATAATTTAACACATACGGCAAAACATCCTATTTTCTTAACATTAAAGTATACTTATAGTGAACCAAAAATTACACATGAACTACTCCTATCCTTAGTTGTCCAAACGCTCCTCTGAGTAAAACACAATGAGATGGCCAATAAAACCTCCTCAATACCTACTCAAGAGATCCGTATGGCTACTAGTGATAGGCTTACCTCATTTCATTTGAATGAGTCACCATTTATATCAAATATACTATAAAAACATACATATACTTTGGATCTTCACATAAGAACCATCCTCCAAGAAATATCCCAAGTTACACTTAGTGCAATGTGAAAGTAGCATCCCATACTACCACTTCCACTTAGTGTTCCTTAGGAATTACCTTAGACTAGGCACATCAAATTCATTACATAGAAATCTTTTGTCATGTAAAAAAATATATTGAAATTCTTCCTTAACATTACACATAAAGTCACATTACATTAATTTACATTATACCATGACCCATTCATACATTTCATATAAGGACGCACAAAGACTCCAAAATATCAACTTGTTCAATGGATAGGTAGTGTCCCATTACACCATCTACCATAAGTAGTACACCCTTAAGAAGACTTAGATCATTAACATACATTTGTGGGAGCTAGATTTAACCAACATAGAAAATGAAACCTTGACATGGAATCCTTGTACTACCCTTACCGGATAAAAGTTCCCTACTTTCCTAAGTAGGGTCATGTTCTTTAGCCTTTACATGGGTTCTCCGATAGGTACACCTGCGCGGGCGAATAGTGAAGGGATAAGGAGATTAGTAATAAGTAACTCACTCATTACTAATGAGGAGAAACCAACTCAAGAGGTACATTTGATACAACATCTCTATTCACGAAGTTTACCCACCCGTTCTTCAAATCCTCTCGGTGCTAAGCATAAGTCACCCCACGGAGTCTAACACATTTATTGAATATTTGTTAAGAAATAACTATTAAAACCCCCATCTCAAATCACGAAGGGTATCCAACCTCCAACCTGTCTTGGAATGCTCATTTAGAATAGTGCGGTTGCTAATTAACACTTCATCTCTACTCACAAAGAGTGTTCACCCCATAATCCCCATTTTTCATGCTTAGGAATAGTACGGATGGAGTAGACACTTCATCTCTACTCACGAAGAGTGTCTACCCTACTATCGCCCATTTTCATTCAATGAATTCATTCATGAACTTCATTCATTGACTTCTCATGATATAAACATATCAACTAAAATGAATTATGACTTACCGGGGCCTTCACTCCGGATTAGTCACTTGTTTAGCCCTGAGAGCATATAAACGAGTACTCTTTGGGGCATTCGGATTAGGACCACCATGAGAAGCTTGGTTGACCGCTTTCCATTATCCATTAAGAATAGGTAAGTCTCTCATCTTATGTCCTCTATTACAACATCTAGAGCAAACATCCGTGCCGGCAAGACACCTACCGTGGTGTTGCTTTCCTCTACTAGTACACCTAGGCCTCTCACAAGAATAACCACCTCCTTGAAATTTTTGTTGGAAACCTTATCCTTGTTCCCCATTGAAGAGTCTTGATTAAAGAACCTCTTCTTAGAATTAGTTTGACTTGATTATCCGACCTAGGCCTCTTACCCTAATATAGGACTCTTCAATTTGTTGGGCATGAATTCTACTAAATTCCTCTCCCTCAAATCTATGGGAAAGAATCTACCAAGAAAGATCATTTTTACCACTTCCCAATCTACCGGACCTTCCCTTAAGGTCTCTCATCTCTCTATTGCTCAAATTACACTTGTGCTATATCTTTTAGGTTATAAGCGACTAATTTCTCTTTCTCTCTAGGAGTCAAATCCACAGCAGCCACCACCTTGACCACCTCATCTATGAAGCCTTGTGGATATTCATCCACCTTAGTTCCATGAAAAGTAGGAGGGTTCATCCTCATGAAATCCCAGATTTTAGAAGCTGGAGTACTAAAATTGGGTGGAGGTCCAACTCCTAGGTTAGCTTTGGCAACCACATGATTATTGACAAAATGAGCTTGAGTCCTCATGAATTCAGTCAAAACTCTAAGAGCAGACCTTATCTCCGCATTAGTTATATCCCTTTTAACATAGGGATTTTGAGGACCTTGGAGCATTGGAGGCATTCGGGGCACTTGAGGTCCTTAATGTTCCTGAAGGGGAACCTCTTCATTTACCTCCTCTTGGTTAACTATAGGAACTTGCTTATTCATGAGAGGAATTTTCGTTTGAGATACTTCTCCCTCCTCTCTCTAGCGGGTGTCATTCTCGTATTCATGTTCTATAAACATAGGAGAAGAGTTGGTGAAAAACCAACATCTAGAACACAATTCTAAGGCACGACATAAGAGAAATGAAGAAAATTGAAACTTCTATCGTCCAATAGACTGTTGCACATAAATGTGTCGTGACTCACACCAATGAACAAGACCCTACTAGAGGTGGCTTGTGGTATTTTTGACCCTCCACTAGTTTCAAAAACTTTACGCTTTGATAAAAAGTTTGTAATGACCCGCAAGTACACCCTAGACATTAGGGCAACCCTTAGGTAGTCACAAGGCGTACTCAACCTTTCGAAGGTCCTTCATAATCCTCTTAGCGATCCTTCATTAATAAGACATTAAAAGTAGTGCATAAATTTAAACTTTTTGTGATAGATAATAATGAGGAAAACATCTTTTATAAATACTTAGGATAGTCTCATCATCATAGGCATACTTAATGACACGACATAATTTTTTTTGAGACACGGCCCTGTACATTGAAAGAAGTACATAAGAAATCTTAGAAATTCATAAGAAGAAACTAAAGAAACATGGACTAAGCCCTCGAATATATAAGGACATATTTAGTATTGATAGAGACATTTTATCAAGCTTGCCTTCTAACATTCGACTCACGAATTGAATCCAACCTCCAACCTATCTTGGAAAGCTCATTAGGAATAGTGAGGTTGTAACTAAATACATCATCTATACTCATGAAGAGTGTTCACCGAAAAATCACCCTTTTTCATGCTTATGAACAGTAGGGATGGTCTAGACACTTCATCTCTACTTACGACGAGTGTCTAACCTATAATCATCCATTTAATTCATTTACTTCATTCATGCATTCGAGTGTGTGTGTGTGAGGAAAAGAGTCTATGTAAGGACACCTTTAACATTATGATCATCATTCATAACATGGATTACTAGGCATGCTCATACAACATTTACAGTAATTTAAACACTATCATAAATCACATATGAAATACATACTTCATTTAGACATAAACCCTTAAAGATACTCACTTCAACCTTCTAACACATATCATACATATGCATATCAAAATCACCACTTCGCATCACATCACATATCATGCCTTCAACATAATATTCACAATACACACAAATAACTTCATAAACATCAAGTGAACACTGCCACCAAAGGTGGACCATACCACTCAAGAATTACATCAATGTAGCTTAGTAAAAATAGAAGAACATACTTTTCATACAATCCTTTACCACCTATTCACAATTTATACAACAATCCCTTAAAGATATTCCTTAGGTCAGTAGCTTAAACTCAATAAAACCACTAAGAAACAATAACTTTAACATTAAATAGACATACTCATAGAATCCATTTCACAAGACAAAAGTTGACAAAAAGAATAGACATACTTCCTTTGAGGTTTTTACAATACAGTCATCAGATAAAGCTTAGAACAACTCATTTTAATCACTAAAAAGTATTCATGCAAAGGCTTGTACTTAGAGTCAAGGAATAAAGAAGTTTGAGGTTTGCAATCCTTTTTAAAATTTCATTGAAATGGCTCCTTGAATGAAAGAAGAGTCAAGGATGAACAACCATACCTTTATTTGAGGAAACCCACGAGTGTTTGGTGAAGAAATGTGAAGAACTTGGACCTTTTCCTTGGAGCTTCAAGCTTCTTTAGTGGAGGTTTTTGGAAAGAAGGTGTTTTGAGGAATTTGATTTGATCTTTAGGGTTAGAAACGATGGGTGAAATGAGGTTTAAAATGATCGAAATCAGTCCACAAATGATCCCAACAGGTTCCAAAAGACCCCTACACATTCGGACCCTTTTCGAACATGAAATATAATTGAAAAACGTTGCGGCCAAATCTGGGACATAGCTGCACGTAGGTAGTCAAGCTCCTGATTTTTTTGCCTCTCCAAAATTTCTGAGTCACTAGAGTTGTGCTACAGGCGCGTCGAATAGTGGGCTTCAAAATCTTCCCGCTGCATGCTCACTTGGGCAGCTTGTTGTCTAATGTTTGCGTCCTCCTCGGGGGCCCTTAGGGTTGTCCCCGAGGCATTGTTCTCGAACGTTTTGAACCTATTACGAACTGACTTCGAATTCTAAAATGCACTATATTAAAACATTATTAACTCATGAAAAACATATGAAGCTTTAGTTTGACCTATTTCATATTTACGGTCGTTACATCTTCTCTCCCAAAAGCTCTCTCAAACTCCATTGGATCTAGAACTTAAGGTTGAGCTAGGGTTACAGGTTTTGGACATTTTTATTACAAATTATGTGGGTTTCTTCATATTAATGCATAGTATTTCATCCTTGACTTCTCTTCCATTCAAGGAGCACATTGAAATACTTTTCAAACCCAAAACTCTTCTATTTTTGACTCCAAGCATGGGTCTTGCATGAAAATGTTTTAATAAGTGTAATTGTAAGTTGATGTTTTTAAGGTTAAATAGTCAATAATTCTATGCTCATTAAATAACTCAACTTTTGGCTTATGAAGTAGGTTTAAGAACATCATGTAAGTACTCTTCTACAAATGGGACTTGTAAGTTACACTAAGTGCATTTTGAGAGTAGCATCCCATACTACTACTCCCGCTTAGTGCTCCTTGAGGGTTCCCTTGGATTAAGCAATCAACATTATTCATTCATAATTTCATTGCATAAAACGTAACTTTAATGTGTTTCCTTAACATTAGACCTCAATTCATCTAACTTCATTTACAATACATGATAACTCATTTATACACATCATATAACACACACCAAGACTCCCAGTTCAAAGTTCTACTTAGTGCAATGGATAGATAGAGTCCCATAAAAACACCTACTATAAGTATTTTATTCTGTTAAGAGATTCATACCATTCATATAAAACATACCAAGACTCCTCTTTCGGAATGTCTACTTTGTGGAATTGATGGATAACGTTCCTTACCACCACCTACCCTAAGTAGTACATTATTTTAGGATACATGGTTCATTCATTCTTTTATAGAGGCTAGCTTAACCGACATGACCATGAGAGCAATACATGAAATTTCGATTTTACACCTATCGGATGAGGGATCCCCACTTACCTATGGTAGGGTCATTCTATTAGCTTTTACACGGTTTTTTCGATCGCTACACCTATGCAGGGGCATAGTTAAGGGATAAGGAGATTCCTACTAAGTTACTCACTCTCTACTTACGAGGAGTGATCATATCAAGAGGTACATTGGAGTACAACATCTCAACTCATAAAGTGTAACAACCACTTCTTCATATCCTCTAGGTTCAGGCATAACTCCCACGAATTCTAAACATTTTATACTATAGGTTATGAATAGCTAGTGGACACCACATCTCCACTCACTAAGGACAAACATCCTCCAACCTATGTTAGAAAGATCTTGGAAGATGGTGAGGTTTCTACTAAATACTTCATATCATCTCACTAAGAGTGTCACCCAAAGACTCCTCTTACTCACACTTACAGACTTCGTTCATTCATTCAAGTCCGAGTGTGTGAGTGTATATGTGAGCACACTTTTCACGTAATCACCATTTCATTAACATTACATTCTATGCATGATTAAACCATCACTCATCATATTTCACACTTAAACATATTTTAAGCATGTTTAACCCTTCATTCATCATATTTAACAGTTACACATACTTCACATAATCATATAGTTCCTTTAGACATTATCTCTAGCATATTTCATAAAAAAGATTCATAAAGCACATCAACAAGAAACACGCCATTATCATCCTACATCACATAATATGCCATCATGGACATATTCACAATACAGAATTAGATTCACATTAAAACATTCAAGTAAACACCGCCATCAAAGTTGGACAATACCACTCAAGAGAATTTCATAGGAAGAGATAGACAATGAGAAAAACTTACCATCCAACAAAGCTTTCAACACCTATTTTCAATTTTCTCAATAATTCATCATAAAATAAACATAAGAACAGTACCTGAAAAACAATATAAACATGAAGAAACCAAAGCTCAAACACTAAACAATAATATTTATTTAATCCACATCCCAAGGTAGATGTTGTAAATATACATAAGCATGGATTCATTAGGGTATTGAAGTAAAAACACAAACTAATACTAATAACAACACATTTTAAAAATTAAAATATTTTTATATAAGGACCCATTCTTAGAGTCAAACATTGAAGAAGATAGAGTTTTAAAACCCTTTCTGAAATCTTTTAGAAATGACTACTTTAATAGAAGGGAGTTGAAGGATGACTACCATACCTCAAAAAGAAGGAAACCCACTGATTTTGATGAAGAATACGACCACCACCAGCTCTCCAATCCCTTTCTTGAGTCCAAGATTGTATGTGGTTTTGGGAGTATCTTTCATTAGAGAAAAAAATTGAATATTTGAAATGGCTCTTGTCTAAGTCTAGAAATTAAAACAAATTAGATATAGCTTAAAACCCCTAAAAATATCATCCTACATTCATAAAAGACATTGGGTGAATTTACAAAGCACCCCAAGCCAAAGCAGTGAAACATGACATCTTTTGCAAGGACCCATCGACGGACCCAAGCAACGCGGCGTTGACTGAACAACGGCCCTTGCGTCATGGGTGTCGTTTGGGTCTGCAGAAGGCAAGTGGAGGGTTGATCTCCAAATTTAATTCTTTACATACTCCCCTATACAACGGGGTTTCGTCTTAACTACGACAACTAGACTACTAGGGCATCGATTCCCTAGTTTTGGCAGCTAGATTGCCAAATCTTGGGTCTTCTTCCACGACCCTATGGGTCCTAGGTTTAGTGGTACCCTGATTTTTTACCCCTATACTAAGTTATGTAGGTCTTAGTAACATTCCACATCAATTTGTATTAAAACAAACACGTAATACTCACTAAAACTCATGAAGACACACAATCATTTTCTAAGGCACACTTTCCGAACGTCATGGACGTTCTTCGACGTTTGACCTCCAATCATCACCATACTTCACACACTGCCTAATAACATCATTATAAACATTTTTAAAAATTAACTCATGATACATTTACAAAGCTATACTTCACCTTTGTTCGTTGTAGGATATTACAATTCTAATCTTTCTTAGTTCTTATTATGAAATGATCTTTAGTTGTATGGTCCACCATTGATTGCGTTGTTTACTTGAAGTATATATATATATATATACATATATATATATATAAATATACATATATATATATATGTATCTTTATATATATATATATGTATATATATGTATGTGTGTGTGTGTGTGTGTGTATATATATGTGTGTGTGTGTGTATATATATGTGTGTGTGTGTGTGTGTTTGTATATATATATATATATATCTGTGTGTGTGTGTGTATCTATATATAAAAATATATATATGTATATATATATATATATTAGTGGTAGTCTTCATATGTTTTAGTGAGAATTACGTGTTTGATTTAATAGAAATTGATGTGGGATGTTCCTAAGACCTACATGACTTAGAATAGGGGTAAAACATTAGGGTACCACTCAACCTCAGACCCACAAGGTCCTGGAAGAGAATCCAAGTCTTGGCAACAAAACTACAAAACCTGGTCTATCGATGCCCTAGTAGTCTACTAGTTGTAGTCAACACGACACCCCATCGTCTATAGGCCTATATCAAGACATTAGATGGGAGCTCAACCCTCCACTTCCCTGCTGCAGACCAAAACGACGCCCATACTCATGGATGTGTCGCAACTCACACTTATGAACAACACTCTACTAGACGTGGCTTGTGACACTTTGGTCCCCAATCTATTTTCCAAAATCTTACTCTCTGATACCAAGTTTGTAACGACCCACAAGTACATCATAGAAGTTAGGGCAACCCTTAGGTCGTCCAAAGGCGTAATCAACCTTATGAAGGTCTTTCACTACCCTCTTAGCAATCATTCATTACTAAGACATGAAAAGTAGTGCGGAAAATATAACCTTTCATGATAGATAATAATAAGGAAAACATCTTTAATAAATACTAAGGACAATCTCCTTGTAACAATCAAAGTTAAATGTACGACAAAAATATCATACAGAAATGGCCCTTTACATTGAAAGAAATTCATAAGAAGTCTTAACAATTCGTAAAAGAAGAATTTAAAGAAATATTGACTATGCCATCGAATATATAAGGACATACTTAGTCTTAATAGACTCATTTTCCCAAGCTTTCCTTCTAATCTTCAACTCACGAAGGGTATCCAACCTCCAACTTATCTTGAAAATCTCATTAGGATTAATGAGGTTGTTACTGAACACTTCATCTATACTCACGAAGAGTGTTCACCCCAAAATCCCCCCTTTTCATGATTAGGAATACTAAGGATAGTGTAGACACTTCATTTCTACTAACGAAGAGTGTCTACCCTACAATTCACCAGTTTCATTCATTGACTTTAATCATTCATTCGTGTGTGTGTGTGTGTAAGTACATGTGAGAACGCCTTTCACATAATGATCATTATTCATAACATGGATTACTGGACATGCTCATACCCACATTAATAACAATTTACAAACTATCATAATTCACAGATCAAATACATACTTCATTTAGACATAAACACTTCAAGATACTCATTTCAACCTTGTAACACATATCATACATATACATATAAAAGTAATCACTTTGCGTCACATATCAATCCTTCAAAACCATTTTTACAATGCACACATATAACTTCATAAAATTTAAGTAAACACCGCCACCAAAGGTGGACCATAGCACTCAAGAATCACTTCAATATAGCTTAACAAAGATACAAAAACATACTCTACATCCAAGCCTTAACAACCTATTAAAAATCTATACATTAATTATTAAAAAATATCCCTTAGTGATGTAGGTTAAACTCATTAAAACCACTAAGAAACAATATTTTTAACATTATGTAGTCATCCTCATAGAACCTTGTTCATAGGTCTAAAGTTGATAAAAAGAATAGACATGATTTTATTGGGGTTTTGACATTGAAATCATCATTTAAAGCTAATAAGAACTAATTTTAATCAATTAAAAATTTTAATGCAAACACCCATACTTAGAGTTAGGGAACAAAGAAGTTTGAGGTTTTAAATCCTTTTAGAAATTTCATTGAAATGGTTCCTTGAATTAAAGAAGACTCAAGGATGAACTACCATACCTTAATATTAAGAAACCCAAGAGTATTTGTTGAAGAAAAGGTAAAGAACTTGGCCCTCTTCCTTGGAACTTGAAGCTTCTTCAATGGAGGTTTTTGAAGAGAAAGTTTTTTAAGGAATTTGATTGATCTTTAGTGTTTAAAATTAAGGGTTAAATGAGGTTTAAAATGACCTAAATCAGTCTACAAATGATCCACAAAGTTCCCAAAAGCCGAACACACATTTGGACCATTTTCCAACTAGTAATTTGATATAAAAACGTTGCGGCCAAATCTAGGACATGTATGCGCATCATGAGGCAAGATATAGATTATTTTTCGCCTCAAAATTTTGGTGGCAGTAGACCTCGTGCTACAGGCACCGCGCGAGGTGGACTTTGAAATCTGCCCCTGCACAATTACTTAGGCAGCTTCTTGTCCAATGTTTGTGTCCTCCTCGAGGACCCTTAGGCTTGTCCCCAATGAATCGTTCTTGGACGTTTCAACCCTTTACATGTAACTATTACACATAGGAACTATTGATACTAAATTTCATTCTCATACCATCCCCCAAAACTTCACTACAAAACACTGCGACATACTAGTTCAACATCGACTAGTTTTCAGACGTCTTAAGCGTTTGACTTTCAAATGCTCCCAACCATTACGAACTGACTTCTAATTCTAAAATAAACTATGGTAATACATTATTAACTCATGAAACACATATGATGATCTAGTTTGACCTATTTAATTATTAGGGTCATTACATCTTCTCTCCCAAAAGCTCTCTCAAACTCCATTGGATCTAGAAATACATGTTGAGCTAGGGTTAAAGGTTTTGGATGTTTTCTTCACAAAATATGTGGGTTTCTTCATATTAAGGTATGGTAGTTCATGCTAGACTCTTCTTCCATTCAAGGAGCCCATTTAAAGATTTTTTAAACTAAAAACTTTTTTACTCCAAGCATTGGTCTTGAATGAAAACTTTTTAATGAGTTTAATATGATAGGATTCAATTAAGTTGATTTTTTAAGGTTAAAAATTCAATCATACCTGCTCATTCAATATTTAAACTTTTGGCTTATGAGGTAGGTTTAATGTGCATAATTTGATAATGTTAAAGCTATGGTTTTCTAAATGTTATAATGTGAATTATCTACTGACTTAAATGCTATTTTATGATGTATTGTGGGAGAAATTGATAAAAGATGGTAAAGTCTTTGATTAAGGGTAAGTTTTTCTTGTAATGACCTGAAATTACCCCCTAGGACAATGGAGCACCCTTAGGTCGGAACGATTGCGTATTTGATCTTTTGGAGGTCTTGTACAAACGTTAACTATCATTCATTACATAAGACATGAAAAGTAGTGTGTAATTAAATATTTTCAGGAATATAATGATAAAGCAAACATCTTTCTTGAAAGCTAAGGAGTTATCTCGTCTTCATAAGCCAATTTAAAGACACGTCATAAATATCATAGGGACATGTCCCTTCACATTGAATGACAAATACATAATAAGTCTTAATAATAGAAACTAAAAAAATAGAACTATACCCTCGGATATATGAGGAAATACTTAATTTTGAGAGAGTAGATTCCCAAGCTTGCCTTCTACACTTCTTCTTTCCTCCAACCTATACTTTTAGAGTATATAAAAGTATGGGGTTAGTACAAAACAATTACTAAGTACAACATGTGCAAAAACATGCAAAAAGGGACATTTTAGTAAAATAAGCTTTCATGAAAATAAGTAAAACTTTCATGATTTTAGAGTTCAAGTATATAAGAATCATCATTAATTACATAAAATAAAACTCTCATAATTTTAGAACCAAAAGATAACTTAGCAGTAAACAAAAGTGTATTATAGTGAACACATTGACATATTACAGTGAACAATTCATCCCAATCATAGTGAACTCATTTTATTTGAGGTTTCCGTAACCAAGTTATACTAACACTAAATAAGGTAATACATGAGGAAACCTCCCACTAACCCCTTCTATACACAAAAAATGATCCTTAAGACTACAAAACATAGGATTACGTCACACGGGAAACAAGGCAACACTCTTGGCTAGACATTTGAATGACATTCATATATTAAGAACTTCATGTACGTACCCTTCTCCATATGGGACTTGTAAGTTACACTAAGTTCAATGTGATAGTAGCATCTCATACTACTAATCCCACTTAGTGATCCTTGAGGGTTCCCTTGGATATGACACTCTACATTAGTCATTCATAACATCATTACAGAAAACGTAACTCTAACTTGCTTCCTCAACATTAGACCTTAAAGTATCTAACTTCATTTACAACACATGACAACTCATTCATACACTTCATGTAATACACACAACGAATCCCTTTTCGAAATGTCTACTTAGCGCAATGGATAGATAACATCCTATACCACCACTTACCCTAAGTAGTATATTCTTTTAGAATACTTAGTTCATACCCTTCATATTATACAAACAAAGACTCCCCTTTCAGAATGTCTACTAAGTGCAATTTATAAATAGTGTCCCTTACCACCACTTACCCTAAGTAGTACAATCTTTTAGGAGACTTGGTTCATTGATTCTTTTGTGGGGGCTAGCTTGATTGACATTGACCACGAGAGAAAGACATGGAATTCCGATGCTACACCTATCGGATATGGGATCCCCACTTGCCTATGGTAGGGTCATTCTCTTGGCTTTCACATGGCTTTTCAAATAGCTACACCTATGCGGTCACATAATTAAGGGATAAGGAGATTTCTACTAAGTGACACATTATCTACTAACGAGGAGTGCTCATCTCAAGAGGTACATTGGAATACCACATCTCAACACAAAAGTTTAACCACCCCCTTTTTCATATCCTCTTGGTGCTAGTCATAACTCCCATGGATTCTTCACATTTTATACTATAGGTTAAGGATAACTAGTGGACACCACATCTCAACTAACTAAGGGCATATATCCTCCTACCTATCTTAGAAAGATCTTGGAAAATGGTGAGGTTGTCACTAAACACTTCATCTCAACTCACAAAGAGTGTTCACCCCAAAACTCCCCTTAATCACATTTACTAACTTTATTCATTGATTCAAGTTTGAATGTGTGAGTGTAATGTGATCAAACCTTCTTCCTAATCATTATCTCATAAACATTGAATTCTAAGCATGCTTAAACCTCCATTCATCATATTTTTCACTTAAACATACTGCACATATTCATATAGTTCCTTTAGACATAATCTCTAACATATTTTACACTACAAACTTCATAAAGAACATCAACAAGAACAACGCCATTATCTTCGTACATCACATAATATGCCTTGATGGCCTTATTCATGATCACAAGTACATTCACATTTATATATTCAAGTAAACACCGCCACCAAAGGTGTACAATACCACTCATGAGCATTTTATAGTAAGAGTTAGACAATGGGACAAGCCCCAATTAAGTCTATAAAAAACTGAAACTAAAATATTAAAAGACTGAAATGAAATCATGACTAATGTCCTCAGAGAATGAGTACTCATCACTGAATCTGTTGAACTGGAGGTTGGGAAATAGATCTATGCGTGACATGGATGTTGAGAAGTTGAACCTACATTAAGAGAAGATGTAGCGCATGTATGTGTTAGTACTTTAAGGTACTGAGTATGTAGGATAGAGTAAAGCTTAAATAAAACATAACTCAACAAGCACAAAATCAAGTATAGTAATCTAAACATGATAAACTGAATTTTTGTGCTAACTTAATCGAATAACCAATTTATAATATGCTTTAACGGAATACTGAATATACTGATAAATGGCCAGTGGAAGAGAGTCTGACTGAATTGTGGGAGATACTAATAACCAATAATAAAACCAAATGAGAAAAATATGGATTCCAATGTATACGCCCCATCGAGAGGACCCAATATACCCTACCAGAGGTGTAAAATAATGTTGGCGTAATCACTAAACTAATGCCATGGAGGGGAATTAAAACCTACTAGGATAATAGTTCTGGGACTATTAGGTACACTGAACTCTAGAATAAATCGGTGTTAGTTTACTCCCATTGATTTATGTAGTTGACAGATTATGTCTTAATTTATTTAAGTCTAGATAGCTCAAAAATGAACAAGTAAACTTAGAATGCGACATTTAATCCGATAATGATCCACTAATAACTGAGGCATGTATAACTCAATGCTAAAATATCTTATCTAACATATGGAATTCAAGAACTAAAGAAATGCATAGCTAGGATTCTGAAATTCATGCAATAAACATAATAATAACTTTACAATGTGATTTGGAACATATATTTAATGAATTCGTGCAGTTCTATGAAATTTCTAGAAACCCTAGGTTTTATCATGATAAGAGAATCATGAACTTACTGAAAACGAGAGACCCAATGGGTGAAAGTAACCCATTAGTGAAATCCCACATACCTAGTTATGAATTTCACAGAGAAACACTTAGCTTTTAGGCTTAAACTAACAAAAAATGATGATTTAGGGTCAAAATGATGTATCTTAGGATTTAAATGATGTGGGAAAAAAACTAAATACCCCTGAGTCAATTGCTATCTGACCAAACGATGACTTGGAATGACGGTCCGTCGTTTGGGTCCGTAGGTTGGTCTTTTCGACAAGCCTTTATCAAAAGGTACATAACCTTTTACTCGGAGGTATGATTTTTGCAAGGTTGGTTGCTATGGAAAGCTAAATCAATTATCTATCTGTTGGTAAGTCATTGGACACCTAATTAACTTTTTGATAAGAGTTATGGCCATCTTAAGCTGACCCAACTGTATTCCCCCCCTAAAGATCTTCTTTTTCGCACTTATGGTCAGACGTACGGACCGTAGATTGAACGACCTTCTATGCTTGTCAATCATTGCTTGTTTTAGATAATGGGTAAATAGGGTGTTGATCAAGGGATATATACTATAGACCGTAGTATGACCTACGAACCGTAGGTCTGTTCATTGTTCGACACTAATTCAAATTCTTCTTGGCTGAAATTTTGGGGTTTTCAGACTCAATGGCCGGATGTGTAGAACGAACCATGGATCACGCTATGGTCCGTCGATTGCACCTATAATTTTTATGTAAAAACTACTTTTTACTCTATTTTAGATATGAGGTGTTACATTATCTCCCCTTTTTGAACATTTGTTCTCGAATTAAGACTAAACTAGATGAAATAGAGGAGAGAGCTGAAAACCCTACTACTAAACACAAAGAACTTAGATTCTGACTTAATTAAGTTCCGAGAACATGCAAATACGCTGAAAATGCAAGTAGAAACTAAGGGAACGTGATTCTCAGATTTAAATCGTGCATGAATGGATGGAAAACTGAAAAGGAACTATTACCTAAAGGTGGAGTTGAATCGGAAGGAAAGAGGAAATGATTTCTTGGCTTTCATGGCTGCTTCTGCTTCCCAAGTAGCTCTCTTTACGGACTGACTCCTCCACAAAACATTGACTGAAGCAACTTTTTTTGTTTCTCAACCTTTTACCTGATGATCAAGATTACCCAATAAATTTTTCAAGAGTGAAATGTGGAAGACCAAATGCACTGCTGCAAATTCTACTTGCAACTCTAACTCATGTGTAACCTTTCCAATCCTTTTCAAGATCTTGTAAGGGCCTACATATCTTGGATTTAGCTTTCCTTTTCTTGCAAAATCTCATCACCCCTTTCATAGGTGACACCTTCAGGAAAACCCAATCATCAGCTTGGAACTCTAGTTCCTTTCTCCTTACAACTATATATGATTTCTTATGACTTTGGACTATCTTAAGTCTATCTCTAATGATTTGCACTTTCCCCATAGCATAAAGTACTGAATCTTTCCCTATCAAGGCTGCTTCACATAAATCAAACCAACAAAGAAGAGATCTATATTTATTCCCATTCAAAGCCTCGTAAGGGGCCATCTGAATGCTAGAATGGTAGTTATTATTGTAGGCAAACTCATAAGAGGGAAGTGATCATCCCAACTACACTTGAAATAGATCGCACAAGTTCTCAACTTATCCTCTAGGTTCTGAATGGTACGCTCTGCCTGTCCATCCGCCTGTGGATGAAATGTTGTACTTCGGTTAACTTGATAACAAAGATCCTTCTGGAATGACTTCCACATATGTGAGGTAATTTGAGGACATCTATCTTAGATGATAGACCAAGGAAAACTATGTAACCTCACAATCTAATTAATTTAAAGATTCGAATAGTACTCTACCAAATATGTAGTCTTCATCGCTAAAAAGCGAGAAGACTTAGGCATCCTATCGAATATCACCCAAATGGAGTAATGTTGTCTACGAGTACGAGATAACCCATTGATGAAATCCATATTGCTCACATCCCACTTCCAAGTATCAAAATTGATATCTTGAGTCATACATCCTCGTTTCTGATGTTCTACCTTGACTTGCTGGCAGTTGGGGCACTTACTCACAAAGACTGCTATATCCATCTTCTTTCCATTTCACCAATAGACTTCTTGTAGATCACGGTACATCTTAATGGCAACTGGATGAATACAATATTCGAAATTATGGGCTTCTACAAGGATATGGTTCTCAACTCACCCACATATGGAACACACAATCTACCCTATTAGAGAAGTACATCATCTCCCCCTTGGGGGTAAACAACCACTCTCTACTTGTGGAGTGCACCCTTATGTATGAGAAAGATTGTATCACTATCATTCTTTTCCATAACCTCCTCTACCGAAGAAGATTCTACCCCATTCTGAACTATTACACAACTGTCTGATATTCTCATAAGGCGATCTCCTAAGCGAGCAAGCCTGTGAACATCATTCACTAGACCCTTCCTTTCTTCCCCTACAAGGGCTACACTACCCATAGATAATTTACTAAGAGTATATGCAACTATATTCGACCTACAAGGATGATAATGCACACTCATATCATAATCCTTTTGGAACTCAAGATATCTCATATAGTGAAGATTCAACTCTTTCTGGGTGAACACATACTAAATGCTCTTATGATTAGTAAACACATCTACATGAACACCATACAAATAGTGTCTCCATATCTTGAGTGCAAACACCACTGCTGCAAGATCGAGGTCATAAGTTTGATAGTTCTTCTCATGCACCTTAAGCAGTCTAGAAGCATAAGTTATAACTTTATCTCATTGCATCAACATACAACCTAGGACAAATCTTGATGCATTAAGATAAATAACATAACCATCTAGTTTTCAAATCTGCAAAGCTTGTCTCAGAATCATCTAACTGTTGAAACATGACCATCTTCAAAGTTAATCTAGTCAATGGTGAGGCTCTGGATGAGAATCCTTCCACAAACCTTATATAATACCCCATTAGACCTAAGAAACATCTGATATTTGTAGCAGAGGTAGGTGTGGGCCACTGTTTGACTGCTTCTTTCTTCTGTGAATCCACTCGGATCCGTTCGCTAGAGTAATATAATTTGACCAAGAAAAGCAACAAATTGCAACCAAAACTCACATTTTCTAAACTTAGAGAATAATTGGAGATCCTTGAGGGTCTATAGAACAATTCTCAAATGACACACATGTTCTTCCTCATTCACACGGTAAATAAGGATATCATCAATAAACACGATAACGAACAAGTCAAAGGACTGTTTGAACACCCTATTCATCACATCCATGAAAGTTGCAGGAGCATTGGTTAGTCCAAACAACATAAATTTATAATGACCAGACCAAGTTCTGAAGGCTGTTTTCTGTATGTCACTATCTCTGACTCTAAGTTGATGATACCTGATCTGAGGTCTATATTTGAAAAATGTGTAGCACGTTGATTTTTATCAAACAAGTCATCAATCCTGGGAATGGGATACTTATTATTGATTGTGACCTTGTTCAAGTGTCTACATTTAATGAACATTCTGAGAGAACCTTCTTTTTTCTTTAAGAACAACACTGGTGCACCCCATGGTGAAATACTAGGTTTGATGAAACCCTTATCTACGAGGTATTTCAACGCCTCTTTCAATTCCTTAAACTCTACTGGAGCCATTTTTTAAGGAGGAATAGATTCAGGCTGGATATCTGGAAGGAGATCAATTCCAATGTCGATTTCCCTTTCGGGAGGGACTCTAGGATAATTTTCTGGAAATACTTTTGGAAACTCACAAACTAATGGATCTGACTCAAGACTGGGGTTTCAGTGCTAGAATCCTTAACGCGAACTAGATGATAGAGATAACCCTTAGAGATCATTTTTGTGGCCTTAAGGTAAGAAATGAATAGACCCATTGGCGCTACGCTACTACCCTGCCATTATAACATTGAATCGTCTTGAATCTGAAACCGAACAATCCTAGTTCTACAATCGACTGACGAATAAAAGGAATGTAACTAATCCAAGCCTAGAATGACATCGAAGTTTACCATTTGTAACTCTAAAAGATTTTCAAAGGCAACTTTCTAAGATAATTTGACATGACAATTTCAGTATACCCGTCTAGCTATAACTGGGTTAACCTACTAGAGTAGAGACTGAGAAAGGTTCTGAGAGAGTTTCCAGACTGACACTAAATTGTACTGCTATGTAAGTAGTTACAAAGAAAAGAGTAGCCCTTGGAGCTAACAATGCATAAACGTCAAGGTTAAAGACATGTAACGTACCAATGACTACATAAAGAGAACATTCTTGATCCTACTGAGCCTAAAGAGCATACAACTTGTTCTGGTGATGACCGCCACCTGTACCAGATGGCTTCCCTACTGAGTTGGGGACTTGTTAGTAGTACTAAATTTGTAGATTTAGCTCTACCATTACCACCTCGTTGACCCTGTCCAAAAGAACAATCCATCAACCTGTGACCAGATAGGCCGCACCCAAAACATCCTTCATTTCCTGCGAGACACTCACCTGGATGATTCTTATTATACTTAGGGCATGTTGGGTATGTCTTGGTGCCTGAAATACTTCCCTAAAACTTAGAGTAAGGTAATATACCCTTCTTGTCATACCTGTTCTTGGAGAATGAAACACTAGCTGATGAAGGGGCTGAAGCTGAAATCATCTGCTGACTCAGCGAACGATTTCCACCACCTGATTTGTACTAAGAATATTCATATTTCCTAGTCCTAGACTTTTTGTTCTCCTTAGACTGTTCCCTAAGCTTTCAACCCACAACCTACTGAGCATGAGTCATAAGCCTAGGGATGCTCATATCTCCTAATAACATAGCATTTTTGCACTCATTTTTCACCAAATCTGACACTCCATACAAGAACTTATTCATCTGAGCCCTCAAGTCAGCAACCATGTAAATAGAATGCCTGGAGTGTTTGTTAAACTTCAGCACATACTCTTGTAGCTTCATGTTTCCCTACCTTAAGTTCATGAATTCCCGAGCCTTAGCTTCTCTCAACTCTATTTGGAAAAACCTGTCAAGAAAAGTTGTGTAGAAGTCCTATGTATGATGCTAACTTAATTCCAGTGACTTAAATTACCTCAAAGATATTCTTGATATCGTCCAAGAAATTCTAAGGATCCTCATTAGTTTTGTGATCCTAAGAACTCAGGCGGATTTATCCTAACTAAGTCGTGGACCCTTGCTGCTACTGATTAACCATATTCATTCAGATGAGCATGAACCCGATTGTTCTTGTTTGTAATACTCTGATCCAACATCTGTATAAAATTTATGCACACAGCATTGGAGACTCTTTGTTTTGGGACTAGAGGAGGTGTGTTTGCATTTCTGGCATTTGCATTCCTAGCATTAATCCTACGAGTAGGCATGTTCTGAAATATAGAACGTCAAGTTAGAATTTGAAGAAGATCATACCTTACTCACAAAAAGAGTAACAAGAAAGTGAACTTTTTCTAAAATAATTCAGTATTCCTGACATTAGATGTGGTGCACTTCACACTCATGAAAAACACTCTACTTAGTGTAGCTTTTCAGACTTCCTGGGACAGTTTAACCTAGTGCTCTAATACCAAGTTTGTCATGTCCTGAGATAACCCCGAGTCGCAGACACGAGACCTAGGAGCACAAGTGATCCCAAGCTAACCCTACTGGTATGATCATGACCATACTAAAGAATATAAATAAAATGTGAAAGCTAAATCATACTTAAAATGAAATGATGGTGAATAACTATATGCTAATCCTGAGATATATGAATATTGATGAGTTTAATACAAAGAAAAATAGTAACTTAATGCTAAGATTAAACTAACTATGTCATAAAATAGCCACTAACCTGGATTAGAAATACTTGGATAAGCCATAGATAAGCCTAGTAAAAACTGAAACTTATTGAAAAAAAGAATGAAATGAACTCATGACCCTCGGAGAATGAGGACTCACCACTGAATATGCTGAACTGTATATCAGGAAATTGATCTATGTGTGATCTGGGTGATGATCCTGAACCTACATCACAAGAAGATGTATTGCACGTATGCGTCAGTTTTTGAAGGTAATAAGCATGCAGGATAGAGTAAAGTTGAAATAAAATATAAGTGAACAAACACAAAAGGAAGTATAATAAACTAAACATGATATAGTGAATTTCACAACTAACTGAATAAAATGACCAATTTATAACATGCTAGAACTGAATACTGAATATACTGATAATTAGTCAATGAAAGAGAGTATGACTGAACTGTAGGAGCTACAAATAACCGATAAGAAAACCACATGAGTTAAATGTCAAGACTGATGTATACGCCACATCTAGAGAACCCAATATACCATGCCAGAGTTATAAAGGTATGCTGGCGTGATCACTAAGTTGATGACCACGGAGGAGACTTAAAACATATTTGTCTAGTAGTTCTGGGACTATTGGGTACGTTGAACCCTAGTCCAACTCGGTATTATGCTACTCCCATTGATTTATGTAGTTAACTGATTATGTCTGAATTTTTGTAATTACTTGATAGCTCAAAAATTAACATGCAAACTGAGAATCCATCATTTAATCTAATAATGATGCATTAATAATTGAGGCATGTATAAATGAATAATCGAAATATCTGACCTAGCATGTGTAATTCAAGAATTACAGAAATACATAGCGAGGGTTCTGAAATTCATGCAATAAACTAAACAATAACTTTACAATCTGATTTGGAACATATATTTAATAAATTCATGAAGTTCTATTGAGGTTCTAGAAACCCTATGTTTTATCATGATAAAAGAATCAAGAACTAATTAAAAACTAGGGACCCAATGGGTGAAAGGAATCCATTTGGGAAATCCCACGTACTAGCGATGAACTTCACGAAAGAACACTAAGATATCAGGGGTGACCTGCTGGAACGTTGTTGCATTCTTTATATTGGTTTCTCCACCTCTTTCTCCTTCTGTTTTTCTAATTAATATATATTTTGATTAATGAGTTGACTTATGTAAGTTTTAGTTATGATTCTAAGCTTAAACTCACTAAAATATGATGATTTATCGTCTAAACGACATATCTTAGGGTTTAAACATAGTGGGAAAAGTCTAGAAGACCCCTGAGTTAAACTCTGTCAGAACGGACGACCACATGGACTGACATTCCATTGTTTAATCGACGGTCCGTCATTTGGGTCCGTAGGATGGTTCTATTTGACAAACCCTTACTAAAATGAGAATAACTTTTTACTTGGAGGTCTGATTTTAGAAAGGTCGGTGGCTATGGAAAGCTAGTTCAATTATCTATATTTTGATAAGTCATGGGACACCTATTTCATTTTGTGCTAAGAGTTATAAGACCATCTGAAGTTGACCAACTGCATTTTCCCCTAACTATATGCTCTTTCTCACCTACAATGAGACCTACGGACCGTAGATTGAACGACGGTCCATGCCGGTCAATCATATTTCGTATGAGAGAATAGGTAAATGAGATTTTAATCTATGGATGCAGACTATGTACTACGTAGTTTGACCTACAGACACTATGTATGTCCATCGTTCGACACTTAGTCAAATTTTTCTAGTAAGAGATTTTAAGGGTTTTTGACTCAATCGACGGATGTGCACGATGGACGGTGCATCAGGCTATGGTCCGTCGATTGCAACCAATGATTACACCTGCACATTTTTTGAAAAACTAGTTTTTTGTCTTATTTGGATGCAGGGCTACTGGAGAAATTGAGAAAAGGCGGTAAAGGCTGTGATGAAAGGTAAATTGTTCTTGTTAGACCCGAAAGTACCACCTAGGAGAAGGGAGCACCCTTAGGTTGGAACGATTGTGTACTAGACCTTTTGGTGGTTTTGTAAAAGTCATAGCTATCATTCATTACATAAGAAATAAAAAGTTGTACGGAATTAATACTTTTGAAGAATAAAATAATAAAGGAAACATCTTTCATGAAAGCTAAGGAGTAATCTCGTGTTCAAAAGGCAATTTAAAGGCACGACATAAATATATTAGGGACATGGAACTTTACATTAAATGAAAAATATATAATAAGTCTTAATGATAGAAACTAAAAAATAGAACTATGTCCTCGGATATATGAGAACATACTTAGTCTTGAGAGAGTAGATTCCCAAGCTTTGCGTTCTAGACTTCTTCTTTCCTCCAACCTATAGTTTTAGAGTTTAGAAAAGTATGGGTTTAGTAAAAAAAAACAATGTACTAAGTATAACATGTGCAAAAAAATGCAAAAAGGGACATTTTAATAAAATAAGCTTTAGTGCAAAATAAGTAAACCTTTCATGATTTTAGAGTTCAAATAGTATAAGAATCATCATTAATCACATAAAATAGAACTCTCATAATTTAAGAACCAAACGATAACTTAATAGTAAACTCAAACCAATTTAGTGATTGTAGTGGTTAATATAGTAAACATTTATCCCAAGCATACTGAACTCCTTTCGTTTCAGGAATCTGTAAACAAGTTATACTAAGACTCAATAAGGTAAGATATGAATGAACCGCCCATACACCCCCTTCAATATACACAAAAATGATCTCTAAGACTACAAACCATAGGCTTAGCTTGCACGGGAAACAAGTCTACACTCTTGGTTAGATATTTGAAGGATATTCATACATTAAGAACTTCATGTAAGTACACTTCTCCAAATGGGACTTGTAAGTTACACTAAGTGCAATGTGAGAGTAGCATCCCATACTACTACTCCAACATAGTGCTCCTTGAGGGTTCCCTTTGATTAAGCACTCTACATTAGTCAACATAACTTCATTACATAAAAAGTAACTTTAACAAGTTTCCTTAACATTATACCTTAAGTCATCTAAATTCATTCACAACACATGATAATTGATTCATACACTTCATATAACACACACAAAGACTGCCCTTTTAAAAGGTTTACATAGTTGAATCGATAGATAGTGTCTCATACCACCACCTACACTAAGTAGTATATTCTTTTAGACTTAGTTTAGACCCTTCATATAAAACAAACCAAGACTCCCCTTTCGGAATGTCTGCTTAGTGCAATGGATAGATAGTCCCTCACCACCACCTACCCTTAGTAGTACATTCTATTTGGAGTCTTAGTCCATTAATTCTTTTGTAGGGGCTAGATTAACCGACATTGGCATCAGAGCAAGACATGGAATCCTGATTCTACACCTATGCGATGAGGGATCCCCACTTGACTATGGTAGAATTATTCTCTTAGCTTTTATATGGCTTATTCAATAGCTACAGCTATGTAGGCCCATAGTTAAGGTATAAGGAGATTCTTATTAAGTGAATCATTATCCACTAATGAGGAGAGCTCATCTCAATAGGTACATTGGAATACAACATCTCAACTAACGAAGTGTAACAACCCCTTTTTCATATCCTCTCGGTGCTAGGCATAACTCCCCACAGATTATCAACATTTTATACTATAAGTTAAGGAATTCTATTGGACACCACATCTCAACTCACTAAGGGAATATATCATCCTACCTATCTTAGAAAGCTCTTGGAAGATAGTGAGATTTCCACTAAACATTTCATCTCAAATCACAAAGAGTGTTCACCCCAAAACTCCCCTTAATCACATTTACTAACTTTATTTATTCATTCAAGTCTGAGTGCTTGAGAGTACATGTGAGAAAATATTTTACATAATCACCATTTAATAAACATTGAATTCTACGCATGATTTACCTTTATTAATCATTTTTGACACTAAACATACTTCACCAAATCATAAAGTTCCTTTAGACATTATCTCTAGGATATTCACCCGAATAGATTCATAAAGCACATCAACAAGAACAACGTAATTATCATTATACATCACATAATATGCCTGCATGGCCTTGTTCACAATACACAGGTTAGATTCATATTCATATATTCAATTAAACACCGCTACCAAAGGTGGACGATACCACAGAAGAGCATTTCATAGCAATATTTAGACAATGAGACAAACTTACAATCCACCCAAGCATTCAACACCTATTTACAATTTACTCAATAGTTCATCATAAAATAGCCCTTAGGGCAGTATCTAAACAACAATGTAAACATGAATAAACAAAAGCTCAAATTTAATATACCTTAAAATTATTTAATCCATTACACAAGCTAGATGTTGTAAATATTCATAAGCATGCGTTCATTAGGGTTTTGATGTTAAAATAACCAACTAAAACTAATAAAAACACATTTAAATTATTTAAAAAAAATTATATGATGACTCATGATTAGAGTCAAAGGTAAAAGAAGATAGAGTTTTGAAACCCATTTTGAAATCTTTTAGAAATTACTTCTTGAATGGAAGAGATGTTAAGGATGAGTATCATAACTAAAAAAAGGAAAAAGAAACCCACTTATTTTAATGAAGAATATGACCACCACCATGTCTCCAATCCCTTTGCTGAGTCCAAGATTCTATGGGGTATTGGGAGAGTCTTTGTTTAGAGAAAGAGTTTGACTATTTTAAATTAGGGGTCTTGTATAGGTATAGGACTTAAAACTAATATAATTTAACTTAAAAGACTTAAAAATACCATCCTAGGTTCATAAAAGACTTGGGGTGAATTTACAAAGAACCCCAATCAAAAGCAATGAAACGTGAAACCTTCCAGGGACCCATCAACGGACCAAAGAAACGAGGCATCGACTAAATGACAGCCCGTGTTGCATGGGATTTGTTTAGGTCTGATGCTGGTAAGTTGAGGGTTGAGATACCAGTTTAAGTCTCCACATACGTCCCTGGAAGACAGGGTTTCGTCTTGACTACGGCCAGTAGACTACTAGCACATCGATTGCCCAGTTTTTGCAGCTTGGTTGCCAAGTCTTCGATCCTCTTCCAGGACCCTGTGGGTCTCAGGTGGAGTGTTACAAGAACGTTTTACCACTATACTAAGTAGTGTAGGTCTTAGGAACATCCCAAATCAATTTCTATTAAAAAAAACATGTAGAAGTCACTAAAACACATGAAGACACACAAGCACTTTCTAATGCACTATTTACGAACATCAAGGACGTTCTTCGATGTTTGACCTCCAAACGTCAGTAAACTCCACACACTGACTAAGAACATCATTTTATACCATTTTCATACATAATTAAATCATGAAACATTTGAAAAGCTCTAGTTCACCTTTGTTTGTTTTAGGATATTGCAATTTTAATCTTGTAAAGTTCTTATTTTTAAATGATCTTGAGTGGTATTGTTCACCTTTGGTGGTGGTGTTTACTTGAAGTGTATTCACTATATACATACATACATACATATATATATACATACATATATATATATATATGTGTGTGTGTGTGTGTGTGTGTGTGTGTGTGTGTGTGTGTTTGTGTCTGTGTGTGTGTATGTATCTGTATTGTGAGTATGGCCTTGAAGGCATAGTATGTGAACTAACGTGCTGATTATGATGCACATCAAGTTATGTTTTAGGAAATTGAAAATGAATATCTTGATGATGTTATTGATAAATAAAGTTTATGTGTATGTGAAACATGATAGTGCGTTAAGTATAATGAATGTAGGTATGAACATGTCTAGAAGTCAATGTTATGGATTATGGTGATTATGTGAAAGGTGTACTAAAAATCACACTTTTAATGTATGATCAAAGTTATGAATAAAATGGTGATTTGTAGGGTAGATACTCTTTGTGAGTAGTTATGATGTTTCTAGACGATCCCTACTATCTCTATTGTACGAAAAGTGGTATTTTGAGGTGAACACTCTTCATGAGTTGAGATGAAATGTTTAGTACCAACCGTACATTTCCTAATGAGTTTTCCAAGATAGGTTCGAGATTCATGCCCTTCTTGAGTTGTGATGTGGTATTCAGAAGTAACCTCTAGGGATAAGTTCCCTTCGTTAGTTGAGATATGGTACTAAATACATATCCCTTAACCTAAAGTCGAGGAATATTTAAGACTCCATGGGGGAGTTATGCTTAGAATCAAAGGATCAAAAGAAAGGACGAGTACACTTTGTGAGTAGAGATATTGTATCCAATTTACCTCTTGAAATGAGGCCCCTCGTTAGTAGAGAATGAGTTACTTACTAGTAATCTCCTTATTCCTTAATTATGCGTCTGTTTAGGTGTAGCTATTGGATAATCCCTCGAAAGGCTTAAGACTATGACCCTTGCTTAGGAAAGTAGGTATCCTTCATCCGGAAGGGGTTAATACCGGGAATCCATATCTAGCTCTCACGGTCTATGTCTCTTAAAGATAGCCACCACAAGTGAATATAAATGAATTAAGTATTTTAAGGGTGTAGTACATATGGTAGGTTGTAAAATCGGACGTTATCTATCTTTGGACAAGTAGGCACTTGGACATAGTCTCGGTGTGTCCCTTTATAAAAACTTATGAATAGGTCATTATATGATTAAATGAAGTAAGTTGACTTTATGTCTAATGTTTATGAAGTATTTTTACTATACACCTAATGTTATGAAGTATGAAAGTTTTATGTATATTGTTAAAGAAGCATGTTTATTCTATGTCCTATATGATCAAAGCTATGAAGATGAAGTTATAAATGTGATGTGCCTAGTTTGAGGGTGAAACTTGGGAGGCTGAGGTAGACATGAAGTCCCACTATCCTCATCTTTTTCCTAATTGAGGTTAGTTGTACCTCTTAAAATAAATATGATGAATAATTTGACATGTTTTTCTAAGTATGTGCATGTTTTCATTAAAAAGCATTATTTTGTGTTCTACTTCCACTTATATGAAATATGTGTATATGCTTTCTAGAGATTTTAGTATTTTTGATGTTATTTTTATAAGAAAGATAGAAACTCCTTGATGTAATTTTAAGCTCAGGTTGATATTGAGAAGGTAGTTCCTCACTATATAATGTTAAATGTTGAGCTCTTATATGTGATAAATTGTAAATTGATTTGCTATCTGTAATGCTTTGGTTATGTGTTAAATGGAGTTTTGAAGTACATCGATTAGTTGTGACTCATTTTGATCCTATTTTGTGGTTGGTTGGGCTCCTAATATTGAGTATTTTCTCTCCCTATAAAAATATTTGTGTTTCATGCAGGGATGAATGTTCCTAAGGGGGGCATAATATAATACTCCAAGGTCCATGACTTAGTCTAGAGCCTCATTTGATGAACTAAGCCATAAAGCAGTGTTTCTTATCCAAAAATATTTTATTTAGCCTACTAAGGAAGTAATAGAATCAAAATGTAAAGAAACGACCAATACATCCAAAGGGTAGTGAAAATGAGCTAGTGGGACTTGGCGTGTTTCAAGAGGTTTTAAAAGTTGGAATAAAGTAATTTTTTGTTAAAAACAGGGTGTTAAACACATAGTAGAATGTGTTTAGGGTCGAAATGTCCTAGTAGGACCACCCTAAAGGTCATTCAGGAGGACCCTTGCATTTGACAAAAAAATTCTCAACTTCATAGTGGCTAATGACAAACAAAACGATGAGTCGTCCATAGGTCAATGACCGGTTGATGGTTCTCGTAGGCTAACACTTAGCCATTTCGGAAAAGTGGCTCAAGAAACACTCTCTGATCAGAACGACAGGCTGTAAGTACAGGGCCATAGTCTGGTCGACGCCACATAGACGGGCAATCGTCGTTTGGAAGGCGAGTTTTCTGCCAACTTTTTAATTAAGTTAGGTTATATAATTTAATAGTTAAACAATTAATTAAAGGTTAAGGAATGGTTATAAAGTTAGTTGGGGACTAGAAAATAGTTAGCCCTCATTAAACTAACTATTAACTTCATAACTTCCTAAGCCCAATTCTCTCAAACATCTCTCTACTTTCTCTCTCTATTCGAAAGACCACCATTAAAGAGCAACTCAAAGATTTACAGGGATCCAATACTCAATATTTCTTCCATCAATTTTCAAGGATTGTTAAGGTATGAGAGCTTTTCACTATAGGGATCTCTTTCCCCAAGAGTTTCTTCAATGTTGGTTTCCAAATATGTCTATTACATGGCGTTTTCATCTAATTACGTGAGTTATTTTTCAAATTAATCTAATGTTGAATTTCTTCGATTAATATTGATAGATTATAATTTTTTATTTGTTTATTGTTATAGTTCTCAGTCTTTTACAAAGATTCAATTGAAAATCTATGATTGAACTCTTTTCCGTAACACTAGTTATGAATTGGACTTGTATATGATTAGGGTTTGTTGGAATCGATGATCTTATTTTTTAATTAAATATATTATGATGATGGTTATTGGATAATTGGATAATTGTGATGAATAGTGTGTAATATCTTGAAAATTATGGTTGGAGGCTATTGGTAAGACCTTTATGATTATGAGTTCTCTACTTCAATAATGATGGTTTATTCTTGAGGATGATATTCAATGGAAGTATATATAGGAAGAGCATAAGAAGATGATGATATGATGAATATGATGACATGTCATAACTATGTTGGATTGCGAGATCTTCATAGGGGTATGATCATGCAAGGTTGAATGTGATTCTGTTATATCCCTTACTATGATACAACTATGATGTGTTGATCAAACAAATGATGGTTTGTTATGAAAAAAAGTTCTCATCCTATTCCTAATGAGATAATGAATATATTATACAAGGGGTTAGTCTCTTGTGTCATATATTTAGATTGACGGTTTTAACACCGAGCGAACTAGATACGAGAAGATTCATTTCCCGAAATGGGAAGGTAGGTTTACTATTTTTTTCATAAGATGGAGAAAACAATGCAGACGTGCATAGAAAGGGTTTCTAGTATATCTTCTAGTTCCATAACTATGTTTCCCTCATAGGATTACTAGCTACTAGATCCACCTAGAATTCTATGTTCATGTGTTGGTTCTACCTTTGCATGTAGAATACCTTCTTTCGGTGTGGGGTTTCCTGTTACAAGATTCAACGTTTAGCTCACATGGTCTAATTTCGGTTAAGAAAATACATCCCAGAAGTAAAATGAATGAATGAAGTAATGAAGATTGACACTAACTAGGGTGACTTACTTGGTGTATGTAGGGGTATGGAACTCTATATATACATTGCAGAAGTTGGCCTTGATGGGAGTCCAAGGAGGTTGTTCTTATGCACTTATGCTATCATGAAATGTATATATATTTGTCCTATATGATGTTTCTCTTTTATGATATTTGTTACATTGATGGACATGATATTGTTCTAATTTTTTATATATGTGAAGATGAATATACATGATATTATATTATGTGCAGCAAGTGATTACTTATGATTTCTTTTCATGTTTAATTTATTATGTGGGGTTATGCGGCTTAGATTACTTATGATTTCTTTTCATGTTTAATTTATTATGTGGGGTTATGCGGCTTAACTTGAGCATTGCACTTTTAGTCATTGGATGAGATTGTTTGTAAGCGTCTTATATGTTATGATATGAACTAATTAACCTGAAGTATTAATATGACATTAAGATGATGTTGTCCTTGTTTATGAACTTGTCTTTTGTTGTTGTGATCCCTGACTTGTATATGCTCTATTATATGTGCATGAAAACTTTCGAAATGACTCAGTATGTTTATAAAAATGGTCCCTTTTGTTCATGATTTCAAAGGTTATATGGGCATGTGTTTCCATACATAGTAGAAGTGGTTGTACTAACACATATTCTTTATATTTCTATAACTATGTAGGTTCGGTCCGTTGAGGTACTTAGAGGCCATTTTCAAGAAGAGTTGGACTTATCCCAAGTTGTTAGTGAGTCCTCAATGATTGATGATGGTGCCACTTATCTATCTCAGTAGGATTGCATATGTATAATTACACTCATTATTTCCTTATTCGTGATACTATTATTGTAAGCCTATATGTGACATATTGTAGTAGTGTAAGGGCTATGCCCAAACATTTTAATTATCTTTAGATGGATATATGTGTGACAAGATATTAAACTGTTAAATAAATATTCTATGCTAAATTAGAAGTCTATGTTATCTTCATAAGCGAGAAGTCTATGTAAACTGCATATATGATATGTGAGAAGTCTAAGTATACTTCGCTATTTAAAAGTTTAAAATTTTCCGCATTTCCTCGTCATATAATATGCCATTATGTATGATAAGGGCTAGTGTAAGGTCTTTACATGGACGAAGATGTAGGTTACATCTAAGAGGTTCTCCTTGGTCGTGACATTAGTGAAGCACGGATGGGACCTACGCCTGTAGGTCCATCCACGCCACTTGTATGGCCTCCATTGGCCAAGGTCCCATTTTGGTACGTTGTAGCGACAAACCAAAAAACTGATAGGATGGTATTTGATCCCGTCCAAGGTCCATGGATGGATGTTTCGTGGGTGGCACCTGCTTTCTATTCAAAGTCTGCTAAGTGAGTGGTTAGTTTGGTAAATTCCTCCCTTGGTTAGTTTAGTTCATGGACTATTTTTATTAGTTATTTAAGGTATATTAAGTGTATTTAAAGAAGTAAAACATATTACAAATAATTATTTCAAAATCCCAAATCAAAACCTCTCAACCTGTCATAACCCATGATTACCCCTAGGCGTAACACGACTTAATTGACCCTGAAGGGGTCGCATAAAACATCACGGCGTCATCATCACATAAAAACATAGGAAAAATTAAAAAAATTAAACTTTTTACTAAAGAAGTTAACTTCTTTCACAAAGCAAAATAGGAAATTAAACTTTCCTCATTAGCCATCTAAATAGAAGAGTACAAATAGGAACAAAGCGCTTTATATCAATAAAGTATCAATGAACAGGAACTACAACATACTCTAGAATAAAGAAGGAAATTAGAAAATCATATAAATAGCAAGTTTTCCTTGAACTTGAGGACTTACCAAGACTAGGGAATAGTCAACAAAAGCTTCACCTTGAAGAAAGTGGTAGCAGTCTCCACGACCCCAACCTACACTTATAGTAAAGGGAGAAAATATAGTTTAGCAAAATTAATTTTACTATGTATTGGTACAAGCCAAAAAATCTAAAAACATTTATAAAAGGGAGATTTAGTTGAAATAATGCATGTAGTCAAGTTTATAAACCATTATGCACATTCATAATGAAACATAAGCCGAATCCAATAAATGAGCAACCCATAGCCACACTAGTGAAATCCATAGGTAAGATCCCATGACCGTAAAAAATTCAAAGTATCACATTTATGTTACAAGCAGTATGCATAGAAGTTAAGACATCCATCTTCATAACGTCTAGACATTCTTTCAATGTATCATTCATAAGTCATTATAATATAGGAGAATATCACCATAACCCCTCTTAGAGTCTAGTTATGCAATGCATAAGTAAAGTTCCATACCCACACACATACTAAGTAGTACCCTTTAAGAGATCATAATTCATTTCCATGTCCTTACCATAACTTACATTCATATTAATTTAAGAAAGACTTGCATTAACATACATAGACCATGTGAGCTACATGGAATTTGGTGTTTAACCCCCAGAAGGAAAACAAGTGTCCTACATACATCAAGTAGAACATATATTTTGTTATTTAGGGGGATCTACTAGCTAAGACCTATGCGCGAAATAATTTTGGGATAGGGAGATTTTTCCTAGAAACCTTAACCACTAACGTAGAATTTTCCATATCATGAGATACCATAATGAGAACCTAACTACTAGCGTGAAGAAACCCATCTCATACTCCTATACACTTGGTGTTGTGCATAAATCCATTTAAAAGTCATATTAAACATTTACTCATGTTTATATTCATAAGAGATATTATTAAACACTCATGTCAACATATCATCATAATATCTCATAAGTTTCATGAAGTGAGAATACTCCTTTAACTATAGCAACATTAGAATGTGAGTAAACCTTTCACATTGTAGTAGTAGTTTGAACATGAGAATATCCGTTCAAGAAACACCACAAGCTCCGCATAAAGATTCATACATACTTCACACATAATCAAGCCTATAAGATAAACTCAAGAAGGATTTTACATCAATACAAAAAATTACACATTGTTATATGGGATCATTACAATCTAAATAGATAAAATACTCATATCCATCAATCATCAATGTATACAAGCCCTACTCAATTTCCCATTTTAAGTCCATAGACTAACAAAAATCCTAACCTTAGAGACTTACCACAATAGATAGAGATATTTCATGATTGAACCATCAATTAAACATAAACAAAATAAATTACAAACTTCAATGGTCAGTCAAGTCACATCTTAGTTCACAATTTAGAAAGAAAGGAAACTATGGGTCCAAGAGAGATTTTTATAAAAAAAAAACCATTAAAACTACAAAAATCTAACCATAAACCATATGTATTAATCAGAATAGATCATAATTAAACATTGGAAATCATTTTGGAAGAAGACCCATTATTACAGTAAAATCATAGATTTTTTAAAGTCTTAAAAATACACTTTCAATGGACTTCTTGTGGGATAGCTGTAACGACCCACAAGTACACCCTAGAAGTTAGAGCATCATCGAGTCTCCACACGGCATATGAGACTCTGAGAAGTCTCACTAAACACAATGTATCATTTATTGCATAATAAACAATCTAAGATGAGTAATAACTTAAAACTTTCATCATATACAAAGAACTCTTTCAATAATAAATATGCAATCAGAAAACATTCATTATAACGTCAAGCCTTTACAATGTCTAATTGAACCATCTATATTTTGAATTATACAACACTTGGGATTAAGCCCATACAAGACATAAAATAAAGACTATGGTATAAAAGAAACATGTTGATATGGTCCTCGAATGGTTTAGGACTCACCAATAATTCATCTTCATCCCTTACAAACCTATACATACTCCATGGCATATCAAGACTCCTAATTTCTTACACATCAGTTTAAAAGGGAAAAGAATGGGTTAGCACATTCGATGCACTATGTATGGAAGCCATGCGAAAATGATGAAAAAGGGACATTTAGTAAATAACATGATTTTCATGAAATTTTATATAAACCTTCATAAGATAGTTTAAGAGACATAAATCAAGGCAATAATCACAATATAAGACACATTATGATAATACCAATATATAGAACACGTACAGTGACCTCACAGTAAGTTCACATATAATTCACACATCACAAGGTAACATTGAGACCACATCAAAATGCATAAATATACTAATATGTATTCCCTACCAAGTTTATCGTAAGACTCACCTGAGTATGATATGAAGTGCCCGCCTATACAACCCCTTCACACACACCAAAATGATCCCTAGCACTACCTAAAGTAGGTTATTCCAATATGTCACATATCACTCCTATTTACGTAGAAATGTGATCCTCCTACCAAAGGTGATTCTAAGGTTCACTTTTGTATTTTATAAAGAGAACGCCCACACAATACTTTCATACACACGTATTTTATACAGCGAACGCCCAAACAGTACTTTCATACACACCAAAGATATCCTTTAGACTACCTAATTTAATATCATTCTAACTTAATTAATCACCATTCCTATCTAGAGTCTTTCTTAAGATTTTCCTTGGTAAGACATGAAAGACCATCCTTTATGCCCCCTTCAAACTTTAATTAGGATATCTTTAAAGCTACTCTAGACTAGGTACTTATTCATTTAAAGACTTTCTAACTTAAGCCATTCTTTTCATTAGCTCATTCAGGAGATTCATCACATAAGGACATTAAATTAATGATCTTCAAGAGGACCTAGGGACTCACTGACTAACATCTTTGATGTCCAATTGTTCAATGTCTAGGTAGTGTCCCATACCACCACCTAAATTTCATAGAAATTTTCCAACAGTAGTGCGTACCCCATATGATAAGAATAGGAAATAACCTACATAGACCATGGTAGAAAATCATGGAATCCGGAGTTATAACCTACTCCGATGTAGGGTGCTCTACTTGCCAAAGGTTGAGCTTGGACACATCCCATGTAGGCACATGGTTAAGGAAAATGTAGGGTTTTCTTATACTCTAGTCTCATTCATAACTAGAGCTACTTCCATAACCATACTCACTTGAACTAGCCTTTATTCTCATAGAGTAATTCATATAAATGATTATGTGAAGAGGTTCCATATCAAGTACATAACCCAATAACATTCACCTTACCAAAGATGTCCCCTCGGGTTGCTGTTCAATTGTTAAGAGGATAGCTCAATGATTTCCATAAGGATTATTTGATGCCGCACCAGAAAATCAATCTTAAGTCCACCATTCAGATAAGAAGGATATCATTACAACTTTCGACTTCAATGATATCATAAACTTCTCTCTAGGAGATTCCATATAAGGACCTTCTTATATATATATTCAAGGTCTCATGTCAATCACTAGCACAAGACTAAAGAGATTTAGCATATTAATTCAAAGATTCACATATTCACATATCTTTCATGCATGCAGAAGAGGGACTTAGGCCTACCTAATCATAATACTACGTTCTAATAACACATGTATGAAGTCATTAAGGACTACCTTAGTGATACATATCTATTTAAGAGTACAACATATTAACCTTAACACATCCATATACAACTTCATCATATATCATCACATAAGAAGAATCATGACAAAATAATTCACACAAGATAATACAAGTATTACTACAGTACCTCACTGTTAACCTTCACAAAGAACACATATATTCCATCATGCTTCAAACCAAATGTTCATACAATCCAGAACATCTTAGTCATGATTACATTAATACACATCAACAACTTCACATTTACCTTCGTATAAGTCCTAGACATGATACTAATACAATTCACAAAGTGACGCGGACGAGGCCACATCTTTCACAAAGGTAACACATAAACACAACCACCATAAGTGGACCATACCAATCAACATTATAATACAAAGGTAATAAATAATATTAAGAGATTTAGGAAAGCATACCATTGATCCATCTACACAACTTCCATCCATACCCCAATTAACCAACTCATTACCCATAAGGTCCATACCATAGCCGTGATCACCAATTCAATATTATACACTCAATATACATTGAATCTAAAACATAAATCATTCTTGTATTAAAATTGAGAAAACCTATGAACCATACAATCATGATCCATACATAAAATAATAGCCCTAAGCAATTTACACATGAATTCATTACTAGTTAGTCAAAACCAATTCACCCATAGTTTTGTCAAATTGATCTATTTGAGAAGTTCAAGGTTTCATAGATAATTTCATTGAAAAACATCAAATATATTTATCAGTAATATCATATCTTAAGGTTTGGAAACTTTTCATTCAAGAACCCAAGACTTAGAGTAGAAATCGGACTTTTTAATCTTTTTGAAATCTTTGAAATCATCTTTGAAATCGAATCTTAGGTGATATCAAGCCTTAGATGATGAATTATCATAACTCATAAGGGGAATCCATTGATAATTGAAGAAGAAAGTCCATTGAAGATCCATCATCAAGCTCCATCTTCACCTTTAGCTCTTATGGATGTTTTGGAAGAAACTTTGGAAGGGAATAGGTTTTTATCTAGGTGCTAGGGAGTGTAATGCCTTAAATAATCTTAAAATACCCATACACACCTAAAATAACCGTACTCCTAGTTTATAAAATTTCCATAACCCCCAATCCTTAAAAGTGAAGCTAGCAGTTTTTGTTTACACCATCGACGGGCCATAAACTGGACAAAGCCTTCTGGTCTAGGGTCCGTTGGTTGGGCCTGAAAATCCTTGATTTTCAAGCTTCATGGCCCTAACGATTCCACCCATCCCGTTCTGTATCCTGATCGACTGGCGACCGTTTGGGGGCCGTCGATTGCCACTGCCTTGCAATCTTCCTCCTCGTGTTGGGGTCCTCCTATAGGACCCCTTCTAGGTCCTAGGTGAGATCGTACCTAGATAATAAACCTATAAAACACACGTATAGTTAATAGGAAAATCTCTAAACAAGTTCAACATCAAAAAAGCCACCCAACAAGATTAAACACAACCAAACTCACAAGGAGGTCTAAAGGTTATCTATCGATTTTCAGTAGACATTCTGGGACGTTTTACCTCAAAAACATACCAAACTCAATATGCTGACTATAAAAAATATTACAAACCACATAAGGTCCTTATGAACTAATTTCACACACAAAAGCACATGAAAATCCATAAGGCACATAGGTGACTAGTCGTCGAACGTCTTGGTCATTCCTTGATGCTTGACTTCAAACTTAACCATGTCTTTAGACACTGCCTCAAAAATCATTTGAAACCATTTAATGACACCCATTTCACTTGTCTAGGCTACATGTTAAGAGCTAGATTTCGTCATTAGTTTTCATGGCGTTACACCTGCTCCCCAAAAGTTCTCTCTCTAAAAATCTCTATTCGATGGGAAGACTTCAAATTTTCAAGGTCAAGAGTTAAAGTTTTTCCAGTGACTTTTTTGGATTTTTTCCATTAAATTTATGGTAGTGTTAATCCTTGACTTATTATCTTTGAAAGAGCATATTCCAAAATTTATTCCAAGTCTCAAATATTACCACAAAAACCTACTTTCAAATCTATGTGTGTATTCAATTCGAAACAATTTCTAAAAGCTTTATTGCATTGAATTGTGAATGAATTATGTATTTAGATGTCAATTCAGATTATTTCTTCCTAAAACCCATAGTTTCCCCCAAATTTCGAAGTTATGATTTGAGATTGTTATTTGATTGATAATGAAGTATGTGAATTATTTGCGTGTATATGGATATAGAATGTCAAGATTATGTTATTACTGTTGAAAATTTTTATTGATCTAAGGTGTGTGGGTGAATGTGATCCATGGAAAGATGGGAAGTTGAAGGCATGATTATGATGTGAAGATTTGTATATGTGAATTCAATGATTGTGTGATGATCATGTTTAGGTTGTAATACAATTATGATTAAAAGTATATTATGTATTGATAATCATGATGGATGATGATGGACTATGAAGGGTTCTATAATGTTATGATGTATCTTGAATTCGTATACTCATGCATCTTATTCTTTTATAAATTAATGTAAAGGTTAATGTGATCTCTTTAATTGCTAGACTTAGGTACCCTTCTCTTCAATAATGAATGTATCATTACATAATGTCTTAATGATCATTATTTGTTAGACCTAATGTTGATATCCTTTTAATTATTAAATGAATGAATGTGTTGATATGGTAGAAAGAATGTTGGTAGCCTTCTTATAAATGACTGATGATGTATTTAATGCTATGTTTCGAATGGGTACACCTAATGGTGGTGGTCGTTCAATATGAGTCTAGAATCTAATGTGAATGTAAAACCTTCAAGTGGTAGACCTAATTGTGGTGGACCATTCTTCTATTAAATGATGATCCTATGAAGAATAGGCCTAATAGTTGTGGCTTTTTCAAGGAATGTGAATACGTCATCCTAAAATGTACCTTGAAGCGGTAGACCTAATTGTGGTGGCCATTACTAGTGTAATGTACTTTTTGTCTATGGGCCTAATGGTGGTGCCCATATTAAGTACAATGATGCAATTTGAATGAAATACTCAACCGTAATATAGGCTAAGCACCGAGTTGATATGATATTATTGAAACTCTCCCAATGTTAGGCTACAGTTCAAATGAATGTCTTCATATCAAATAACTATGTGGCAAAATAGGACATTAGGTAGTGGATTCCGTCCAAGCTAATGTTACATGTCTTCCTTATGCACGTACACGATTATTTTACTGTGTGGGGGTAATATTACACCGAATTTTATGTCAAGATCACATGGCTATGTAGGTTACACATTTATTCCCATCATGCGAGATGTGCATTAATTTTTCTAGAGATTTTTTGTGACCTGTTGGTGGTAGCATGGGATGACATCTACCAATTTCACGAATAGGCATTATGAAGGTCATAGTAAGTTCACTAAGTCTTATTGACTAGTGTATGAAAGCAATCTAAATGAAGCTATTTAAGAATGTTGAGTCTTATATTCTTAAATGCAAAGATGCCTTCTGTACTATGATTGTATTATAATTTACTTCCTCATTATGAAATATGGTATATTAATGTGCCTTTCCTATGGTGACTTCCACACATTGCCATGTTATCACGTTTAAGGATCATTTATTAGGGAAACATTAAACAGAAGGACCATAACCTATGTCACATTTGGGGAGCACCATGTAGAAGTAACCGGCATCATTGTCCTTGAAGAGGAATAAGACTAACCTCTTAGCATTCATCATTACATTTGATAGGTTAAAAAGTGGGAAAAACTAAAATATTTCATCTACATCTACATTATGGGGTTCACATAGACCTCTCGTTTACACATTGTATATTCATAGAGAGTTTACATTTACTCCTCCCTAGGAAGCTTACATAGGCTTCTACTTTTATCTCACACATACAATATACACAAGATAGAGTCTAATAGAGATGTCTCGTATAAAACCATCTACGTCGGCATAGAACAATTGAGGCATAGCCCATACACAAATGTATAATTTCCACTTAGGGATTACAACAATGTATTGAACAATAACACTGAAACGAATGTCATTAAAACTATAGCAAGTAACCTAGGTTTGGTGAGAAAAGGAAGAATCCTCAGATCGTGAGGACATACCCATACTTGGAGAATTTATCCAAGCCTTCCTTGCAAATTCATCATGAACCCTTCAAAGATGGGGACCTAAAATGTTTTGTAAAAGGTAGAAATAGGGGTAAGTACATCACATGTTCTAATTATAGAAACATATGCACACACAATATAGAAATCATGGTAAAAGGGATATTTGTTCAAAACCATGTCATGTTAATTTGAAAAGCCTTAAGCACAATCAAGAACGCATAAAAGAAAATAACCATATTCTCTCATTTGAGGAGCACCCCTAGACATAACTGGCATAGTCATCCTCTTTGAGGACTAAGACTAGCCTCTAAGCTTATATCATTACATTCATAGGGATAAATTTAAAATTTCCATTAATTGTATATTGAGGTTTACATACACCTCTACATACATAGACCCTTCGTATCGGAAGATTGCTTAGTCTTCTACTTTTATAATACATAGATATATAAGATATAACATAGTCTCAAAAGGATGTCTCATCTTAGAACCATAAAAAAATGTATAAAATATTGGGCCTAGCCCTTACATCAATACAATAAGACTACATATAGGTTTTACGATATTTAGAACTCAAATGAAACGTAAAAACATAAGAGTCTTAAAACTAAATAAACTTCATTGCTTCAAGTTGGCATTGCCCTCGAAAAGTGAGGACCTACCCAAATTGGATAAATAAGAATTCCAAGCCTTCTTTCATTGTCATCTCAAATCCCTTCAATGACCGGAACCTAAAATGTTGGGGGGGGGAGGTAGAAAATGGGGTTAGTACACCTCTTGTACTAAGTATGATACTGCATGCACACATATTATCAAATCATGCTAAATGGGGATCTTTAATGCCAAAATGCTATTTACCTTTAGAAATCCTTATGCACATCGAAGGAGACCATAATATCAACAAGACATATTCATTTAGTATAAAGCATGTTCATCACAAGACCAACAATACTAAGTCTAGTAAAGTCAACATGCATATCATATACTTGAACACAAAGTCAAGAAACTCTATCATCAAGTCATAATAGTGACAACCATAGATAAGAGTTTATTTAAACATAATCAAACAAAGAAAATCAGCTATGAAGCTTCATTAAGTCAACAAGTAAAATGACCAAGCAAAGCCCCACAACCTTACTCAATCAAGTAACCTAATTAGAACCATGACTAATATCAAACTTCACATAGCATATCATACATCATATTTTAACAATAGAGACAAAATACATGTTCATAAGAGGAACCTACATCATATAATGTCATTTACTTTTGAAGATCACCATATTATTACCATTTACATTTATAAGCATGTACATACTTAAGAACAACCTCCTAAGGCTTCCCTAAAGGTAAACTAGTGCAAGGAACATGTAGAGTCCCATAGCCCTACCTAGGCTAAGTCAAACAATTTAAGTCACAGTAGTTGGTTTGTACTTCATTACTTCATTTTAGGTACGGGAGCACTTTCCTTAACAAACATAAAGCAGAAAATCTATGTGTGGAATCCGTTGTTGTAAAACCTTACACTAATGAATGGTGGTGTACCGGCCAAAGTAAAACCAAACATAAGCATATCTTTCTAGCTTGATACGCTAGCTAGTCTTCCTATGAGGGCAACATAGTTCAATAAATAAGACATAGGTATAATCCCTCTACATGCCACTTGGAAAGTGGAGCCTCCTCTCATGGAAAACCATTTCGTGAGTATTCCTCCTTGGGTAGTAAACACCTTATGTGGAACTATATAATGAATCTTCCTCTATGGAAAGTCATCACTGCCGATCGTCAAGTTCACTTTGTGCTAAGCTAAGTCCCTTTTGAAATACCTTTAATGTCTTTATTAATCCTCATAACTTAATGTAGGTCATAGGGTCTATCACCTGTATAACCATCATCACCATAGATCAGTAACAATTTCATGAGTATTGTCTTTTCATTACGATTCATATGATTGAAGTTAGCACATTTACATATCACTTCATAATAGGCACATTGGCAAGTCATCACCATCAATATAACATTTACATCTTAGCCAGCACCTTACAAACCATAATAAAGATATTTCAATTCAACATCAATACATACCCTATAAATCTAAATACAAGACATACTTTAATACAACATAATGACTTAATCACAATAAACCATAATTGAAGTAAAGAATAGATATCACAAGACTTACCAAGTCTCCTTTATAATTCATCATGAAGGTCTTACCATCAACCGCTAACTCAACCAAATAAGGGTATAATATAATCACTCATCAATAACCAACATAATAACGAATTCAATTGAATCAGCATATCATAATTCATCACTAGTTCATAGCTTAAGATAAGATACTTAGGTCATTTTCATAACATACGTCATAACCTATCAACTTCTCAATAACGAATATGATATGACTAAAATTCATCCTAATATATTTATGATTGATTAAAAAAACATCATCTAATAGAAATTCAACAAAAACCAATTCAATTGAACCAATTTAACACAATTCATATCTTGATCATAACCTAGGGTTAAGGGGAATTGGTCATCTTCTACAAACTAGACCAATCAATAAAGATATAAGAAATTTGAGTTAAAAACATGTTAATCTATTCGTTATATCTAAAAGAAATAACATACAAGGTAATCCATATCATCAATTTTGTATTGGATGAAAACCCATATGAAAACTCAACTTTTGAAATCACTTTGATTGATCCTTTTGAGAAAAGTGGTCTCAAAGGTGAAAGGAATATCATACCTTACTAACTGATGAAGATTTATGAAGGCATTTGACCATTTGAAACCCTTGAACCCACCCATAGCTTGGGCTACAATGGAGTTCCTAACTTGAGAGAGAAAGAAGAGAGAAGAAAGAGAGTTTTGGGTTTGTGAATTATAAGAGCTTAGGTTAGTCTAATTAGGTTAGAGACTTTATATAGGTCGTTAAATAACTTAATAAGACCTTTATTAACCCCTAATTAACCTCCTAACTAAGTAAACTAATAAAATGACTTGTATGAAAATGTGCAACAAAACACAGATCTCACAGTTGACACCACAATAGACGGATCGTGGGTCAATCAATTACAACTGTGCACCTTTGTGTTGCACATCCGTCGTTAAGTTCAGAGTCTATGAAAAATAAAACTTCTAAGATTTTTTATAAGTGACCACTGACGAAGGAAATTGATGACCCGTAGACTGGACCACGAGCTGTTTGTGTCATCCGTACGGGACAGTGTCCAGTGACAACTTTCGGTCTCCTTTGCAAGGGTCCTCCTCAAGGGACTTTGGTTTGTCCTTGGGGATTCGTGCATAATGTTTGACTATGACTTATCTCTAATACGTTTTCGAAACCCTTCCATAAATTTTCATCATATTTCGACTCCTAAGATCTAGTAAAATAGGATAAGGAATGCTAGTACCTCATTGAAATTGTTTCCGAAGATTATGGACGTTGTTGGACGTTTTAATTTCTAAACTTCCTAAATGACTTATATTAACTAAGGTAGACCTTAATATGGTGGCTAAACCTTTTGACATTCATGTTAGGATCTAGAACACGTCTATTACGACCTAAAGTACACCTTAGTAATTACCGGCCTCGTAAACCTGTACAAGGACTAAGACAAGACTCTTAGCATTCGTCATTGCAATCTTATGAAAAAAACACTGAAAATTAAAACTTTTGCTTATATAGCATGGAGTTTTACATAGACCTTTACATAGGAAGTATACATAAGCTTCTCGCAATAGACCATAATAATGCATAGGAATTTAGTCTAACCCATTATCTCATGCTAACCATATAAATGAAGCCAAACAATCTGGGCAAAGCCTTTATACGAATCCATAATTGCCACATATGGCTTACATCAATATATTTAACAATAGGAAAGAAATGAATGTCCGCTAGATAATATAATTACTACAATGATAGAGTGTGTTGTAGCATCCTCGAACTAGAGGGCCTACCAAAACATGGAGAGTCTAGTCCAAGCCTTCTTGTTTTAGTAAAAACTATGCACAAATGACCAACAATTCAATGTACAGATATAAGAAATATTATAACCATATCAACATAAAAGTAACTTAAGCAACACATGTACAATTCCAAGGCTAAAGCCCCATAACCCTATTCAAAGCTAAGTATCACGTTAAGCAACCTATTTCATACTTACATCATCTTCTAATATATATAATCATGCTTTATATACCAAAACTAGTCATATCTTATTAACATAATTATAAACATAATCATAATCACAATAGAACACTACTAGAACTATCCTATAGGATCCCACATGTGCAATGTGTAAGAGAAGTTCCATACCCTCCCTCACACTATGTAGTAACCTTTAAGACAACCCTAATAGAAGTTCACATACATGACTTGTTCATACTTTTACTTTAAGGAAATAAGTACCATACCGACATAAGACCATGTTAGCTACATGATTTCCGGTGTTCTATTCCCACACCAAAAAGAGAGGGTTAAAACTTGTCTAAGGTGAAACCATTCGTACATAGCTATTCTAGGTGGATCTACTAAGCTAGATTCCTATGTGGGCACATAGTAAAGGGTCAAGGAGATAGCTTATAGAAACCTTGACAACTAATCGTAAAAGTTTTCATCTAATGAGACACCACATATCTTTGAGAAACCACATTACAGTCGTGAAGAAACCCATATGGGAGGTCGGACATACTAACGTGAGACCTCCATCTCAATTACATGCCCTTTCGGTGGTAAGAAATTATTCCCGTTATTAATCATCATAAAACATCATACAAGTTCACATTAGTCTCTTTTAGATCTTTAAGTAAACATCTTATCATAATAGCTCATAGGTGATCACAGGTGAGAACTATCCTTTCACTTTAGACACAACATTATAATCTTGAGAAACTACCTACAATCATATAATGATCACATAATAACATAATTACATACTTCATACAAAATTCATCGATCTAGGGTTAGGGATGAAGGATTCTTGTCATCAACATCACGAAAACACAATTGGCTATAGCATCATTATCACATAAGTAGATTTCACCTTGCATAATTGAGATCAAAGAAGAAACAAGATCATACCTCATTGCACTTCATGGGACTTGAAACTTCAATACCCAATAAATCACAATCAACATATGAAATAGGTAAATTCATGATGTATTAACCTAAATAAATCAAAGTAAGCAATTGACATGTTCTTCACCCTCAACAATTCACCCTAATCAATCCAAGAAATTAGGGATTTAGGAAAAATGCATGGGTCAAGGGAAAACTCATAGGAATTAATCAAATAACCATTGATTCATACTTAAACAACATTAATTCATCATAACTAATCACAAATAAGTCACAATTTCATTTTAGAAAGAAGACCCATGTGAGGAGAAAAACCCTTGTTTTGGGGGATTTAGAAATCATATTTTGAAGGGCCTATTGGGGAAAGGAATCCAAAGAGTGAAATAAAATATATCTTATTGATAAATCCACGAAGTTGGGTTGAAAAACTTGAACGCTTGATCTTCTTCTTGGAGCTTTAATAGTCTTCAATGGAGTTTTGGAGGAAGGACAATTTGAGAGACAGAGTGATTTTTTATTTCAACTTGTGGTACTTAATTTGAGTGATTAAATTGACCTAAAAATGACCCTAATAAATTTTATTGTCATCCATTAAAATACCCAAAACACCCCTCACTTAAATGGGTTTAGGTGTGAAGTCAAAACACCAAATTACGAGTTTTACAATATATAGGAATTAGGTACGCGTCGCGGGGTTAATTCCTAAATTTATTTTTGAATTTTTAGCAGAGTTAGTGAGGTCCGTGTCAGCCTCGCGTCAGGAGTCTGCCTCTCAAATCTTGAGGAAGTGACCTGCGTGTGAAGCTCGCGTCGCACGCCTTGTATCCAATTCTTCCTGCGCGTAGACTTCCCACCCATGTTTGGGTCTTCCCCAAGGACCCTTCCAGTGGTCCTTGGGGTGTTGTCGTCAAAGTTTTAGACTCTATATACAATACTCTACCTCACAAAATCCTTTTTACAAGTTTTAGACTCTCCATGACCCTCCTAAACCTTAACAATACTTAGGGACGTCAACATAATTGAATTTCTCTAGTTTGCGGACGTTAAGCCATTTCTTTAATCCTATTGCTCAAAAACTTCTCAAAAAGATGTTTACAGTTAATTAGGTCTAAAAACAAAATGATTCAACATATTAAGATCTAGTATAGGCCACGGAATTCGCGGGGTGTTACAATATCCCCCCTTAGGAACACTCATCCCTGAATGACACCTTAAACATTTTAATGAGAAAAAGTAAAGGGACTCAAGACTAGCAGCAAACCACAACAAAAAATCATAATGAGTCAAAACTCACAGGAGGACATTTCAACTACCTTCAATATTAAACATAGCATATCGGAATTTAATCAATACATATCATAACAAAAGCTCGACTTTTCATATCCCATAAGAAAGTACCATCTTCTCCATTTCAATATGATCTCAATATGAACATTAAAAGTTGACATGTTGATTTCTTATCAAAACGATCCCAATTATACTTATTATGATCTTCCATGGACACTTATAGCACACAACACACTCAAGTTAAAGCCAACATATAAACATAGTTCATGATAGACAAGAACTCAACTTAGACATGAATTTCTACTATAATATGCACATATTTCGAAAAACTTGATAAGTTCAACATTATTCATAATAGTCATATAAGGAATTAATAACATTAATCTTGTCAACGTGTAGGAGGGAAAGCGATGAGAATAGTGGGTCTTCATGTCGGCCTCGGCATCCCATGTTGCACCCTCAACAAGGTGGTTCCTCTATACCACTTTTACGGAGGCAACCTCCTTGTTCCTAAATTTCTTAACTTGGCGGTCCAGGATCTCAATCGGGACCTATTAAAAAGAAAGATCCTCTGTTAAACCTAAGCCTTCTAGAGGATGAATGGAAACCGGGTCCCCTATACACTTTTTAAGAATAGAAACATGGAATACCGGATGAATCATGGCAAACTCATTGGCAACACTCCTGACCCTCTTCAAAATTGAATACGGCCCCATATAACGGGGACTAAGTTTTCTTTCTTTCCAAACATCATCACCCCTTTCATAGGAGATATTTTCAAATACATCCAATCTCTTACTTCGAATTAAAGGTCCTTGTTTCTATTGTCGGCATAGACTTTTGCTAACTTAAAGTTGTTCCCAACCTCTCCCTTATAAGACGAACCTTCTTGGTGGACTCATACACGAATTCGGGACCAAGAAGAGAAAACTCACCCAATTCGAACCATCCAATCGGGGACCGACACCTTGTACCATAAAGTTCTTAAAAAGGTGCCATACCCATACTTACATGTAGCTATTGTTGTAAGATAATTCGATTAAAGGTATATGATCATCCTAATTACCCTGAAATCAATCACACAAGCCCATAAAATATTATCTTGAGTTTGGATGGTGCACCCCGCTTATCCATCTATCTGAGGGTAGAAAGCGGTGCTAAGCTTTACTTTCGTACCAAGTCCACTTTTGAAGGATCTCCAAAAGTGTAAAATTAGCTGGGCTCCTCTATCAAAAATAATCGACAATGGGGCCCCATGTAAAATCACAATCACTCTAACATACAATTTAGCATTATACTCCCGCAACTAAGAAACCTTTACGTGAAGGAAATGTCATCACTTGGTCAACCTATATATTATAACCCAAATGGAAACATGTTCTCTACGTGTTCAAGGCAAACCTACCACAAAATCCATGTTAATATCTTCCCACTTCCAAGTGGGGATATCCATATCTTCTGTTAGGCCACACTGTCCTTAATGATCGGCTTTGACTTGTTGGCAGTTTGGACACATAGATACAAACTTAGCTACTTACCTTTTCATTCCATTCCACCAATATATGTCACGCAAGTCATGATACATCTTGGTGGCCCCTGCATTGATGGAATATCAGGATCCATGAGCCTCATCAATAATTTTATCACTCAAAGCATCCACATCCGGCACACATAACATCTCTTGGTACCTAAGTACCCCATGTCCCCTTGGGAGAAAGATTCATTATTCTTGTTAAGGACCAACTCTTTCAACTCCATCAATAGGGAATCAAGATGTTTCTTAGACTTCACATCCACCACTAATGGCGACTAGGATTTATGACGAACCATAAAACCACTTTTGATGATTCTTCTAGTCGAAAACCCAAATGAGCCAACCTATGAACATCCTTGACTAGTTCCTTTTTTTCATCATTAACACGAGCCACACTACCAATATACACTCGACTCAAAGAATCCGTCACCATATTAGCTTTTCTTAGATAGTAAAGGACACTAATGTCATAATCCTTTAAAAGCTCTAACAAATATGCTTGGCTTAGATTCAAGTCTTTTTGGGGAATACATATTGGAGACTTTTGTGATTGGTGAACACATCTAATGCTCCCCATAAAGATAATGTCTCCACATTTTTCAAATAAATACCACGGACATAAGATCAAGGTCATGAGTTGGATAATAACATTTTCATTATTTTTTTGGGAGGTTAACTTAATAGAAATAGGACACGGGATCTAGACACAAAATCCCGATATTAACCTATAGGGGTTGAGGGATCCTCACTTTCCTCATGTAAGGTCATTCTCTTAGCTTTTACATGGCTTGCCCAATACCTACACGTATGTAGGAGTATTATTAAGAAATCAAGAGACTGCTACTATGTAACATATTCTCTACTAACAAGGAGTACTCATCTCAAGAGTTACATTGGAATAAGACATCTCAAATCATGAAGTGTAACCACCTCTTCTTAATATCCTCTCGGTATTAGGCATAACTACCTACTGATTCTTAACGTTATAAACTATAGGTTAAGGATAACTTGTGACCACCACATCTAACATCACGAAGGGCATTAATCCTCCAACCTATCTTAGAAAGCTCTTAGGACGTTGTGGGGTTTATACTTAACACTTCATCTCAACTCACGAAGAGTGTTCACCCCAAAACTCCATTTTTTGACTTAGTTAGCTTCATTCATTCATTCAAGTGTAAGTGTGTGTACATGTGAGCACACCTTGCACATAAATATCATTTCATTTACATTTAATTGTACACATGCTGAGAGCTTGTTTGATCACATGAGACACATTAACATGCTTTACAAGATCATACAAGTCATGTAGACATAATCCTTAGCATACTTCTCATAACAAGCTTCATAAAACAAATTAACAAGAATAACTTCATTTGCATCTTTCTTCACTTAATATACCTTCATGGCCTCATTAAAAATGCATAATAACTATATATTCATGCATTTCAAGTAAACACCACCACCAAGAAGGTGGACTATACCACTCAATAGCATTTCAAAATTAAGTCTAAAACGGATAACAAAATACTGTTTTATCCAAGCTTCTAATAACCTATACAATTTTAATAAATATTTCATCATAATATATCCCTCAAGGCAGTATCTAAACAACAATATCAACCATCATAAACCCAAGATCAAAGACTACCAAACCAAGCTCATTTGACCCATTACTTAAGACACAATTTAATAAAAGGATTTAACATGATTTCATTGTAATTTATCATTAAAATAAATAACTTACATTAGAAACATCATTTTTAAATCATTCCAAATGTTTTAATATAAGACCCATATTTAAAGTTAAAGATACAACAAGTTAGGGTTGAAAAACCCTTTTAGAAATTTCGTTAGAAAGGGCTCCATGAATGGATGAGAGTTCAAGGATGCATACCATACCTCACATTGAAGAAACAACAATGATTATCTGGTGAAGAAACGTCAACCAACAACCTCTTCTAGCCCTTCTGGTATTTTAGCTTCCATGATTACTTGAGACAATCTTCTAAAAGAGAGGGGTTTTGGGTTTTAGGAAATGATTTCTAAAACTAGGTCTTAGGGTTTAAAACATCTTAATATACCTAATAACCCTAAAATTAACTTCATAGGCTCATAAATAATTGGGGTGAATTTACCAAACGCCTTAAGCCATTACACGAAAAGATCAGTTTCTCGCAGGCTTGAACGACAGTTTTTAACTAATGGACCGCCTGTGTATCCACAATACGTTGATAGGGTTTAGTGGGTTGAAACTCAGCTCCATTTAGATCCTGTACTACCTAACTTTCAGGTCCAATTGACTGGGCAAGTCGATGGACCGTTGGCTAGACCTCTAGCCGTTATTTTCCCTCGCTAGTGGACACTGCCAAAGCAGTTTTTGGATCCTTCTTTTGGGCCTTTATATAGGGCCCCTAGTGGGTCGTAGGTAGGGTCATACCCAGAATTTAAACCCCTAAACATAATCATCTAGGTCCTAGGAACATCTCACACCAAGTTCAAGCAAAACGAACACGTAAAACTCACTCAAACACATCAAGACACACAAGTACATTCTAAGGCATATCATCCGATCGTCATGGATGTTCTTGGAAATGCGACCTTAAAAATTGACCTAACTTCACCTTAGTTCATTTTTGTAACACCCTAAGAGGAACTAAGGTGAAATATAGATTTTTTATTGTTTATTAAGTTAATTTTGTTACACAAAGAGTTACATTGATGTTCTTAGGAAGTTTGTTAAGTTTGGAGTTCAAACGTCCAAGAACGGTCATGACGTTTGGAAGGTGTGCCTTAGAAAGTGCTTATGTGTCTTGATGTGTTTGAGTGAGTTTTACGTGTTCCTTTTTTTTAAAATCGGTGTGGGATGTTCCTAAGGCCTAGATGAATTAGTCTAGGTGATTAATGTTTGGGTATGACCCCACCTAGGATCGAAGAGAAAGTCCCAAAACTATCTTTCCAGTGTCCACCAACGAGAACTAACGACGGCCAGTTGTCCAACCAATGGCCCATCGACTTTCTCCTTTCGGAACTTCAATTTAGGTTGTACAGGATACAAATGGAGCTAATTATCAACAAAAGAGACCCACTAACGTACCGTTGATGTACAATAGGTCCGTTAGTATCCTACAATCGATTGAAGCCTACCAAAAGTTTTTCTTTCCTGTGAAGGCTTGGGGTGTTTGGTTATTTCACTCTAAGTCTTTTATGAAACTAGGAAGTCATTTTTAGGTTTATTTAGATATATTATGTTTTACAAACCATAATTCCTAATTTTAAACCTCATTTTCTCAAAACCCAAAACCCCTCCCTCTTAGAAGACTCTATCAAGTCACCATTGAAGCTAGAACTCAGAAAGAACTAGGAGGGCTGTTGGTGGTCAAGTTCTTCATATAAATAATTTCTATTTCTATTATCTATGGTATGGTATCCATCCTTGAAGTTCTCTCATTCAAGTAGCCCCTTTCTAAAATATTTCAAAAAGAGTTTTCCAACCATAACTTCTTCTATATTTGACTCTTAATATGGGTCCTGCAATATAAAATTTCAATGGAATCATGTTAAAGCTTTTCATCAATTTTTTTCTTAAGAAATGGGTTAAATGAGCATGAATTGGTAGTATTTGACCTTCGGTTTCTTATGGTTGATATTCTTATTTATTTACTGGCCAAAGGGATATATTATGATGATATATTTAGTAAAATCTAATAGGTGATAGAATCTTTAATAAAAGGGTAAGTTTGTTATGTTGATTAGCCTTGATTTCGAAATGTTCTTGAGTGTTATGGTTTACCTTCTTGGTGTCGGTGTTTACTTGACTTATATGAATGTGAAGTACTTGTTTATTGTGAATGAGGCCATGAAGGCTTCTTATGTGATTTAAGATGAAAATGATGTTATTCTTGTTAAATGTGCTTATTGAAGCTATCATGTGGTTAGGCTAGAGAGTATACCTAAATGAAGTAAATGATTATATGAAGCATGTCAAGTGTGTGATTTGATGAATGAAGGTCTAAAACATTTATAGAAGATAATGTAAATGAAATTATGCTTATTTACAATGTGTGCTCAAATGTACACACACTCATACTTGAATGAGTTAATGAAACTAAGTTAGGTCAAAAAGGAGAGTTTTGGGGTAAAAACTCTTCGTGAGTTCAGAGGAAGTGTTTGGTAGCAACCCCAAGACATCCTAAGAGCTTTCTAAGATAGGTTGGAGGATGAATGCCCTTCGTGAGTTGAGATGTGGTGTTCACTAGTTATCTTTAATCTATAGTGTATAATGTTGAGAATATGTGGGATGTTATGCCTAGTACCGAGAGAATATGAAGAAGAGGTGGTTACACTATGTGAGTTGAGATGTTGTATTCCAATGTACCCTTGATATGAGTTCTCCTTGTTAGTAGAGAATAATTTAATTAGTTTCAATCTCCTTATTCCTTAGCTATTAGCCCTCATACGTGTACCTATTAGGCAAGCCATGTATAATCTTTGAGAATGACCTTCCTCTAGGAAAGTGAGGATCTCCAATCCAACAGGGGTTTATATCAGGATTCATGTTTAGCTTTCATGGTCTATGTCACTTCAGATAACCTCCCACAAAGTAATGAATGTGCTAAGTCTTCTAAAAGAGTTTGCTACTTAGGGTAGGTAGTGTAATAGGATACAATTTATCCATTGCACTAGGTAGGCATTTCGAAAGGGGAGTCTTGGTGAGTCTTATTTGAATTGAATGAACTAAGTCTCCTAAAAGAACATACTACTTAGGGTAGGTAGTGGAATGGGATGCTATTTATCCATTGCACTAATCAGGCCTTCCTGAAGAAGAGTCTTGGTGACAAGCCTTTTAAAAGAATGTTCTACTTAGGGTAGTTATTGGTATGGAGCGCCATCTACTAATTGCACTAAGTAGGAATTCCAAATGAGAAGTCTTGGTGTGTTGTTTGGGTTTTATTTTATTGTCTTTCAATAAACTGGGGGATTGTTCTCCCGAGTTGAGTACACCAAAAAGGAGGTAGTCTTGAGGATCGCATTGGTGTGTATTGAAGGAGGCCTATACATACTTTCTTCATGTATTACCTTAGTGATTCTTAGGATTACCTTAGTTAGGGAAACTCCAATGGAAATGAGTTCACTTCCTCATTGGAAATACCATAAAAGATTACTACTTTTGAGTCATTTTAGTTCACTATAATGTTAAAGGAAGTTTACTGTAAATGCGAGTTAGTTTACTGTAAATTAATTCTTTTCTTAAATTACGGAAATTCCTCTTTAAATGATAAATGATGATTCTTATATTGTTTTACTTCTTTATTCATGAATTTTTTACTTAATTGCCATAAAAATGTTTTGTTACTCAAATGTCTCCTTTTGCATTTTTTTGCATATGCCATACTTAGTACATTATTTGTACAAACCCCTATTTTTTATACTCTATAAGTATAGGTTTTTGAAGCAAGGTTGAAGTCTAGAAGTCAAAGCTTGGGAAAGTTTCTCTCAAAACAAAGTATGTCCTCATATATCTGAGGGCATAGTTTCTATCTTTTTAGTGTCATTATGTTAATTTCTTATTTTGTATTTCTTTCAAATGTAAAGGTACATGTACTTAAGTGATATATTTAATGTATTTAAGTTGTCTTGTGACTATGATATTTTCTAAGTATTTATAAAAGAGTTCGTTTTTATATTATTTGCCGTGAAAATTATTAATTCACACTACTTTTCATGAATTATGTAATGAATGATAGTTAAAGGTCTTGTAAAAGACCCAAAAGGGTCAAGTACTCCCGATCATAACCCAAGGGTTCTCCCTAACTTCGAGGGGGTGCTTAAGGTTTGTGAAAAACATGGTATTAGAGCATAAGGTTATGGGAAATAGTTAAAGGTCTACAAGTCTCACAAGCCACGTCTAGTAGTATCTTGCGAATTGGTGTGAGTTGATACATATACAAGGACAAGAGGCTATAGGACGATAGGCTTTCACTTTTTTCAGTACTGTTAAATCTTGCCATAGAACATTACTCTATTGGGTTTCTTTCTTATGTTCCCTTGTCGAGAGTCTTCTAGATGTGATTACTTTGAAAAGGAGATGTTTCTATGTTTTAGGGATTCAAACGCTGAGTTTTGATGCTTATGATGGTTTGTGGATAGAAAATTATATGTGAAGGTTAGTTTTGATAATTGTGATATGAAGCCATTTATGGCTATGCGCGTCTTAAGAGGTTGGAAGTATTGGGATGTGAAATTGTATGGTTATGTATTTAAAAGCATGGTAATGATAATAATGTTTTCATAAAGATACTTTGAGTGAAAATGAGTTATCTTGTGATTAATTTCAATGATGGTATAAATACTTTAAGAAGTAAATTTTAGGAATGTTGAGAGGGTGTGGAGATTTGATAGGAGTTGAGGGAACCCTCTTGTGTGATTAAAATATCCTAGTTGCTCTTGTGATTGAGTTGAACTTCTTGTATAGGTTTAAGCTTTTGTTAAAATGTCTTATGAATACCTAGTAATGGAGTTTTGTTCCATAAGATTGATTTGAGTGGTGCCAAAGAGTTGAATGAGGTGGTGTTTAAGAAAGTTTGTATAGGCTTGAATCCTAAGAGTAGAGTGTTATGCTTGACTTGTAAGGTTAATTTTAGTCGTGATGTGCATGAGTTGAGCGTACTGTGAGTTCTCACCTAGTGAGAAGTATAATGTTACTTTGAAGTATGAGGCCTGAGTATGGCTTTGCCCTATGTGGTGGAGAATGAGTTTAGTAAATAGGTAGTTTATATCCCCATCATTCCTTTTTGTTCGTATTTACGCTTGAGACCAAATCCATAGTAGTTTGGAAATGATTAATAGTCTTGCATATTAGTATAAGTTATCTTGTGTTGCATATGAAGTTAGATGACTTAAGGTCTAATGTTATAGGAGCAAGTAAAATCTAAGTTTTACCTGATGAAGGTTGACTAGAATTGCATATATTGTACTTAGTCCAAGAGAATCCTCAAGGGTCATTAAATGGGAGTGGTAGTATAGGATGCTACTCTCACATTACACTATGTGTAGCTAACAAAGTATCTTTGGAGTAGGTTAGTATGGTCTTATCTCTCAAATTGTCATGACATCTTGTTAAAAGTTGTTTCAAAGGTGCATCATGGAATTTTAAAGAAAATGACAGTGAAGTTTTGAGTTCACTATAAAGAAGTCCAAATTTTGGGAAATTTTCATTTTTTTTTTCTTGAATTATGGTCTCAATGTGATTATAGATGATTTTTATGAGCATTTCTAATTTTTTAGAAGGAAATTCCTCGATAAGTGAATCAATGAAAATGAGATTGAATTTGTGATGTTTTACAAGTCATGTGTGTACAGTGATGCTCATTGTAAAAATCTCTATTTTTGAAAAAATTGTTTTATCTTGAATTGTAGCAACAATGTGTGTAAAATTTTTGTATATAATAATATTTATTGTAGGGAAGGTAGTTCCTCAATAATTGAAGGATAAGAGAAGATTTTGAAATGCGAAAGTTTTGCAAAATTGCTTATGTTGCAAAGAGTGTGAAAGTGGGAAATTGTGCTCCTTGTTAGTTGGTACCTTGGCTATGATGTTTTGACCCTTGATTGTAATGAGTTATGTGAGGCTATGTGACTCCTTGATGGTCTTAATGTTTTAGTGTCATTCCAGGACGGATGTTATTCTAAGTGGCAGAGAATGTAATACCTTAAAACAAACTAAGGTCAACTAGAGATTCGTGATTATTTCTTGAGTTAATTTTGTTATAAAATGAGTTACATTGATTTAAGTAGGAAATGTGTGAATATTGAAGGTCAAACATCAAAAAAAGTCCATGACGTTAGGAAGGTGTGCCTCAGAATATGCTGGTTTGTCTTGATGTGTTTGAATGAGTTTTACGTGTTCGTTTTGTTTGAAATTTGTGTGTAATATTCCTATGACCTCGATGACTTAGTTTAGTATTTTAATGTTCGGGTACGATTCCACCTAGGACCCGAAAGGGGCCTTAGAGAAGAGCCTAAGAGAAAGGCTTAAAACTTCAATGACAATGTCCAACAACAAGGGCAAATGATGGCTAGTGGTCAAACCAAAGGCCCCTCAACTTTCCTCATCAATTAGACAAACAAAGTAGGTTGTCCAGGATCCAAAGGGATCTAAGTATCAACACATGAGACCCACCAATGGACCGTTGATGGACATACGGTCCGTTGGTTTGCAACCTTCAATTGAAGCCTGCCAAAAGTTGTCCTTTCCTGTGAAGTCTTGGGGTGTTTGGTCATCCCAAGTATTTTATGAACCTAGGAATTCATTTTTAGTGTTATTTAGATATAATGAGATGTTTCAAACCATAAGAACTAATTTTCAACCTCATTTCCTAAAACCCAAAACCCCTCCCTCTTAAAAGACTCTCTTAAGTCACCATGGAAGCTAGTACTCAAGAAGAGCTAGGAGGGATTTTGGTGGTAATGTTCTTCATCAAAATCATTGGGGTTTATCTTATCTAAGGTATGCTATCAATACTTGAACTCCCTTTCATTCAAGGATCCCCTTTATAAACGATATTAAAAAAGAGTTTTCCAACCCTAGCTTCTTCTATCTTTGACTCTAAATATGAGTCTTGCATGAAAACATTTCTAATTATTCAAATATAATGTTTCTAATGTTAGTTATTATTTTAATTCTAAACTTCAATAAAATCATGTTAAAGATCTTTATCAAATATTGGCTTAAGAAATGGGTTAAATGAGCATGAATTGGTAGTCTTTGAGCTTTGGATTCTTATGGTTGATATTCTTGTTTATATACTGCACAAAGGGCTATGTTATGATTAAATATTGAGTAAAATATTATAAGTGATGGAATCCTGGTCAAAAGGGTAAGTTGTTTATGTTGTTTAGCCTTAATTTTGAAATACTCTTGAGTGGTATGGTCCAGTTTCATGATGGTGGTATTTACTTGACTTATATGAATGTGAAATACTTGTTTATGGTGAATGAGGCCATGAAGTCTTGTTATGTGAAGTAAAAGTGAAATGATGTTATTCTTGTTCAATGCACTTATTGAAGCCACTATGTGGTTAGGATAGAGAGTCTATCTAAATGAAGTACATGATTATATGAAGCATGTCAAGTGTGTGATTTGATCAATTAAGGTCTAAAGCATGTATAGAAGTTAATGTGTATGAAATGATGCTTATGTGAAAGGTTTTCCCAGATGTACACACACACACTCACACTTGAATGAATGACTGAAGCTAAGTTCAGTCAAATAGGGTTGTTTTGGGGTGACACTCTTCGTGAGTTGAGATGAATAGTTTATTAGCAACCCCACTACATAGTAAGAGCATCCTAAGATAGGTTGGAGGATGAATTCCCTTCGTGAGTTGAGATGCTGGTGTCACTAGTTATCCTTAATCTATATTTCATAATGATGAGAATCTATGAGAAGTTATGCCTAGCCCCGAGAGGATATGAAGAAGAGATGGTTACACATGGTGAGTTGATATGTTGTATTCCAATGTACCTCTTGATATGAATACATATCGTTAGTAGAGAACGAGTAACTTAGTAGCAATCTGCTTATCCCTTAACTATACGCCCAAACAGGTGTAGCTATTAGGTAAAGCCATGAAAGAGATAAGAGAATGATCTTATTCTAGGCGAGTGAGGATCCTTCATCTGATAGGGGTTAATATCGGGATTCCATGTCTACATTTCATGGTATATGTCGGTTAGGATAACCTCCCACAAAAGTATTAAATGTAATAAGTCTTCTAAAAGAGTGTGCTACTTAGGGTAGGTTGTGGAATATGACGTTGTTTATCCATTGCACTAGGTGGGAACTACGAAAGAGGAGTCTTATTTGAATTGAATGAACTAAGTCTCCTAAAAGAACGTACTACTTAGGGTAGGTAGTGGAATGGGATGCTATCTATCCATTGCACTAAGTAGACCTTCCGAAAGGGGAGCCTTGGTTCCTAGCCTTGTAAAAGAGTTTACTACTTAGGGTAGGGGTGTGGTGTGGAACACCATCTACTCATTGACCTAAGTAGGCATTCCAAAAGGGAAGTCTTTGTGGGTTGTTTTGGTGTTTTTCTATTGTATTGCCATTGAGTGGGGTCTTGTTCTCCCGAGGTGAGTACGCCAAAAAGGAGGTAATCTTGAGGATCGCTTTGGTGTGTATTGAACGAGGCATATGTGTACTTCCTTCATGTCTTACCTTGATGAGACTTAGGATAATCTTTAGTTAGGGAAACCCCTAGGGAAAGTAGTTCACTTCCTCTTTGATTGGCTTTGGATGTTTTCTACTTTGAAGTCATTTTAGTTCAAGTAATGTTAAAGGAAGTTTACTGTAAATGCTAGTTTGTTTACTGTAATTGCTTCTTTTTCTAAAATTATGGAAATTCCACTCTAAGTTATAATGATTATTCCTATATTGTTTTACTTCTATATTCATAAATGTTTTACTTAATTAGATTGAAAATGCGTTATTACTAAAATATCCCCTTTTGCATGTTTTTGCATATGTCATACTTAGTACATTCTTTGTACTAACCCCATACTTTTTTGTTCTCTATAAAAATAGGTTTCGGAAGCAATGTTGAAGTCTAGAAGGTAAACCGTGGGAAAGTTTCTCTCAAGCTAAAGTATATCCTCATATATCAGAGGGCATAGTATCTATCATTTTAGTTTCCTTATGTTAGGTTCATATTTTGTATTTCTTTCAAATCTAAAGGTTCGTGTCCCTATGTTATTTATGTTGTGATTTTAAGTTGGCTTGTGATGATAAGATTTTCTAAGTATTTATAAAAGAGTTCTTTTTTATATTAATTGTCTTGAAAAGTTTCAATTTCACACTACTTTTCATGTGTTTTGAAATGAATTATCGTTAAAGGGATTGTACAAGCCCCCAAAGGGTCAAGTGCGCGTTGTCATGACAAAAGGGTTCTCCCTAACTTCTAGTGGTTGCTTTCGGGTCGTGACAGTTTTAGAGTGTTAATCCCGTACTTGGACGAACATTCATCCTCGAATGACACTAAAACTTTAAGACCCTAAAGGACTCCATTAGCAACACATAACACATTATAATCATGATCAATAAACTTATAATCAAAGCATCAACTAACAAGGAGAACACTTTCACACTTTCAAACACTTTTGAAGACAAGCACGGTAGCAAAACATTTGCATTTCAAAGTCTTGTATAATCCTTCACTTATAGAGGAATTACCTTCTCCAACATTTAACATTCTCATATACAACACTTTTACACACATTGTTACTACAGTTCTAGAAAAATAGTTTTTTTCACAAATGAAGATTTTCATAGTGAGCATCAGAAAACATTGCAGAACATCACAATTCCAATCTCGCTTTCATTTCTTCACTTATGGAGGAACTACCTTCTCCAAAATTAAACATGCTCATAAAAATAATTTCTACACACATTGAACCATTGTTCATGAAAAAAACAATTTTCTCAAAGTGAACTCAAAACTTCACTCTATCACATGCTTACAAATTTCAAAATGCATTAAGTAACTTTAACAAGATGGAATAAAAATATGAGAGACAAGACCACACTAACTTACTTCAAAGAGACTTGGATAGTTACAGTAAGTTCAATGTGAGAGTAAGCATCCCATACTACAACTCCCACTTAGTGACACTTGAGGATTCTCTTGGACTACGTACACTACATGCAATTTACTCAGTCTTCATCATGTTAAACATAGCATAAACTTGCTCCTTTAACATTAGACCTTAAGTCATCTAACTTCATATGTAACAGAAGATAACTCATACTATTATGCAACACTCTTAATCATTACCAAACTACTATGGATTTTGTCTCAAGAGTGAATATGAACGAAAAGGAGAGATGGGGATATCAACTACCTGTTTACTAAAATCATTCTCCCTAATATAGAGCAAATCCATCTTCAAGGAATCATACATCAAAGTACCATTATACCTATCACAAGGTAGGAACTCACACTACCCTCAAATCACGCACATCAAGACTAAGATCAACCATACAAGTCAAGCATAACATTCTTCATTTAGGATTAAAGCTTAAAAAAACTCTTTGAAACACCACCTCATTCAACTTTTAGGCACCCCTTAACAGAATCTAATGGAACAAAACTCCCTTACCAGGATATCATATATCAATTCCTCCTTAAAGTACACCTAAACAAGATCTTCAACTCAATCACAAAAACAACTATGGAAAATTAACCACACAAGAGGGTTGACCTCTACTACTAAAAATCACCACATCCTCTCAACATTCCTCAAATTTACACGTTCAAGCATTTCTACAATCATTGAACTTAATGACAAAATAACTCATTTGCTCTCTAAGGAACTTTATTAAATCATTATAATTCATACCATGCTTAGAAATACATCACCAAAATGTTTCTCATCACAACACTTCTAATATCATAAGTCATACATAGCTATGAATGGCTTCACATCACAATTCTCAAAACTAACCTTCTCATCTACTCTTCTAGCCACGAAACAATCATAACTTCAAAACTCACCCTTTTCTTTCCCTCAAACATAGAAACATCTTCCTTTCCAAGCAATCACACCTAGAAAACCACCAGACAAAGAAGAAATAGAGAGTGACCTTATAGAGTTAAGTTCTATGGCACGATGCAAGAGTAATAAAGAAAGTGAATCTCTATCGTCCTATAGCCTTTTGTCCATGGACGTGTCGCGAATCACACAAATGACCAAGATACTAGTAGACGTGGCTTGTGAGACCTTTAGACCATAAATTATATCCCATAACCTAAAACTCTGATACCAAGTCTGTAATGACCAGAAAGTACCCCCTTGAAGTTAGGAGAACCCTTGGGTCATGACCAGGCTTACCTGACCCTTTGGTCTTTTACAGGCCCTTTAACTATCGTTCATTGCATAAGACATGAAAAGTTATGCGGAATCAAAACTTTTCACGACAATTTATATAAAAAGGAATTTTTTTATAAATACTTAAATAATCTCATGGTCACAATCCAACTTAAAGACACGACTTAAAATACATAGGGACACGACCCTTTACATTTAAAGAAATACATAATAAGTCTTAACAAAATGGAACTAAAAAGATTGAAACTATGCCTCCGGATATATCAGGACATACATGGTCTTGAAAAAACTTTCCCAAGTTTTGCCTTCTAGACTTCAACCTTGCTTCCAAACCTATACTTATGAGTATAGAAAAGTGTGGGGTTAGTAGAAATAATGTACTAAGTATGGCATATGCAAAAACATGCAAAATAAATGGATTTTTTTAAATAAAAAACACATTTTCACACCAATTAAGTAAAAATATTCATGAATATAGAAGTAAAAAAACAAAAGAATCATTATATAACACTTAAAGAGGAACTTCCATAATTTTAGCAAAAGAAGTAATTTACAGTGAAGTTACAAAAATATTACACCAAGTTCATTTAGACTTTTAAATTGAACTATCCTATTCTAAAGGAGTGAACTTCTAAGGCCAAGCAAAGAGGAAGTGAACTCATTTCACTAGGAGTTTCCCCAACTAAGGATTATCCCAAGACTCACCAAGGTAAGAAATGAAGGAAGTACAGATATGCCTCCTTCAGTACACAGCAAAGCTATCCTCAAGACTACCCCTTTTTGTCTTAATCACCTCGGGAGAACAAGCCCCCACTCAATAAAAAGACATTAGAAGAACACCAAATCAACCCACCAAGACTTCCTTTTTGAAATGCCTATTTCGTACAATGAGTAGATGACGTCCCATACAAGCACCTACCTAGATTAGTACACTCTTTTAGAAGTCTTGGCACCAAGACTCCCCTTTCGTAAGGTCTACTTAGTGCATCTGATAGATAGCGTCTCATTCCTCTATCTACCCTATGTAGTACGTTCTTTTAGGAGAATTAGTTCATTCAACTCATATTAGGCTCACCAAGACTCTCCTTTCAGAATGTCTACCTAATGCAATGGATAAATAGCGTCCCATTCCACTACCTATCCTAAGTAGTACACTCTTTTAGGAGACGTAGCATTTTCACTACTTTTGTGGGAAGTTAGCTAAGCTGACCTAGTCCATGAGGGCTAGACATGGAATCCCGATATTAACCCCATCGGATGAGGGAATTGCACTTGCCTGGAGTATGGTCATTCTCATAGATTTTACATCGCTTTCCCAATAGCTACAACTATGTGTGCACATTGTTAAGGGATAAGGAGATTGATACTAAGTAACTCATTCTCTACTAACAAGGAGTACTCATCTCACGAGGAAAATTGGAATACTACATCTCATTTCACGAAGTGTAACCACCTCTTCTTTAGATCATCTCGGTGACTTCCCATGGATTTTCAATATTTTAACTTTAGGTTAAGAATAACTAGTGAACAACACATTTCAACTCACGAAGGGCATTCATCCTCCAACCTATCTTAGAAATATCTTAAGATGTAGTAGGGTTGCTACTAAACACTTATCTCAACTCACGAAGAGTGTTCACCCTAAAACTCCCCTTTTTGAGTTAACTTATCTTCATTCATTCATGTAAGTGTGAGTGTAAGTACATGTGAGCACACTTCCCAATAAACATTATTTCATTCGACACATGCTTAAACCTTCTTAAATCACATCCCACCCTTTAACATGCTTCACAAGATCATATAAGTCATTTAGACATAATACTTAGCATATTTCTAATAACAATATTCATAAAACAACTAAACAAGAATAACTAAATTTCCATATTGTTTTTGCATAATGTGCCTTCACGGACTCATTTAAAATACACAAGTAACCATATATTCATACATTTCAAGTAAACACCGCCACCAAGAAGGTGGACCATACCACTCAAGAGCATTTCAAAATCAATGTTAAACAACATAACAAACATACCCTTTTACCAAGATTCAAATCACCTATAAAATTACTCAATATTTCATCATAATATATCCTTAAGGTAGTATTAAACAACAATATAAACCATAAGAAACTAAAGCACAAAGACTACCAAACCAAGCCCATTTAACCCATTTCTTAACCCACAACTTGAAAAAAAGCTTTAATATGATTTCATTGTAGTTTTAGAATTAAATCACCAACTAACATTAGAAACATCATTATTGAATCATTCAACATGTTTTCATGCAAGACCCATATTTAGAGTTAAAGATAGAAGAAGTAAGGGTTAAAAAACCTTTTTTTGAAAATTCATTAGAAAGGGCTCATTGAATGGAAGAGAGTTAAAGGATGGATATAAAACCTCACATTGAATAAAACCCAAAAATTTTTGGTGAAGAAACGTCCACCAACAACCCCTTCTTGAATGCTAGCTTCCATGGTGACTTGAGAGAGTCTTCTAAGAGGGAGGGGTTTTGTGTTTAGTAAATGGAGTTTAAAATTAGATATTAGGGTTTAAACTTCTTAATATACCTAATAAACCCTAAAAATAACTTCGTAGGTTCATAAAATACTTGGGGTGAATTTACCAAAAACCCCAAGTCCTTAAAGGAAAAGATAGTTTTGGCATTCTTGAACGATAGTTTAAAACCAACGGACGGTCTGTCCATCAATGATCCATTGGTGGGGTTTCGTGGGTGTAAACATTGATCCATTTGGATCCTGGAAAACCTACCTTGCAGGTCCAATCGGCGAGGCAAGTTGATGGGCCGTTGGTTGGACCACTGGTCGTCGTTTGCCCTCGTTGGTGGACACTGCCATGGAAGTTTTTAGTTCCTTATCTTGGGCCCTTTTCTAGGGCCTCTTGTGGGTCCTAGGTGGGGTCTTATGATGTAATGTGGTTTCACGGTATTTTTTAATGATTTTTCCTTAAGTTTAGTGCTTGTCTAAAAGCCTTTTGTATTGATTTTTATGTAAGTTTCTCCTTATTTGCAGGAAATTTTTCCAAAGATGAACGCGGAAGTTTTTGAGCGAGAAATGCAGAAGAGACCACCTACGGAGCTTATGACGGTCCGTCGAGTCTATGACGGTCCGTAGGTGGCATCGTAGTGAAGAGAGATGATGCTGAAGGAAGATGGGGAAGTCTGACCTACTGTGGGATTAAAAAAGTCCATGACATACCATCAAAGCCACGACGGTCCATCCTGCTGGTCCGTCATAATGATCAGAGAGTAGTCTCAGTAACCAAATTAAAAGAAGTTAAAGTATTATGGAACGGAGACCTCGACGGACCATCGTGCTTGGAACGGTCCGTCGTTCTTGGAACTGTCCGTCATATCTACTCTTCGAGGGTTATGAAGAAAGCAGCAGAAGAATTTGTGAAGTATGGGATGAAGGAGGCCATGACGGCCCGTCGTGACCACTATGGTCCGTCACGAGGTCCGTCGACTCAGACGCGTTTTGACAGATTTTCATTAAAATCTTTTTTTTATTAGGTTTTTGTTTTTATTATAAATAGTTCAAAAAACCTCATTGTGGGGTTAGATTTTTCGATAATTTTAGTTCCCTTGTTCAAGTATTGAAGAATTAATTTCAGTAATTGATACACTTTTTATTGAATTGATTGGTTGTGTTTTTTGTTGATTAATCAAGTGAATCATTGAGTTTTATTCTTTCTATTTAAAGTAAGTTCATGAATTTTTATATTAAATATATGAATAGTGTGATTATGACCATGGGTAACTAAACTCAATAACTAGGGTTGTGGGAACCGTGGGTGAATAATGAGGTAACATCTAACTAAAATAGCAATTCTAGAATAGTGTCTTGCATGTATTGATAATTCTTTCTTTTGGAAGTCTTTTTAACGGATGACCAACATTAGAACTCGCCTTAATAATACTTGCCTGACCAAGAAGGTAGATAATAGGAAAGGAATTATCAACATAGATTTAGTGTACACTATCTAATATGCTAGTGTCGGTTGGTACGAGTTAATAACTTAGTCAAATATCGAATACAATGCTTGATATGAGGTAAAGGTAAGAGTTAGTATATAAACACACGTAGCAGGACCAAGGTGCGGAGTAAAATTTTCTAAATGCCGGACCATGGATTTAGAGATACATAACTTATCACTTTACATGCAAGATACTACGAAAGAATTGTTATAGTTAGAATTATCAAGTTAGGAACCTGTGGGGAACACTTAAGCCCTAGTTACTTTTATTAATTGATTAAGCTCTGAGATTTGAATCTATTAGTTGTTTACTTTAATTTAGTTAATTGTTTTCGTTAATTTTGGGAAATAGTTGACTAAATAATAGTAATAATAGAATAAAGTTAAGTCTGAACTATTTTTATCATGGGATCGATCCCAACCTCATTAGTTGAGTTCTTTACTTGATACGATCGCTTTACTTATGATTTGAGAAGTAAGTTTGAGCATATATAATTTTGGCGCCACTGTTGGGGAAAGTAACTTTTAGGTTAACTTAAACTTATTACAAAAGATTAGTCAATATTTTCTTAATTTTACTTTTCAATTGTTTTTTATTCTAGCAGAACTAACTCTCTTGTATGCCAAATACAGGAGAGGAAGAGAACCCTTGTTTCCATACGACAACGAATTAGAGAGTACAGTACACACTATGAATCAAAACATGGGTATTAACAATGATGATTCAAACCAGAACATCCCAACTCCAGTTGATGCTCATTGTCAGTTATTACCCGATGATCCTGGTGAAAATCAACAAAGGGGATGAAATCCCGCTTCACGTCCTCAAGAATACTATAGAGGTTATGATAATATTGTAGACTCTGATGGGCCTCTTATCTTGCACCCTCTACCACAAGGCCACATCCTTGTGGTAACTAGTAGTCTGATGCACATGCTCACTACTAGAGGTTTGTTTTAAGGACTACTTTTTGAGGATCCACATGTGCATACACCTAAGGTAAGGGCAGCGTGTAAAAGCTTTGTAGGGAGGCCTGATTTGAATTAGGATGTAATAGGGCTAAGAGTATTTCCTCTCTCACTGACGTGAGAGGCTGCTATTTGGTTCACTGATCTCCCTTTTAACTCAATTTTCACTTTCAACCAACTAAGGGACGTTTTCTTAGCACGTTACTACCCGGTCTCCAAGACACTAAATCACAAAGACAGAGTGAACAACTTCATGGCACTACCAGGAGAGTGAGTTAGCAGTTCTTGGGATAGATTCACTTCATTTTTGAGAAGTGTCCCCAATCACCGCATAAATGTTGAGTCACTGAAGGACTATTTCTATCGGGGACAGGATGATGATAATAAAGCGGTATTCGATAATATAGCGGGTGGTTCTTATGGGGAGTGTCCTTATGCCGAGATTTCAGAAAAGTTCAAGAAAACCACCCGAAATAATAATGCTTGGAGTACTAGGAAGTCAGATACTAGAAGAAATACCTTCGTAGTGAAATCCACACACAACCCAGCCACAGATGAGATTCGTGAAGAAATGGCTCTGATGAGAACTATGCTTGGGTTGGTATTAGAACATGTCAATGGGGTGCAGAAAAGATAAATGCAGAACTACTTGTCTAAACGACCACCACCAAATGATGAATATTATTAGGAGGAGGAATCCTATGCGGTAAATGAGCAGAAGGGGGTTTCTGAGCAAATGCCCAAGTATCAAATCAGGAGAATTGGCGCCAAGGTCAAGGAAACCAAGGTCGGAACAATGGTAACTATAACCGTGAGGGTAATTATGTTCAATATGGAATTTACAACTGCGAAAACAACTTCAACAAGGGTAACTATGGTAACTGAAATGACAGGAATGGGCCCTATGTTCCTCCTCAAAATCATAAAGTTGCTCCTAGGGATAGTGGAGGTAGTATGGCGCGATTTGAGGATATGTTGCACAAAATAATGAAGAGGTTCGATGCTAGTGATAAGAACACTAAAGATTTAAGGAATGATTTAGTGGGTATTGGGAAGAAAGTCGATATACATGCAATATCGATTAAGCAGCTTGAGTTGCAAATGGCCTAATTATCTGCGACTATGAACACACGACAATCAGGCACTATTCCTAGCAACACTGTCCACAATCTAAAAAATGATGGAAACCGTATGCCAATCACTACTCGTGGTGGTAAGCAAACCATTGACCCACTTATGCCGTCTAATGAGGAAAAGGTGATAAAATATAATGATAAAGTGGTAGAGGTTAGTGGTGAAGAGGAAGATAACACTGGAAAAGATGCTGAAGTGCCTAAAAGGGTAACTCCCCTGCCTAGACCATCCCCCCCCCCTTTCCTCAAAGATTAGTCAAAAAGACCGAGGATGGTAAATATCGGAGTTTTAAAACAATGTTGAAGAAACTTTCTATCAATGTCCCTTTGGTAGAAGCTCTAGACCAAATGCCCGGTTATGCCATGTTTATGAAAGATCTGGTTACAAAGAAACGATCGGTCACTTTTGAGGATGATGATAGAATGCATCATTGTAGTGATATTGCTACAAGATCTCTAGTACAAAAGAAAAAAGATCCGGGTGCGTTCACTATTTCTTGTACAATCAGATTATTACATTTTGTGAAAGCATTATGTGATCTGGGGGCAAGCACAAATCTCATGCCCCTCTCGATTTAAAAGAAGTTGAGTTTGGGTGATCAAAAGCCCACTCCGATGCGGCTATTATTGGCCAATCGAACAGTAAAAGGTCCTATAGGGATACTCCATGATGTGCTAGTAAAAGTGGAGTCATTCATATTTCTCTCAGATTTTGTTATTCTTGATTGTGAAGTCGATTTTGAAGTGCCTATTACTCTTCGGAGGTCATTCCTTGCTACAGTTAGAGCCTTAGTTGATATGGAAAGGGGGCAGATAAAATTTTGGTTGAACAATGATGAAGTGACATTCCACATTTTTAGGTCCATGAGGCAGAGTGGTGAGCTACAATGGGTATCTGCTATATTCTACAAAGTTGGTAAGTCATCTGAGACACAAATAGAAGAACTTCTAGGTGTAGAAGTGTCACGACCCAAATCGGGCCGCGACTGGCACCCACATTTACCCTCCTATGTGAGCGAACCAACCAATCTAAACCTTAACATTTCAATATAATATCAACAGAAAATAATGCGGAAGACTTAACTCATTAATAAAATCAATAACTATTATTATCCCCAAAATCTGGAAGTCATCACCACAAGAACATCTACGATCAAATGACTAAACTAAGAGTATTCTAAAAGCTAAAAATACATAAGAAGCTAGTCCATGCCGGAAGTTCAAGGCATCAAGACTTGAAGAAGAAGATCCAGTCCAAGCCAGAAGCATTAGCTCACCCTGAATTTCCGATGTAGTAAGACTGGCTTGAATTACTGTTGAGTCGAGGACGACGGCACGTTTGCTGCACTCCACAAATAAACAAGAAGAAAACATAAAAGTAGGGGTCAGTACAAAACACGGGTACTGAGTAGATATCATCGGCCAACTCAAAATAGAAAACAGTATATATTCAGCAATATTATAAAATCAGCTAATATCCTTAGCATGCAGCATTTACAGTTACCATAACCCTTGGTTACAACACCAAGCACATCAATGAGGACTCACGCCTCCTCATCATACTCATTTGGGAATTAGGTTCATTAGATTTGAATATACTATCATCTTTCAAGATTCATTATCTTTATTCCCCTCGTGTCGGTACGTGACACTCCGCTCCTCATATACTATCCTGGTTTCGGAACATGACACTCCGATCCTCATTCTATCCTGGTGTCGGAATATGACACCCGATCCATATTCTATCCTGGTACCAGAACGTGGCACCCGATCCATATACTATCCTGGTGTTGGAACGTGACACCCGATCCATATACTATCCTGGTGTCGGAACGTGACACTCCGATCCTCATATTCTATCCTGGTACCGGAACGTGGCACCCGATCCATATACTATCCTGGTGTCGGAACGTAACACTCCGATCCTCATATTCTATCCTGGTACCGGAACGTGGCACCCGATCCATATACTATCCTGGTGTCGAAACGTGACACTCCGATCCTCATATACTATCCTGGTACCGGAACGTGGCACCCGATCCCCTAATCTCACTACTTTCGTTCATCAAGCCTTCTTTTATACCAAGGCATCATCATTAACAAAGTAGATTAGGGTTTCTTTTCAAGATTCAGGATTCAATAGCTTCATCATGCTTATTATGTCATAATTACATAATCACATCATTCATGCAAGCATACAATTAAGCATATAGAAGGGTTTACAATACTACAAACACATATCATTCACTATTAAGAGTTCACTACGAATAGCATGAAAACCATAACCTACCTCCACCGAAGAATTGCGATCAACAAGCTATCTTCTTAGAATCCTTGCTATCCTCTTCGTTTCTCTCTCTCTCTACTCGTTCTCTTTCTTTTTCTGTCTCTCTTTGTTCTTTCTTATTTTTTTCTTATTCAAACCCTCTTTCTTTTACCCTAATTAACATATAATTAAGAATAAAAGATGACAATAATAACCCACTAATTAACTTAAGGTTACCTCTTTTAACCCCCAAGTAATTAGACTTATTAACATTAACCCTCTAACTTTATAATTAAAGTAGGAATAGTAAAAAACGTCCCTTAAAACGTATAAAGAAATCCGACCCGGACGGGGATTGCGCAGCCTTCGAAGGCCCGTCGCGCCTGCGACGGTCCGTCCTGCTGCCCCGTCACAGACTTCAGAGACTCAATTTCTCTGAAGGGTCTATGACGGTCCGTCACACCTGTGACGGTCCGTCCTGCCATTTCGTTACGAAGTTCAGAGAGTCCATTCCAGTACCCAATTTGCAGATTTTCTAAGTGTTTTGAAATGAGACCCTGCGACGGTCCGTCGTGCCCATGACGGTCCGTCGTGGGGTCCGTCGCCTCAGCCTATTTTTCCAGAAATAAAATCTGCTGCTCAAAACGACTAAACAGGTTGTTACAATAGATACCAATTTACCCATCGTTCGTCCCCGAACGATCACAAGAAGGAAGACAAGGGCGAAAAGGAGTACCTGAATCTGTAAACAGGTGTGGGTATCTTTCTCGCATATCGACCTCCTTCTCCCAAGTTGCTTCTTCAACCGGCCGATTCTTCCATTGCACCTTGATGGATGCAATCTCCCTTGATCTCAACTTGCGAATTTCCCTATCTAGAATGGCAACAGGTTCCTCTTCATAAGACAAATTCTCGTCAAGCAAAACTGAATCCCAACGGATAATGTAGTTTCCATCCTCATGATATCTTTTCAACATAGACACATGGAATACCGGATGTACTCCGGACAGCCCTGGAGGCAAGGCTAACTCATAAGCCACCTCCCCTACTCGTTTAAGTACTTCGAAGGGACCAATATACCTTGGGCATAGTTTACCTCTTTTACCAAACCGCATCACCCCTTTCATTGGTGAAACTTTCAACAAGACTTGTTCACCCTCCATGAATTCTAAGTCTCTAACCTTTCGATCTGCATATTCCTTTTGTCTACTTTGTGCCGCTAGAAGCTTTTCTTGAATAGACTTCACTTTCTCTATCGAATCCCTCAAAAGGTCAGTACCCCAAGGTCTAACCTCGAATGCATCAAACCAACCAATGGGAGACCTACATCTCCTCCCATACAATGCTTCAAATGGGGCCATATCAATACTTGAGTGATAGCTATTATTGTATGAAAACTTCGCTAAGGGAAAAAAGCTATCCCAATGGCCACCAAACTCTATCACACATGCACGAAGCATATCCTCCAACACTTGAATCGTTCGCTCAGACTGACCATCGGTCTGAGGATGGAACGCAGTACTAAGGTCCAACGTAGTACCCAATTCTGCATGCAATGTTTTCCAAAACTTGGAAGTAAACTGCGTACCTCTATCTGATATGATGGATAGTGGAACCCCATGCAACCGAACAATTTCTGAGACATAGATTTTGGCTAACTTCTCTGCATTGTAAGTCATCTTGACCGGAATGAAGTGCGCAGACTTAGTTAACCTATCAACAATTACCCAAATAGAATCAAACTTTCCCAATGTCTTTGGAAGACCAACCACAAAATCCATTGCAATTCTCTCCCACTTCCATTCCGGAATGGGTATTCTCTGAAGTGTTCCTCCCGGCCTTTGGTGTTCATACTTCACTTGTTGACTGTTTGGACATTTGGCAATAAAATCCACAATATCATGCTTCATTCTACTCCACCAAAAGTGTTGCTTTAGGTCACGATACATCTTGGTTGCACCGGGATGTATCGAATACCTTGAACTATGAGCCTCTGTCAGAATAGTGTTGATCAAATCATCGACGCGGGGTACACATACCGTTCCCTTAATCCTCAAAACACCTTCCTCATCGATTGTCGCTTCTTTAGCCTCTCCTTTCAACACTTTATCTCGGATCCGGATCAATTTTTCATCGTTAAACTGTTTTCCCTTAATCTTGTCAAGAAAAGAGGATCTTGACTCCACACTAGCCAACAATCCTCCCTTCTCATTTACTTCTAACCTCATCAAGTTGTTAGCCAGAGTCTGAACTTCTCTAGACAATGGGCGTCTAGAAGCTTGCAAGTGTGCTAGACTTCCCATGCTTTCCGCCTTTCTACTTAAAGCATCTGCTACAACATTCGCCTTCCCCGGATGATACAAAATAGTGATGTCGTAGTCCTTCAGTAGTTCCATCCATCTCCTCTGTCTCAAGTTCAAATCTTTCTGAGTAAAGACATACTGAAGGCTACGATGATCCGTGTAGACCTCACACTTAACCCCATATAAATAGTGTCTCCATTGCTTTAGTGCAAACAATACCGCGGCCAATTCCAAATCATGAGTTGGGTAGTTACGTTCATGCACTTTTAATTGTCTTGAAGCATAAGCAATTACACTCTTCTCTTGCATTAGCACTGCACCCAACCCAGAATAGGATGCATCACAATAAACAATGAAGTTCTTACCCTCTACTGGCAAGGTAAGGATAGGTGAGGTAGTCAACAAAGTCTTGAGCTTCTGGAAGCTTTCCTCACACTCATCCGACCATACAAATGGAACATTTTGCTTAGTCAAGTTCGTCAGTTGGGAGGCAATAGAAGAGAATCCCTTGACAAATCGGCGGTAGTAGCTAGCTAACCCAACAAAGCTCCTTATTTCTGACACATTAGTAGGTCTTACCCAATTCTTTACTGTCTCAATCTTAGAAGGATCCACCATCACTCCATCCTTAGAAACCACGTGCCCCAAGAAGGACACTGCATCTAGCCAAAACTCACACTTAGAGAACTTGGCATAAAGCTTTTTCTCCCTCAACATTTCCAATACCATTCTCAAATGCTCTTCATGTTCCTTCTTGCTCTTTGAGTATACCAATATATCATCAATAAATACGATCACGAAGAGGTCCAAATATGGCTTAAAAATCCCGTTCATCAAGCTCATGAACGCAGCAGGGGCATTCGTAAGACCAAAAGACATCACCACAAATTCGTAATGCCCATACCTTGTTCGAAAAGCAGTCTTTGGCACATCCGTTGCCCGTATTTTCAATTGATGATAACCAGATCTCAAGTCAATTTTAGAGAAGACACAAGCACCTTGTAATTGATCGAACAAGTCATCAATGCGAGGAAGAGGATACTTGTTCTTAATAGTTACCTTGTTCAACTACCGGTAGTCTATACACATCCGAAAACTCTCATCCTTCTTCTTTACAATCAAAACCGGAGCACCCCAAGGAGATGCACTTGGTCTAATGAAGCCTTTGCTCAACAACTCTTGAAGTTGGGCTTTTAACTCTCTTAACTTCGCGGGAGCCATTCTATTAGGGGGTATAGAAATGGGGCGAGTACCCGGTTCAAGATCAATACAGAAGTCAATGTCCCTATCTGGTGGCATACCAGGAAGATCTGCAGGGAACACATCCAGAAACTCACGGACCACCGAAACCGACTCAATCGAAGGTACTTGGGTAGTGTCATCCTTGAGATGGGCCAAGAAAGCTAAACACCCTTTACTAACCATTTTCTTAGCACGGAGAAAGGAGATGATACGCACCGGATTGGAAGTGTAGTCACCCTCCCACACTAACAGATCTGTCCCAGGTTTGGCTAACGTCACCGTTTTAGCATTATAATCCAAGATCGCAAATTGCGGAGAAAGCCAAGTCATACCCAGAATTACATCAAAGTCAACCATTTCTAAAATAACCAAATCTACATAAGTGTTGCTCCCCACAAAGTTCACCAAACAAGACCTATATACCTTTTCAACTACCACAGACTCACCCACCGGAGTAGAAACACGAATAGGCATATCAAGTAATTCACAATGTAAATTTAGACCATTAGCAAATGAGGAAGATACATAAGAAAATGTGGATCCAGGATCAAACAATACAGAAGCCATGCAATCACAAACCAGAAGATTACCTGTGATGACAGCATCAGATGTCTCCGCCTCCGATCTCCCAGGGAAAGCATAACAATGGGCCCTTTCATTTGTTTGTCCGTTGCCCCTACCATGTTGTGGTGTAGTGGCTCCAGTTTTCCCATCACCTCTGCCGTTTTGGTGACCACCATTACCTCGACCACCACGTCCCCCAGAATGACGGCCTCTACCATGACCACCTGTACCTCTAACATTTGGAGGTCTGTAACTCTGTTTTGGACAATATCTCTTAATATGTCCAATCTCCCCACATCCATAGCATTCTCTCGGTTCATGCATAGGTCTCTTTGAGAAGTGTTGACCGGTCGGAGGTGGACCCCCAACTACAGTCTGTAGTGAAGACTGAATGGGTCGAACTGAGTAACCTCCGGAACCCTGTCCTCTAGAGTAAGAACCATTAAACTCACCTCCCTTTCGAAACCTCTTTGATGTCGATGCCATGGTGAATTTATCTGGCTTCACTCCTTCCACCTCTACCACGAAGTCCACCACTTCTTGAAAAGATTTCGCTCTAGCCGCTACCTGTAAAGCTGAAATCCGCAACTCTGATCTCAACCCCTTCACAAAACGGCGAATCCGCTCTTGTGGACTGAAACATAGTTGGGTGGCATACCGGGATAATGCACGAAACTTAGCCTCGTATGCAGTAACCGACATCCTACCTTGCTCTAGACTTAAGAATTCATCTCTTTTCCTATCCCTCAAAGTCCGCGGGATATACTTCTCCATAAACAAACTAGAGAATGAAGCCCAAGTCATAGGTGGTGCCTCTGTTGGTTGACACTCAACATGTGACCGCCACCACATTTTGGCGTTCCCTTGAAACTGATAACTCACGAACTCAACACCAAACCGTTCCACTATACCCATCTTGTGTAGTAGCTCATAACAGTCAACTAGAAAATCGTAAGCATCCTCCGATTCAGCACCCTTGAAGACTGGAGGTTTCAATTTCAAGAACTTACTGAAAAGTTCATGCTGATCATTTGTAATTATAGGCCCAGTAGTCAGACGTGGAAATGTGCCTATTTCCAATGGACCATCCATGCGGGAAGCCATAGTAGCCGCACGTTGTACCTCCGGAGCCTGAGGTGCTGGTGCAGAAAACATTGGAGGTGCCTGACCCTGATCAGATAACCCGCTAAGATAAGCAAGAACCTGATTGATCATGTCTGGGGTGGGTTGGGGAGGCAATTCCTCATTCTGTACTTGTTTAGTTTCCCCTTCCTCACCCTCTCTCACTACCTCTTCGGTCGGTGGAGGAGTCACTGCCCTAGTATCAGACGGGCTAGGTGCTCGTCCTCTTCCTCTAGAGGACGTCCTCCCACGACCTCTACCACGGCCTCTTGCCGTTACTCTTCCTCGAGCTACAGCCCCGGTGGCTGGCTCAGACGCACCCTGTCCCGCCGGTGCTGGTGTTGGTGTTGGCGTAGTCGTTGCTCTAGTTCTAACCATCTGCGAAAGAGAGTGAAGATGGTCAGATACCAATTTGTATCACCTAGATACCAATTGGATTCAAGTAGTAGCACGAAAGAAAGAATGAAAGAATGGAATTTTCTTAAAGTCTTATAGCTTCTCAAAGAAAAGTCAAGGCGTCCCCCTACCGTTCCTTAAGACTCTACTAGACTCGTTCTTGTGTGATGAGACCAACGAACCTAATGCTCTGATACCAAGTTTGTCACGACCCAAATCGGGTCGCGACTGGCACCCACATTTACCCTCCTATGTGAGCGAACCAACCAATCTAAACCTTAACATTTCAATATAATATCAACATAAAATAATGCGGAAGACTTAACTCATTAATAAAATCAATAACTATTATTATCCCCAAAATCTGGAAGTCATCACCACAAGAACATCTACGATCAAATGAATAAACTAAGAGTATTCTAAAAGCTAAAAATACATAAGAAGCTAGTCCATGCCGGATGTTAAAGGCATCAAGACTTGAAGAAGAAGATCCAGTCCAAGCCAGAAGCATTAGCTCACCCTGAATTTCTGATGTAGTAAGACTGGCTTGAATTACTATTGAGTCGAGGACGACGGCACGTTTGCTGCACTCCACAAATAAACAAGAAGAAAACATAAAAGTAGGGGTCAGTACAAAACACGGGTACTGAGTAGATATCATCGGCCAACTCAAAATAGTAAACAGTATATATTCAGCAATATTATAAAATCAGCTAATATCCTTAGCATGCAGCATTTACAGTTACCATAACCCTTGGTTACAACACCAAGCACATCAATGAGGACTCACGCCTCCTCATCATACTCATTTGGGAATTAGGTTCATTAGATTTGAATATATTATCATCTTTCAAGATTCATTATCTTCATTCCCCTCGTGTCGGTACGTGACACTCCGCTCCTCATATACTATCCTGGTGTCGGAACGTGACACTCCGATCCTCATTCTATCCTGGTGTCGGAACGTGACACCCGATCCATATTCTATCCTGGTACCGGAACGTGGCACCCGATCCATATACTATCCTGGTGTCGGAACGTGACACCCGATCCATATACTATCCTGGTGTCGGAACGTGACACTCCGATCCTCATATTCTATCCTGGTACCGGAACGTGGCACCCGATCCATATACTATCCTGGTGTCGGAGCGTGACACTCCGATCCTCATATTCTATCCTGGTACCGGAACGTGGCACCCGATCCATATACTATCCTGGTGTCGGAACGTGACACTCCGATCCTCATATACTATCTTGGTACCGGAACGTGGCACCCGATCCCCTAATCTCACTACTTTCGTTCATCAAGCCTTCTTTTATACCAAGGCATCGTCATTAACAAAGTAGATTAGGGTTTCTTTTCAAGATTAAGGATTCAATAGCTTCATCATGCTTATTATATCATAATTACATAATCACATCATTCATGCAAGCATACAATTAAGCATATAGAAGGGTTTACAATACTACTAACACATATCATTCACTATTAAGAGTTCACTACGAATAGCATGAAAACCATAACCTACCTCCACCGAAGAATTGCGATCAACAAGCTATCTTCTTAGAATCCTTGCTATCCTCTTCGTTTCTCTCTCTCTCTACTCGTTCTCTTTCTTTTTCTGTCTCTCTTTGTTCTTTCTTATTTTTTTCTTATTCAAACCCTCTTTCTTTTACCCTAATTAACATATAATTAAGAATAAAAGATGACAATAATAACCCACTAATTAACTTAAGGTTACCTCTTTTAACCCCCAAGTAATTAGACTTATTAACATTAACCCTCTAACTTTACAATTAAAGCAGGAATAGTCAAAAACGTCCCTTAAAACGTATAAAGAAATCCGACCCGGACTGGGATTGCGCAGCCTGCGACGGCCCGTCGCGCCTGTGACGGCCCGTCGCGCCTGCGACGGTCCGTCTTGCTGCCCCGTCACAGACTTCAGAGACTCAATTTCTCTGAAGGGTCTGTGACGGTCCGTCACACCTGTGACGGTCCGTCCTGCCATTCCGTTACGAATTTCAGAGAGTCGATTCCAGTACCCAATTTGCAGATTTTCTAAGTGTTTTGAAACGAGACCCTGCGACAGTCCGTCGTGCCCATGACGGTCCGTCGTGGGGTCCGTCGCCTCAACCTATTTTTCCAGAAATAAAATCTGCTGCTCAAAATGACTAAACAGGTCGTTCAAAGAAGCATTAGCGGTAGTGATAACGAATTTTTATAACGATTGCATTAAAAAATACGGGTCATTAGTCTCGACTCTTGATCGTGGTGATGTTTGGATTATATCGAAGAAATCTGAGTTAGACATGAAGAATTGCGAGTCTCCACCCGCGAAACCATCTATAGATGAGGCTCCAAAGTTAGAACTAAAATCTCTCCCACCTCATCTCAAGTATGAATTCCTAGGAAATGGTGACACTTTGCCGGTAATCATTGCATCATACCTGAATGAACAAAAAGTTGAGAGTTTAGTGAAAGTGCTTAAAAGGTTCAAAAGAGCTATTGGATGGACTATTGTGAATATTATTGGGATCCCTCCTGGTATTTGTCCTCATAAAATCCAACTCATGCCCGATAATAAGCCAAATATTGAGCACCACAGACGCTTAAATCCACTTATGCAAGAGGTCATGAAGAAGGAAATCATTAAATAGTTGGATGCCAGAGTAATATATCCGATCGCCGATCGTAGTTGGGTAAGTCTGTTCAGTGTGTACCTAAGAAAGGGGGAATAACTGTGGTCCCCAATGAGAAAAAATGAACTTGTTCTAATAAGACCGTTTACTGGATTGAGGGTGTGTATGGATTATCGTATATTAAATGCATGTACTGAAAAAGACCATTTTCTTATGCCCTTCATGGATCAGATGTTGGATAGACTTGCCGGAAAAGAGTGGTACTGATACCAATTTTGGGGTAGAAGCGTAGAGAGAGAGAAGAGAGTAGTGGAAGAGTTTTTGGAAGAGGTGTGTTTTATTTATGAAGGCAAATGCCTCTTATATAGACATACATAATGACCTTTCGTCTTGGTTAAAAGACAATTGGCCTCTACTATTTACACAGTAACTTGACTCTTACTATTTACACAGTTGCTTGACTCTTACTATTTACGATAAGGACATACTGACACTATTAACTTTACGACTTTTTACAAGAAAACAAAATAAACTTTGGCCAAATGGCCGACATACTATTTCTTATTTTATTTAATGGCCTTTACATTTTTATATATGGCCAACAATGATTATTACTAATTTGTACATATATCTTTATGTCTTATCTTCTTTTCCTTAGTTTATTCCAGTTGTACTCCCGGGACATAGTTATCTTCGCCATTGCATTTTGAACATAGATGGTCTGGATACTTTTGTCCAATCAGTTTGCAGTATCTGGTCATCAAGTCTTGAGAAATGAAATTTTTCCTGATAGCCCTTGTTGTAGGTGTTTGTTCTGGCTTCAGTAGACTTAATATCCATTGTCGTACTTCTTCCATATCTGCTACTCTTATATCTTTACAATTGGAGTATATCATTGTCTGATCTCTGTTGTAATAACTCCAAATTGCATTTTCATTTAGGTAGTTGTTTGATAACTCATTTAATATAGTAGCTATCCCAATAGTCCTTTTGTTTGCATAAAAATCTGGGATATCCACCTTCTGTATCTCTTCTTGTGTATCTATTTTTTCTGGTATTATCATATCTCTAGTTAAACCTATCTTAATAACTTGTATTGTAGGTTTAATTTCTTCATATAGTATCTCTGCTGTTGCTGAGTAGAACTTTATATAAAATAAAGTTCCTTCTGTTATTCTTTTATATTGCAGAAATGCCTTATGTAGCTCAGGTATTTTAGCTACTTCGTCTCCTGTAATAGTATATACTGTGCTTATTAGTCCGTAATTGTAGCAAGTTGCTACTAGGTTTGGATTCGTTCCTGGTTGTGCAATTAGTTTATTGTATCCTTGTAGATGTTGGGTTATGTAGTCTTGTTCAGGGTTTCTCGTAGTTTTGGCTTTAGGGTTTTTGTTTAGAAAAGTCTGTACTTTGTATATGTTTTCTATATACATTCTTGTAATGTGGTTATATGTTTGTTTATCTGAATCTAGGCTGGCTTTGTAGGTATTTACTTGTGGTGGTATGAATATATCTTTCTGGGTATTTTGAGGAGTATATGGTTTTGAGAATAACTTATTCAAGTTTGTATTTGTGTATTTTATTTTAGTCTCCTCCTTTTTTGTAGGTTGTCCTGCTGTAGATGTGCTGGCTGTAGCTGCATTTAAACAAATGTTATGGGTTTTTTGGAGTTTCCCATCGTCTCCTTGTAGCTCTGGAATTTTTGTGTCTTCCGATCGACATAGCTCCGCATATTTATAGTCATGCTGCTGACTTTTAGTTTTCAAATTTTGTAACTCTTTACTCATACTATCTACTTTCGTAGAAAGTGTAGTAATAGCTTTGAGTATTTCTTCTGTTGTATCTGGTTCAGTTTGTGTTCCTTTTTCTTGATAAGTAATCTGCAACGAGATTTTCATCAGTTTTTATAATTTCAATTGTAAATGTAAAATTTAATATATTCAATACTAATCTCCTTATTTCTTTTGTTGTAACTGAATCATCTAACTTTTTTGTTATCCACCATTTTACCTGTGTGTTATCTGTTCTTACAATAAATTTATTGTAAACTATATATGGCTCAAATGCTAACAAACATTTATATAATGCAAATAATTCCTTTCTATTTATTTTCCATTTTGCTTGTGCCTCAGTATATGATCCTGAGCAATACCTGCAATGGTGTTCTACCTTTTCTTTGTCATATTTATATTTTAATACTCCTCCGTAACTGTGGTCACTTGAATCTGTTTCAATTATATATGTGAACGTTCTATTTACATCAGGAAAATATAATTTTGGTAATTTTTTGCATAATTTTTTAATATTTTTTATGTGTTCTTTATCTTTATTGTCAAAATGATATTCAATATCTTTTTTGAGTTTTTTGTATAATGGTTTTAAATGTTCTGCTAATTTTGGTATATATTCTCTTACTTGATTTACTAATCCTAAAAATGATTGTAATTTCTTTTTTCTATCTATATTTTCATCAATAGTGATAATTTTTGTACTATGTGAGTTTGCATTTTTATTCCATTTTTATCTATTTGTATTCCTAGAAATTCTATCTGTGGTTTCATAATTTCTGCCTTACTTTTACTTAAGCTTATACCTGAGTGTTTGATTATATGTATAAATTTTTCTAATAATCTTATATGTTCATCTTGTTTTTTGGAGTATAATAATATATCATCTATATATATGATACAATTTTCTAATTGGTTAAAGTAGTTATCCATAAAATGTTGGTATCTACCTGGTGCATTTTTATATCCTAATGGTAATACATTCCATTCATAGAATCCTTGTGGTACTGTGAATGCTGTTAATTGTTTAGATTCTTCTTCTAGTTTTAGGTGGTAAAATCCTGATATTTGTCTTTAAGTATTTTTGTCTTTTAGTATTTTATTAGCATTTAAATTTCTGTAATCTATAACCATTCTACTTTTACCTCTTTTTTGTTCATTGTGTTTTATTACTATAAATGCTGGGCTTGTATGTTTACTGTTACTTTCTTGTATGTAATTTTTTTCTAGTAATTCATTTATATGTATTTTAAATTCTTGTAAATCATCAAAGTTATATTTTAATGTTTTTTGTGTTATTATGCTATTTTCATCTATTAGTTCAATTTTTACTTTTGTTTTATGTTTTTTCCATCCTTGTAATGGGTCTTCATTATATAGTTGTTCTAGCTGTTCATTAATTATTTTAACTTTGTCTATTGTAAATATAATAATTTCTAATTGTGATATTTGTTTTTTATCTATATTTTCCATTTCCTGATTTATTTTCTCACTTCCTTTAATCCATTCTATAGGTTTTCGTTGTTTATTTCTTACTCTTTTTGCTCCTATTTTATGGCCACGTGGCGTAGTAAGCCACCAGTGTGTTTTTGTTATTATGTGTGGGTAAAATTTATCTAAAAATGGCATTCCTAATAACATATCTTTCGTGGTAAATTCGAAATTATACATTTCTTCTATTGTTAGTATCTTATCCCATATTTGTATTTTTATATTTTTTGCTTTATATTTAATCATACTTCCTTCATTGTTAAATCCTGTTACTACCATAGGTGTTTTTAATTTTTCCCATTTATCTTCTGGTAAGCAATTATATTTACATATATTCGCTTCTGCTCCTGTATCTATCATAGGTGTATAATATCTGTTATGATATCCTTCTACAATAATTTTTGCAAGTATAAATATTTTCATTAATCATTTTTGGTTCTTTTTATAATTATTTTCTTATTTTGACAAGTTATTGTTAATTGTTCATTTTCTATGCTGTATGGTTTGACTTTTTCTAACCATTTTATTCCTAATTTGATATTATGATTTCCTTCATATATCTTAAATTGTATTTTTAATGGAATTCCTCCTATAATTATTTCTTTTTCTGTTGTTTCTTCATTTGTATTTACTATTTCACTAGGTAATCCAGGGCATATATGTCCTGTTTTCATAATCTCTTCTTCTAATACTAGTTCTCTTGTTATATGATTTTCTTCTTGTCCTGTGTTTATTAAGATTTTATATTTTCTTTGGTCCATTATTCCTGTTATAAAATAATGATATTTTGTCATTTCTCCTAAATCTTGTGATATTTCATATTTTCTTTTAGATGAACTCATTCTTGATGAGGAAGCTCTAGTCATCATATTTAATGAGTTTGTATTTGGTGTACTTGAGGTACTTAATCTTTCTTTTACTATCTCCAATTCTTCTTCTGTATCCATTTCTTTATAACTATAGTCATTATTATCTATTACCGTAATTATTCTTTCAAAAGGATTTTCTATTTTTATTTTATCAATTTTATTTCTTGCTGTTATTTTATGTTTTGTTGTTAATATATAAAGATTTTTACATCTTGCTGTGAATACCTTACTTCCTGGTGCTAACTCTATTACTGACATTTTCCAATATAATACTAATGATTTATCTATATTCGTGTCTGTTAATGCTACTGTATAATTAGCACTTATTATAAATTTAAATTTCTAGTATATTAAATTTCCTTTAACTGCACTTATTACGCTTTTTTCTATAGGATATTTTATTCTATCATCTGCTAAATATATTTCAATGGGCGTATCTATTCCTTCTCTGAAACAAGCTTTTATTAGTATTTCCGTTCCTCCTAGATGTACATATTTTATGGCTCCTTTATTTTTTATGTTTTGTATTTCTTTATTTATTATTCGTTTGTTTATTATAGGTATATATGCTTTTCCACTTGTATATTTTCCGTCTATGATGTGTTCTTTTTGACTAACTACATAGTATTCTTCTTTCTGTCTTTTAAACAAGTTTTTTAGTATAGGTATGTCAAGTATTTTTCAACACTTAAATCTAATTCTTTTCCTTTTATTTGTTCAAAAAGTGTATTATCAAATATAATTTTTTGGTGTGATGATTCTTCATCTTCATAATTCTCTTTAGATATTATTTCGTTTTCAGACATTATATTTTTTCATCTTCTATTTCATTATCTAGATTTTCTTCTCCATTTTCAGTTTCTATATCTGATACTTCATATATACTATCGTTTTCACTTAATTCATAGTCTATGTATTCTATTTGCATATATTTGTCATCATCTATAACCATTTCTGCAATTTGTTTTCTTTTTGGATTTTTAGGTAATTTACAGTCCTTAGCTATAGTCTCCTTTTATTCATGGATTTTCTAAATTCCTCTATTTTCAAAGTTAGAATTCTCTAGGTTGAGTTAAGGTTTTCCTTAGTTTTCATGGAATCTTTTGATTATTGATTTAAAAGATATAATCATGAACTCTTATGCATGAATTGATGAAATACTATAATTTTCTGACGTTTTTCTCGTGAAACCATGTAAATCCCATATTTTCTAATTATGATGATGTGATGTAGGTTTTAAATTATGAAAGACGAGACGATCAAATTGTGCATGTTTTTATGAAATCTACGCAAATGTATAAGGATTCTTTGAGAGTAAAGTATCAATGATAATGATCATGTTGTTGTGTTGTTGAAAATATTTCTCCTAAAAGCATGAAAACATGATTGTTAAAGGTTTTTTCACAAAGTAAGGATTGTATGGTTGAAAGGTCTTCACATCTAATTGAATAAAAGATAAAGCTCTATCCTAATGAAACCCAGATGTGATTGGATACTTAATTTTACCTTTACATGTATGTCATATGTACTATCTTACATTGTAAATATAACGTTCCCTTCATGAATAATAATAATAAGTAAGAAATGACTATATCATGGGATTTATGCACAACACAAAGATGGTAATGAGATGGAGGGTCTGCCACTAGTATAGGTTCGCTTTTTTAGTAGGAATCTCCTTATTTCTTAACTATGTTCCCCTATGGGATGATTGTCTAGATATACATTTTGAAGTGGATCCACTTAAGCTTGAAGTTTATGGTCCTTACCTTGGCAAGTAGGACAACTATTTTCCATGTGGAAAACAAGGGTGATCATGTTATAGCTCACATGGATATATCGGTTAAGGCTAATTCCGCACACTGATAATGAACTAGAGTTAGTATAAGAAGTATCTCATATGTGATCAAAGACTTTAAAGATGTTAGCTTGCATGGACCATGTTCTTATGACTTATGTTTTCTAACTTTCTTAAATCATGTTTTAGCTTGGTCAATTTTATGTCATGAAATGTCTTCTTTTAGCATGATTAATTTTTAATTCATGTCTGTAATACTTGGTTCATTAATTTTTTTTAGTAACGCATACTCTTTCCTGCATTTTCCCAATTGTAGAGATCGATATTCAGGGTTCGCAATTTCGTGGCTAGTGCTTGATTTTGAGATTTAAAGATTGGTGAGTCCTCATTGTTTGAGAACAAAATTTCATTGTCCTAGTTTCTTTCTTGTACTTTAGTTTTTCACATGATGTATTGTATAGATCCAGTTTAATTTTGTTGTGTTACATGGCTATTGAGACAAGTGTTTTAGACTTCTGCATTTCTTTTATAAACTACTGGACTTGAAATGTTTATTTTACCTCTTATCTTCAATTTTTTATTTTATGAATGCAGAGTTGTTTCTATGAGGTCTCTAAGGGTCCTAAACGCTATGTTACACCTAGGGTGTATCTTTGGGTCGTGAAAAACATGGTAATACGAGTACAATACTTAGAATTGTCCTAAGATGTCTGGTTAGCCACGTCGAATATAGTTTTGTTCATGAGTGTGAAGAACGAAAAATTTATGAATGAGGAGCTACACGATGCTTAGAAATCTCTATTTCTTTCATTAATCTAAATTCGTGCAATAGTGTTCAACTCTATAAGGTCTGTCTTATACCCAATGCTCTACAGGACTTGACTACTTGAAGATCTTATGCTAGAAGGAATGTGAGGGATAATGAGGAACAAGAAGCTCCTCCACAAGATTCTAAGGTTTTGCTTGATTTTTTGGCCAAGCAAGTAACTAATACAATGCTTAGGGATGTTTTTCAAATGTTGGATCAAGTCGTGATGGCCCAAGCAAATAGAAAGTTTGTGGTTCCTCTTGATAGGGAGAATTTTAAGGCTGCTTTTCTTGGTAGATTCGTTCCTCTTGATATGATGTAAGAAAAGGTGCATGAGTTCGTCAACATTCGACAATTGAGTATGCGTGTGAGGAAATGTTACTTGAAGTTCACACAATGGTCTATATGTGCTCCAATAACGATTGAGTAAGTTCATTCAGGTGTGTCTAAAATTGTTGATAAAGAATGTCGAACCACTATGCTCATTAATGAGATGTACATTTCTCGTATCATGGTTCATGAACAATAGATTGAAGAGGATAAACATAAGGAAAAGAGAAAGGCCGATAATGGAAATTTTTCTCATGCAAGGTCTGATGGATATGGCTACAACAGATTTTGAACAAACGCTTTCCGGTGAAGGTTCCTTCTATGATCCTTCTAAGTTATACAATGATAGGGTGTATAACCCTAATCCTCAAGGAGGGAATGGTAGTGGATCTTCATTCTCTATGTCTATTTGTGTGAGGTGTGGAAAGAAACATGAGGGTAGGTGTCTAGCCGACACTAACTGTTCCTTTACATGTGGTATAAGTGGTCATATGATAAGGGATTGCCCGTTGCTTCTTTCTAAAGGAAGAGAAGTCAAGCAAGCTCCTCCTAGTGATTTAGGTTACAATTCTCCTAAGCTAAACAGATTCTTTGCACTTCATACTCATGGTGAACAAGAGGGTTCTCCCAATATTGTTACCGATATGTTAAAACTTTTCTAAGTTTATGTTTTTGTTTTACTTTATCCAGGTGCTACCTTGTCTTCTGTGACGACATATGTGTCTATGAGGCTTAACGTTCTTTCAAATGTATTGCTAGATCCATTATGAAGGAAACATATAGCACATATGACTCCTGAAACACAAAACTAAGAGAACTACATACATAAAGCTTTGATAGAAATAGGAGGAAAAAAATAGGGATAACGGAAATTTATATCGGTCTCGGACTCCAATGTATCACCCTCAACAAAATGATTCCTCCATAACAACTTTATAGAAGCTACTTCCTTGTTAAACAACTTCTTAAATTTTCGATCGAAAATCTCTATCAGAACCTCTTCATAAGAAGATTCTCATCAACTTCCAAACCTTCTAAAGGAATGATGGATACTTGAAACACGAAAAACCTAGTGAACCAGAGCTAACTCATTTGGCAACCCTAATTTATATGAAACTTTCACAATACATTGTAAGACTTGATATGGGCCCACATATAAGGGACTAAGGTTCTCCTTACTACCAAATCCTCATTGCACCCTTCATAGCTAAGGTATTCAAGTAGACCCAATCACAAATTTTGAATTCTAGATCCCTTCTTCTAACAACGACATAAGATTTTTTCCGACATTGGGCCATCTTAAACCTCTCTCTAACGAGTCAAACTTTTTCAATAGCCTCATAAACTACTTTGGGACCAATTATAGCAACTTCACCTACATCAAAGCAACAAACATAAGATGTACAACTCCTACAATATAGTGCTTCAAAGGGAGCCATGACAATACTTGAGTGGTAACTATTATTGTAGGAAAACTCTATCAATGGTATATGATCATCCCAATTACCTTAAAATATATGAAACATGCCCTCAACTTTTCCTCTAACATTTGAATGGTGTATTCTGCTTGACCATCGGTTTAAGGGTGAAAGACCATGCTTAGTTTAAGATTGGTACCAAGCCCTTTTTGAAAAGCCTTCAAAAAGTGTGAAGTAAATCGAGTACTCCTATCCGAAACGATAGAAAAGGGAACCCAATGAAACCTCACTATCTCTTTGATATACAATTTGGCATAGTCTTCCACCGAAAATGGCACCTTAATGATAATAATGTGTGCTAATTTTGTTATTTATAAACAAAGACTGAAATAGAACCATGTTGCCTTCTAGTACTACAAAACCCCACAACAATGTCAATATTCACATCCTCCTATTTTAAATTGGGACTATGTTCTTGTCCTAGATGTTGAGCCTTAACTTGTTAATAATTAGTACATTTGGTTACAAAACTTGTTATATCCTTCCTCATGCCATTCCACAAAACTCCTTCTCATAATTCAATGTACATATTTATGGCTCCAGGATGTATAGAATATTGCGAACCATGAACCTCTTCTAAAATTTTCTCTCTCCAGCTATCAACATCCTTAACACATAATCTATCTTGGTACCTACAAACCCCATCCCCCCTTTGTACAAAAAGCCTAAATGGACTCTTTCAACTCCATCAATATGGATCAAGACCTTGTTTAGACTTCACATTCACCACAAAGGATGATCGGAACCATGATGGACCATGACACCATCCATGGTGGATTCAACTAGTTGGACACCTAACCGGGCCAACCACTGTACGTGACGAACTAAATCTTTTTTGTCCTACACTTCATGAGCTACATTACCAATGGACAATTGACTTAGGGCTTCCGCAACAACATTAGCTATTCCGGGGTGGTAACGGACACTCATGTCATAATCCTATATAATCTTTAACCACCTTCTTTGGCAGAGATTCAATTCTTTTTTGCTAAAACATATTGAAGACTCTCGTGATCAGTGAAAACGTCCACGTGGATCCATGTAGTTAATGTCTCCATATATTCAATTAAAACACTATCGCCACTGATTATAAATCACGGGTCAGATAATTCATTTTCATGATTCTTCAATTGCCTTCACACATAGGAAATTACTCTACAATGTTACATAAATACAGTTCCCATACCCACTCGAGAGGCGTGATAATAAAACAAAAACCCTTCAGTACCCTTCGATAAGGTGAACGCCAGATTAAAATTAGGTATGTTTTTCAACTCTTGGAAGCTTTTCTAAAAATCCTTCGACCACACAAACTTACTTTTTTTTATGTCAAATTCGTCAAAGTAGAAGCAATGTAGGAAAAAACCTCAACAAACCTCCTATAATATCTGGACATACCCAAAAAGATTCTTATCTCAGTAGGTGTTAAGGGTCAAGGCCAACCCTTAATTGCATCCGTCTTCTTAGGATGCACCTCAATACCCATGCTAGACATAATATGCCTAAGAAAGGCTATAGAGTTATCCAAAAGTCACACATACTAAACTTTGCGTACAATGTGTCATATTTATGTACATGATATACGATACTCAAATGGTTCATGTGTTCATTTCACTCCTTAATAAATAAAAATATCATAAAAAAACACAATAACAAACTTATCAAGCTAGTGTTGAAAAGCTCTGTCATTAGGTCGATGAATGTTGTCATTGCATTTGTCCACCCAAATTATATAACCACAATTTCAAGTGACCGTACTAGGTCCTAAAGGTTGTCTTTGCAATGTCAACCCCTCTAAGTGTTATGACCCTCATAATGAACTAGGTTGAAATTGCGCTTCACTTGTGTTCTAAGGGATTATAATTATTTAAATTAATGTTTATATGAGTTTCTAAGTCATTTTGGTTGATATTGAAGTTAAACGTCAAGTAACAATGATGATGTTTGACTCATGATGTTCGATGACTAGTCACCTATGTGCTTGTGTGTGTTCTAGTGTTCCTTAGCATGTTTCGTGTCTAAATTTGTAAGAGAGGACCGTAAGGCCTAGATAAGAATATTAAGTGGTTTAACGTCTACGTAAGACTCCACTAAGGACCCTAAAGGGGGCCTTTGAAGAGGATTCCATCTTCTAGCGTAGAAGCTACCACGCAACCCCTTTGCAGTATCAAATTATGACCGAAAAGACGACCAGTCATTCAAATGACACCCTATCGACATGGGGAATAGATTGGACCACATGCATGGACATATTTGAGGTAAATACCCAAGCATTGAAACCCCTTAGACCGGATGTCGTCCAAACGATGGTCCATCGTTGTGGGCATCGTTTTGGGGACTGCATATATATTGTAGCACCCAGATAAAACTTCCAAGATATCAAGGGAGTAAAAAAATATCAAACTTCATAGATATAAATGGAGTCAACAAATATCAAACTTCCTATACATCAAGGGATTACAAAAATATAATGAAGCACCCGGATCAAGTAAATCATATACATCAATAGAGAAGACTTGTAACATAGCAGTAACCATATTGGGTGAAATCTCTTGTTCACCCCTAGAGCAAAGTGAATAAAAACAATTCTTCTTTGGATAATCCATATTAGAACCACTAGCTTGAGATTTCCCTCTAGTGGCCACTTTTGCCACACCAAAAGAAATTGTCCGTCCCAACAAGAAAATCACTATAATGCTTATTTCCACACTTTCCACAATTGGATTCTTACTTTCATGAGCTATGTCACATCTGGGGAGCACCCCCAGATGTAACCGGCGTTGTCGTCCTCTTTGAGGACTAAGACTAGCCTCTTATCTTACATCATTACATTCATAGGTTAAAAGTGTGGAAAATTTAAAACTTTTCTTTATATATATATATATATATTGAGGTTTACATAGACCTCTCGCATGCACATAATATAGTCATCTGGAGTATACATAGACCCTTCGTATAAGAATATTGCATAGTCTTCTACTTTTATTGCACATAATATATATAAGATACTTAACATAGTCTTAAATAGATGTCTCAATTCGGCATATCCCATACATCAATGTAATAAAGCCACATATGGGGTATATATTATTTAGTAATCAAATGAAAAGGAAAGAATATAGAAGTCTTAAAACTAGAACAACTTCATAAGCTTGATAGTGGTGTTGCCCTGGAAAAGTGAGGACCTACCAAACTTGGGTGAATGAGACTCCCAGTCTTCCTTCAAAGTTGTCTAAAAAGCCTTTCAATAACTAGAATCTATAATATTTGGGAAAATGAAGAAAATATATGGGGCTAGTACGCCAATTTTACTATGTATAGCACCATATACACACACATATCATAAAATCATGCGAAAAATGGGCATTTCACTATAGTATGGAATTTACTTTGAAATGTCTTATGCACATTCAAGTACACCATACCAATCAATGAGACATATTCATTTAGTAAAGATCATGTACCTTACAAGGCCAAAAATACTAAGTATAGTCAAGCAACATGCTTATCACATAATTGAGCACATAACAAACACAACTCTATCATCGAGTTATAATATCAACAAGCATCGATAAGAGAACATTACAGCATAACTAAAGCAAGACAATTACCTACGCACCCACATTAAGTCAACTAGTGCAATGACTAAGCAAATACCCATAACCTTACTCACTCAAGTCTACTCAAGAATACCCATAAACAATGTGTAACTTCACATAACATATCATTAGGAGTATATATCATCATACTTTAGCAATAGAGACCAAAACATGTTCATAAGTGAGACCAATCATCACATATTATCATCAATTTGCAAGATCATCATATACATATCATATACAATTATAAGCATATACATATATAAGAACATCCTCCTAAGATTTTCCTCAAGGGTACTAGTGCAATGTTTACGTAGAGTCCCATAACCCTATGTACACTAAGCTAAACTCCTTAGGTTATCTTAGTTAGAGTTTGTTTTTTTATTTCATTTTACCTTTTGGGAACATCTTGCGTTAACCAACACACACCACATAAGATAATGTGGAATCCGGTGTCATGGAACCCTACACCGAGGGAAGGCGGACTATTTGCAAAGGTAGTACCAAAACATGAACATAGCTACTACGTGGATCCACTAGCTAGTATTTCTATGGGGGTAACATAGTTCAAGAACTAGGAGATATAGTTGAGACCCTCTTTATTCTACATAAATTATAGTCTCCAATTTCATGAGTATATTAGTGATCGTACCTTCTCTATGTGGGAAGGAACACTCCTCAAACTAGTTCACTAGGTGCAAAGCTATAGTCCCTTTTGAAGTCTTTAATGTCTTTATTAATTATCACAGCTTAATATAGGTCATAGGGTCTGTCACTTATATAATCATTATCATCATAGCTCAATAGTAATTGCATGAGTATTGTCCTTTCATTACACTTCATATAAGTTAGGTTAGAATATTTACATAATCACATCATGATGAGGCACATGGTCAAATTATCACCATCCTTATAGAATTTACATCTTAGCCAACAAATCACAATGCATAGTTCAAGACATTTCAATTTAACATCATGCCAACCCTATCAATATTAATATAAGGCATGCTTAAATACAACATCATCACTTATTCACAAGTAACCATAATTGAAGTAGAGAGTTGGGATAACAACACTTATCAAGTCTCCTCCATAAGTAAACATCAAGGTCTTACCATCAACCCTAAAATACACCTAAAATTGGGTGTAATATCATAATATAATAGCTACCAACATTATAACAATGCCAATTGAATCTTTATACAACAACTCATCACTAGTTCATATCCTAAAATTAGAGACTTAGATCAAGTTCATAATCTACTGCACAATCATGGTCAATTAATCAAGAACTAGAATAATTGGACTACAATATATCATAATCTACTCATAATTAGCATAATAAAATCATATGATAGTAATTCACACACTAACCAAAATAACCGAACCAACTACACAATTTAATTCTAGATCACAACCTAGGTTTAAGAGGAAAAGGTCATCTTCTACAAAATTGACGAATATATCAATAAGTGGTGTATAATAGTCATAATTAATCATAATATGATCAATACAATCAAAATAAACCATTGACAAATAAATTTGAAAGATAAATTTCGAGAGTGGGAAAGACCCACATGAAAGAGGTCAAAAAGGTGAAAGGAATCCCTTACCATAGTCCATAATTAATATTGATGGAGAAAAAATTGTGATTGCATCCCTAGAACCCACTTTGAACTTGTCGTCTATGATGTTCTTCAACTTGAGAGAGAGAAAGAAGAGAGAAGGAAAATAATTTGTGTTTGGGAATTATGAGGGCTTAAGTTAGTTTAATTGGCTTAGGGTCTTTATATAGTTTTGTAAAATCCCTAATTACTTAACTAACCACTTAACTAATTTAACTTGTCTAACTTAAAATTGTGCAGACAAAACAGTCCCTCATAGACGACACCACGTAGACACCTCGTGTGTCAATCGACGGACCAAGGGACCAACAGTCATGTTGGTCCATCGTTTAGTATAAAAACTGTGCAAAACATGCCTTCCTTTGATATGGCTAAGTGTTCACTGACAGTTTCATCGACATCCCGTCGATTGGCCCATAATCCGACGATGGCACTTGTTTGTGTACACATACTTTTGGCAGCTTTTTGCCAAATCACAAGGGTCCTCCTAAATGGCCCTTGGTTTATCCTTGGGGAGTCGTAACCAAAAGTTTGAACTATAAACTAACTCTAATACGTGTTAGACACCCTTCAACAAACATTTATCATTTTGTGAACCATTAAACTTAGTCAAATATACTAAGGAACACTAGCACCTCATTGAACTAGTTTCCGGACGTCATGGACGTTCCTTGACGTTTTGATTCCTAAACTTCCTAAATTACTTATATACACTATTTATGACCTTAATACAGTGTCTAAGCCTTTTAAACTTTTGTTAGGCTCTAGAGCACGTCATAGATTTTAAGAGTATTACATGCTAGAACATCATCCCTTTTGAGACTTTGAATAGATAACCTATCATCACGAGCCTTGGGAAATTTGACAGGAAATTCATTAAAATCCTCTTATTGAACTCAGGGTTGTCTTTGAAATGAAGCAAACCCTTATAAGAAACTCCCTCATAAAACCTTGCCTTGCTGGCCTCCCTAGTCTCTCTCCTTAGCCTACTCTCTTGCACTTGATGAGTATGAACCATGAGAAGAGAGATATTCATATTACGATGAAGATTATCCTAAATACATTTTTCAACCAAGTCTTCAGACACCACCGTAAGGAAACAACTCATCTCATCCATTGGATTTGATACTAGGGATGGAGCATACTTGGACAATTTAGTGAATTCAAAGAATAGTCAAGTACACTTATACCTCCTTGACAAAGGTTGAAGAATTTTTCAACCTTAGCTTCCCTCAACTCTCTAAGAAATAAACGATCAAGTAAATCCATCTTGAAGATCTCCCACGTCATCGTATGACCCCTTAGTGTGCTATGTTTCTTCCATTGCACATAACAAGTTTGGGCCACATCCTTGAGCTGATAGTCCGCCAACTCAGCCTTGTCAATTTAGGTCACACCCATTGCATAGAGAATATTATAGACCTCATCGATTAAATATTGAGGGTCTACATCCACCCTATACCCAAATAACATAGGCGGACTCATTCTAGTAAAGTCTCTCAAACGAGAGGCCATAGTTTAGTATGTTGAGGCACTCGAGGTCAAACCTCCCTATTCACTTGAGCCTTTATGGCTTCGAATTTTAAGTGATGACATTAGCTTGAGAGTTCATGGCTTGGGAAAATTAAGAAAATCCTTCCTTATATCTTCATTGATCATCAGTGGAGGAACAACCGAAACATGAACACCCATAGCAACTTCTGCAAGTCGAGGCACTTGGTTGTCATGTAGAGGAACTTGGTTGTCATTATCTCCCACATTAGCCATTTCTTTTTCGTCCCTTATAGCAGGTTGTCTTCAATTAATCATACCTATAACCATGATACACGGTTTAGGTTAAAGTACATACGACTACTCTAGAGGCACGACATAGTAATTCAAGACGATGAAAGTTTCTAAGCATCACATAGTCTCTCATTCATAAGTGAGGTGCTCATCACATTTATGAATAATAATATACTTAGACGTGGTTTAATGAGATATCGTTTCTACGGATATTCAAATTCATGCTCTGATACCATGTTTGTCACATTATTGATGTACCCCATTGACATAACCGGCATCGTCGTGCTCGGAAAGGACTAGTACTAGCCTCTTATCATTCATCATTACATTCATAGGTTAAAGCTACGGAAATTTAAAACTTTTCATCTACACTACTTCATGAGGTTTACTTAAACCTCTCTCTTACACATAATGTATTCATATCGAGTATACATAGACCTTTTGTATAAAAAGATTGCATAGTCTTCTACTTTTAGGACACATATATATAAGATACATATTTGTTTGGGCCTGTAGCTAAAAGAAAGTCCTCTCTTTCTCTTGAACAAGAGAAGGGCAGCATAGCATAATCTTCAATTGAACAACCTTAACCTTGAAAAAAAGGTGGTAGGACAACGTGGAACGCTTCAACTTGGCCACTGAAGAAGGCGAAGGCTGGACGAGAGACTAGGCCAATATACTGCTTACTGCCATGGTTTATTATTTGGGCTCTATAGACGGAACTCTGTTTAGATATAAGGGAGGGGAGGACACCACTCAGCACCGCTCCGTGGGGTGGGGTGCAATGCTTAACAAAAAGGTCCAAAAGAAAAAAAGAGATGTATGACTGAGGGAAGGAGAGAAAGAACGCATGCATGGAGATTCTCTCAGTCGAAGGTTCGAGAATTACTTTTTTTATGCCAATGTTGGTTACTGGAGATAACTTTTTGTAATTATTCCTAAGATGGGAGGCTGTCATGCTTCATATTTGTTAATTTGTTTTTGGTTTACATGACTTCAAGCAGATAAAGAAGCTATAAAAGCTATGCTTCTCAATAGAGTAGGTGATTTTTAATTAGCTCTTCGGGTTTTGGGTTGTTTTACTCTATTTTAAACAGTAGTCTTACAAGGGATGTCTCATATTAAACCATCTAAACGGAGTCAACCTTATGGGCACAAACCCTTACATAAATGTAGAAATGCCACTTAAATCTTACACTAATATCTTGAAACAACATGAATGAAAATATTGTCGTTAGACTATAACAATGTAACAAAGCTAGAGTGATATAAAGACATCATCCTCAGAACATGAGGACATACCCACATGGAGATTGAATACAAGCCATCCTTCGAAAGTGTTCACGAAACCTTCAACGAGCGGAACCTAAAATGTTGGGGAAAAATGGAGAAATAGGGTCAGCACTTAACTTGTACTAAGTATGGAATGTTATAAACATACAACATAGAAATCATGCTAAAAAGGAAAATTTCGTTAAAGAATGCAAATTTACTTTCAAAGCCTTACACACATTTAAGAACCAATATAATTCAATAGAACTAATTTATTAAGTCATACCATGTACATTAAAAGTCCAACATTACTATGTCTAGTCAAGTCAACATGTATATCAACATATTTGGAGCACATAATTAGGACAACTCTATCATCAAGTTATAATAATAACAAGCATGTATAAGAGCTCATAACATGATAACTAAAGCAAGATCATTAATCATAAACCCTAATTTAGTCCATTAGTGCAATGACTAAGTAAGACCCTATAATCTCACTCAATGAAGTAAAATAAACAAGAACTATAAGCAATTCCCACCTTCACATACTATATCATTAATAGTTTAAATCATCATACTTTAGTAACACAGACCCACCACATCTACATAAGTGAAACCAACATCACATAGTGTCATTAACATGTAAGATTATCATATACATATTATTTAAATTTATAAACACATAAGCACCTAATAACATCCTTCTAAGTCTTCCCTTAAGGTTAAGTACTACAATGTATACGTAGAGTCCCATACCCTACCTACACTAAGCAAAACCCCTTAGGTCATTCTAGTTAGGGTTAACCTTGTTACTTCATTTTACCTTTTGGGAAAATCTTGTCTTAAGCGACAAAGACTACATGAGATAATTGTCACGACCCGAATATAACCCCTACAAGATAGGGAGAACCATTGTCTCATGACCGCGATTACTTGACCCTTTGGCGTCTTTTACAATCCCTTTAACTATTGTTCATTACATAAGACATGAAAAGTAGTGAGGAATTAAAACATTTTATGACAATTAATATAAAAGGGAATTCTTTTTAAATACATAGAAAATGTCATCGTCATAATCCAAACTTAATGACACAGCATAAATATCTTAGGGACACGCCCCTTTACATTTGGATAAAATACATAAGAAGAACTTGTACAAATCTAAAAGAATTGAGAACTATGCCCTCGAATATATGAGAACATACTTTGTCTTGAGAGAATCAAATCCCAAGCTTGCCTTTAAACTTAAACCTTTATTCCAAACTTATACTTATAGAGAATAAAAAATTATGGGGCTAGTTCAAAACAATGTACTAAGTATGAAATATGCAAAAACATGCAAATAGAGACATTTTATTAAACATAAACTTTCATGCCAAATAACTAAAACGATAGAATTTATAAGTAGAACAATATAAGAATCATCATTTAACAGTTAAAGATGAATCTCCATAATTTTCTCAAAAACGAGCATTTTACCGTTAACCCTCCAAAACTAAAAATAAACTCTTCTTAACATTTACAGTGAAGTAAACATATTCTAAAGTAGTGAACACCCAAGGCCAAATGAAAGAGTAAGTGAGCTCATTTCTTCAAGAGTTTCCCTAACTAAGGTCATCCTAATATTCACACAGGTATGACATACATATACCTCCTTCAAGACACACTAAAGAGATCCTCAAGACTACTCCTATTTGTCTTACTAACCTCAAAATAACAAGCCCCCACTCAATGACAAGACATTATAAGAACAGTTTAACAACACACCAAAGCTCCCTTTCGAAATCCTACTTATTGCAATGAGTAGATGGCATCCCATACCACCACCTACCCTAAGTGTTAAATTTTTTTAGAAGGCTTGGCACAAAGACTCCATTTTCGGAATGTCTACTTAGTGCAATGGATAGATAGCGTCCTATTCCACTACCATATCTAAGTAGTACGTTCTTTTTGGAGATTTCGTTAATTCAATTCATATAAGGTTCACCAAGACTCCCCTTTTTGAATTCCTACCTAGTGTAATGGATAAATAGTGTCCCAATCCACTACCTACCCTAAGTACTACACTCCTTAGAAGGCTTAGCACTTTTCATTATATTTGTGGTGGATTACCTTAACCGACATAGGTCATGAGAGCTGGACATGGAATCCCAATATTAACCCCTATCAGATGAGGGATCCTCACTTTCCTAGAGTAAGGTCATTCTCTTAGCTTTTACATGGCTTGCCCAATAGCTACACCTATGCGGGTGCACAGCTTAGGGATAAGGAGATTGCTACTAAGTAACTCTTTCTCAACTTACAATGAGTACTCATCTCAAGAGGTACATGGAAATACAACATCTCAACTCAGAAAGTGTAACCCCCTATACTTTATATCCCCTCGGTTCTAAAAATAACATCCCATGGATTATCAACATTTTAAACTATAAATTAAGGATAGATAATAAACACCACATCTCAACTCACGAAGGGCATTCATCCTCCAACCTATCTTATAAAGCTCTTATGATGTAGTGGGGTTGCTTCTAAAAACTTCATCTAATCGCGAAGAGTGCTCACCCCTAAACTCCCCTTTGTGACTTAACTTAGATTCATTCATTCATTTAAGTGTGAGTGTGTGCACATGTGGACACACCTCGCACATAAGCATTATTTCATTTACATTAAATTCAATACATGCTTTAGACCTTCGTTGATCAAATCACACACTTTACATGCTTCATATAATCATGTACTTCTTTTAGGTATACTCTCTAGCCTACCCACATAATAGCTTCAATAAGCACATTTGACAAGAATAAAATTATTTTTATGTTACTTCACATAAAAAGCCTCCATGGCCTTATTCACAATAAACAAGTACTTCACATTCATATAAGTCAAGTAAACACTGCCACCAAGAAGGGGGACCATACCACTCAAGAGCCTTTCGAAATTAAGGCTAAACAACATAGCCAACTTACAATTTTATCCAAGGTTCGGTCACCTATAACATTTTTAGACAATATTTCATCATAATATATGCCTTAGTGATGTATCTAAACGTCACTAAAAACACAAGTAAAGCAAAACTTAAAGAATACAAAAGCAAGCTCATTTAACCCATTTATTAAACCACAATTTGATAAAAAGCGTTAATATGATTTCATTGAAGTTTTAGCATTAAAATAACCGACTAACATAAGAAACAACATATTTGTATTATTTAAAATGTTTTCATGCAACACCCATATTTTGAGTTGAAGATAAAAGAATCTAAGGTTGAAAAACTCTTTTTGAAATCTTTTAGAAAGGGGCTACTTGGATGGAAGAGAATAAAAGGATGGCTACCATACCTCATATTAAAGAAACCCCAATGATTTTTTGTTATGAAACAATCACAAACAACCCTCCTAGTTCCTTCTTGACTACTAGTTTTCAAGAAGACTTCAGAGAGTTTTCTAAGAGGGAGGGGTTTTGGGTTTTAGGAAATAAGGTTTTAAATTAGGTCATAGGTTTCAAAACACTATAATATTCCTAATGAACCCTAAATAAACGTCCAAGGTTCATAAAATACTTGAGGTGAATTTACCAAACACCCCAAGCCAAACCGGAAAAAGACAACATTTTGGACAACACCATTGATGGATGCAACCAACGGACCATCTGTCCATCAATGGTCCGTTTGTGGGGTTTTGTGCGTTGATACTTAGACACATTTAGGGACTATATACCTTATGTTGCTTCTCTAATCGATGGTGCAAGTCAACGTGCCGTTGGTTTGACCACTGTCCGCCGTTTGCCCTCGTTGGTAGACACTGCCAAGGAAGTTTTGGGTTTTAGTCTTGGGACCTTCTCTAGGGCCCCTCATGTTTTCAAGGTGAGGTATTACTCATAAATTAAGATCATTTACATACCCGTCTAGGTATTAGGAACATTCACACCAATTTAAAGCAAAACAGACATGTAAAACTCACTCAAACACATCAAGACACATGAATACTTTCTGAGGTTTATCTTCTGAAAGTCATGGATGTTCTTGAATGTTTAACCTCCAAATGTCACCAAAATTCAATATAACTAATTTTATCTTCAAATTTACCCAAGAAACAATTTCAAAGCTATAGTTCACCTCTGTTAATTTTAGGGTTTTACATTCTCCCCCACTTGGAACAACATTCGTCCCCGAATGTCGTAGGAACCTTAAGACCATCAAGGACTTATTTAGAATGACATATCACATTACAATAATGATTAATCATTCATAATGAAAGAACGAACTAACAAGGAGTAGAAATTAACACTTTCACACATTTTGCAACATAAGCACTTTAGCAAAACTTTCTCATTTCAAAATCTTCTCTTAGCCTTCACTTATGGGGGAAATACCTTCTCCAACATTAAATATGCCCATACACAACACTTTTACATACACGGTTAATACAATTCAAGAAAAAGCAATTTCTTTCAAAAATGATGATTTTCACAATTAGCATCAGTATAAGGAAACTTTGCAAACTTCACAAATGCAATCTCACTTTCATTTCTCCAATTATGGAGGAACTGCCTTCTCCAACATTAAAAATGCTCATAAACATCAATTCTAAACACATTGAAATCACTTTTCATGAAAAATGCACTTTTCTCAAAATTTGAACTTCTTTACAGTTAACTCAAAACATTACTGTGTCACATGCTTAAAAGTTCCATAATGCACCTTCCAATCAACTTTAAGAAAATTACATGAAAATATGAGAGACAATACTATACTAAGTTACTTCACAGAGATTTGGTAATTTATACTGAGTGCAATGTGAGAGTAGCATCCCGTACTACCACCCTTGAGGATTCTCTTGGACTAAGTACACTAATGCAATTCTACTCAACATTCATTATGCAAAGCTTAGCTTTAACTTGCTACTTTATCATTAGACTATAAGTCAAATAACTTCATATGCAACACAAAATAACTTATACTATTATGCAAGACTCTTACTCATTACTAAACTACTAATGATTTGGTCTCAAGCTTGTATAAGAACAAAAAGTGAAGATGAGGACATGCACTACCTTTCTACTAAACTCATTTTCCCCCACTTAGGGTAAATAAATCTTCAAGGTCTCATACTTCAGAGTACCATTAGACCTCTCACAAGGTAGGAACTCAAATGATTCTTAACTCATGCACATCAAGACTAAACATCAACCTTACAGTTTAAGCATAACACTTTCCTCTTAGGATTCAAACCTCGACAAACATTCTTAAACATCATCTCATTCAAATCTTAGGCATCACTTAACTCAATTTCATGAAACAAGACTGCCTTACTAGGTGTTCCTACCACATTTCCTCCATAGTGTAAACCTTCACAAACACCTCAACCAGAACACAAAAAATCTATTAAAACATTAACCAGACAAGAGGGTTGCCCTATACTCCTATAAAATCTCCAGATCGTTTCAACATTCCTCAAATTTAAACTTTAAAGTATTTCTACCATCATTGAACATAATCGAAAGATAATCATTTGCTCTCAAATGAACTTTATTCAATCATTATAATTCTTACCATGCTTAGAACTACGTTATCGTATAATATCTCATTACAATACTTTCAACCTCATAAGTCACACATAGCAATAAAAGGCTTTACATCTCATTTCTCAAAATTTACATTCACATTTACACTTCTAGCAACAAAACCATCATAACATCAATACTCACATTTTCTCTCCCTCAAACTTAGAAACATCTCCCTTTCCAAGCAATCACAACTAGCAAAACCACCGGACAAAGGATAAGAAGAAAGAGATCTTATGGAGTTAAGTTCTATGGCAGGATAGAATAGTAATGAAGAAAGTGAAACTCTATTATCCTATAGCCTCTTTTCTATGGATGTCTCGCGACACACACACATGACGAAGATACTACTAGACGTGGATGTGAGACTTTTAGATACTAAACTATTTCCATAACCTTATGCTCTGATTCCAAGTGTTTCATGACCCGAAAATACCCCCTAGAAGTTAGGGAGAACCCTTGGTCATGACCGGGCATACTTGACCCTTTGGGGTCTTGTAAAAGCTCTTTAACTATTGTTCATTACATAAGACATGAAAATTAGTGCGGAATTAAAACTCTTCATGAAAATTTATATATGAAAGATTCTTTTATAAATACTTAGAAAATCTCATCATCACAAGCCAAACTTAAAAAAACGACATTAGTAACTTAGGGACACACCGCTTTACATTTGGAAAATACATAAGAAGAACTTGTAAAAAACTAAAATAATTAAGAACCATGCTCTCGAATATATGAGGACATAGTTTGTCTTGAGAGAATCAAAACCCAAGCTTTCCTTCTAATAGAAAAATACGGGGTTAGTACAAAACAGTGTACTAAGTATGGCATATGAAGAAAAATGCAAAAAAGGACATTTTAGTAAAATAAGATTTCTGGCCGCATAACTAAAACATTCATGATTTTAAAAGTAGAACAATATAAGAATCATCTTTAACAGTTAAACAAGAATTTCCATAATTTTCTCAAAAAAGAGTATTTTATAGTAAGCCCTACAAAACTCATAGTGAACTCTTATTTACATTTATAGTGAACTAAACCTATCCCAAAGTAGTGAACTCCCAAGGGAAATCAAAGAGGAAGTGAACTCATTTTCGTAGGATTTTCCCCAACTAAGGTCATCCTAAGACTCACCAAGGTAAGACATACATACACCTCCTTAAATAAACACCAAAGCGATCCTCAAGACCACCCTTATTTGGCTTACTCACCTTGGAAGAACAAACCCCCACTCAATGACAAGAAATGAGAAAAACACACAATCTACACACCAAGACTCCCCTTTCGGAAGGTCTACTTAGTGTAATGGATAGATAGTGTTCCACTCCACTACCTATCCTAAGTACTACGTTCTTTTAGGAGACTTAGTTCATTTACTTCGTATAAGTTTCATCAAGACTCCACTTTAGAAGACTTTACCTTTTTCATTACATTTGTGGTGGATTAGCTTAACCAACACAGACCATGAGAGCTAGACATGGAATCCCGATATTAACCCCTGTCGGATGAGGGATCCTCACTTGCCTAGAGTAAGGTCATTCTCTTAGATTTTACATGGCTTGACCAATAGCTACACCTATGCGGGCACATAGTTAAGGGATAAGGAGATTGCTACTCAGTAACACATTCTCTACTAACGAGGATTACTCATCTCAAGATGTACATTGGAATACAACATCTCCACTCACAGAGTGTAACCACCTCTTCTTCATATCATCTCGGTGCTAGACATAACTCCCCATGGATTATCAACATTCATTACTAAAGGTAAAGGATAACTTTTGGACACCACATCTAAACTCACGAAGGGTATCCATCCTCCAACCTTCATTAGAAAGATCTTGGGAATAGTGAGGTTGCTACTAAAAACTTCTTCTAAACTCATGAATAGTGTTGACCCAAGATTGCCTCATTTCATTTATATTAACTTCTATACATGATTTAGAACTTTATTTAAAAAATCACACACATTATATGCTTCACATAATCATAAACTTCATTTAGGCATACTCTATTGCCTACTTCACATAATAGCTTTCAAAAGCACATGTAACAAGAAAAACATCATTTTCATCCTTACTTCACATAACAAGCATATATGGCCTCATTCGTAATAAATAAGTAACTTCATATTAATATAAGTCAATAAACACCGCCACCAAGAAGGTGAATCATACCACTCTAGAGCATTTCGAAATTAAGGCTAAACAACATAACCAACTTACCCTTTTATCCAAGCTTCCATCACATATAACATTTTTACTCAATATTTCATCATAACATATCCCTTAGGGAAGTAGCTAAACATCAATAACAACACAAGTAAAGCAAAACTTAAAGAGTACAAAATCAAGCTAATTTTAGCCATTTTTTATGCCACAATTTGATAAAAAGCTTTATTATGATTTCATTGTTGCTTTAGCATTATAATCACCAACTAACATAAGTAACATCATATTTGAATCATTTAAAACGTTTTCATGCAAGACCCATATTTAGAGTTGAAGATAGAAGAAACTAGGGTCGAAAACCCTTTTTGAAATCTTACAGAAAGGTGCTCCTTAAATGGAAGAGAATTTAACGATGGACACATACCACAGATTGAAGAAACTCCAATAATTTTTTATGAAGAAACGACCACCATCAGCCCTCCTAGTTCCTTCTTGACTTCTACTTTCCAAGAAGACTTGAGAGAGTTTTCTATGACGGAGGGGTTTTGGGTTTTAGGAAATGAGGTCTAAAATTATGTCTTACGGTTTAAAACATTTTAATATTCCTAATAAAATCTAAAATAAACGTCCAAGGTTCATAAAAGACTTAAGGTGAATTTACCAAACACCCCAAGAAAAAATAGAAAATGACAACTCTTTGTACATCACCATCGACAGATGCAACCAACGGACCGTCTGACCATCAATGGTCTTCTAGTGGGGTTTCGTGGGTTGATACTTAGACCCATTTGGGGCTCGTTCAGCCTAACCTTTAGGTCCAATCAACGGGGAAAGTGTATGGGCAATTGGTTGGACCACGGGCCATTGTTTGCTTCGTTTGTTGACACAACCAAGGCAGTATTAGGTCCTTCTCTTGGACCCTTCTCTAAGGACCCTCGTGGGTCCTAGGTGGGGTCATAAGCGGATTTTAAACTCCTAAAAATAGTAATCTAGGTCTTAGGAACATCCCACACAAATTTCAAGCAAAACGAATACGTAAAACTCAGTCAAACATATCAAGAAACATAAATACTATCTAAGGCATATCTTCCAAACGTCATGGACCTTTAGTCTCCAAATGTCACAAAACTACACACACTGCCTAAAATATAAATATAACTCATTTTAACTTAAAATTTACTCAAGAAACCACCACGAAGCTCTATTTCACCTTAGACCATATTAGGGTGTTACACAAATTTTGAATCCGATGACGTGGAACCCTACACCGAATAAATGCGGACTACTTGCCAAGGTATTACCAAAACATGAATATAGCATCTACGTGAATCCACTAGCTAGTATTCCTATGGGGTCAAAATAGTTAAAGAAATAGGAGATGAAGTTGGGACCCTCTTAATTCTAATTGCATTATAATATCCAATCTCATGAGTACATCAATGATCCTACCTTCTATATGTGGGAAGGGGTACTCCTCCCTTCTAGTTCACTTGATGCAAGCTAGATTCCCTTTTGAAATGACATTTATTAATAGTTTTTGCCTTAGTTTACGTGATAGATAGGATCTATACCTTATATATTCATCATCATAACTCATTAGAAATTGCATGAGTATTGTCCTTTCATTACAATTAACACATGTGAGGTTAGCACATTTACATAATCACATTATGATAAGGCACATAGGTAAGTCATCACATATCATTACATCTTAGACAACAAATCACAAGCCATAATTCAAAACATTCAAATTCAACATCATACCACCCCTAATAAATCTTGTCAAAAGGTATACTTCACTATAACTTCATCACTAAATACAAGTAATCATAATTGAAGTAAAGGATTGAGATCACAAGACTTACCCCAATCTCGTTCACAAGCTATCATCAAGGTTTTACCCTCACCCATATAATTACACCCAACAATGGGTGTAATATAATCACACGAATAGTAATCCACACAATAATGAAGTCAATTGAATCACTACGCAACAATTCATAACTAGTTCATAGCCTAAGGTTAGGATTTTGGTCAAAGTCATGATCTATTTCACAACCTCGGTTAAATTATCAAGAACTAGAATAATTGAATAATAATCCATCATAATCTAATAATAAACATCTAATGAAATCATAAACAAAGAAATTTACAAGATCAAATTTGTAATAGAAGAAAATCTTCTTGAAACTCATATTTTGAAATCAATATTTGAAAGAGTCCTTTGGGGAAAGAATCCCAAAGGAGAAATGAATCCCATAACTTGTTAATTAAAGAATAATGATGGAGAAAAGGACCCCTTATTTCTGCCCTTAGACCTTTACCTATACTTTAATGGAGTTCTTCAATTTGGGAGAATGAAAAAAGAGAGAATGAAGAGCAATGCAGTCTCGGAAAAATATGAGGGTTGGGTTAGTTTAATTAGGATTGAGGTCTTTATATAAGTAATTGAATAACTTAATTAGACCTCCCTTAACCCCTAACTAATTAAATAACCACCTAACTAATGAAATTACATATTAAAAAATGGCAGTAAAACAATGAGTTGAGCTATGGGACCTCGACCTAGGAGTCATAGATCACTCTATGGTGCCTTGGACAAACCGTCCTGCACAACTGTCATTTTAGTCTGAGAGTGTCCAATTGGAAACTTTGCCAAAATGTATAAGTGTCCGACAATGGTGGCCATCGACGCCCCGTCGATGGCCATCGTTGGTAAACACTGTCCGTTGCTAACGTTTTGCCACAATGCAAAGGTCTTCCTCATGGACCCTTTGGTTGGTCCTTGGGGAATCGTACCCAGACGTTTCGACTATAAACCAACTTTTATACGTGTTAGACAACTTATTAGAAATTTCCATTGAAATTCCAACTCCTATAATCTTGTCTAATAGACTAAGACACGCTAGCACCTTTTGATTCTAAAACTTTATAAATGACTTGTGTAAATTATATTTTACCTAAAAACAATGTTACAACTCTTAGACTGTCATATTAGGCTCTAGATTAGACATTACACTTTTGGAGTATTACGTTATCCCCCTTAGGAACATTCGTCCCTGAATGACACTAATATTTTTTAAAGGAAGGATTATATCAAGACTAGAATCCCAACAAATACAAAATATATATAAACATGAGTCACAATTCAAATGAATATCACAATATGAACTTTTGCACAATGCAAGTCAAAACATCATTTTCAACTCGGAAGAGTTCAACACTCATTACATGTGTATTCAGTTATGCGAAAGCTTTCTTCAACACATATTAACATGCTTAATACAACTAATGAGGTTACAATATATCAAAATACACCATATGAAGTACAATATACGAAAATACACAACATATGTTTAAATCAACTAAAAGAGCATTTTCTTGAAAAGTTTTCATTCCAATAGGCAAAGATCTCTGTAGTTCATTGTAACAAAGAATATAACTCAATATTTTACAAAAACTCAAGGAATATTCAAATAAACTCATTATTTTCACTATAAATAAAAAAAACTATCCTTAGTTATTAAATATATGAGGGTAACGTGACTTCATGTCGGCCTCTGCCTACCATTTTGCCCACTCAACTAGGTGGTTCTTCTAAAACACCTTTACCGAAGCCACCTCTTTGTTACTTAACTTATTTACTTGTCTGTCGAGGATTTCAACAGAAACATCCTCCTAGGAGAGGTTCTCTTTCACACCTAGACCCTCCTTAGGAATAATGGACTCAAGATCACTAATACACTTCTTAAGAATGGAAATATGGAACACCGGATGAACCGAAGCCAATTCAGTTGGTAACTTCAACTCATATGCAACCTTGCCAATTCTTTGCAAAATTAAAGTCTCTAAAGTCTCCACACAACGTACTCGACCTCTTGTATGTCTTATAAAATCCTTAGACATTATTCATTGCAAAATATACTCCAAACAAAGTAAGATATTAAAACTTTCTTCACACACAAAAAATACTTTCATTAATACGCCAGCGGAAGACTTAAAAACTTCTTGCCTTTACAATGTCTCATTAAACCAACTAATACTTTGAATGTACAACATTGGAAATAAGCCCACACAAGATTTAATATAATGACTAAAGACATAAAAAGAACATGTGGGTCTTGTCCTCAAATCTATGAGGACTCACCAATACTCCATCTTCAACCCCTAGAAACCAATCCATCATCCAAATGCATATAAAGACTTCCAAATTACTAAACTTTAGTCAACAAGGGTTTAGAACATTGAATGCACTAAATTTGGACGCCTGACAAAAGACAAGAAAAAGGGACATTAGTTTAGAAACATTCTTCTATGAAATATTGATAAAAATCTTCATAATAAGAGTTTTGGAGACATAATACAATTCTATAATAACATATAGAATATAATTGTAAGAACCTCAAAATGAACTAGAGTGTGTAGAGCCCACATGTTCCTATAAGCTTGTTAACATGTTAATTAAATTTTTTAAGAAATGAATGATACATTTAAAGTCATTTGGAAGTCAAATGTCCAAGAAAATCCAAGACGTTTGGAAGTTAGTCTTTGAGACGTGTATGTGTTACTTTAGTGTTCTAGCATGTTTAGATGTGTTGCGAGTGTTGTTTGATGCTCAAACCGGTATGCAAGGTTCTTTACATGTTAATGTGTGTATTTACATTGGAAACATCTGGATAGGACTAGACAAGGGCCCCGCAAAAGGCCCTAAAGAAGGATCCCAAACACTATCTACGCACTGTCCTGGTCGTGTCAAACGACGGACTTGAACGATTCCTCGTAGGTGGAACTACGCCCCGTCAATGGGGCATCCTTAAGAACATAGCTTGGTGAAGGCTCAAGACAGTTGACAAGCCACAGACCCAAACAACGACCAACAGTACGGTTCATCGTTGGGACTACGGGGCATCGATGCAACACGCAACCTCACTTTTAGGCAATCTATTTCATTTAGGGGTGATACGCTAAAATTTACTTTTTGAAATGAATTAAAAGTGTCCACATCAAGTAAAGAACCCAACAAGTGAGGTATGGATCATTCCCACGAGGAAAATGGTTCATACTTAACTTTATTTTATTATTAATTCTATTATGTCAACTATTTCCCAAAAACAAATAACTAAAGGAGGGTTATGATTAATGAATGCAATTATCAAAATTAACGTAAACAAGTGACAGGTTGAAGTATTAGAATATAATCAATTAATGAGAGTAAACAGGGCGTAAGATTTCCCCACGGGCTCCAAACTCGGTAATTCTAGCTATAACAATCCTTTCCTTGTATCTTGCATGTAAAGTGATAAGTTAGGTATCTCTAAATCCTTAGTCCTCCATCTAGAGTATTTAACTCCGCACCTTGGTCTGGCTACGTGTGTTGCTTTACTAAACCTTATTTGTACCTCATATTAAGCATCATATTCGATGTTTAACTAAGTTGTTACTTCGTACCAACCGACACTAGCCTATTAGATAGTATACACTAAGTCTATGTTAATAATTCTTTTCCAATTATCTACCTCCTTGATCCGGCAAGTAGCAATAAGGTGAGTTCTATCATTGGCCCTTCATTAAAAACACTTCTAAGAGAAAGAATTATCAATACATGCATGACACTATTCTAGAATCATCATTTTAGCTAGGTTTTACCTTGTTATTTTTCCCATGGTTCCCACAACCCTAGTTATGGATTTTAGTTACCCCTGCTAATAATCTTACAATTCATAATAATAATGTAAGAATTCATGCACTTACTTTGATGAGAATGAACAAAATCCAGAAATTTACTTGAATAAATAACAAAACATCAATAATCGATTCCGGAAAAGTAATATCAAATCACAAAATCGCAGGTTCAATACTAAGACAATAAAAGTGAAAATTGTCCAAGAGTCTAACCCCAAAAATGAGTTTTTTTCAAACTATTTATATGAAAAAGAACCTAATAAAAGAGGGAAATCTATTTAAGGAAGAGTACTCCCAAAATGCTTCTAAGTCGACGACCCTTGTGACGGACCGTCGTGGTCTTCCGTAGCTCCATACATAGCTCTTTTTCTGCTGCTTTTCTTCATCAACTCTCTATTACCTTCGACGGACATGTGTGATGGACCGTTGCAAGAACGACGGTCCGTCGAGGGGCTTCGTTCCAAGACACTTACAATCTTCTAAAGTTGGGTACTGAGACTACTCTGTGTTAGTGTTGACGAATGTGCATGACGGATAGTCCTGGATATGACGGTACATTGTGAGATTCCGTAGTCCCACACTTGGTAATAATTACCCAACTTCCTTCAGAAGCAATTATCTTCTCACGACGGTTGATCCCCACGGACTGTCACAGTCACAACGAACCGTTGTGGGGTCTATAGGTAGTCACTTCTGCAATTTAAGCTCAAAATCTCCGCGTTCTCCTTAGGATAGATTTCCTAGAAATATATCTAAAACTACAATATAAATAAATACCAAAAGTCTTTAGACACACACTAAACTTAAGGAAAAGTCATTGAAAGTACCGTGAAACAACGGTACATCAAGGGTTGAATAGGAAATTCACTCCACATCCTAAACTTACCCTAGGCAGTTTAATTAGATATTTTTGGGTATACTAATTTAGTTAAAAATATCAAAACCCCAAACCCAATTCATATTTTAAAATTAGACTTCCCTCCGAAACCAAACTCTCTCTAGAAACCTTCATTTTAGATGATGCTCAAGAAGAACTTATACATTGGATTGTGATGGTTTCTTCATCATGTTTTCATGGTTTTCTTCTATAATGAGGTATGGTATACCTTCATCCTCACTCAACCTTTCTTCTAGGAAGTTCTTTACAATATCTTAAATGAAAATTCATGATTAAACCTCAAATTTTTGAATCTAACCATGGTTCTCTCTCAAAATGTTTTCAAAATCATTCTCAATATGAATTAATGAAAAGAGACTTTTTGTAAAGTTAATTTTAATCCAATTGCACGATGAACTCATGTTCCATCTAAAATCTTGATTTAGCCTATTTGTGGACAGTGTGATCTTGACTCTATGTAATGTAAATTATGATTCTAGGAGTTTGGATTGTCTATTTATACTATTTTGTATTAAAATTAATGGTTAATTATTAATGAGTGATCACTGATGATAAAGGCTTGGAAATTTGGTAAGGTTGACCTATACTCCTATATCTTCTATAGTTGGGTGAAGTAGTGTACTTGATGGCCTTAATTCTATGACGATTGAATCATAAACTCATATATGATATGTGTACTTTAGATACCGCCTATTATGTAATGTAATGGTGAAATATGTGAAATTGATCCATGTGGATCGATGTTTGAAGGTTGTCCTATGTTCTTCTATTTTCTATTCATATTTAATTTTAAGCACTTGTCATGATATTGATTCTAGGGAAATCGAAGTATGATTTTGGTTATGCTATGTATCTTTAGCTACTACCATGTAAATGTATTATTGATGGGTTATGTGTATTGATCACTGCCCTCTACATTTCTTATAGAATTGATAGATGATTTGCCTTGTATGGTATTGTGTGGTATGGTCCACTTATGTTGGAGGTGTTTAATTTATTTCTATTATATATGTGATGTTATTATTGCCTTGAAAATAATTGTATTATGAAGGTGTGGTGGTGATGATCACCAAATGTGAAGCATGCCTAGTCTTCTATTATAGATTTGATCTTGGTTGTGTTGTTAATGTATAAGCTTGTGAATGACTATTTTAGGGTTGTGATTAGGTGATTAATTTGAGGAAGTATTGATTATCGATGATATCCTACCTATCTTCCCCTAGGTGAATATGTTATTAGCTAATGTTAGGATTCTTAAGTGTAATATGAAGTTTGCTTGTATCCAATGCTATATTGTGATGTGTGGTCTATGCTTGAATGTGCATTGTGGTCCTAAGATGGTGGATGCCCCACTGTGTTGTTCATAGGTATTAGGTGATCATGTTGACCAATGTACACAAATTCACACTTCGTGTATGCTTACATAGTAGCATAGGCTCATGGTGTCTAATGAAAGGGTATTCTCATATGCACTTGTTTCTACTACTATGCATGTAAAGCTTATGTCTACGAAGTACATTATGTATCCCTTAACAAGGATAATTTTATAGGTGTATCAGTATGTATGAGGGTATGAGACCTTGTCCATGCATTTCACATGTGTGCCTTTATAGGATAGTTCCTAGGTTTATTATACATATACATGAATATGAATGCATTAGTATGTTATGAATATGCATACTGTCTAAATGTGTTTATGTGAAAGGATTTTCTCACCTGTATGTACACACACATGTATGATGATCTAGTCAACAAAGGGTTTTTTGAAAGGTATTCGTCAGGGTACCCTAAACTAGATGGTGCTTTACATATGCTATGTCCGTATGAAAAGACTTCTCACAGTTCATTGCATATGCTATGTCCATGTGAAAGGACTTCTCACATAATGTAGGTTGATGAAATCTGATCCATGACCTATGAGCTAAGCATATGAGGAGTTAACTCTCCTAAGCATACATTTTATAGATTAAAGATAATAATTTCTTGTCAAAAAAGGGAAATTCACTTAGCACCTAGTGAACTTCAATATGTGTGGTGTTAGTATGATGTCAATGTTCTACTTTAGATAAGTATACCACCTTCCTTTGGTGTAAGACTATACAACACCAAATTGCATGTTTAGCATCCATGATCTTAGTGTCGGTTAAGGCTATACTTTCCCTAAAGTTAATTGGTCAATGTAAGTAATGCTAGGAACCTTAACTTGGATAACCTAAGGGAAGTTTCTTAGTGTAGGTGAGGGTATGGGACTTCAACTATGAATTGCACAAGTAGCACTTGAAGGGAGTTCTAGGAAGATGTTCTAATGTATATGATAATTCTTATGTTTCTTTTACATGACATTGTATTAGTGTCTACATGATTTGATGCTATGCATGGTATGAAGTTCTAATGTGACTGTATGTAGTTGACTATAGTATTATGGCTGATGTATGACATACATGTTAAGGCTTGTGGTCTCGTGATTCATTTACTATGTATGTGTGAAGTTATGGGGATTCACATGTATATTTCAGTAGTGAATTTAGATTGGGGTTTTGAGTAAGGGTGTTATAGTGGCCTCTGTGAAGTGATGTTAACATATGTTCCATGTGACTATGGCTTATTGTAATAATGTTGGGTATGTTCACTTGAATGTGCCTTATGGTGTGCTATACTTCTTTGGTGGTATGTGTTGGCTTATGTAGGTTGTATGTATGATTTCATAGTGTCCTTAAGATGATGTATTGCACCAAGTATTAGTTGATAAGTTAAAAAGTTAAAGGAAAGAAGGTTACTGTAGAATGTAGATTGGATGTGCTTACTGTGAAGTTGTGGTTATTATTCCTAAAATGCAATGTGTGTTTTTATATGATGTTTGACCTTGGAATATGCCTATATTAAGTATGTGAAATTTATAATTCTCATTGTATCAAAATTTTATGTTGTTTTCACAAAAAAACATCATGGATGGTTTCAAGTAAAATGTCCCTTATAAATGCATGTTTTGGCATGGTTGCAATACTTAGTGCATTCTGGTACTAACACCATTCTTGTGTACCTTTTTATGGAAAGTGCAGGTTATGAATGCTTAATGGATGTTTCTAAGGTGAAGGGGTTTGATATATGATTCCCAAGCTTAAGGAACGAAATCCTTAATTCCAAGGATTTCCTAAGTCTCGTTTATGTTTAAAGTCATGTCAAAGATTAGTTGCGTTTTATAATGTGAGGGTCGTGTACCTAATTTACTCTTATGATGTTGTGTCTTAGTTGACAAAGAGACTTAAAGTCTTTAAACTATGTGTTGCGACATTTTGTACATATATATTGGAAGTAATGTTCTAGCATATGATATGCTAAGAAAGTTTTAAATTTTCCACTATATTTACCTATGACAATGCAATGAATGATAACTATGAGCTCGTACAAGACCTTTAAGATTTCAAGTACGCCATGTTACTTCTAGGGGGGTGCTTTGTGGTCGTGACAAACGTAGTATCAGAGCATCAGGTTATAGAAGTGGTTTTCGAGTCCAAAGTCTCATGTTTCAACATCTAGTAGTGTGTTATTAATTGGTGGTGAGTCGCAACATATCCATGAGATGGAGGCTATAGGATGATAGAGTTTCCCTTCTTCATCATTCTCATGTCGTTCTTTAGAACTTAACTATATAAGATCTCTCTCTTATGTTTTCTTTTTATGTGGTCATTTAGATGTGATTTCTTGGATTATATGATATCTCAATGGTTGAGAGAGAAAAGGTGAGTTTTTATACTTATCTTGCTTTAATGGTTTGATGAGTATGTGTGAATGTGAATTCTGGCATGCTTTTATTATGTGTCACCATTTATGGCTATATATGAAACATATGTAAAATGACATGTTGTGTGAACATTTTTGTTATAATAAAGTTATAGCATGTTAAACAAATGGTTATAGTTGAATTGAGCTTCCTTTTTATGAAATGAGTTTCCTTATGAGTATGCATGGTGGTGTTATAAAACTATCGTTTAGGTTTTAAATGCTTTAGGTAAGGTGGTAAATGTCTTAAAATATGTTGCCCTTATATGTTAAGTGTTCAGTTATTCGCTTTGTATATGTTTAATGGTTTATGTTTGCCTTCTACGTGTGAACCTTCACGGTTGCTTTGATTGAGTTAAATCTTTTGTGTAGGATTAATCATTGAAGTGAAGGTAGTGTGCTTACCTAGTTGAGTAACGATATGGGTTAGAATTACGTAGAAGTTACCTTACTCTAGTATTGAAAGAAAAAGAAAGAGGCCTTATGGTTAAGTCTTTTCTATTTATTCCATTAAGGCTGTCATGACCCTTGGTATTATGGTATAGTTGAGATCTTAGTGGTGTGGTAGTATGCCCTAACTTGAATCTTATAGATTTCCTTTAGGTGTTGAACTTAGAGGAATGATGTGGTTTGAGTTACTATACCTTGATGATTGACTTGGTAGACTCCTTGATGAGAGATTTGAAGTGAGAACCCTCAAGAATGTTGAAATTTCTTGTGTGAGAAGTATAGAGGTTGGGTTTGACTTGCCTTGACTTTGTGGTTTTAAGGCGTGATGTGATTAGGCTTACCCCAAGATGGGGACAATTTTACTTGTTTATAAGGTTTAGAAAGCCTTTTTGTATTCCTATGTTGAGTTACTGTAATTCCTTTTTGGTTGGTAATCACTTAAAGGATGGCGAGGGAGGTTGATAAGCTAAGATCCTCTTTAGTTTGGGTTAATTTGTTATTAAATGGGTTTACCCTAAGTAGGGGATGGTGAGGTGAGTAGTAAGGTTGTAGATATTTCTAACATCTGTCACATCCAGGAAGTACCCCCTACATGTAACCGACGTCGTTGTCCTTGGAGAGGACTAGGACTAGCTTATTAGCATTCAACATTACATTCATAGGTTAAAAGTGTGAAAAATTTAAAACTTTTCATCTACAATTACCTAATGAGGTTTACTTAGACCTTGCGCATACACACAATATATTCATAGCGAGTATACATAGACTCCTCGTTTAAGAAGATTACATAGTCTGCTGCTTTTATGCAACATAGATACATACATAATATAGTCATAAAAGGGATGTCTCATATCAAACAATTTAAAAATAATTGAACATTATGGGCATAACCCCTTCTACATTGTGTAAATGCCCCTTAGAGCTTATATAAATTTCTTGAAACAAGTAGAATGAAATGTTCGTCTTTAGAGTATATGAAGAACCATAGCTAGAGTAATAACAAGACAGAATCCTCAAACTTCAGAACATACCCAAACGTGGAGATTGATTCCAAGCCTTCGTTCAAAAGTGGTCACAAACCCTTCAATGACTGGAATCTAAAGTGTTAGTGACAAAGGGAGAAAGGGGGTTAGCACATCACTTGTACTAAGTATGGAATCATAGACACATAAAATATAGAAATTATGCCAAAGAAGGACATTTATTTAAAAGTATGCGAAGTTCATTTGGAAATAACTTATGCACGTTGAAGAACAAATACAAGTCAATAAACATATATCTCTTAAGTCAAGACCATAAACATCACAAGACCAACAATACCTAGACTAGTCAAGTCAACATGCATACCAACATAATTGAACACATAAGACAATTCTATCATCAAGTTAATATCAACAAGCATGTATAAGAGTTACTAATTTCGTATCCTAAGCAAAACCATCAGTCATACACCCCCATTAAGTCGACTAGTGCAATGACTAATTAAGGCCCCATAACATAATTCAACCAATTAAACCCAATAAGAACTCTAAGCAATGCCTAACATTACATACTATATAATTAAGAATAGACATCATCATACTTTAGCAATAGAGACCATAACATGTATATAAGTGAAACAAATATCACATAGTCTCATTACCATGCAAGATCAACATATACATAACATTTACCTTTATAAGAATATAAGCACATATGAACAAACTTCTACGAATTCCATCAAGACTAACTAGTTGAATATATAGGTAGAGTCCCATACCCCTACCTAGACGAAGCTGACCCCTTAGGTTATCCTAGTTAGAGTTCACTTTGTTATTTTATTTTACCTTTGGGAACATCTCGTCTTAACTTACATAGACCACATGAGCTAATGTGGAATCCGGTGTCATGGAAGCCTACACCGAAAAAAGGTGGACTACTTGTGAAGGTAGTACCAAAACATGAACATATCATATATGTGGATACACTAGCTAGTATTCTCATAGGGGCAACATTGTTCAAGAATTACGAGATGTAATTGAGAACCTCTTTATGGTAAATGCATTATAGTATCCAGTATTATGAGTACAATAGTGATCCTATCTTCCCTTTGTGGGAAGGAACACAACTCAGTTCTAGTTCACTCGTTGGTAAGCTTGAGTCCCTTTTTCAAATGTCTTCCGTTCATAATTATAACTTATTTTAGGTCATACGGGTATAACCTTTATATAGTCATCGTCATATCTCAATAGGAGTTTCATGAGTATTTCCTTTCTATAGTATTCATACATGTGAGGTCAGCACATTTACATAATCTTATTATGATAAGGCACATAGGCAATTCATAAATATCCTTGTATTATTACATCCTAACAAACAATTCAAAAGACATAAATAAAGATATTTCAACTCAACATCATACATATCCTACTCACTCTTATCAAAGGTATACTTCAATAAAATTTCATCAATAAACACAAGTAATACTAATTGATGTAAAGGGTTGAGATCACAAGACTTACCCCATCTCCTTCACAATCCATCATCCAAGGTTTTATCATCACCATCCAATTTTAACCCAAAAATGTGTGTAATATCATCAGAAAATAGTAATTAACACAATAATTATGTCAATTGAATCACTACACCTCAATTCATCACTAGATCATAACCTAGGGTTAGGTACTTGGGTCAATTTCATAATCTATTCCACAAAACTATGTTAACTCATCAAGAACTCGCACAAATAACTAATAATACATCAAAATATAAACATAATATAAAAATTAACCATAGAAAATAGAATTTAGAATATCAAATTCATAATAGAAGAAAACCCACCTGAAACTCATCTTTTTGAAATCAATTTTGGAAGAACCCTTTGGGGAAAGGAATACCAAAGGTTAAAGGATTCCATACCTAGTCAATTTATGATTAATGATGGATTAAATTACCCTTATTGATGCCCTAAGACCTTTACCTAGACCTTCAAAGGAGTTCTTCTATTTGGGAAAGAGGAAGAAGTGAGAAGGAAGGACAATTGTGTTTTGTGATTGAGAGGTGTTAAATTTAAATTTTAGACTTAGGGTAGATTATATTGTTAATTAAATAACCTAATTAACCAAATCCTAATAACAAATTTGTCATGATAGAAGTCTAGACCCCAGATGAGACTAGCATCGTTGACTTCTAAGGGGTCAGAGACAAGCCTACTTATGTCATTCTTACTTCGTCTAGGTTAATTTAAGCGGAAAATTTAAAACTTTTTGTTTCTTAACATACATACTAATAATTGTATTATATTAACAATTTTTCACAATCAACCATCTAACATTAAGATAATCAAATGAAAGAAATATTTATTATATAGCATTAAATATATACTTGCCAAAATGGCACCAATACAATGTATGAACAAAAGCGGAAATAAATACTAGTGGAACATACTCCACTAGCTCAATCATATAACTAATCTACAATATAATGGGAAAGCATCCTCGAAATCATGAGGGCCTAACATGTCCGTATAAATGCTCCACGTTCGGATAGTTTCACCGTCAACCTGTAGCTCTAGCGTCCGCCTGTGCCTGCACCAAGAATTGTAGAGTTGTATAAGGTTAGTACACACTTGTACTAAGTATGAATATATATGCAAGAACACACCAAGGACATGCATGTGTAAGAATAGGTATTTCCTAATAACATGATTCTAGAAGGTCAAGTCAGTGGACTTTCCAAATTGAGATTATGAGAGTGAGTGAGCTTTCTAAATTTGGATTAGGAAGGTTTATGAGCTTTCCAAATTTGTATTAGGAAAGTTCTGCCATGAGAGTAACATGCATCTTCATACTTAACATTTTGCAAACAACACAAAACAGTGTACACATATCACATTTAATAATTCATATAACACATAACGTTGTTCAAAACATTCGTTCATATGCCATGAGACCTTGGAATTATGGACTTGACATTAGGACTTTCCAAAAATTAGGGATCAACATATGGGACCTCAACTAGGGAGTCTTATTTAGCAAACACAGAGTCTTCTTCATTCATTCATATGTACCTCATTTCATTTCTTTAATGGTTAAGTATAAACACCAGCTATATCCAGGATGTAGTTTAAGACTTTCATCGGGTTCGTTGTGCAATGAACAAGAATGAACTAATGTCATTACTTGAATCTAATTCACCTCTTGATTATCCTATCCTAACTCCTTTGGTATAATTCGTTTCATTATGTGCATCATTTGAGGCTGGCCTCATCCATTCATTGGGAACTTTAACTTTAACCGACATAGATCATATGAGCATCATGAAATCTAGTGTGGTGAAACCCTAATCCGAAAAAGAGGTGGAATCACCAACCAAAGTGACTCAAAACATGCTAGCATACATGGGAGTTTAACCCCACCAGATCCCTATATTGGAAGTTTAGGTTCGAAGACTAGGAGAAATAGGAACACCCATACCCGGCATGCTGGACAGTCTCATCTAATGGGAGTTACGTGAACCTCTGACCTTCGCGAATGAAGGCATCACCACTCATACATAGTCTATCGGTGCTCAGTATAAAGCTCGATTACATTCAACTCATACGTCATGGAAGCTGGCTTCTAGTATGAGGACATCATATCTCAATAGATTATTTCTCTTCTCATCATTAGTATTAAGTGTGTTAATCTCAATATTTTCATTAGTGTTCATATATACCGGTCTCTTCATTAACTTTAGTCTCATATCATGTTGTCACCACATTCATCAACATTAGCACATTTGTTCTTCATAATTACTTACCCCTTTTTACGTGAATTTTCATTTCATCATATGCCAATGCACTTGGCCATTTGTGTGTTTCTCATTCTTTCTTAACCCTTCTAGGGTTTCATCATTTCATTACATGATAATCATTTAATGGTATGCCAATTCACTTGGACATTTAGTGTGTTTTACACTCATACTTAACCCTTCTAGGGTTACATCATTTCATTACATACATCTTAGGTTCACTTATTTTTTAGCGTATGCTAGACTTATGGGTTTATACATAAAAGCCATGAGGCTTCATTCATAGGTCGTTTAAGTGACTCGTTGATATACCGTGGTTTCACGGTATAATTAATACTTTTTCCTTAAGTTTAGTGTGTCCGAAAGCCTTTTTGTGCTAATTTTGATATAAGTTTTTCTTTGTTTTGCAGGAAATCTATCTAAAGCTGAATGCGGAGATTTTGAGCGAAAAATGCAGAAGAGACCACCTACGGAGCTTATGACGGTCCTTCGTGCGTGTGACGGTCCGTAGGTGGCAGCGTAGAGAAGCTGCTGAAGGAAGATGGGGAAGTCTGACCAAGTGTGGGATTACGAAGCTTGTGACGGTCCGTCATGGATATGACGGTCCGTCCTGCACGTTCGTCGCGAAGATCAGAGAAGTGATCCCAGTACCCAGATTCCAAGATTTGAAGTATTATGTAACGAAGACCCTCGACGGACCGTCGTGCCTATGACGGTCCATCACACTTGCCGTCGAGGGGAATGAAGAAAGCAGCAGAAGAATTGCACCACGTATGGGGCGACGGAGCCCACGACGGTCCGTCATGACCACGACGTTCCGTCACGTGGTCCGTCGACCCAGCCGTGTTTTGGCAGATTTCTAGTAATTAGAATCCTTGTTTAATTAGGTTTTTATTTTTTTATAAGTAGTTCAAAAAACCTCGTTTTTGAGGTTAGACTCTGGGAGATTAAACAGCATATTATTAGACTTTGTTTTTCTGAGTGTTTGATTGTTGGAGATTCTTACAAGTAACTCTTGTTGATTAATCAAGCAAATTTTCGGACTTTATTCTTTCTCATTAAAGTAAGTACATGAATTCTTGTTTAATAGATTTGAATATTCTGTTTATGGCTATGAGGAACTAAACTCTATAACTAGGGTTGTGGGAACCATAGGCAAATAATGAGATAAACCCTAGCTAAAATAACAATTCTAGAATAGTGTCTTGCATGTATTAATAATTCTTTCGCTTTGAAGTCTTTTTAACGGATGATCAACGTTAGAACTCGCCTTAATGCTACTTGCCGGACCAAGGAGGTAGATAATAGGAAAAGAATTATTAACATAGATTTAGTGTATACTATCTAATAGGCTAGTATTGATTGGTACGAGGTAATAACTGAGTCAAATATCGAATATGATGCTTAATATGAGGTAAGGATAAGGGTTAGGAAAGCAACACACGTAGCCGGACCAAGGTGCGGAGTGAGATTTTCTAGATGCCGGATCAAGGGTTTAGAAATACATAACTTATCACTTTGCATGCAAGATACTAGGAAAGAATTGTTATAGCTAGAATTATGAAGTTATGAACCTGTGGGGAACACGTAAACCCTAGTTACTTTGATTACTTGATTAAAACTCAACATTAAAAGCTGTTAAGTGTCTCTGTCAAGTTCGTTAGTTATTTTTATTTTATTAGGAAGTACAAACCCCCCCTTTATGCTTTTACTTTTTAAGAAAGTCATCAACCGAACAATAGTAATAAACAAGTTGGAGTTAAGTCTAGACTATTTTCCTCGTGGGAACGATCCCAACCTCACTAGTTGGGTTATTTACTTGACGCGGCCGCTTTACTTCTCATTTGAGAAGTAAGTTTGAGCGTATCAAATTTTGGCGCTGTTGCCGGGGATTTTAGCTTTTAGATTAACTTAAACTTCTTACTATAGTTTAGTTGATATTTTCTTGATTTTACTTTGTTTTATTGTTTTTGATTTCTTTTCAGAATTATCCTCCTTGTATGCCAAATACACGGAGAGGAAAAGAACCGTTGTTCCCCTACGATCACGAGCTAGAACGTACACTGCGAAACATGAATCGTAATTTGGGAATAAATGATGAGGATCAAAACCAGAACATCCCAGCTCCGGCTGATGTTCATGGTCAGATGTTACCCGATGCTCAGGGTGAACATCAACAGAGGGGAGAGAATCCCGCTCCACGGCCCCAAGCATACTACAGAGGCTATGATAACATAGCAGATTCGGATGGGCCACTGGTTTTGCCTCCTCTACCCACAGGCCACACTTTTGTGGTAACTAGTAGTCTGATGCAAATGCTCACTGCCAGAGGTTTGTTTTCAGGGCTACCTTCTGAGGATCCACATGCCCATATAGCTAAAGTAAGGGAAGTGTGTAAAAGTTGTGTGGGGAGGCCTCATCTGGATCTAGATGTAATAGGTCTCAGAGTGTTTCCTCTCTCACTGACGGGAGAGGCTGCTATGTGGTTTACTGAGCTCCCATACAACTCCATTTTCACTTGGAACCAACTACGGGAATTCTTCTTAGCACGCTACTATCCGGTCTCCAAGAAATTAAACCACAAAGACAGGGTGAATAACTTTGTGGCACTACCAGGAGAGTCAGTTAGTAGTTCTTGGGATAGATTCACCTCATTCTTGAGAAGTGTCCCAAATCACTGTAATGATGATGAGTCACTAAAGGAATACTTCTATAGGGGACAAGATGATAACAATAAAGCGGTGTTGGACACTATAGCAGGTGGATCTTATGGAGAATGCCCTTATGCTGAGATTGCTGAGAAATTAGAGAAAATCTCCCGTAACAATAAAGCTTGGAGTTTTAGGAAGTCCGATACAGGGAGAAACACCTTCGCAGTGCAGTCCACTCACAACCCAGCCACAGATGATATTCGAGAAGAAATGGCTCAGATGAGAACTGAGCTTGGGTTGGTACTAAAACATGTCACTGGGGTGCAGAAAAGGTTAATGCAGTCAACTATTTGGCTAAACCACAACCTCTAATCGATGAGTGTTATTATGGGGAGGATTCCTATGCAGTAAATGAACAGATGGGGGGTTTCCGACCAAGTGCCCAAGGCTCTAATCAGGAAAATTGGCACCAAGGTCAAGGGAACCAAGGTCGAAACTATGGTAACTACAATAGTGAGGGTCATTATGTCCGAGATGGAAACTACAATCGCGACAACAACTTCAACAGGGGTAGCTATGGTAACAGAAACGACAGAAATGGACCTTATGTTCCTCCTCAAAATCGTGAAGTTACTCCTAGGGATGGTGGAGGTAGTATGTCGCGAGTTGAGGATATGTTGCATAAAATGATGAGGAGGTTCGATGCTAGTGATGAGCAAAATAAAGAGTTGAGGAATGATCTAGCGGGTATTGGGCAAAAAGTTGATACCCATGCAATATCAATTAAGCAACTTGAGTTACAATTGGCCCAATTATCTGCAACTGTGAACACACGGCAACCGGGCACTCTTCCTAGCAACACTGTCCAAAATCCGAAAAATGATGGACATTGTATGGCAATTACTACTCGCGGTGGCAAGCAAACCATTGATCCACCTATTCCATCTGATGAGAATAAGGTGACAACAGAATCTGATAAAGTGGTAGAAGTTGATGCTGAATTAGAGGATAACACTGCAAAAGATGCTGAAGTGCCTAAAAAGGTAACTCCTATGCCTAGGCCACCACCCCCATTTCCTCAGAGATTAGTGAAAAAGACCTAGGATGGTAAATACCGGCGTTTTATAACAATGTTGAAGCAACTTTCTATCAATGTCCCTTTGGTAGAAGCTTTAGACCAAATGCCCGGTTACGCCAAATTTATGAAAGATCTAGTTACAAAGAAAAGATCGGTCACTTTTCAGGATGATGATAGAATGCAGCATAGTAGTGCTATTGCTACAAGATCTCTGGTCCAAAAGAAAGAAGATCCGGGCGCATTTACTATTCCTTGTACAATCGGGCTATTACATTTTGCGAAAGCATTATGTGATCTGGGGGCAAGCATAAATCTCATGCCCCTCTCGATTTACAAGAAGTTGGGTTTGGGTGACCCAAAGCCTACTGCGATGCGGATACTGATGACTGATCGAACAGTAAAATGACCTATAGGAATACTCCACGATGTGCTAGTAAAAGTGGAGTCATTCAACTTTCCAGCCGATTTTGTTATTCTTGATTGTGAGGCTGATTTTGAAGTGCCTATTATCCTTGGGAGGCCATTCCTAGCTACGGGAAGAGCCTTAGTAGACATGGAAAAGGGGCAGATGAAATTTCGGTTGAACAGTGAGGAAGTGACCTTTAATATTTGTAGGTCCATGAGGCAGAGTGGGGAGCTCCAATCGGCATCTGCTATATCCTACAACATGGGTGAGACCTTTGAGACACAAATAGAAGAATGTCTAGGTGTCGAAGCATTAGCGGCAGTGACAATGAACTTTGATAGCGATTGTATTGAAGAGTATGAGTCATTAGTAGCGGCTCTTAACCGAGGTGATGTTCGGTTTAAACCGAAGAAATTTGAGCTTGCTATGAAGAATTGCGAGTCCCCACCCGCTAAACCATCTATAGAAGAAGCTCCAAAAGTTGAATTAAAAGTTCTCCCACCTCATCTTAGGTATGAATTCTTAGGAAATGGTGACACTTTGCCGGTAATCATTGCATCAGACCTAGACGAACAACAGGTTCAGAGTTTGGTGAAGGTACTAAAAATGTTCAAAAGAGCTATTGGGTGGACCATTGCGGACATTATTGGGATCCCTCCTGGTATTTGCTCTCATAAAATCCAACTCATGCCTGATCATAAGCCGAGTATTGAGCACCAGAGACGCTTGAATCCTCCTATGCAAGAGGTTGTGAAGAAGGAAATTATCAAGTGGTTGGATGCTGGAGTAATCTATCCAATCGCCGATAGTAGTTGGGTATGCCCGGTTCAGTGTGTACCTAAGAAAGGGGGAATGACTGTGGTCCCCAATGAAAAGAATGAACTTGTTCCGATGAGACCGGTTACTGGATTGAGGGTGTGCATGGATTACCGTAAACTGAACTCATGGACTGAAAAAGACCATTTTCCTATGCCCTTCATGGATCAGATGTTGGATATACTTGCCGGAAAAGGGTGGTATTGTTTTCTTGATGGGTATTCGGGGTATAATAAGATTTCTATCGCACCAGAAGATCAAGAGAAAACCACTTTCACTTGTCCATATGGGACTTTTGCGTTCAGAAGAATGCCGTTTGGGTTGTGCAATGCACCCGCAACCTTTCAGTGATGTATGATGTCAATATTTTCTGACATGGTGGAGGATACTATAGAGGTTTTTATGGATGATTTTTCTGTGGTTGGTGATTCATTTGAGCGATGCTTGACCAATTTATCCGAGGTTCTTAAGAGATGTGAAGACTGCAATCTGGTACTAAACTGGGAAAAGTGTCATTTCATGGTGAAAGAGGGTATTGTGTTGGGTCATCGCATTTCAGAAAAGGGTATAGAGGTTAATCGAGCTAAACTTGAGGTAATAGAGAGACTTCCCCCGCCGATCTCTGTGAAAGGTGTGAGAAGCTTTCTTGGGCATGCAGGTTTTTATCGGAGATTCATCAAAGACTTTTCAAAGATTGCACACCCATTCTGCAAATTACTGGAGAAAGAATGTAAATTTTGTTTTGATGAGTCCTGTCTTAAAGCATTCAGTGAGATAAAAGAGAAGTTAGTGTCTGCACCTATAATTATTTCTCCGGATTGGAACAATCCATTTGAGGTAATGTGCGATGCTAGTGGGGTGGCTCTTAGTGTAGTATTGGGACAGAGAAGAAACAAAATCCTTCACCCAATTTACTATGCTAGTAAAGCCCTAAATGAAGCCCAGAAGAACTACACAGTGACTGAGCAAGAACTCCTCGCAGTATTCTTTGCTTTTGAGAAATTTCGCTCCTATTTGCTAGGTACTAGAGTCATAGTGCATACTGACAATTCAGCACTGAGATATTTGATGGCGAAAAAGGATGCGAAACCAAGGCTGATTCGTTGGGTATTACTGCTGCAAGAATTTGACTTTGAAGTGCTGGATAGAAAAGGGACTGAAAATCAAGTTGCTGATCATTTGTCCCGTCTAGAGGATGAAGCTATGAGAGAGTTAGGGGATAAGACTGACATTGATGATACTTTCCCCGATGAACATGTATTGGCTGCTTCACAAGACTTGATTCCATGGTTCGCAGATTTTGCGAACTATCTGGCTAGTGATATTGTTCTATCAGACTTGTCCTTTCATCAAAGGAAAAAAGTTCATGTACGATGTGAAGAAGTTCTTTTGGGATGAACCATACTTGTATAGGAGTTGTGCCGACGGGCTTATTCGGCGTTGTGTGCCAGAATGTGAAATGTTGAGTGTATTGGAGGCATGCCATTCTTCACCTGTTGGCGGACATCACAGTGGTATCCGAACCGCTCACATGATATTGCAATGTGGTTACTATTGGCCAACTCTTCATCAAGATGCTCATGGGTTTGCTAAATCATGTGACAAATGTCAACGAGATAATGTAGCCACGCCTTACCACCCTCAAACTAGTGGGCAAGTTGAGGTATCGAATCGGGAGATCAAACAGATATTGTCCAAAACAGTGAATGCTAGTAGAACAGATTGGTCAAGGAGGCTTGATGATGCTATTTGGGCCTACCGGACAGCTTATAAGACTCCCATAGGTATGTCTCCATACCAACTTGTATATGGAAAAGCTTGTCATCTTCCGGTTGAGTTAGAGCATAAAGCCATGTGGGCTATGATGAAGTTAAAATTGGATTGGAGCGAAGCTGCAGAGCAACGGTTAAATGGGTTGAATGAACTTGATGAATTTCGCTTGAAAGCCTATGAAAGCTCAGCCCTATATAAAGAAAAGATGAAGAAGTATCATGACAACAAAATTGATAAACGAGAGTTTATGGTCGGGGATTTAGTGCTTCTATTCAATTCCAGATTGCGCTTGTTTCCAGGCAAACTCAAGTCCAAATGGACAGGTCCTTACACGGTTACCCAACTATTCCCTCATGGAGCAGTTGAGTTGGAAACTAAGGAGGGTGTGCGGTTCAAGGTGAATGGACAGCGCATAAAAATATATCTAGGGCATGCTGAATCGGCGAATGAAGTGATCGAGGCATACCATCTTGATGAAGTCTGAGTAATCAAGTGGCCCCAGTCGTGCCGCGACGTTAAATCTGGTGCTTGTTGGGAGGCAACCCAATACTTATCGTCTTTTTAATAATGGTAGCATTTTTCTATAAATGGGTTTTAAATTTGCAGGCACAACACCAGGAAATTCTGCAGAAAACTACTCCGCAGTAGCCACTGACGGATACAACGACGGACCGTCGCGACTGAAATGGACCGTCGTATGCACCGTCACACCAGGTACGTATTTCTGTCATTTTTGAAATTAGGGAACACACGACGGAAACCAGGACGGGGCGACGCCTGTGCGACGGACCATCGTCGGGGAACCGTCGTGCGATTAATGAAATTAACCCGACTCGACCCGGCTGGACCCCTTTTTCAAAATTTGACCGTTTATACTCCCCACCCCTCCATATTCCACCCCATTACTTCTTACTTCCTCTCATCTCCCCCCTCTTTTCCACTTTCACACTTCCCCACTGATCATTACCCCCACAATCTCCCCAAACCGTATTACTATCAGTTACTTGTCGGTGCTGCTGTTTTTGGTATCTACCTTGCCACCTGAATCATTCCCCACTTGTGTTTTCTCCATTTCCAAGGTATGTGTCTCTAAATTTGTACTCATTTCTCTTGTATTTTTATTTATTAGTTAGTATTGGATTCGTTCTTAGTCGTATCTTGTTCCCTTGATATGATTGTGTCTAGACCTAGGCTCTAAATGTTTGAATTTGCCATATTAATAACCCTAGACATAGGTGATTTCACATTAATCGTTTCCTAGGTAGTTGGGATAGACACATATAGGTCCACAACACTACAAGACCATGTGGGTTTATTGGGGTTGCTTAGGGTACCTACAGTTCTGTCTCTGATAGTAAGAACGAGACCCCGATGACGGTCCATCGCATAAGCCCTAGCACCCTCCCCAACGACGCCTGTGACGGACCGTTGTCTTCACGACGGTCCATCCTGCACGACCGTCATGATGGTCAGAGACCCCTCTGAAAAGGGTCTCCAAAAATTTTCCAAGTGTCCAACGACGGACACTTACGACGGACCGTCACACCCACGACGGTCCGTCCTGCACGACCGTCATGATAGTCAGAGAACCCTCTTCTGAGGTTCTCCCATCATTTTTTAAGTGTCCTACGACGGACCCTTATGACAGACCGTTATACCCACGACGGTTCGTCCTGCACGACCGTGATGATGGTCAGAGACCCCTCTGATAAGGGTCTCCAAAAATTTTCTAAGTGTCCTACGACGGACACTTACGACGGGCCGTCACACTCACGATGGTCCGTCCTGCACGACCGTCATGATGGTCAGAGACCCCTCTGATAAGGGTCTCCCAACATTTTCTAAGTGTCCTACGAAGGACTCTTACGACGGACCGTCGTCCCAACGACGGTCCGTCCTGCTTGACTGTCATGATGGTCAGAGACCCCTCTTTAAGGGTTCTTTCTATATCCTTTGACCAAGTACAACACGACGGACCTCATCTGGCCCGTCGTGTGATACAGTTTCACTATCACTAACACATTATTTGAAATGTTTTATGTTGAATGGGCTTGCTTGTCTTGTTTGACATTACTCGTACTAATAGTGACCCTTTGCAGGTACTACCTACTATGGCACCCAAGTAAGACCGAGCTTACGCACACGGGCGATCCAAGTCTGCTGCCCCGTCTGCACGCTTGATCATCAGGTCTGATGATGAGAGGGACCCTGAATATGTGCCCCCAGGAACTTCCGCACCTTCCCGTGCTGCACGTGCCCCTAGAGCCACACCCAAGACGGTGGCGTCCGGCGTAGTCACTACCTCCCAGACTGATGAGGAGCGCACACTGACCGGCACACCCTCTGGGTCGGCCACACACGAGGAAGGAGCGTCTGGCTCCTTGGGAGCATCCTGGTCCGAGGAAGCTTCAGGATCTGCTAAGGTTCCCGCACCCGCCACTGCGGCAGCGTCGGCCTCGTCTGATGAGGCTGACAGTTCAGACTCCACATCCGGCGCACCAACCCCGGTCCCCACCCCAGCCTCTGACCAGCCAAACCGGTGGTGCGTTGAAGGCCAATTTCAGGTTTACTCCGACGCGATGTTCTTGACCGATAAAGGAGTAATGACTCGAACACTCACCCTGGAGCGGCGGGTACTTACACGGAGTCTTCCCTCGATACCGGAGATCCACAGCATATTCACCAGGCATCGCCTAGAGTGGACAGCCCGTCCGTTGGGACGATACAGTTAGGAGATGGTCCGAGAGTTCTACGCGTCCTATGTAGCGACTCTCCGATCACAGATCGACAGGCCGGCTGCTCCCGCGAAACAGGCCCCATTGGAGCAGGTTATAGTTCGGGGCGTGCAGGTTGACATTTCCCTGCCCGCCATCCGCCGATTCCTATACGGCGAGAGTGCAGATGCTACTCGGACCCCCACCACTGCCGAGTTTGACTACCGCTGGCAGGTAGTGAAGGATGGACATTTCCTGTGAGAGCCAGCACTAAGGGAGACCACCAAGCGGTGGATGGCCCTACACTTATCAGTCGACGGAGAGGGTGCCGATTGGGTCACCGAGCCGAAGGGGGCCATCAAGAAGGCCAACCTCACGTTCGTCGCCAAGTTCTTGTGGCTGCTCGTGCGTCACTGCCTTTCCCCCACAGCTGCTGATAACATAGTCACCTGGGATCGAGCAGTGCTGATGGCGGCGATGATAGCCGGCTTCGAGGTGGACTATGCATGGCTTCTCCAGGCAGTCATGCACGAGAGGGCATTCAAGGTCACCATCACCTACCCCTTTCCGTGCATGATCTTTGCCCTTTGCAGGTCTGCAGGTGTGCCCATATGGCACATAGATCAGTTGAGGACCCCGCCGGGTACCGTTGATGTCGGCCTCATCAGAGAAGAGGCCAATGAGTTGGCCCCACGTTGAGGGCCCTGTCCAGAGCTGCCACCACTATATGATGATCTTGCGGATACGGTGGCCCAGGCTCGCACAGCTACACAGGCATCCACGGACACTAACCCGGTCGAGTCTATCCCATGTAGTAGAAGAGCCCCTCTACCGACACCAGCCCCACTTGCTCGAGTCCAAAAACTGGAGGCACAAATGGCCACTCTTCTGCATCATATCCAGCCGTGGATGCAGAAGTCTATTGCTGAGTCTGAGGCGCGTATGGCGAGGCAGATGCAGCGGAAGATTGCTGAGGTTAACCAGCGCCACGATGCCTTTGAATTGAGAGTATTAGCTCGACCAGCCCCTCCGGTAGATGTGTCAACTCTTCAGGCTGCAGTCTCCAGTCTTCGTGCAGACATCGACACGATCCTAGCGGCAAGAGTGTCCGAGTCTGTCGAGCCTGCTGAGGATACTGTATTGGCGGCCCTGTTTCCTACTCCTGACATTCCCCCATCTTCCCCGAGAGAGAGTGCCAAGAGGCGGAAGGGTCGATCAGAGGATGAGGCGCGAGCAAGGAAGAAGGAGCGCCGAGAGATGGAGGCCGCGAGGAGAGCCTCACTTGCTGAGGCGGAGGCACACCAGATCAGAGCATCGCATATAGCGGCTGGGGCGTCTAGCTCCCGCACTGTAGAGACAGCAGGAGGCACTACTCAGGGTGCGGTTGTTGCTAAGGACATCACTGAGGGTGTCCAGATTGCAGAGGATGTGGGTTCTGGGAAACAAGACCCACCAGCTTGTTGATCGACGGCGCTATGCGCCAAAGGTTTGCTTCACCTACCCCTCTAATCTTTAGATTTTTTTTATGCATTGGGGACAATTGCATGTTTTTTTGTTGGGGGTGGGGTAAATGGAAAGTGAGTGTTAGGGTGAAGTCTGAGTAGCCCAACTCACTATCCTCTTTTGGGGTTTTCTTGCCTGTGTTCTTTTTCCCCAAAAGACTGATTATTTTTTCTGTTGAACCGGCACGTTATATCTTTTGTACATAGCTTAACTTTGAAGCATGATGACTAAAATGATAACCCGATAAAACGGGAAAATGTTGCATGACTAGGCGTAATAACTGATAATTGTGTGGCTTTAAACATGAAATAGAGTTACACCATTGCACTACCCTAAATCTTCAAGTCAAACTAGGTGTCTGATAATCTGGTATAGTGATGAGATGTCAAGTGAGTGTGAGGAAAGTTGAATAGTCCAATACTGATACTGAGCTAGAACTTGCCTGGTTAGTCCTGCTAAAAGTAAGCTGTAACATACAATTAGGAAAGGATCATAGGCCCTTATTCAATATAGCCCATTTCTAGCCTAAATAAAACAAACCAAATGAAGTTATCCTTCGTTGATCCAAATAATTTGAGCTTAAAATTAGACCTTTCTTTTTCACCCCAACTGATCTTTTCTGGGAACAATATGTTGGCCCTGGTCCCTCCTTGGACATGTGCACCTCAGCTTATGCCAAAAGCATAAGTTGAGGGTGGCTAATGTATAAACAACATTCGTTATGGCCCTGACCCGATTTTGGGTATTGTGTACCTTGACTCATGGCAAAGCCATGAGTTGAGGGTGGTTGTTTTGAGGAATGCTCTGGAAAGTGGGGTTGAAAGAACAAAGAGAGAGAAAGAAAAAAAGTAAAGTGACTCAAGAACTCGTTGAAAAAAAGAAGAAGGAAACATTCAAGAATTACAAACAAGAAAAGAAAAGAGTCACTTACACAAATGAAGAAAAAAGGGAAACAGCAAGGTGAAAGAATAGGAGAAACTGGGCGAGATAAAGTGATATAAAGCGGATGGTTTAGCCGATATGTCAAGGAGGGCAAAAAGTTACTAAAGTATACCTAAATATACCCTACCTGACTCTGAGCCTACGTTACAAGCTAAAAAAAGTCCTATCGTGATCCTAAGGGTTGTATAGCGAACTTAAGGCAGTGAAAATAAGGGCAAGCTTATGGCAATAGGTATGAATGAGTGACTTTGTTCTGAGAGCGAGTGTTGAAATGTAATCCTTATACTCAAACTGAAATCATTGTGTGAAAAATGAGGATTTTGTTCTAAAGTGAGGACACTAGTTGCAATACCGGAATTGTTAGCACCTCGGTGAGAAATTGAAGAGGATAGGTGTTAGTGCATGGTGAGTCTGTGTCATGTTCGAATCCCACAAAAGTCAAGCCTAATAGTGATAGCATGCATAGATTTGATGGGATTAGTCGGGATTGATAGCCAAATGATTGCAAAGGATAAAACATGAATACTATTGTACAAAGATTGTGTAGTGAGTCATAGTGCGTCGCTTGAGGACAAACAACGAATTTAAGTTGAGGGTGTTGATATACCGTGGTTTCACGGCATAATTAATACTTTTTCCTTAAGTTTAGTGTGTCCGAAAGCCTTTTTGTGCTAATTTTTATATAAGTTTTTCTTTGTTTTGCAGGAAATCTGTCTAAAGCTAAATGCGGAGATTTTGAGCGAAAAATGCAGAAGAGACCACCTACGGAGCTTATGACGGTCCGTCGTGCTTGTGACGGTCCGTAGGTGGCAGCGTAGAGAAGCTACTGAAGGAAAATGGGGAAGTCTGACCAAGTGTGGGATTACGAAGCTTGTGACGGTCCGTCATGGATATGACGGTCCGTCCTGCAGGTTCGTCGCGAAGATCAGAGAAGTGATCCCAGTACCCAGATTCCAAGAGTTGAAGTATTTTGTAACAAAGACCCTCGACGGACCGTCGTGCCTATGACGGTCCGTCACACTTGCCGTCGAGGGGAATGAAGAAAGCAGCAGAAGAATTGCACCAAGTATGGGGCGACGGAGCCCACGACGGTCCGTCATGACCACGACGTTCCGTCGCGTGGTCCGTCGACCCAGCTGCGTTTTGGCAGATTTCCAGTAATTAGAATCCTTGTTTAATTAGGTTTTTATTTTTTATAAATAGTTCGAAAAACCTCGTTTTCGAGGTTAGACTCTGGGAGATTAAACAACATATTATTAGACTTTGTTTTTCTGAGTGTTTGATTGTTGGAGATTCTTACAAGTAACTCTTGTTGATTAATCAAGCAAATTTTCAGACTTTATTCTTTCTCATTAAAGTAAGTACATGAATTCTTGTTTAATAGATTTGAATATTGTGTTTATGGCTATGAGGAACTAAACTCTATAACTAGGGTTGTGGGAACCATAGGCAAATAATGAGATAAACCCTAGCTAAAATAACAATTCTAGAATAGTGTCTTGCATGTATTAATAATTCATTCGCTTAGAAGTCTTTTTAACGGATGATCAACGTTAGAACTCGCCTTAATGCTACTTGCCGGACCAAGGAGGTAGATAATAGGAAAAGAATTATTAACATAGATTTAGTGTATACTATCTAATAGGCTAGTATTGATTGGTACGAGGTAATAACTGAGTCAAATATCGAATATGATGCTTAATATGAGGTAAGGATAAGGGTTAGGATAGCAACACACGTTGCCGGACCAAGGTGCGGAGTGAGATTTTCTAGATGCCGGACCAAGGGTTTAGAAATACATAACTTATCACTTTGCATGCAAGATACTAGGAAAGAATTGTTTTAGCTAGAATTATCAAGTTATGAACCTGTGGGGAACACGTAAACCATAGTTACTTTGATTACTTGATTAAAACTCAACATTAAAAGCTGCTAAGTGTCTCTGTCAAGTTCGTTAGTTATTTTTATTTTATTAGGAAGTACAAACCCCCCCTTTATGCTTTTACTTTTTAAGGAAGTCATCAACCGAACAATAGTAATAAACAAGTTGGAGTTAATTCTAGACTATTTTCCTCATGGGAACGATCCCAACCTCACTAGTTGGGTTATTTACTTGACGCGACCGCTTTACTTCTCATTTGAGAAGTAAGTTTGAGCGTATCACTCATATCTTCCTATGATTATGTAGTACAAGACATATGCATCGTATATGTATGCCAAGATATCGATTTCGATCTAAGTAGGCATCATTATTCTTGATGATTTAAATCACCTATTACCTATTCATCTATACAAATTAGGGAAACGGAACGCAATTTTGAATCTCTTAAACAATACTTTCATTTTTTTTCATTTATTGTATTTTGGTCCACATGACATTGGGACCCTAGATCGAGCCCCAATATCAATGTTTCCTCTTTATTTTTTTTCTTTAAATTACTTCTTACTTGGCCGAGGGGTTGTGGGATAAAACCCCCACAAACACTTTTTTTTTTCTCTATTTCTCCTTGTCTATTTTGAGTTTACTATGAGGTTGTGGGATCAAACCCCCACTGCCTCTCTTTATTTTTCTTTTATTCTCCTCCTTAAATCTACCTAATAGGTCATGCGTTCGATTCCCACACGCGTCCGCCTTTATTTTTCTTTTATTCTCTTCCTTAAATGTGCCTAAGAGGTCATGGGTTCGATTCCCAAACGTCTCCCCGTTTATTTTTTATTTATTCACCTCCTTAATCTTCCTAATACGTCGTGGGTTCGATTACCACACGCCTCCCCTTTAGTTTTCTTATATTCTCCTACATAATCTGCCTAAGAGGTCGTGGGTTCGATTCCCACACGCCTCCCCTTTTATTTTTCTTTTATTCTCCTCCTTAAATCTGATTGAGAGGCGGTAGGTTCGAACCCTACTCCTCTCATTTTTTTTCTTTTAAGTTACATTTTGGAGCCAATACCGTGGTTCGAATCACCTTCACCACATTTCTTTTTACTTCTTTATTTTCACGATTTTTAAAATGGTGAGGTCACGGGTTCAATCCTCCATGACCTCATTTCTTTTAATTCTTTTTTTCAACATTTTGAACCCTCTTTGCTGACCGAAATGCATCACCAGAAGCTGGGAATTTTCTTTTAATTTTTCAGCATCCTTTCATCAAGTTACACCTTAGTTCTTAGGGGAATTTCATTGTGCATTTGGAACGTTTTAGGTGTGTTTTCATAGATTTGTTTATACAAGAGATTATCCCTGAAATCAGCCACATTTCAACTCATATGAAAATCACATTTACATTAACATGTGTACCTGAAATATAAAGAACTATCATGCCATTTCAAGTCCTAAACAATGAACAATAGCCACGACAACTCATACATACACACGTAGTTACATTTTCAGAAGCATCAGCATAAGTCAATAATTCCAAAGATACATCTAAACACATAATCATAACGAAAACACGTTTCATCCCTAGTTTTCTACCAGCAAACATAACCAACTTATGATTCAATAGGATCTAGTGACAAGGACATGCAACGGGGAACAATCCTAGTTTTCAGAATAAATATTCTGAACCTTAAGGGGTCTCTTTGGAAAGGGAAAAAAATAGAAGATAACCCATACCTTTTTGACGTTCAAACATCCACTTGATTCCCTAAGAACCCCTCCAAACACACGTCTGAATCCAAGAGCTTCAGCACCAACATGACGGAAAAGCCCTCTATTTGCCTAATGTGTTTGATTAGTTTTTTTTTTAATTTTCGTTGTGAGTTCTTCAAATGTGAAGAAATCTGGTTTACCTAATGTTTTTGTACATTATTTGGCAGAGAAAAATGTGAGTGAGAGTGATAGAGACGTGAGAGAGAGAGATCAGCGTGGGAGAGAAGAGTTTTCTTAGGCTTACGAGTCTAGTTTAGGACTTAGTCAAACAAGGTTTTATTTAATCATTAAAAATCATATTTCATTTTATTTTAAATCATCAAATAAATAATAAATAAAAATTAATTACGTTAATTTACCAACTTATATTAAAAACAATTTTATTCATTGCTTTAACCTAGGCTCGAACCCGGTTGGAGCAAGATTTCACTTCAAGAGCCCAATTTTAGCCCTCTCTCCTTAAAATACCCCTCATCCTTATTGATTAAATAATTAATTTTATATTTAGTGTAATGAAGATACTACCCTTAGACTTTAAAAAGACCATTTTACCCCTAGACCCTCAAACCTAAGATTTTCCCTTTTTAAGTCCGGTAAAGACTCCTCCAAGTAAATCTTCGTATTTGAGAGACCTACATGGTCGGACCAAACCTTTCCTAGATAAAATTACTCCACAAGTTAGCTGGATTGGATGTAGCTAGGGTTCTGAGGACAGCTTCTACGCGCATCAATCCGTGTGAACCCGGTCTAATCGTTGGTATTCTAGACACATTAAGCATTACTTATCTTATCCATTTTTAGGGTTGTTACAAAATTAACCCCCTAAGTAACTAAATTAATTAAATGAAGTCACTATCATATGGTAGAAAAATCGCAAGCTAACCTATGAGACCTCGACCTACGTGCCGTAGGTAAGTCGACGGACCTTATGACAAACCGTCCTGTAGGTCCGTCATTTGCGACATATATTTGTAAAATGCCCATTTCATGAAAATGGTTAAGTGACCATCAATGGAGTCTGTCGACGCCGCATCAATTGGACCATGCCTCGTTGTCTGTCTTCATTGATAGACACTGTCTCAAGACAACTTTTAGCCAAATTTGAAAGGTCCTCCTCGAGGAACCTTAGGGTGGTCCTTGGGGAGTAATGCATGGATGTATAGATACTAAATCAACTCTAATACATGATAGAAACCTAACCACTAAAACTTCATCAAATTCTAACTCCCAAAACCTGGTCAAATAGGCTAAGTCACACTAGCACCTTTTGCACTCGTCTAAGGACGTCATTAACGTTCCTTGACGTTTTAACTCCAAAACTTTCTAAATGACCTTTATAAATTAATGTTGACCTTAAAACAGTGATAAAACCATTGGAAACTCATGTGAGGCTCTATATTAGGTTTATAACTTTCGAGTGTTTCAATTTTTCCCTTAGGAACATTCATCCCCGAATGACACTAAAAATATTTTAAGGGATAGGATAGACAAAATTCTTGAAGCCCAAAAAACAACATGAAAAATCAATATGAGTTACAACTGAAATAATAACAACAAGGCATTTACACAAACCAACTCAAAATATCAATTACAACATATAAGAGCTTTTACATCACAACATAAGTAATTTCCTTCTCACAATAACATGAGCTCATCATATCATTGAAGACTAAATTATTGAAAAACATAACTTTATCAATATTCCCAATATAGTTTCAAAAAGTCAATAACATACCAAGTACACATTAAGTGCAACTAAAAACAATTAACATTTTCACATAAGTTTCATTCTTAGGCACGCTTATTCACTGTAACCATGCATATATCTTTTTATTTATTCAAAATCAATGCAAATTCAAATACACTTAGAAGTTTAATAGATGAGGGTAACGGGTCTTTATGTCGGCCTCGGCCTCCCATGTTGTAACCTCAACTACGTGGTTCTTCCATAACACCTTTACGGAAGCCACTTTCTTGTCGCTCAACTTCTTTACTTGTCTATCAAGGATTTCAACCGAAACTTCCTCATAGAAGAGGTTATCGTCCACATCTATACCCTCAATAAGGAGAATGGACTTGAGATCACCGATACACTTCTGACGCATAGAGACATGGAACACCGAATGAATAGAGAGAATTCACTAGGTAATATCAAGTCATATGCAACCTTACCAACTAGGACTCAACTTCCCTTTCTTGTCAAATCTCACCACTCCTTTCATAGGTGTAATTTTTTGATACACCTTATAACCGTCTTTGAATTCTACGTGTCTTCTCCCATGGTCGGCATAATACTTTTTCCGGCTATAGGCTATTTGAAACTGGTTTCTTATTATGTGAATATCATCCAAAGGTCCTATAAATCAATTAGGGACACAAGAGTAAAGACTTGTCCACTTTAAACCATCCAATTGGAAGTTTACATCTCGTACGAGATGAGGTCCCATAATGATCCATATATATAGTTGAATGGCAACTATTTTTATAGGAGAACTAAAGCAAAGGAAAATGTTTATCCCAATTTCCCTTGAAATCAATAATATAAGCTTTAAGAATATTCTCAACAGTTTGAATAGTGCGCTTGTAACGACCCTAAAAATAAAATAGGTCAAACTAGACCTTTGCATGTGATTTATGAGTTAATAATGTATTTCAATAGTGTATTTTAGCATTAGAAGTCATTTTTATAATTTTGGAAGTGTTTAGAAGTCAAACCTCCAAGACGTCCATGAACTAGTGGAAGTTGAACTAGTGTTTCAAAGTGTTTTGTAATGATATTTTGTGGAATCTTCTGAGAGTGAAATTGAGTATAGATGGTTCCTATGCGTACACTGACATGTAAATGGTAGAAACGTTCAAGAAAGGTGCCCGGAGGCCATCCTAAGGGTTTCAAAGAGGACAAAAACACGTGCCATCGAAGCTTCAAGGGACCCTAGATTTGGGAGCTGTTGCGCGATGCACAGGTAGAACTTGGTGGGAAATTTTTGCCCTACTACGCGGGGCCAACACGGACCTCACTGTCAAAAAATATTTTCCATAACAAAAATCAGAAAATGACCTCGCGATGCGCATCTTAGTCCCAGATTTGGCCGCGTCTTTTTATCATGACGAGGGTCTAAACCCTAGACGAAACCGGTGTCGTTGACCTCTCGGAGGTCGCAAACAAGCCTACTTACGTCCTCATTACACTGTATAGGTTAATTTTTTTGCGGAAAATTTAAAAATTTTGTTTGCTTTGAAGTATACATCAGTTCACAACCACCATCTAATAATAAGATATTCAAATGAAGGAAATAGTTCATAACTGCATTAATATAAAGTTGCCAAAATGGCACCAATAAGAGGTCGAAAAATAAGTAAGAAAGAAATTCTAGTGGAACATCTTACACTTGATCATACCTAAGTCTAAGCTAGAATATAAAAGATAAGCATCCTCGAAAGCATGAGGGCCTACCAAGTCCGGATGAATGGTCCACATCCGGATAGTTTAAACGTAGTCTCGTAAGCTTGAGCATCCACCAGCACCTAAAAGTAGAGATTTGTATGCAATTAGTACACACTTGTACTAAGTATGGGTGTATGCAAGTACACACCAAGGACATGCATGATTAAGAATACCTCTGTCCTAACTATATAAATTATGTAAAGCCAAGTCAGTTGGACATGCCAAATCAGATTAGGAAAGTCATGATATAAGAGTAACTTGCATTATCGTTCTATTCATATTGCACACATCACATAACATATTTCATGTGGCACACATAATTATCACATATCATCCATTCTATACCATGAGACCTTGGAATCACAGACTTAACATTAAGACTTCCCAACTAAGGGATCAACATATGTGACCAAAACATGGAAGACTTCTTTATCAAGCACAGAGTCTGCTTTATTCATTCATACGTACTTCATTTTCAGTCATTCTTATACCTAGGATTTTGTTTAAGACTTTCATCGGGTTCACTTTGCAATGACTAAGAATGACCTAGTGTCATTACTTAAGTCTAGTCACCTCTTGATTATCCAATCTAAACACCTTTGGTATCATTCATTTCATTTTGTGCATTACTTGAGGTTGGACTCATTCTTTCTTTGGGAATTTTACTTTTAACAGACGTAGAACATGTGTACTCTATGAAATAAAGTGTCTACCCTACACCGAAAAGAGGTTGAATCACCAACCAAAGTGAAACCAAAACATGCTAGTGTATATAGGGAATTGAACCCTGCTAGAACCATATGTTGGCAACATAGGTTCATAGACTAGGAGATATAAGGATACCAAAACCCACCTAAACTGATAGTTTAATCTCATGAGATTTACTCGAACCTTTGACTTTCCGAATGAAGGAATCGCGACTCATAGTTAGACTATCGAAGCTCCGTATAAAGTTCCATTACATTCATCCCACACATCATAGAAGTTGGCTTCTAGCATCAGGGCAGCATTTGTCATTAGATTATTTCTCATATCATCAGTAATATTAAGTGTGCATTAATCTCAATACTGTCATTAGAGTATTCTTAGAGACTGGTGATGTATCGTGGTTTCACTGTATTTTTAATGCTTTTTCCTTAAGTTTATTGTTTGTCCAAAAGCCTTTTTGTACTGATTTTTATGTAAGTTTCTCCTTATTTTCAGGAAATTTATCCAAAGATGAACACGGACGTTTTTGAACGAGAAATGCATAAGAGACCACCAAGGAAGCTTATGACGGTCCGTGTAGTCTATAACAAGTCCTAGGTGGAATCATAGTGAAAAGAGAAGCTGCTGCAGGAAGATGGCAAAGTCTGACCTAGTGTGGGATTACAGAATTCCATGACGGACCTTCATAACCACGTTAGTCGGTCCTACTGGTTTTTCGTAATGATCAGAGAGAGTCCCAGTACCCAAATTCGAAGAATTTAAAGTATTATGGAACTAAGACCCTCGACAGACCGTCGTCTTTGAGCGGTCCGTCATACATGTTCGTTGAGGGTAATGAAGAAAGCAGCAGAAGAATTTGTGAAGTATGAGATGACGGAGGCCATGACGTCCCATCGTGACCACTACGGTCCATCACGAGGTCCGTCGTCTCATGCGCATTTGGATAAATTTTCATTAATTAAAATCCTTTTTTTATTAGGTTTTTCTTTTTATTATAAATAGTTCGAAAAACCTCGTTTTAGGGGTCAGACTTTTTGATAGTTAGACTTTTGGATTATTTTTAGTTCTCTTGTTCAAGTAATGGAGAGTTAATTTCAGTAATTGATACACTTTTTCTTGAATTGATTGTTGGTTTTTATGTTGATTAATCAATTGAATTTCTGGATTTTATTCTTTCTCATTGAAGTAAGTGCATGAATTCTTAAATTAAATATATGAATAGTGTGATAATGACCATGTGGAACTAAACTCCATAACTAGGTTTGTGGGAACCATGGGTGAATAATGAGGTAAAATCTAACTAAAACAACAATATTTTCTGAATTTTACTTTTGTATTGTTTTTTTTTCTTGAAGAACTAACTTCCTTGTAATCCAAATAAACGGAGAGGAAGAGACCCCTTGTTTCCCTATAACCACAAATTAGAGCGTACACTACGCAATATGAATCAGAACTTGGGTATTATCGATGATGATCCAAACCAGAACATCCCAGCTCCAGATGATGTTCATGGTCAGTTATTACCCGATGATCCTGGTGAAATTCAACAAAGGGGCCAAAATCCCGCTCCACGTCCTCTAGAGTACTATAAAGGTTATGATAATATTGAAGAATCTTACGGGCCACTTGTCATGCCCCTAAACCACAAAGCCACACCTTTGTGGTAACAAGTAGTTTGACACAAATGCTCACTGCTAGAGGTTTGTTTTCAGGGCTACCTTTTGAGGACCCACATGCCCATATAGCTAAGGTAAGGGCAGTGTGTAAAAGCTTGTAGGGAGGCCTGATTTGAATTTGGATGTTATAGGGATAAGATTATTTCCTCTCTCAGTGACGTAGAGGCTATTATTTGATTTACTGAACTCCCTTATAACTCAATTTTCACATGGAACCAATTAAAGGATGTTTTCTTAGCACGTTACTACCCGGTCTCAAAGAAACTACATCACAAAGAAAGAGTGAACAACTTTGTGGAACTCCAAGAAAGTCATTTAACAGTTCTTTGGATATATTCACTTCATTTCTGAGATGTCTCCTCAATCACCACAGAGATGATGAGTCACTAAAGGGATACTTCTATCGGGGACATGATGATAATAATAAAGTGGTATTGGATACTATAGCGGGTGGTTCATATGGGGAGTGTCCTTATGCCGAGATTGCAAAAAAGTTAAAGAAAATCTATCGAAATAATAAAGCTTGAACTACTAAGAAATTAGATACTAGAAGAAATACCTTCGCAGTCCAATCCACACAGAACCCAGCTACTGATGAGATTCGTGAAGAGATGGCTCAGATAAGAAATGATCTTAGGTTGGCATTAAAACGTGTCACTGGGTGTAGAAAAATAAATGCAGTGAACTACTTGTCTAAACCACCATCACCAAATGATGAATATTTTATTATGACAAGGATTCCTATGCGATATATGAGTAGACGGGGGGTTTCCGACCGAATGTCCAAGGCCTAAATCAGGAGTATTGGCGCCAGGGTAAAGGAAACCAATGTCGGAACTATGGTAACTATAACCGTGAGGGTAATTACGTTCGAGATGGAAATTACAACTACAAAAACAACTTCAACACGGGTAACTATGGTAATAGAAATGATAGGAATGGGCCGATGTTCCTCCTCAAAATTGTGAAGTTGCTCATAGGGATAGTGGAGGTAGTAGGGATAGTGGAGGTAGTATGGTGCGAGTTGAGGATATGTTGCACAAAATGATGAGGAAGTTCGATGCTAGTGATGAGCACACTAAAGAGTTAAGGAGTGATTTAGCGGGTGTTGGGCCGAAAGTCGATACACATGCAATATCGACTAAGCAGCTTGAGTTGCAAATGGCCCACTTATCTGCAAATGTGAACACACGGCAACCGGGCACTCTTCCTAGCAACACTGTCCAAAATCCAAAAAATGATGGACACTGCATGACAATCACTACTCGGGGTGGTAACCAAACCATTAACCCACCTATGCCGTCTAATGAGGAGAAGGTGATAAAAGATAGTGGTGAAGTAGAAGATAACAATGGAAAAGATGTTGAACGGTCTAAAAAGGTAACTCCCATGCTTAGACCATCACCCTCTTTCCTCAAAGATTAGTGAAAAAGACTGAGGATGATAAATATTGGCGTTTTATAACAATGTTGAAGCAGCTTTTTATCAATGTCCCATTGGTAGAAGCTTTAGAACAAATGTCCGGTTATGTCAAGTTTATGAAAGATCTGGTTATAAAGAAAAGATCGGTCGCTTTGAGGATGATGATAGAATGCAACATTGTAGTGCTATTGCTACAAGATATCTAGAACAAAGGAAAGAAGATCCGGCTGCATTCACTATTCCTTGTACAATCAGGTTATTACATCTTGCGAAAGCATTATGTGATCTGGGGAAAGAATAAATCTCATGCCCCTCTCAATTTACAAGAAGTTGGGTTTGGGTGATCCAAACCCCACTGCAACGCGGCTTCTGATGTTCGATCGAACAGTAAAAGGCCTATAGGTATACTCCATGATGTGCTAGTAAAAGTTGAGTCGTTCATACTTCCGGCAGATTTTGTTATTCTTGATGGTGAAGTAGATTTTGAAGTGCCTATTATTCTTTGAAGGCCATTCCTTGCTACGGGTAGAGCCTTAGATGATATGGGAAAGGGGCAGATGAAATTTTGGTTGAACAATGAAGAGGTGACCTTCAACATTTGTAGGTCCATGAGGTAGAGTGGTGAGCTCCAATCGGTATCTGCTCTATCCTACAAAGTCTGTAATTAATCTGAGACATAAATAGAATAATTTCTAGGTGTAGAAGAAGCATTAGCGGCATTGATAATGAATTTTGATAATGATTGCATTGAAGAGTATGGGTCATTAGTCACGGCTCTTGATTAAGGTGATGTTTGGTTTAAACCGAAGAAATATGAGTTAGACATGAAGAATTGCGAGTCTCCACCCGCGAAACCATATATAGAGGAGGCTCCAAAGTTAGAACGAAAAGCTCTCCCACCTCATATCAGGTATGAATTCTTAGGAAATGGTGATACTTTTCCGTTAATCATTGCATCATACCTAAATGAACAACAAGTTGAGAGTTTGGTGAAAGTGCTAAAAAGGTTCAAAAATGATATTGGGTGGACTATTGCGGACAATATTGGGATCCCTCCTGGTTTTTGTTCTCATAAAATCCAACTCATGCCAGATCATAAGCCAAGTATTGAGCGTTAGAGACGCTTAAATCCACCTATGCAAGAGGTCATGAAGAAGGAAATCATTAAATGGTTGGATGTCGGAGTAATATTTCCGATCGCCGATAGTAGTTGGGTATGCCTTGTTCAGTGTGTACCTAAGAAAGGGGGAATGACTGTGGTCCCCAATGAGAAAAATAAACTTTTTCCAATGAGACCGATAAATAGATGGAGGGTGTGCATGGATTACCGTAAATTAAATGCATGGACCTAAGAAGACCATTTTCCTATGTCCTTCATGGATAAAATGTTGGATAGACTTGCCGGAAAAGGGTGGTACTATTTTCTTGATGGTCATTCCGGGTATAATCAGATTTCTATTACACCAGAAGATCAAAATTAAACCAACTTAACTTGTCCATATGGGACCTTTGAATTTAAGAGAATGTCGTTTGGGTTGTGCAATGCACCCGCCACATTTCAGAGATATATGATGTCGATATTCTCCGACATGGTGGAAGATACTATTGAAGTTTTAATGGATCATTTTTTTGTGGTTGGTGAATCATTTTAGCGGTTTTTGAGCCATTTATCTGACGTCCGTAAAATGTGAAGACTACAATTTCGTACTATATTGGGAAAATTCCACTTCATGGTGAAAGAAGGTATTGTTTTTGGTCAACGCATTTCAGAAAAGGGAATAGAGGTTCATCGAGCTAAAGTTGAGGTAATAGACAGACTTCCCCCACCTATCTCTATAAAAGGAGTGAGAAACATTCATGGGCATGCAGGTTTTTACCGGAAATTCATCAATAATTTTTCAAAAATTGCGCATCCATTGTGCCAACTGCTGGAGAAAGATTGTAAATTTTATTTTGATGAATCCTGTCTTAAAGCATTGGGCGAGCAAAAAGAACAATTGGTGTCTTCACCTATCATTATTTCTCTGGATAGGAACATTCCATTTGAGGTTATGTGCGATGCTAGTGGGGTTTCTGTTGGTGTGGTATTGGGACAAAGAAAGAAAAAAATCCTTCACCCTATTTACAATGCTAGTAAAGGCCTAAATGAAGATCAGAAGAACTACACAGTGACTGAGCAAGAACTTCTTGCACTAGTCTTTGCTTTTGGAAAATTTTGGCTCCTATTTGGTAGGTACTATAGTTCTAGTGCATACTGGCTATTCAGCATTGAGATATTTGATGGAAAAGAAGGATATGAAACCGAGGTTTATTCGTTGGGTATTACTGCTACAAGAATTTGACTTTAAGCTGAGGTATAGAAAAGGGACAGAAAATCAAGTTGCCCATCACTTGTCCCATCTAGAAGATGAAGCTATGAGAGAGTTATGGGATAAGACTGATATTGATGATACTTTACCTGATGAGCATGTATTGGCTGCCTCACAAGACTTGATTCCATGGTTCGAAGATTTTGTGAACTATCTGGCTAGCGATATTGTTCTATCGCACTTGTCCTTTCATAAAAAAAAAGTTCATGTACGATGTGAAAAAGTTCTTTTGGGATGAACAATACTTATATAGGAGCTGTGCCGATGGGCTTATTCGGCGTTGTGTGCTAGAAGTTGAGATGTTGAGTGTTTTAGAGGCATGCCATTTCTCACCCGTTGGTTGATATCATAGTGGTATCCTAACCGCTCATAAGATATTACAATGTGGTTACTATTGGCCAACTATTCATCAAGATCCTCATGAGTTTGCCAAATGATGTGATAGATGCAAAAGAGATGGCGGCATTTCAATAAAGCAAGTGCTCCCTCTAAACCCCATTCTTGTGATTGAGTTATTTGATTTTTGGGGTATTGACTTTATGTGTCCTTTTGTGAGTTTTCATGGAATGACGTATATTTTAGCAGCGGTTTATTATGTCTATAAATGGGTGGAAGCTATCGCCCTCGAAAAGAATGAAAGGAAGAGTATCACTGCATCCTTGAAAAAGAATATATTCTCTAGATTTGGTACCCCAAGGGCAATTAATAGTGATGTAGGATCCCACTTTTGCAACAAATTGTTCAAGGGATTATTGGAGAATACGGTGTTCGCCATAATGTGGCCCCTTCTTACCATCCTCAAACTAGTTGGCAAGTGGAAGTGTCAAATCGGGAGATCAAACAGATATTGTCAAAAACAGCGAACGCTAGTAGAACTGATTGGTCAAGGTGGCTTGATGATGCTATTTGGGCCTACTAGAGTGAGTATAAGACTCCCATAAGTATGTCCCCATATAAACTTGTATATGCGAAAGATTGTCATCTTCCGGTCGAATTGAAGCATAAAGCCATGAGGGTTATGACGAAGTTTAAAATGGATTGGAACGAAGCTGCAGAACAACAATTAATAGGGTTGAATGAACTTAATGAATTTCGCCTGAAAGCTTATGAAAGCTCAACCCTTTAAAAAGAAAATATGAAGAAGTGCGATGACCTAAAAATTGAAAAACGAGAGTTTATGGTTGGAGATTTGGTTCTTTAATAGAATTCTAGGTTGCGCTTGTTTTCGGGCAAGCTCAAGTCCAAATGGACTGGCCCTTACTTGATTACCCAAATATTCCCTCATGGAGCAGTTGAGTTGGAAGCCAAGGAGGGTGTGAGGTTTAAGGTAAACGGACAACGAATAAAAATCTCTTTCGGGAATACTAAATCAACAAATGAAGTCTGAGTAATCAAGTGTCTTCGGTCATGCAGCGACGTTAAATCATGCGCTGGTTTGGAGGCAACCCAATACGCATCCTCTAACCCAACTATAGTTTTCGTTCTCGTTATGGTAGCATTTTCACTAATGGTTTTTAAATTTGCAGGTAGAACATCACCACAAAATTTACACGTTGTACATCAATGTATCGTTACGCTTGCGACGGACCGTCGCATGATTCCGTTGTGCCAGGTACATTTTTCATTTATTTTCAAAATTAGGGCACCCGAGATGGAACCATGACGGACCGTCACATCTGCTATGGACTGTCATCGGGGAATCGTTGCGTAATTAACCAGCAACCCGACCCAACCCGGCTGGAGAATTTCAAAAGTTTTCCACCTTTTAAACCCCCACCCCTTCACTTTAAACTGTTTCTTTACTTCTTTCCCCTATTTCCTCCCTTTTGCAACTTCCTCCCTTTCTCATCCTCTTCTCTATCAACTGATCCACATCATTACCCCAAATCCCCAAATCTCCTTTCTACTTGTCCGAGTCTGCTGCTGTGTTTCTGCTCTTGATAGCTGACTGCCTCACTTGCTTGTTTTTCTCCTTTTCTCAGGTATATGTCTCTGATCTCTACCACTTTACATTGCATTTTTTATTTTTCAATTACTATTGGCCTATTTATGTTCGGTGGGTCTCTGCTCTTTGATCAAATATTGTCTGACCTAGGTTGAGAGTCCCTCTAATTGCCTTTTTAAAACTCGAGAAATCGATGTTTTAGCATTGCTAGTTTGATAGTTATTTGGGTTAGAAATGTGTAGGTTGATATCAAGTATTAAGTTTGAGTCATAGGGGATAATTGTGGCATCCTCAGTTCTATCACTGAATGACAGAACGAGACCCCGAAGATGGACCATCGTACCCACGACGGACCGTCATAAAGTTTGTCCCAACACCCCACTATTCCTTTTCTCTAAGTGTCCATCAACAGACATATGCGACGGACCATCGACGGTCCTTTCTCCACAACCATTATGGTTGTAAGAGACCCTATTCTGAAGGATCTCAAAATTTTTCTAAGTGTCCTCTAACTGACATCTACGATGAACCGTCGTACCCACGACAGTCCGTCCTGCACAACTCTCATGACGGTTAGACTCCTCTCCTAAGGGTCTTCATACTTTTTCCAAGTGCCCCACGACGGACCATCAATATCTCGACGGTCCGTCCTGCTTATCTGTCATAACTATAAGATACTTTCCTTCTGAGGGTCTCCAAATAAACATTGTTGATGTAAGACATGATAAACCCCATGACGGTCCGTCATACTCACGACGGACCGTCACCTGGTCCGTCGTGTTTCACTACTATTACAGAGATATCATTACAACTTTGCTCTTATGGGTATTTTGTTTTGTATTTTTATGTCTTATTGCTCCTTCTATAACTAATGATGAATCTTTGTAGGTACTATCTCAAATTGCACCGAAACCAGATCGAGTTTACGCACGTGGGCATTCAAAGACTTTTGCCCCATCTACCCGACTTGTTATAGGCTCTGATAATGAGAATGACCCCCAGTACGTGCCCCTAGACAATGCCACTCCAGCACGAGCTGCACATAGAACCAGAGCTACGTCCAAAAAAGTGGCGTCCGGCGTAGTCACTGCCTCCTAGACTGATGAGGATCGCTCACTGACCGACACACCTTCTGGATTAGCTATACAAGAAGAAGGACCATTTGGTTCCTTAGGAGTTTCGTCGTTAAAGAAAGACTCCAGGTCCGCAGAAGTGTCTACACCCACCAAGGCTACACAGTCTGCCTCGTCTGATGAGGTTGACAGTCCTTGTTCCACTCCAGGCTCACCTTTTGGAGTTCCCGCCCCGGTTATCGACCAGCCCAACAGGTGGTGTGTCGACGGGCAATACCATGTGTATTCAGACACCATGTTTCTAAATGATAAAGGCGTCATGACACAGACCCTTACACTAGAGTGGCGGGTCCTTACGCGAAGTCTCCCCACCATGCCAGATATCCACACTCTCTTCACCAGACACTGGCTAGAGTGGAAGGCTCATTCTTTTGGCCGCTACATTGAGGAGTTGGTCCGAGAGTTTTACACCTCTTATGTGGCTACTCTCCGATCATAGATCGATAGGCGGGCTGCACTAGCCAAACAGGCCCCACTTGTGTACGTCAGAGTATGCGTCATACAGGTTAACATCTCATTGCCAGCCATCCTTCGGTATTTGTACGACGAGGATGTTAAAACCACTAGGACCCCTCTCACCGGCGAGTTCGATGACCGGTGACCAATTGTTAAAGAGGGCCAACTCTTGTGTGAGCCATCGCTCGGAGAGACCCCCAAGAGGTGGATGGCCCATCACTTATCTATTGATGGAGAGGCTGCTGACTGGGTAATGGAGCCGAAGGGAGTCATCAGGAAGGCTAGCTTGACCTTCACGACTATGTTTCTATGGTTAATTGTCCGCCACTACCTCTCCCCCACGGCTGCAGATAATATAGTTACATGGGATTACGCAGTTCTGATGGCAGCGATGATAGCCGGTTTTGAGGTTGACTTCGCTTGACTTCTTTAGGCGGTCATGCACGAGAGGGATTTCAAGGTCACCACTACTTACCCTTTTCCGTGCATAGCATTTTCATTATGCAGGTCCGCAAGTGTGCCCATCTGGCACATTGATCAGCTCAAGAGTCCGCAGGGTAATGTGGATATTGGCCTCATCATTGATGAGGCCAATGAGTTGGCTCCACGCAGAGGGCCCTGTCCAGAGGTGCCTCCACTTGGTGAGAATCTTTATTATACTGTAGCGCATGCTCAAACGGCTACGTAGGTTACTTCAGCACCCACTAACACTACCCCGGTCGAGACTATCTCGTGTAGTAGCACTGCCTCAAGCTCCTCTCACTCAGCCCCTTCCCCCGCTATTGTTCCGCTTGCTAGGGTCCAGAAACTAGAGGCTTAGATGGCCACACTTCTGCATCACATCCAACCTTGGATGCAGAGGTGTATTGTTAAGGCGAAGGAGCATTTGGAGCGTAAGATGGCACATCACATAGAGATGGAGATCGTTGAGGTTCATCAGCGCTTAGACACTTTTGATTTGCGGGTGGTAGCCCGGCAAGTCCCTCCGGTGGATGTGTCGACCCTTCAGACTACGGTTGAGAGTTTTCAAGCAGATCTTGATATTATCCTTGAGGCTATGGTGCCTAATTCTGAGTGCCCTTCTGTAGATCCTGCTGAAGACACAGTGTTGGCTTCTTTATTCGCCACTTCAGACATTCCACCACCTCCCCCTCGAGAGCATACCAAGAGGTGCAGATGTCGAGAGGAGGATGAGGATAGGGTAAGGAAGAAAGAGCACCGTGAAATGGAGGCTGCAAGGAGAGCATCGATTGCTGATGAGGAGGCGCGTAAGATGAGGGCTGTAGAGTCAGTTGCTGGGGCATCTAGCTCCTGAAATGTGGAGAAAGAGGGAGGCACTACTGATAGTGTTATTGCTGATAAGGACAGTACTAAGGGTGTCCAGACTACATAGGTTGTGGGTTCCGGGTGACCGGACCCACCAGCTTGCTAATTGCCAGTGCTTTGCGCCTCAGGTTTGCTTCACCTACCACTCTCGTATTTCAATTTTTTTATGCATTGGGGACAATTGCATATATTTTTCTTGGGGGTGGGGTAAATGGAAAGTGAGTGCTAGGGTGAAGTCTGAGTAGCCCAATTCACGATCCTCTTTTGGGTTTTCTTGCCTGTGTTCTTTTTTCCACAAAAGACTAATTGCTTTTATTGTTAAACCGACATTTTATATCTCGTGTACATAGTATAACTCTGAAGCAGGATGGCTAAAACATATATGATATCTTGATATGAAAATGATGCATCACTTGGCATAGTAAGTAATTGATAATTGTGTGCCTCTAAACATGACATAGAGATATACTACTGCATGACCTTGAATCTAAGAGTCGAACTAGGTGTCTAATAATCTGGGAATGTTATGAATGTCAAGCGAGTGTGAGGAAAATTTGAAGGATCCACCATTGAGACTGAGCTAGAACTTGCCTGGTTAGTCTTGCTAAAAGTAAGCCAAAATGAACAATTAGGAAAGGATCATAGGCCTTTGTTCGAAATAGTCAATCTTGATCCCAAATAAGAAAACAAATGAAGTTAATCTCTTATTGAGCTAAATGATTTGAGCCTTAAATGAGATCTTTGTTTTTCACCCCAACTGATCTTCTCTGGGAACAATGTGTTGGCCCTAGTCCCTCCTTTGACACATGTATTTCAGTTTATGCCAAAAGCATAAGTTGAGGGTGGCTAATGCCGAAAACAACCTTGTCGTTGCCCTGACCCAATCGTGGGTATTGTGAACCTTGACTTATGGAAATGTCATGAGTTGAGGGTGGCTGTTATAAGGAATACTCCGGAAAGTGAGGTTGAAAGAATGAAGAGAAATAAATAACAAAAGAGAAATGCCTAAAAAAAAGTCACTTATATATAAGGATAAGAAAGGGAAAACAACAAGATAAAAAAAAATTGAGAAATTGGGCAAAACAAAATGATAAAAAGGTGGTACGTATAGCCGATATGTCAAGGACGGCAACAAGTCACTAATGTATACCTAAATACACTCTACCTGACCGTGAGAGTTAATAAAGTCCTATCTTGATCCTAAGAGTTGTATGGCGAACTTAAAGTAGTGAAAATAAGGGCAAGCTTATGGGAATATGTATGAATGAGTTGTGAACTTGTTCTGAGAGTAAGTGTTAAAATGTAATCCTTATACTCAAACTGAAATCATTTTGTGAAAAATGAGGAAGTTATTTTGAAGTAAGGACACTAGTTGCAATACCAAAAAAATTAGCACTTGGTGCAAAATTGAAGAAGATAGGTGTCAGTGCGTGGTGTGTCTGTGTCATGGTCTGCTTCCACATAATTCAAGCCTTATAGTGGTAACATGCATAAACATAATGACAATGATCGGGATTGATAGCAAAATTATTGCGAAAGCTAAAATATGGATACTCTTGTACAAATATTTTGTAGTGAGTCATAGTGTGTCGCTTGAGGACAAACAACGAATTTAAGTTGAGGGTGTTGATGTACAGTGGTTTCACAGTATTTTAAATGCTTTTTACTTAATTTAGTTTGTGTCCAAAAGACTTTTTGTATTGATTTTATGTAAGTTTCTCCTTATTTGCAGGAAATATGTCCAAAGATGAACGCATATGTTTTTGAGCAAGAAATGCAGAAGAGAACACCTACGGAGCTTATGACTGTCCGTCGAGTCTGTGAAAGTCCGTAGGTGGCATCGTAGTGAGGAGAGAAGATACTGAAGGAAGATGGGGAAGTTAGACCTAGTGTGGGATTACGGATGTCCACTATGGACCGTCATAGCTACGACGGTCTGTCTTGCTTGTTTGTCGTAATGATGAGAGAGTATTCCTAGTACCCAAATCCAAGAAGTTAAATTATTATGGAACGGAGACCCTCGACGGACCGTCGTGCTTGGAATGTTCCGTCATACCTGTTCGTTGAGGGTAATGAAGAACGAAATATAAGAATTTATGAAGTATGGGACGACGGAGGCCATGACGGACGGTCCGTCACGAGGTCCGTCGACTAGATGCGTTTGGACAGATTTTCAGTAACTAGAATCCTTCTTTTATTAGGTTTTTGTTATTATTATAAATAGTTCAAAAAACCTCGTTTTAGGGGTTAGACTTTTCGATAGTTAGACTTTTGGATAATTTTTAGTTCTCTTGTTCAAGTATTGAAGATTTAATTTCAGTAATTGATACACTTTTATCTGGAATTGATTGTTGGTGTTTTTGTTTATTAATGAAGTGAATTTCTGGATTTTATTCTTTCTCATTAAAGTAAGTGCATGAATTCTTATATTAAATATATGAATAGTGTGATTATCAACATGGGGAACTAAACTCCATAACTAGGGTTATGGGAACTATGAGTGAATAATGAGGTACAATCTAACTAAAATAACAATTCTAGAATAGTGTCATGCATGTATTGATAATTCTTTCATTTAGAAGTCTTTTTAACGGATGGCCAACGTTAGAACTCACCTTAATGCTACTTTCCGGACCAAGGAGGTAGATAATAGGAAATGAATTATCAACCTAGATTTAGTGTACACTATCTAATAGGCTAGTGTCAGTTTCTACGAGGTAATAACTTAGTCAAATATTGAATACAATGCTTAATATGAGGTAAAGGTAAGAATTAGTATAGCAACACACGTAGCCGGACCAAGGTGCGGAGTGAAATTTTCTAGATGCCGGACCTAGGATTTAGAGATACATACCTTATCACTTTACATGAAAAATACTAGGAAAAATTTTTTATAGTTAGGATTACGAAGTTAGGAACCTGTGGGGAACACTTAAGCCCTAGTTACTCTTATTAATTGATTAAGCTTTGAGATTTGAATCTGTTAGTTGTTTACTTTACTTTAGTTAATTATTTTTCATTAATTTAGAAATAAAAACCCAATTTTTGTCTTTTGTTTTCTAAGGGAATAGTTTACTAAATAATACTAATTATAGGATAAAGTTAACTCTTCACTATTTTCCTCGTGGGATCAACCCCAACCTTATAGTTGGGCTATTTGCTTGATACGACCACTTTACTTCTTATTTGAGAAGTATTTTGAGCGTATCAACTGGTCTCTTTATTAATCTTACATTTTCAAAGGTGAGTATGATTTTTGATAACATTTACTTAGGCTCATTTGATATTGATCTCGTCTTTCATATTAGCCTTTTGTCATGTTGTCACCACATTCATTGCCTTTAACATATAAGATCTTCATAAATACTCACCCCTTTACGTGAATGTTCATTTCATCATATGCCAACGCACTTTGAATTTTTGTCGGTTTCACACTGTTAATTAACCTTCCTGGGGTCAAATCATTTTATCACATATATCTTAGGTTCAACTATTTTTAAACGTACGCTAGAGCTATGAACCTATATGTACAAGACATGAGGCTTCATTCATAATTCATCTAAGTGACTCGTACTTACCCAAGATTATGTGGTACAAGACTTATACATCTTGTAAGTATGCCAATGTCTACAGTTTGATCCCTTTGGGAAGCATTCATTAAATATTTATTCATGTAAGACTTATGTATCAATACGGAGTTGGGCAAGGGAAACCGATTTCAAATCCCTTGAAAAAAACATAGTATTTTATTAATTTTTAATTAAATTTCGTCATTTGGGAACCCAAGGTCGATCCCCAACACCTACACTTCCCTTTTTTTCTTTCTTTTCTTTACTTTTTCATTTGAGACCAGGAGGGTGTGGGATCGATCACCCACAACATCATTTTATTTTTCCTTAGCTTTTCTCCTGATTTTTGCATATATCTAAGAGGTCGTGGGTTCTATGCCCACCCACCGCATTTTATTTATTTTTATTCTTGCATGGACTAATCTTAATTTCGGCCAAGAACACACGGGTTCGAGTCCCATGTGCCTCATTTCTTTTAATTTATTTTCTAAGTTCTCTTACTCGACTAAGACCCTAGTTCGATTCCTCCTAACCACACTTTTATTATAAATTTTTCATTAGCTTTCATATGGTGAGGTCTTAGTTTAAATCCCTAATGACTTCACACTTAAAAAAAGTGTTTTCCAAAGAAGAAAACCAAAAATTCCAGCAACCGTTTCCATTTCATTTTTCTCAATCCTTTCTACTTTAGATTTTTGTGACCACTCACTGGACATTTCGTGCATATTTACATGAATTTTTTCAAGTAATTTCATAAAAAACACAAGGAATCAACATACCATTTTGATACTCCAGTTCGTAAGATTTTCATGCTCCAATTCGAGACCAAGAGACACGACCACACAAACATATTGCACACATTTATTATCACATAATTCCGAACATAAATACATGAACATAATCATTACTAAAAAAAATTACATTCCTAAATTCTACCAGCAAACATACCCAACCTACAACAATCGATGGGAGCTAGTGACAGGGACATGCAGAGGGGAACATTCCTACTTTTAAGATTAGAATTTGACTGAACCTTAGGGGTTTCTTGGGAAAGGGACCAAGATGAAGAAAACCCATACTTTTTTTTCGTTTAAAACCTTTCAAACCTGATCTCAAGTGCTGCCAACTCCCATGAAAAACAATGCTTCTCCAATGAAACATCACGCGCAAACCGTTTGAAAACCGTTTTTGCTTTTCATTTTTAGTTTAGTTTTTCTTTTGAGATTTAGCATACAAGTTATTCAACAGTGATGAATCTTTTTTTATTTTATTATTCTTTTTACTGATGATGAGCGTGAAAAAGAGAGTGGATAGGCCTGAGAAAGAGAGTTGAGTGATGTGAGAGTAAGTTTAGGTCTAGGAGTTTTTGTTGAAGACTCAGTCAAACTAGGACACTTTTAAACTACAAAAATCTGATTTTCCCTCACTTAAATCATCAAATTAAATATCAATCAATTCAACTTGATATTGCTTCCACCAAGGATCGAACCCCGGTGGAGCTCATTTAGCAAAAATGGGTCAATTCGGGTCAACCCTACCCAAATTGTCCACGATAGTAATTAATTAATTAAATACTCAGGCTAATTAGAATACTACCCCTAACCTGGAAAAGACTATTTTACTCCTAGATCCTCCAAACCGAATATTACCCCTTTGAAGTCTGGTTGGACTTATCCTTGTGAATCTTAATATTCGGGTGCCCTAAATGGTCGGACGCGACCTTGACTAGATCAACTAACTCACCAAGTTGGTTGGCTTGGATGGTAAATGGGTTCAGAGGTCTGGTTCCATGAGCATCAATCCATGTGAATCCGGTCTAATCTAGGCATTCTAGGTACGTTTAGTTACTTAGCATAGTAATTTTTGGGTTGTTACACTATCCCCCTCTTGGGAACATTCGTCCCCGAATGAAATTTTTAATCATGTAGCACAATTCCAGTCATAGCATAACATAAGTACTATACACAGTCAAGCAATAGCAACAAAGAATAGATGAGATAAGGAATCTTAGACTTAAGAGTAGCAAGTCTAACCTCAAGAGATTAAAAGATGAGGATAGAGAGATTTTATATTGCCCTCAGACTCCCACATAACACCCTCAACAAGATGGTCTCTCCACAATACCTTAACTGTGGGAACCTCGTTTTTTCTCTGTCGCTTCACCTGCTGATCTAAAATCTTAAGAGGAACCTCGTAATTGGACAAGTCATCATCAACCCTAAACCTTCAACAAGTAGAATCTCCATTATCTAACCAAGGCACTTCTTTAACATAGAGACATCAAAGACTAGATGAACAGAAGCTAGCTCCGCAGACAATGCCAACTCATAGGCCACCTCACCCATACACTATACACTCTCGTATGGCCCAACGTACATCGGACACAACTTCCACTTATTTCCAAACCTCATCACCTCTTTCATGGATGATATCTTTAAGTAGACCTGGTCTCCAACATTAAACTCTAAGGGACGCTTCTTCTTATCTGCATAAGACGTCTGCCGACTGTAAGCAGTAGTCAGCTGTCCCTAATCACCATGACTTTCTGTAAGGCCTCATGAATGATCTCTGCAACCCAAAATGGATGCCTTTTAAACCTGAAACCACCCAACTAGAGACCTACACTTTCTACCATATAGTTCCTCAAATGTTTCCATCCCAATGTTGGAGTGATAGTTGTTATTATACCAGAACTTTATCAATACCATATGGTCATCCCAACTACCCCTAAGTCAATCACACAATGCTCTCAAAATGACCTCTAGTGTCTGAATAGTGTCCTCTTCATGCTCATCTGTTACAGGATGGAAGGCAATACTGAGGTTTACCTGCGTTCCTATGCTTTTTTGGAAGGATCTCCAGATATGTGAAGTGAACTGAGCTCCTCTATACGAAATTATAGGCAAAGGAATCCCCATGCCACCTACAAATATCATTTACGTAGAGTCTTATGTAATCATCGGCCCTGTAAGTAGAATTCACAGGGATATAGTGGGTTGACTTAGTTATCTTGTCCACAATAACCCATATAGAGTCATGATGTCTCCTAGTCCTTGGAAGACCAACCATGAAGTCCATGTTAATGGCCTCCTACTTCTAAGTTGGAACCTCAATCATCTGAGTGACACCATAAGGATTAAAGTGCTCTGCCTTAAACTGCTTACAATTCAAACACCTGTCCACATACTCAGCAATGTCCTTCTTCATGCCATCCCACCAATAGATATCCTTGAGGTCATGATACATCTTCGTGGAAGCTTGATGTATCGAATACATAGAACCATGGTCCTCTGTAACTAACTTTGTCTGAAAATCATTTACATCAGGTACACACAGCTTGTCCTGGTACCTATGTATGTCGTCACCTCCCAAAGAAAAGGACTCATTCATATTTATCAGCACTAAGTCCTTAAACTCCATCAACACAAGATCAAGATGCTAACCCTTCTTGACTTCAACTACCAAGGATTATTTAGAACTAGGATGAACTGAAAACCCCCAACTAGTAGATTCAATCAACCCCACACCAATTCTTGTCAGTTTGCGTACATCCTTTATTAACTCCTTCTTCTCATCATTAACATGGGTTTTATTCCCCATGCTCAACCTGCTCAAAGCATCAACTACAACATTTTTCTTACCTTGATGGTAGTGGACACTAATGTCATAGTCCTGCAATAGCTCCAAGCATCTCCGCTGATGTAGATTCAACTCCCTCTATGTGAACACGTACTAGAGACTCTTTTGGTCTGTGAACATAACCTCATGCACCCCATACAAGTAATGCCTCAACAACATCAATACAAACACCACAACTACCAACTCTAGGACATGAGTGGCATAATTGTTCTGCATAAGAACACAATCCAAACCAACCCTAGATGTGTCACAGTAAATAGTGTAACTCTCACCACATTTAGGAAACTTAAGCACTGGGGGCTGAAGTGAGTTTGTCCTTGAGCTCCTAGAAACTCTTCTCACAAGTCTCCGCCCATTGGAATTTGGATTTCATCTTAGTCAAAGTTGTCGGTGGGGCAACAATTAAAGAAAAACCCTCCACAAACCTGCGGTAGTAACCAGCCAATCCCAGAATGCTAAAGATATCGGTTGGAGTAAGAGATATTGGACAATTCTTAATAACCTAAGTCTTCTTGGGGTCCACCTCCACACCCTGATCGGACACAACATGACCCAGAAAGGTCACTGATCTAAGTCAGAATTCACATTTGCTGAATTTGGCATACAACAGATGTTGTCTAAGTGCCTTCAAGGTTAGTCTCAAATGATGTTCATGCTCTTCCATGGTCTTAGAGTAGATGAGGATGTCGTCAATGAATACTATGATGAAATAATAATGGTATTCACGAATGACTCGGTTCTATGAGGTCCATAAATGCCGCTGGTGCATTAGTGATACTAAATGACATGACTAAGAACTCATTATGACCATAACTGGTACGAAAGGCTATCTTTTGGTTATCTTCATCACTACCTCTAAGCTAATGATACTCAAAAATCAATCTTTGAGAAAAAAGTAGACCCTTGGATATGATTGAATAAGTCATCCATTCTGGGAAGTGGATACTTGTTCTTTATAGTGACTTTGTTGAGCTGCCGGTAATGGATACACATCCTAAGGATTCCATCTTTTCTTTTCACAAACAACACTAGAGCGCCATAAGGGTATATGGTCGTCTCGATGAAGCCCTTATTAGTGATATCTTTTAATTGTAGCTTCAAATCTTTGAGTTCAGTTAAAGACATTCTGTAGGGAGGAATTGAAATCGATTTTGTATGGGGATCTAGGTCGATATCAAAATCTATGTCTTGAGGGGGAGGGACTCCACACTAATCATCGGGGAAAACATCTTTTAACTCATTCACTTCAGGCACAGAGTATATGGAAGGAATTTCATGATCTAGATCATTAATACTCACAAGATGGAATAACAATCCCTTGGAAATCAAGGACTTGAACGATTTGAATTATACCCCTCCAGAACCGCTATAGTTCATCAGGGAAATTGAATCTAACAACCCTACTACGACAATCCATGAAGGCATAACATTTATGGAGCAAGTCCACACAAAGTATAATATCGAATTCATTTATGGGTAACTCATCATGGTTTGGACAAAGTCTTTCCACTTACTACTATTAGGCAGTCTTTATGAACCCTATCAGCTATTATATTTTCTCCTAAGGGAGGGGATAATGCAAAACAACAACTAGTGTTTCAAAAGTAAGAGCAAGCAAGGGAGTTACAAAAGAAAGCGTAGAATCTAGATGAAGGATATCTTAAAAAGAGGTTGAGAAGACTTGTAGTAAAGTTGTGACCACATCATGCTTCTCCTGGACCTCCCTGCCCATCAAGGCTAAGAATCTGTTCATCTTAGGAGGCTCGGCGGCAACAACATTCTGGGGGTTAGGCCTAGGCTAAGCATTACCTCTAGCCTGACCTCTATTATGTGGACAGTGCTCGACCATATAACCGTTCTTCCCACAACCGAAGTAGGCCTTTGTGCCAAGTTTGCACTCTCCACTTCGAATAAAACCACACTTTACACGTTCCTCTTTGAGACTTTGCACATCACCTCCATTTCCCTTCTTGGGTTCGAGTCTACCTCATCTGGGTGCTGCACTACTCTGAGAGTTAGAGTTCCATTAACTCTGATTCCCTTTATTAAATCTAGGCTGATCACAAACTCTGAAAGTGCTCCAACCACTACCATTGCTGGGACTTGTTTGGTAAGAAAGGTTAGCCCTCCTAACCTCACGGAATCTCCTCTTCTTCCTACTGTCCTCAACCGGCTAGACATGCACCATCAGTCTGGACAAATCCATGCTGTCATGAAGCATCGCAGCCCGACACTCCTCCTCCAAGTCCTCTGAGATTCCTATAATGAACCTTCTTATCTCGTCGCTGTTGTTCGACAAAACGGAAGTGGCATGCCTGGACAATTTTATGAATTTTAGGGAATACTCCCTGACAGTCATCGAGCCCTACTTAAGGTTGATGAACTCCTCAACCTTAGACTTTTTTCAACTCCCTGGGGTAGAACCTCTCTTGAAAAGTTGTCTTAAACAACTCCCAATTGATTGGACCTCTGCCCAATGCTGCTATCCTGCCATATCTTGCACCAGGTCTACAACATCCTTCAGCTAGTACGAGGCCAGCTCCGATTTTCAATCTCCGTGGTCCCCATCACCACCAGAATCTTTTGGACCTCTTCCATAAGCTCATGATGATCCTCTACAGTGTTAGATCCTGTAATGATTGGAGGATTCCTCCTCGTAAAATCTCGCAACTAGTTCGCCATGTTATGGGCTGGTGTGTTCTCCTACTGAACCTCCTGTCTATTAGCCTGGGCCGTCATAGCCAAAGCCTGCACATTGATAGCTTGAGCCATCTATCCTAAAGTGGTCTGCACCTCCGCATCAGTCAACCCATCAGGGTTAATTGGCATGGCCACTTCTGCAGTAAGAGCCTGAGGTGGAACTTGGTTTCCTCCAGCAGCTGCTCCCTCTCTTCCCCTACTTGCTTTCCCCCTTATTTTTATTCTCAAAAAAATAAATGATGTTAGATACGCTCATAACATCACGAAATCAGACATTAAGGAATGCAGGATAAGATCAAAAGAAGGGAAATTTCATACGCTTAATGCAGTCTCTAATTCATGATAGTAGTGCACTTCACTACCATAACTTAGTAACTACCTGATGTTGCTGATATGAACATTGTTATCCTTGGAAATAAATGTAATGCTCTGATACTACGTTTGTCACGACCGGGGTTTAGACCCTAGCCGAAACCGACATTGTTGACTTCTCGGAGGTCGCATACAAAACTACATACGTCCTCATTACATCGTTTAAGTTAATTTTTTTTGTAAAAAATTTAAATCATTTGTTTGCTTTTATGTATACATAACTTCATAGTAAAAATTGCATTGTATCAAACCAGTTTACAACAACCATCAAATAATAACATATTAAAATGAAGGTAATAGCTCATAACTCCATTAATGTAAAGTTGCCAAAATGGCACCAATACAACGTCTTATAATAAGTAAGAAAGAAACGCTTGTTGAATATCCTCCACTTGCTCATACCTATGTATAAGCTAGAATATATAAGATTAGCATTCTTGAAATCATGAGGGCCTACCAGGTCCTGATGAATGCTCCACATCCGGATAGTTTCAACGTAGTCTCGTAAGCTCTAGCGTCCACCTGCACCTGCACCTAAAAGTAGAGAATTGCATGGAATTAGTACACACTTGTAATAAGTATAGGTGCATATAAGTTCACACCATGGACATGCATTATTAAGAATAGCTCTTTCCTAAAACGGTATGAAGTATAGAAAGCCTAGTCAGTTGGATTTGCCAAATCATATAAGAAATGTCATGCTATGAGAGTAAGATGCATTATATTCTGTTCATATTGCACACAACACATAACATATTTCATTTAGCACGCACATTTATCACATATTTTCCATTCTATACCATGAGACCTTGGAATAATGCACATAACATTAGGACTTCCCAACTGAGGGATCAACATTTCGGACCTCAACTTGGAGCATTCTTAAGCAAACACAGAGTCTGCTTCATTCATTCATACGTACTTCCTTTTCATCCATTCATATACCTAGGATTTTTTTAAGTCTTTCATCGGGTTCACTGTGCAATGACCAAGAATGACCTACTGTCATTACTTGAGTGTAGATCATCTCTTCATTATCCTATCAAAAAATTCCTTTGGTATACTTGAGGATGGACTCATTCTTTCTTTAGGAACTTTAACTTTAATAGACGTAAATCATGTGAGCTCCATGAAATGTTGTGTCTACCCCACACCGAAAAGAGGTGGAATCGCCGGCCAAAGTGAAACCAAAATAAGCTAGCATTTATAGGTAATTGAAACATGCTAGAACCCTATGTTGGCTGCATAGGTTCAACGACTAAGAGATATAAGGAGACCCATACCCTCCTAAATGGAAAGCCTCATCTCATGAGATTTACATGAACCTCAGCATTCCCGAAAGAAGTTATAGCGACTCATAGCTTGCTTATCGATGTTCCATATAAAGTTTCATTACATTCTTCTCACACATCATAGAAGTTGGCTTCTAGCATGAGGGAATCATTGCTCATTAGATGAATTCTCATCTCATCATTATTATTAAGTGTGCATTAATCTCAATATTGTCATTAGAGTGTTCTTAGAGACTAGTTTTTTTATTAATCTTACACTCTCACATGTCAGTACGGTTTTTGGTAACATTTACTTAGGCTCATTTGAGAATGATCTCGTCTTTCATATTAGCATCTTATCTTTTTGTCACCAATTTCATTCAATTTAACAAATTAGTTCTTCATAATTACGCACCCCTTTACGTGAATGTTCATTTTGTCATATGCCAATGCACTTGGCCTTTTAGTGTGTTTCACACTCGTAAATAACCCTCTTGGGGTCACATCATTTTTTCAGATATATGTTAGGTTCACTTATTTTTAAACGTACACTAGACTTATGAACCCATACGTACAAGCCATGAGGCTTCATTCATAATTCGTCTAAGTGACTCATAGTTACCCAATATTACGTGGTACAATACTTATGAATATTGTAAGTATGCCAAGCTCTCAAGTTTGATCTCTATGGGCAGCATTCATTAAATATTTATTCACGTATGACTTATGTATCAATACTGAGTTGGGCAAGGCAACCTGATTTCAACTCCCTTGCAATACATAGTTTTGTACTAATTTTGATTCAAAATTTTGGCATTGGGGAACTCGAGGTCAATCCCCAACACCTAGACTTCCCATTTTTTTCATTATTTTCTCTTCTTTATTCGTTTGAGACCAAGAAGGTGTGGGATCGATACCCTAGAAATTAATTTTATTTTTCTTTAGAGTTTCTCCTAATTTTCTCACCTACCGAGAGGTTGTGGGCTCGATCCCCTCCCACCTCTTTTTATTTATTTTTATTCTTGCATGGACTGATCTTAATTTCGGCAAAGGACAGGTTTGAATCCTATGTTCCTCATTTCTATTAATTTATTTTCTAAGTTCTCTTACTCGGCTAAGACCCTAGTTCGATTCCTCCTAACCTCACTTTTATTATAACATTTTCAGTAGCTTGCATATGGTGAGGTCTTGGGTTCAATCCCTAATGACCTCACTCCTAAATTTTTATTTTTTTTTTGAATTCAGCCATGCTTAGCCGAGACCAAATTTTCAGAATTTGGGCATCATTTCCAGTTGATTTTTCTCAATCCTTTTTACTTTATATTTTTATGAAAATTCGCTTGAAATTTAGTACATTATTACATGCATCTTTCCAAGTAATTTCTTACAAAAAAAAGGATTTAACATACCATTTTCATACTCCAATTTGTACAATTTTAATGCTCCAATTTGACACCAAGAAGCACGGCCATACACACATTGCACACGTTTATCATCACATAATTCCAAACATACATGCATGAAAAGACACATCATGAAGACACGTTACATTCCTAAATTATACCAGCAAACATACCAAACCTACAACAATCAATGGGAGCTAGTGACAAGGACATGCAAAGGAGAACGTTCCTAGTTTTCGGATTATAATTTGACTGAATAATAAGGGTCTCTTGGGAAAGGGACTAAGGGGAAGAAAACCCATACCTTTTTCGTTATTTAACACCTTTAGAACCTGATCTCAAGTGCTTCCAACTCCAATGAAAAAGCTTCTCCAACAAAACCTCATGCGCAAATCGTTTGAAAGATGTTTTTGCTTTTAGTATTTAGTTTAGTTTTTCTTTTGAGTTTTAGCGTACAAGTTCGTCAAGAGTGATGAACCTTTTTTTTGTTCTATTTACTGATAATGAACGTGAGAAAGAGAGTGGATAGGCGTGAAAAAGAAAATGGAGAGATGTGAGTAGGTTTAAGAGTAGGAGTTTTAGTTGAAGAATTAGTCAAACTAGGTATCTTTTAAAATAAAAAATCTGATTTTCCGTTACATAAATCAGAAAATTAAATACCAATTAACTCAACTTGATATTTCTTCCACAAAGGATCGAACCCGGGTGAATCTCATCTTGCAAAAATGGGTCAATTCGGGTAAACCCTACCCATATTGTCCACTATATTCATTCATTCATTCATTCATTAAATCCTTAAGGTAATCGCACAAGTAGCCCTATCCTTAAAAGTACCATTTTACCCCTAGACCCTCCCAACCTAATATTACCCCTTTAAGTTCTTGTTAAGACTCATCCGGGTGAATCTTAATATTCGGGTACCCTACATGGTTGGACCCAACCTTGCCTAGATCAACTAAGTCACCAAGTTGGTTGACTTTGCTGGTACATGGGTTCTTAGGTAATTTTCCACGCGCGTCAATCTGTGTGAATCTAGAATAATATTGGCATTCTATGTACATTTAGGCATTACATAGCATAGTTATTTTCGGGTTATTAAACTTTTTTAAGTCAAATCAGAAGTTTGAAAGGGTCCAAATAGTTTAGGGGTCATTTGGGAACTTTGGGGATAATTTGTGGACTGATTTAGGTCATTTTAAACTTTGTTTAACCCATCTATTATTAACATTTCGAAAAATCCAAGACGTGTTATAGATCCTAACATAAGTGTCCTAAAAATAGACACTGACTTAAGGTCCATTTGAATGAATACAAGTCATTTATGAATTAAAGAAACTAAAACGCCATGAACATCCATGACATCCAGAAACTAGTTCAAGGAGGTACTAGCTTGCCTTAGCTTATTCGACTAGATTTTAGAAGTCAAAACATGATTAAAATTGGTGGAAGGTTGTCTAACACGTGTTTAAGATGATTCATGGAAGAAAAGTCTAGGAACGATTGCCTAAGGGCCAAACAGGGGCCCTTGAGGAGGACCCTTGCATTATGGTGTCAAGGTTGCCTGGGAAGTGTTCACCCACGAAGGGGAACGACGGAACGTCTGTGGATCGGTGGGGCTTAAATGTAATCCATTGAGTAACACTTATAAAAGTCCTTGAAGGACCACTTTTGCAGAATCTCTGTGTAAAACCATAGATGTGCAGCACAGAAGGGGTTAGGAATAGTCGATGCATAGACGACCCATTGGTTGAGGTCTCGTCTATGAGGGTCAAATTTTTAGAACGTTTTGACTTAGTCCAAATTAATTAATTAACGTATTAGGTCGTTATTTAGGGTATTAGGGAAGCCTAATTATGTAAATGAACCCACCATATAAAGACCCCAACCCCATTACGCTAATTACAACACAAAAAACAAAACTTTCTCCCTTCCCTCCTCTTTTTCTCTCTAGTGGAGGGTTTCAGGGCTGAAAAAGGTCAATTTTATCCATCAATGATCATAAAAGTGAGGTATGAGATGTAGTTCCTCTTTGAGACCTCTTTTCTCAAAGGGTTCCATCAAATTGTTTTCAAAAGTTATATTTTCATCCAATACAAAATTATTGTTATGAATTGATTTTTTTATGATTTACTTTGGATATTATAAATAGATTACCTTGTATTATAACTTAATTATGATATCTCTTGATGGTTTGGTCTAGTTTGTAGAAGATGAACTTGACCTTTACACCTTAACCCTAGGTTATAATCTTGATATGAATTAGGTTGTATAGGTTCAATTAACTTGGTTATTGGTTGAATTACTACAATATAATGTTTTTACAATAATAATGAATGAATAAGGGTTATGTGTAGTCTTTAATGCTAGTTCTTCAGTAGATGATCTAGGTTTTGAAATAGATTGTGAATTGACCTAAGTATCTTGTCTTAATCTATGATCTAGTATTGAATTGTGATGTAGTTTATTATTCTACCCTCGTTATCATATTGGTTATTGAATTATGATGATGTATACCCAAATTAGGTTGAAGTGAGGGTTTGTGGTAAGACCTTGATGATGAACTATGAATGAGACTTCGTTAGTCTTATGATCACTATTGTAAATAAGTCATGATGTTGTATTGGAGTATGCCTTGTATTATCCTTCATAGGGTGGTATGTAAGGGAATTGAAATGTCTTGAATATGATTGTGAGGTGTTGGCTTAAGATTTAAATGTTATAAGGATGGTGAATGATTTGCCAATGTGCCTTATCTTGATATGATGATGTTAATATTCTAACCTCACTTACATGAATTGAAATGAAAGGACAATAATTATGCAATTTATATTAGGCTATGATTATGATGATGTTTATAAAAGGGTTAGACCCTATAACCTACAATTAGTCATAATGATTAATAAACTTGTTAAAGACATTTCAAAAAGGGACTTTAGCTAAGCACCGAATGAACTTGAAAATGAAAGATGGAGACTTTCCATAGATGAAGATCCACCCTATAGTTCCACATGTTGTGTTGACTCCCCACTGAGCGATACTCATTCAATTGATTCCCATGAGAGGATTCCCCAATCGACAAGTGGTATGTATAGGGATTATACCTATCTCTTAGTTATTGAACTATGTTTCCCACATAGGATGACTAGCTACTGGATCCACCTAGAAAGCTACGTTTATGTTTGGTTTTAGTTTGGCCAGTTGACCAACTTCCTTCGGTGAAAGTCTTAACAACACAAGATTAAATACTTAGCTCTTGTGGTCTATTTTGGTTAAGGCAAGTATTCCCTAATCTAAAATATAGTAATGAAGTACCAACAAACTTAAGTAACTTAAAAGGTTTGACTTAGCTTAGGTAGGGGTATGAGATTCTACCTATGCCTTGCACTACTTTCCCGTGAGGGAAGCCTTAGGGGGTTGTTCTTATATATGAATATGCTTATGATGGAACATGATATATATATGATGTACTTGCACATTGTTGATACTATATGTTTGTCCGTTTCCGTTATGAATATGTGTTGGTCTATATTATTAAGATATGAGGATATTTACTCTTAAATTCTATGCAATGTGAAGTAGGATGTTAGTCATGATTTTCTTTAGGTTACTTGATTGAGTAAGGTTTTGGAGCCTTGCTTAGTCATTGCACTTGTTTACTTGATAGAGGTTCATTGGTAATTGTCTTGTTTTGCCTATGTTGAAATGTAGTGTTATACATGCTTGTTGCTGATATCACTTGATGATGGAGTTACTTGAAAATGTATTCAACTATATGATATGCATGTTGACTTGACTATACAATGTTGTAGTTCTTTGATGTATATGCCTATGACATAATGAACATGTCCTATTGGTTGGTAGGGTCTTGTTGCATGTGCATAATGGTTTTTAATTTAAGGTGCATACCTTATGAAATGTCCCTTTTCTTAGCATGATTTGAAAGTATGTATGAATATGGTCTCATACTTTGTACAGGTGGTGTACTAACCCCATTTCTTCCTTTTTCTCTAACATTTTAGGTTTTCGAGGGCAATGCCATATCAAGCTACAAAATTGTTTTAGTATTAAAACTATTATGCTTCTTACCTTTAATTTAAGAACTAAAAATTTGTATGACCTATCTGTGGTCTTATTATATTGATGCATGGTCTAGACCTAATTTAATATGTTCTTGTTAGATGGTTATGAGATGATATGACTGTTTTGAGACTTTGTTGTCTTCTATATGTCTAGAGGCATTAAAAGTAGAACACTAAGTAATGTTCCTATACAAAGGGTCTATGTATACTTGATAAAAATATATTATGTGTATGTAGAGGTCTATGTAAACATCCAAGTAAAAGTAATGAAAAGTTTTAAATTTTCCTCTAAATTTGACCTATGAATGTAATGATGTAAGCTAATAGGCTAGTCTTAGTCCTCAAAAAGGACAACGACGCCTGTTAGGTCTTGGGGGTTAACCCGGATGTGACATATTCAAACCATAAAGATCAAATCAAATTTCTGCAAGAACCTTTTCTCCGAAAACCTCCATTTTCTAGAAGCTTCAAGCTCCAAAGATGAGGACCAACTTCTTCACGTTTTCTTCACGAAATTCTTTTATTTATATTAAGGTATGGTAGTCATCCTTTAACCTTTTTGCATTCAAGGAGCAATTTCAAATAGATTTGAAACATCATTTCAACTTCAAACTTCCTTATTCTTTGACTCTAAATGTGTGTCTTAGCATGAAAATGTTTTAATGATTAAAATGAGTTTTTCGTACTGTTGAATGATGACTTTAATGTCAAAACCCCAATGGAATCATGTCTATTCTTTTCATCAACTTTAGCTTATGAAATGGGTTTAATGAGTATGATAAGATAATGTTAAAGTTATTGATTCTTGGTGGTTTTATTGAATTTTTAGATACTGCCCTAAGTGTTATTAAATAATAGTTAAATTGATGTTTCCATCCCTATTTTAATGTTATCAACTCATTTAGAAAAGGTTAGAACCAAAATGAAAAAGAAAGACCTTGACGACCTTATATTTAATGAAGGTTAGGGAGTGTCAAATGAAGTCCAAAACTTGTAAAAATACTTTATATAGGTAATATTTAGTAACAAATTTAAAGGGTCAAATGTGCGGTAATGACACATCAAGTACCACTGGAAAGGTCCTTGAGCAGGACCCCAACATGGGCAAGCAGGCAGATTTTTAGTATTGCTGCGCGACGCGCAGCCCACACAAGGCCTACTGCCTCAAGAAAATTTTGAAAGTATGAATTGATTGTCATCCTTGAGAAAAGATGCTGAAAAGAACCTCGCTGTGTCCACCCAAGATTCAAAAAAAAAAGAATTGCAATTGGCCCCGCGACACGCAACTACTTTGCTGATTAGTTAAAGTCATATTTTTAGGTAATTTAACTTCACAAAAAGACCGATTCAAGTAAAAGGGACGTTTTGGTGTTATATGGGACGACTTTTTAATGATTTATGGTCAGTTTAAGACCACTTATACTGTCAAATCTGTGGAGCACACCTTAGAATAACATGGCGTACTTGACCTCTCGTTGGTCTAATACTAGACCATAGTTATCATTCATTGCATTTTCATAGGTAAAATTAGCTGAGAATTTAAAACTTTCTTAGACCGTCATATGCTAGAAAATTAATTCGTATATCTACAAAATATTTTCATACATAGTTAAAGATTTTAGTCTCTTTTTGTCATCCTAGACTCAACATCATAAGAGTACTTTAGAGACACGATCTTTAAGACATAATACATAAGTATAATATTAAAGAACTTTACAGTAAACCATAAGTTGACATCCTTGAATCTTATGGATTCCTTTTTGCTTGAGCTTGGGAAACACATAACATGCTTCTCAATCATAGAGACATGTTTTAAGCATCCATAACATTTTGTGTAAAATATAGTGACAAATGGAGTTAGTACAACAATGCACTAAGTATAGAAACCATGACAAAAGATGAATCTAAAAGGGACATTTTTGTTGAAATCATACTTCATACCTTTTTTAGTAAATCCTCATAAAACCTTTGTACAATAGAATTTATGTCATTCACATACGTCATATAGACATATTCAAAGGCCAAATATAATATAACATCACACATAGAATTTAAGCCACTTTTAGTGTCACTTTATAGTGAATTATTTGCCTTAAGAATGAGCCTTTTTCCTTTAATAGTGAACATCTTTTCTTTAAATTCTTATCCTCCCAAGTAAGCCTACAGTGATACTTGGTGCAATGCATTACCTTAAGGACACATGGAATCATTAATACAACTTATTTAAGCCAACACATACCATCATAGATGTATAATGCATAAAAGACGTACTTAGGGCAAGACATAAGAACATTACAATAAGCTTTTGTCATTATGCACATATACTTATTTTGCTTAACATAGATCCTTATGAAACGTTTTTCATAGTCCCAATCTATTCCTATTAGTGCAACGTACATGTGAAGCCTCATAACCTCAGACATACTTAGGAGACCTATCATGAGACCAAAAGACTTAACATATCCTTCATGTACAAAAACAATACTATAGGCAACCAGGGCTTTAGTAACATAGTCATATTAAAACTTCATGTCATGCATATAATATTATCGTGTAAACACTAACACAATGTCAGTTAAGAGAACCATAAACATAGACACATGCATTAGAACACCTTCCTAGGACTTCCCTCAAGTGTCACTTGTGCAATGCATAAGTGAAGTCCCATAACACCACCTACACTAAGCAACTACTCTTGGGTATCCTAGTTAAAGTCTTTACTTTATTTCCATTATCCATCATAATTTAGGGAAACAATAGCCTTAACTGACATTATAACCACGTAAGCCAAACATGGATTTGGAGTCATCCCCTTACACCAAAAGGGGGTGTCTTACTTGCCAAGGTAAGACCTGAGTATCATGCTAGCATATTAGGTGATATCACTTGCTAGATCTATGGGGCAACATAGTTATTGAAATTGGAGACATCATAGAAACATCAACTCTATGCCCTTGGGATATGAGTATATCAACCTCATGAGGATTATGGTTACCTACCTTACTCAAATTGGAACGGACACCCATCACTTCAAGTTCACTCGGTGCTAAGGGAAGTTCCCTTTATTAAATTTACTGCATTACTTTGTAAAACATATGCTTTAGGATATTTACTATCCATATGCTTAGCTCATAGGTTATAGATGAGAAGTCCTTTCATCAACCTATATCATGTGAGAAAACCTTTCACATGTACATAGTATATGTAAGTATCCATATAGTTTAGAATACTCTTGAGCACACATTTCAAGAGCCACTCTATTAACTAGATGATCATACATGTGTGTGTGTACGTACATGTGAACAAACCTTTTACATAACACCTTTAGACCACACATGATCATATTTTGCTTCATTCATGCATATGTGTACAAGTGTAAATATATGAGCCATGATTTCATATAAGCACATTTAGAAACTAGGTATAATCATACATCATCATCCCACTTACATCACATTATAGTATATAAGACATGTTCATAACGTACTCATGAATCCATATCCATGCACATAAGAGACAAAACCTAGTAACTATTCTATCAAGGTACAGATGTGCAATGCATAGACATGGTCCCACACCATTGCCCATAGTAGTACCCTACCAAGTCATCCTAATTAAGGGATACATAACATACTTCACATACATTTACCTTTCATGCATAGTAGTAGACAATTAGTGAATATGAGATCAACCTTTAATTAGACTCCATGACCTTTTACTACATTGTAAGCATGCATAATGTGTATGGGTAAATTGGTCAACATAATCACATAATGGCTATCAAGAAAACATTGAGGGAGGCACCCTCTTAAGACCATAGTGCACCACAAACCATAGACCACACAACACAATTTAGCATAGGAGACAAGAAAAACCTCACATTACATTCAAGACTCCTAACCTTAGCTTTTCATATATTCACATAGGGGTACATGGGTAGGGGTCATCAATCCTTCAAACTTTATCAATGGGAGCACCTACACATGATCCTGACATGTATATACACATTCTTTTTGATAGCCATACAACTGAGATCACAACTAGAATATGAAAGTAGGCATATCCTCACATAGTATGATCATCATAACCACACACTCATATATTCATCACTTTCAATTCAAGGCCATAGTCAAACATATATAATGACAACAAAGAAAACACCTCCACCGTAAGTAGACCAAACCACACATTGCCTTACAAGACTTTATTAACTATCAATGCTATAAGATAAGTAGAGAGCGAGGAGTCATTCTTACCAATTTATCAACCATTGATCATTATTAATCAATAAAGCTTTTTCATCATCAAATACGTTATAGGTCAGTAGCTAAAATTACATTTAATCATGAAATAAACCATGTACAAGTTGCTACAAGATAATACGATAACATAATACAAGGTATCACATATATACTAGAAAGTAGAGAGTCATAGATGACTTTATAAGATTATTTACTTTGATCACCATGATTAACATTCACAACATACCAATAATACCAACCTAGCGCAGTAGCTAAATACAGAATAATCAAGTCTAGATCATGCTTCATCTACCCTAAATTGAGATCACATCACATGCATATAATTATTAATTGATAGACTAGAAGAGCCTAGATCAATTCATACACAGCCTTATTTACATTGATCATACAATATTCATACCCTAAATTCCAACATGATATTAAACTAAGGCAGTAGCTACAAGTATCCTATTATAACGGAATTCAAATTTTATGCATTATAAGATCAATGTTATAGTTAACGCATGGAGATCTATATTGGGAATATTCAAATATTCATAAATTGATCCACATGGATCCTTTATAATCAATACAATCAAATAACATTAGATATAATCAATTAACCATAATAGAATAAGAATTCAACAAATAACAAGCCATCATCACAATGCCAATGTAAAGACTAAATCGATTTTGGGAAGGAACGTGGGTTTACAATTCAATCAGACTGTTTTTCTACTTAAAACTAATTTATAATCATCAATTCGACATGATTAAGCGTCTGAAAGAATTTTGAGAAAGAAACCATGGCTAGATTAAAACATAGAATGTTTGATCATGCAATCTCTTTGAAAACATTGATATTAACTCTCTAGATGGAATAATTACTAGGGTTGAAGGATCATCATACCTTAATATATAATAAAACCTCTAAAAAAATCTTAAGAATCCAAAGAAATCTAAGCTCCAAACTGTTTTCGAGTTTTAACTTCAATAAAGGTTCTAGAAAGAATATTTTTGGAGGGAAAGTCTAAATTTTATAGAAAGTATAGGGAATGGGTTGACAACATTTTTTATCCTTTTACGCACAAAAATAAATAAATAAACCTATTAGGGTCAGGTTACAACGTACGGTGAATTTCCCTTTCAACCCATTAATGAAAAAGTCGATGGGCAGCTTCCAACAGCCTACACCAACAACCAGAATCGACGCCAAGTAGGTCCTTGACTGACATTCTGTGGCTTCCTAAATTAGGTCCTTGGGCTGTTCTTTTGCTGAGTCTAAATTAGGATAAGTTTTCATCGATGACACAACCATTGACGGGCCGTTTTTCAACAAACGGGGTATTTTTTGGTTCAATCAATTGACACTGCCAAGGTAGTGTCTGGACAACCATTGGGTCCTTCTTGTGGGATCTCTTGCGGGGTCCTTGGAAGTCATACCCGGACGTTTCCAACGTAAATATATTCCATATCCTGTTTTATACCTTCCATGCAAGTTTCACTCAAAATGAATACGTAAAACACATCCAAACATGAAAGCCACAGTCAAGACTCACATGAACGTCTGAAGGTCTAACTTTCTAACGTCATGGACCTTACACCTCCAAACATTATAAAACTCAATACAATGCCTATGAACATAATTTTTAATAATATAAGAACCTCATAAGCTCATGATACACACATAATCACCTAAAAACAAATAAGGCCCCTTAGGTGACTAGTCGTCGAACGTCTTGGTCGTCCCTTGACGTTTGATTTCAAAATGACTTCAAATTACCCAAGCATACTTTAAACTAATGTATTAACATTTTATTAATATTATAGCCACAAGTGAGGCTCTAGACACCCCAACTCATTTTGGGGGTCTTACAATATCCCCTACTTGGGAACATTTCTCCTCGAATGACGCTTAGAACACTTTAAACAAACAAGGAATTTTAATGAGTTATAAAGAAATTAACATCATTTATAACAACATCTTATATAATTTAATACACCAAACTTACACGGAATACAACTTCAAACCATTTAGCACTCAATGAACAGAAGAAAAACTTTTATTCACTCACTCTTTCATGCATCAAACACATAGGCTTTTCTCATGTTCATAGGAGGAACATTCTTCTCCTAATAATAACATGGTAATTACTTAATTTTATTTAAGATATAATCATTTAAGGTCACACATAGGCAAATTTAAACAATACTCCAAAGCCACTTAAGCACTCATACTTCAATGCACATAGAAGTCAGTTAAATTGATTGACAATGGGTTCCTATTAGTTAGACCTAGTTCAATGAGGGTCATACTAAACCATACCATGTTTAGTTTTGTCCATGGAGAAATGTGCTTCTCCTTAACACACATACATGTCTCGTGAGTTAATACCCAGAAAATGCACAAAGGTCAATGTTACTGTAACATGAGAAATTTTCATCTTTTAAACCAAGGCATGCTCATGTTTTCTTCCTAGTAAAGTTAAAATGGTAAGTCACACAAAACATATCACAAAAAATAGGAAGCCATTTCTCAAAACGTCAATTTTTAACATAGTAATAGCCTTCACAGTAAGCACCATTTTGGAAAAGGTCTTACAACGTATAGTCACACACAAGGACAATAGATAATCATGCCTTCACTTTTTAAAAGTGAGCCTACAATCATGCTTTCCATATAATAGAAGTCACATAGTTTTTACGAGACTCGACATATTTCATTTTAAAGAGGCTCAATTTCTCACTATAAGGCTAAGTATTACACATTAAGAGTGACTTAAAACATGCTACTTACCTTATGTCATAAAGTTAAATGCACAACTAGCAAGTCAAGATGCGCAATCAAGATGAGAAAACAATGAACTTAACAAAATTTCTTTTTAAGTAATTTAAAATCTTCAAAATACTCTTAAGATAGTGTCAATCATGATATACCAAACATATAGAGGTCATGCAATTCATACTTTATAAAAGACTCCTATCATGAACAAATATACCAAGATTTCATTATATTCAAGTTCATGTAAGAATAGAAGGATAAGATGGAAATATATATGACCTTACAATGACATGACCATCACCCACTTAGGGTAAACACAATTAAAAACAACTTAACCCAACTTTAAGTTATACTTTCAACCCAAAAGGAAATTATAGTAAGTTAATATAGGAATTTTAAATCTCATTATCTATGCAAATTATCCCCAAAATTTCAAGTTAGGACATACTATTCAACCACATAAGGTCTTTAACAATTTAACACACCTAGGTAATACAACATTAGAGGAATACAACAAGGAGACTTAGTCATAAAGACTCTTTCTTTTCTTTCAACATTTACAGTAAGGTAAGTTCTAGGTCAATCAAACCCACATCATCACACTACAAGGACACCATGATACCATTTCTTGTATGACCAAGCCTAAACAATGACTTCAATCAAGGTAAAACAATGATGAAGGGTCACACATATAAACAAGGGAACATTTGTAACATCATACTGATACTTATGCAACATGATTTCATAGGTAGTCACTAAGCATTTCAAACTTAAATCTAATATTAGGCTACCATCATGCAAAACAATATAATAATCAACCATTCCAAAAGAGGTTCACCTTAGCCATAGAACCTTCTAACATGATTTAGCCATATTATGACATATAGTTCTCAACATAACATGCAACCTCACATAGTTCTCATACATAGCCGCAAAGGGTATCATATCAACATATCATTGCAAAATTCACCTTAGCACATACTCAATAAACCATACAACCAAGATAAGCATCACAAATCACCTTTTCTCTCTCAACAATAGAGATACAATCTCATCCCAGAAATCACATTTAAAAGACAACTGAACAAGAAAACATAAGAGAGAAAGCTTATAGAGTTAAGTTCTATGGCACTACATGAGAATGATGAAGAAGGGAAACTTTATCGTCCTATAGCCTCTTACTCATAGATATATTTCAGTTCACACAGATGATCGAGACTCTACTATACATGGCAAGATGGGACTTTTGGAACCTAAAACCACTTTCATAAACCTCATGCGCTGATACCATGCTTTTTACATCTAGGAAGCACCTCCTAGAAGTAACATGGCGTACTTGACCTGTTAGAGGTCTTACGCTAGCCATAATTATCATTCCTTGCATTGTCATAGTTAAATTTAGCGGAAAAGTTAAAACTTTATGAGCAGATCATATGCTAGAACATTCTTCATATATATACAAATATTGTCATACATTGTTAAATTCTCTAGTCTCTTTTATCCATACTAGACTCAAAATCATAAGAGTAGCTTAAGGACACGTCCCTTAAGATATAATACATAAGTATAATATTAATGAACTTTACAGTAAATGATAAGTTAACGTAGGACATCCGTGAATCTAAAGATTCCTTTTTTCTTGTTCTTGGGAAACACATAACAAGCTCCTCAATCATAAATACATCCGTTAAGCATCCATAACCTGCACTTTTTGTAAAAATTAGAGAAAAATTGAGTTAGTACAAGATTGCACTAAGTAAGACAACCATGAAGAAACATTCATTTAAAAGGCATTTTTTTCTTGAAATCATACTTCAAGCCTTTTTAAGGAAATCATCATAAAATCTTTGTACAATAGTATTTATGTTATTCACATATTTGATACAGACATATTCAAAGTACATATATCATTTAAGATCACACAAAATTTAAGCCACTTTTAAGATCACTTTATAGTGAGCAATTTGTTTTAACAGTGAACATTTTTCCTTTAACAGTGAACATCTTTTCTTTAAATTTGTAACCACCCAAGTAACCCTGTAGTTATATTTGTTAAATGCATTACCTTAAGGCAACAAGGATTCATTCATACAACCTATATAATACAACGCATACCATCGTAGATGTTTAATGCATAAAAGACACACTTAGGCCAAGACATAAGAACATTACAGAAAGCTCTTGTCATTATGCATATATACTTACTTTGCTTCACATAGAACCTTATGAATCCTTACTCATAATCCCAATCCAAATCAACTAGTGTAATTTACATGTGAAGTTCCATAACCTCAAACATAGTTAGTAGTCCTATCATGAGACAAAAAGACTTAACATATCCTTCTTGTACCAAACACAATACTATAGTCAACAACCATACACTACAATATAGGGCCTTAGTTACATTGTAATATTAGAACTTTATGTCAGGCGTATCATCTCATCATGTAAACAGTAAGACTATTTAATGAAAAAGAACCATAAACATATACATATGCATTAGCACACCTTCCTATGACTTCCCTCAAGTTTTAGTTGTGCAATGCATAGGTGAAGTCCCATACTCCCACCTACAACTAAGAAACTACACTTAGCTTATCTTTATTAAAGTCCTTACTTTACATCCATTGTCTATTTTACTTTAGGGAAACTATAGCCTTAACTGACAATAAGACCATGTAAGTCAAGCATGGGAAAACACCAAAAGAGAGTGTCTTACTTGCCAAGGTAACACATGAGTATCATGCTACCATATTAGGTAATATCACTCTCTAGATCCTATGGGGAATCATAGTTATAGAACTTGGAGGCATTATGGAAACATCAACACTATGCACTTGGGCTATGAGGCAATCAACCTCATGAGAATTATGGTGAGCTAACTTCCTCAAATAAGAAGGGACACCCCTCTCTTCATGTTCACTCTGTTCTAAGCTAAGTTCCCTTTATTAAAAATCTTTACTACTATACTTTATAAGACATATGCTTTAGGATATTCACTCTCCATATGCTTAGCTCATAGGTAATAGATGATAAGTCCTTTCATCAACATATATCATGTGAGAAACCATTAAGAAGGACATAGCATATGTAAGAATCTATCTAATTTAGGATACTCTTGAGCACACCTTTCAAGAGCCCCTCTATTGAGAATATTATAATGCATGTGTGTGTACACTCATGTGATCAAACTTTTTACATAACACCACTACACCACGATTGTTCATACTTTACTTCATTCATTGATAAGTGTACAAGTATAACTATATGAGCCATGTTTTCATATAAATACATTTAGGAAATACGTATAATCATACTACATCATACCACATACTTCACATAAGTGCATATAAAACATGTTCATAACATAATCATGCATTCATATCCATATACATAAGAGACCAAACCTACGAACTATACTATCAAGGTACACATGTGCAATACATAGACAAGGTCCCACACCCTTGCTCATACTAGTACACCTATAAAGTCAACCTAGTTAAGGGATACATAACATAGTTCATTTACATTTACATAACATTTATAGTAGTATACATCTTGTTAATATGAGATCAACCTTTTATTTGACACCATGACCCTTTACTACATTGTAAGCATGCATAATGTGTGGGTTTGTCTATACATTGGTCCACATGATCGCATAATGGCAATCAAAAACACAATGAGGCAGCCACCCTCATAAGACCACAATGCACAACCAAGCATAGAACACACAACACAATTCAGCATAGGCGACAAGATAATCTTCATATTAAATTCAAGACTCCAAACCTTAGCTATTCACACTTTCACATAGGGGTACATGGGTAGGGGTTATCAATACTTAAAACTTGATTAATGGAAGCACCTACATATTATCCTAACATAGATATACACATGCTTATAGAATAGTCATACAACCTAGATCACAACTAGATAGGAAAGTAGACATAAGCTTCATATAGTATGATCATCATAACCACACACTCATATATTCATCAATTTTCCTTCAGGGACATGGTCAACACATATATAATTACAATAAAGTAAACACCGCCTCAATAAGTGGACCATACCATACAACGCCATAGAAGGCTTCATCAACTATCAATACTATAAGATAAGTAGAGAGGGAGAGCCATTCTTACAAATTCATCAACCTTTTATCATCATTGATCAATACATCTTTTTAATCATCAATATATTATAGGAAATTATCTAAATATACATTTAACAATGACAGAATCAATGAACAAGTTTCTACAATATCATACTATAGCATAATACAATGCATCACATATAAACTAAAAAGTAGAGAGTCGTAGATAACTTAATCATGTTCTTTACATTGATAACCATGATTAAAATTCACAATAAACGAATAATACCATTCTAGGGCAGTATCTACAGCCATAATAATCAAGTCTAAATCATGTTTCATCTACCCTAAATTGAGATCACATCAAATGCATAACATTATCAATCGAAAGACTAGAAGAACCTAGATCAATTCATACAAAGAGTTGTTTAATTTGGTCATACAATATTCATACCCACAATTCCAACATAATATAATCCTATGTCAGTAGATACAAGAATCCTATCGTAATTGAATTCCAATTTTATAAGTTGTAAGTTCAATGTTACAATGACCACATGGAGATCTAAGCTAGGAATGTTCAAATCTTCATACATTGATCCTCATGGATCCTTCATCATCAATTAATAATTAATACACGTAAATAACAGTAGACATAAGCAATTCAATGTAATAGAATCACAATTTAACCAGTAAAAAGCAACGATCACCATGCCCGTGCAGGCTTTGAATCTATTTTTGGAAGGGACATGGGTTGACAATACAGTTGGATTTTTTATCAAGTTAAAACCAATACATTAACATAAATTCATAATTATTAAGACTTTGAAAACATTTTGATAAAGAACCCATGGTTAGATTGAAAGTTTGATCTTGAAATTTCTTTGAAAATATTTAGATTAACTCTCTAGATGGAAGGATAAATAGGGATGAAGGATCACCATAAATTAATATACAAAAAACCTCTAAAAAATAATTAATAATCCATATAATTTCAAGCTCCAAGCTATTCTTGAGTTTCACTTTCAATGGAGGTTCTAGAGAGAATTTTTTTGGAGGGAAAGTCTAATTTTTGTAGAAGGATTGGTAATGGGTTGACCACGTTTTTAGTCATTTTTATAGAGCCAAAAAAAACTAAATAAACCCACTAGGGTAAGTTTAGGATGTGGGGTGAAATTACGATTGACCCCTTTAATGAAACAGTCGCCAGAAAGCTTCCTATAATCTGCACCAATGACAAAAATTGACGCCTAGTAGGTCCATCGCCTACCATCTGTGGCTTCATTGAATGGGTCCTTGGGCTTTTGTTTGGATTAGAATAATTTAGTATAAGTTAAAATCAACTTTACAACCATTGACGGTCCGTTTGTCAACAAGTGGGGCGTCATTTGGTGCATTTGATTGACACTTGGCAGTGTCTCGACAACTCTTGGGTCCTTCTTGAGGGCCCTTTTGCGAGGCCCTTGGGAAGTTGTACCCAAACGTTTCCAATGTAAATATATAACTTAAAATGTTTTATACCTTCCATGCTAGTTTAACAAAAAATTAATACGTAAAACAAATCCAAACATAAGAGGCATACTCAAGACACACATGAACGTCTCAAGGGCTACTTGAACGTTTGACCTACAAACATCATAAACCTAAATACACTTCCTAAAACATAATTTTCAATAATATAATGACCTAATAGTGTCATGACACATAAATAATTACATAAAACACATAATGACCATTAGGTTACTAGTCATCGCACGTCATCGTCGTCCCTTTATGTTTTATATCCAAATGATTTCAAATCACCCAAGCATAATTTATAGAATTGTATTAACATTTTAACATGATGATCGGTAGAAGTGAGTCTCTAGACACCATAGCTCATTTTGGTGGTCTTACATTGACACACTTCAAATCAGATTAAATGATTACTCCCATCTCTTTCAAGAACACTCTCTTTTCCAAACTACATTGAAGACAAGAAAAAATTAAGGAAGAAGACAAAGAATTCATGTTTGTCAATCACCATTCTTGGATTATTTGTCAATCAGTTATGGGTTTTAACTCTTGGGATTCCTTTCCCAACGAGGTCCTTTAAAAGATGGTTTTCAAGAATTCAACTCCTAGGGTTTTTACTCTACAAGAAGGGTTTTCTTCTTAACTCTTGATTTATGATTTTTGATGAAGTACATTGATATTCTATGGCTAATTAATTATGTATTGTTGGGTATTTGACTTCTAATGCTTGAATTTTGCGTGAATCATGTTCCTCCTATAAATGATGGTTTTGATTGGGTTATCTTTTCTACTTGATAACATGTAAATGTTTGAATTGGAACTATGACGTTAATGAAATCTTAAATGTCCTTTTACCTTATCATTAACTATCAATTCATCTCATTTATGACTTCAAGGGTTTGCATTTTTTATGTTTTGAGTATTTCACTGTGTTGTTACATGATTGTTATGTATTGAACATAAATCCTTGATAAAGTTTTATGGAAGCAAGAGGTAAGTCTTTTAAAGTCGTGATTACTCTATGATATTGTTGTTAGCATATATATGATTTTACAATGCTTTTGAAGTATGTATGATAATTTTATGTATATATGTTGGGATATAAAAATGTTAAATGTGAGATCATGATAAGTATACGATAATGCAAGTAATGATATTTATCTTGTATGCCTTACACACTATAATTATAATATGTTAATCATACAAATTAAGGGTTATGATGAAAAGAAATTCTCATATAAACCAAAGAGCTTCTGATCATGTTTATACATGGAGTTAAGATACTATGACTTATAATAATATTTATGAAGAAATTATGACTTAAAACATTACAATAAGGTCATGTCATTATGGATATATACTTATTTTGCTTCACCTAGAACCTTGTGAAACATTAATCATAATCCCAATCTAAATCTACTCTTTCAATGTATATGTGAAGTCCTATAACCTTACACATACTTATTAGATCTATCATGAGACCACAAGACTTAAGATATCCTTCATATACCAAACATAAATCTATAGGCAACTAACATACACTACAAAATAGGGCCTTGGTCACATAGTCATATTAGACCATCATGTCAGGCATATCAACTCACCATGTAAACACTAACACAATATCATGCAAGAGAACCATAAACATAGACACATACATTATAACACCTTTCTAGGACTTCCCTTAAGTATCACTTGTGCAATGCATAGGTGAAGTCCAGTACCCTCACCTACACAACTACCCTTAGCTTATCCTTGTTAGAGTCCTTACTTACTTCCATTGTTCATATTACTTTAGGGAAACTATAGTCTTAAACGACAATAATACCATGTAAGCCAAACATTGAATTTAGTGTCATCCCATCACACCAAAAGAGGGTTTCTTACTTGCCAAGGTAAGACATGAGTATCATGCTAGCATAATAGGTAATATCACTTGCTAGATCCTATAAAGAAACATAGTTATGAAACTTGGAGGCATCATGGAAACATCAACACTATGACCTTGGGCTATGAGGCTATCCACCTCATGAGGATAATAGTAACCTACCATCCTCTAACGGGAAGGGACACCCCTCACTTCAAGTTCACTTGGTGCTAAGCTAAAGTTCGCTTTATTAAAAGCCTTTTACTACTATACTTTTTAAAACATAGGCTTTAGGAGATTGACTTCGTATATCTTAGCTCATAGGTAATAGATGAGAAGTGCATTCATCAACATATATCATGGGCGAAAACCATTACAGAGCATATAGCATATGTAAGCATCTATGTAGTTTAGGCTACTCTTGAGCACACCTTTCAACATCCCCTCTATTGATTAGATTATCATCCATGTATGTGTACATGCATGTAATCAAAATTATCACATAACACCTTTATACCACACATGTTCATACTTTACTTTATTCATGTATAGGTGTACATGTGTAATTATATGAGCCATGCTTTCATATAAACACATTTTGTCACTAGGTATAATCATACTTCATGATACCACATACTTCACATTATAGCATATAAAACATGTGTGTAACATACTCATGCATTCATATCCATGTACATGACAGACCAAACCTAGGAACTATCTTATAAAGGTAGACATGTGCAATGTATAGATAAGGTCCACACCCTTGCCCGTACTAGTACACCTATTTAGTCATCCTAGTTAAGGGATACATAAAATACTTCACATACATCTACCTTACATGCGTATTATTAGACATCTAGTGAATATAAGTTCCACATTTTATTAGACACCATGACACTTTACTACATTGTAATCATGCATAATGTGTGAGTTTGTGTGTACATTGGTCAACATGATCACATAATGGCTATCAACAACACATTGAGGCAGCCACCCTCATAAGACCACAATGCATAACCAAGAATAGACCACACAACACAATTTAGCATAGGATCCAAGACAATCTTCATATTACATTGAAGACTCCTAACCTTATCTATTACTCTCTCTGTTTTAAAAAGATTTTCCTAGTTTGACTTGAAATGAATTTTAAGAAAAGTAAGAAGACTTTTTAATCTTGTGGTTCTAATTTAATGTTATGTAAATTTACCAAAATACCCTTTAATCAATTGGTCTTAAATATGCATGGAAATTTAAAGGCAAAGGTTACCAAAAAGGAAAGGGGTTATTCTTGTTGAAACATGGAAATAGGGTCATTGTTTTTTAAATAGAGGGAGTATCACATTCACATAGGGGTAAATGGGTAGGGGTAATCAATCCTTAACACTTCATTAATCGAAGCACCTACACATGATCCTTGCATAGATATACAAATGCTTATAGAATAGCCATACAACATAGATCACAAATAGAATTGGAAAGTAGGCATAAGCTTCATATAGTATGTTCAGCATAACTACAAACTCATATATTCATCAATTTTCCTTCAAGGCCATGGTTAAAACATATATAATTACAATAAAATAAACATCTCCACCATTAGTGGACCACACCACACAATGCCATACAAGACTTCATTAACTATCAATAATATAAGATAAGTAGACAGGGAGAGCATTACTAACAATTCATCAACCTTTGATCCTCATTGATTAATATAAATTATTCATCATCAACACATTACTGGGAAGTCTCTTAATATATATTTAATCATGAATGAAACCATGCACAATTCTCTAGAAGATCATACTATAACATAATACGAGGCATCACATATATACTAGAAAGTAGAAAGTCGTAGATCACTTAATAATATTTTTTACTTTGATCACCATAATTAACATTGAGAATAAACCAAAAATACCAACATAGGGCAGTATCTAAACACATAATAATCAAGTCTAAATCATGCTTCATCTACCCTAAATTGAGATCACATCACATGTATAACATTATCAATCGTTAGACTAGAAGAACCTAGATCAATTCATACCACACTTTGTTTAATTTGATCATACAAGATTCATACCCACAATTCCAACATGATATTAACCTATGGAAGTCACTAAAATCATCCTATCGTAATAAAATTCCAATTTTATACATTATAAGATCAGTGTTATAGTGAACACATGGAGATCTAAGCTTGGCATGTTAAAATCTTCATACATTGATCCACATGGATCCTTCATAATTAATTCATCATAAATACATGTAAATAACAATGAATATATGCAATTCGACGTAATAGAATAACAACTTAACCAATAACAAGCCTTGTTCACAATGCGCATGCAAGGGATAAATCTATTTTGGGAAGGGACATGGGTTGACAATGCAATTTGATTTTTTTTCAAGTTAAAACCAATAGAGTATCATAAATTCATTATGATTAAGCGTTTGAAAATTTTTTGAGAAGAACCCATGGCTAGATTTGAAGATTGAATGTTTGATCATGAAATCTCTTTGAAAACATTGAGATTAACTCTCTAGATGTTTTGAGAAAGAACCCATGGCTAGTCACCTTCTCATGTCGATCCATAGGTGAGCATTCCTCTAAGGGAAGTCAACACTATATAAGGAACAAATGGAGAATCTTTCTCCAAGGGAAGTCAAAACCTCTCAATGTCGCGTTCACTCAGTGCTAAGCTAAGTTCCCTTTATTAAAAAGTCTATATGACATTAATTCATAAATTATAGGCTTAGGATTTTCATTTCTCATATGCTTATAGAATATTCAAGTACCTATCTAGTTTTAGAGTATTCTTGGGTACACCTCTCAATATTAACTACATCATCATTCATGTGTGTGTATTTATATGTGAGCAAGCCGTTCACATAACACATAATGTCACACATGTTCATGTATCAAATCATAAGTCCATAGGTATAACAATATGAGAAATCCTTTCTTATAAATACACTAAGAAACTATGCACATTCATGATTCATCATATCATATACTTAACATCATTACACATTTCATGTTTGTAACATGTTCATACAATCCAATGCATCTCCTTAAAAGACCAACCTAGGAACTACCTCATCAAGGTGAAAATGTGCAATGCATAGTCAAGGTCCTATACCCTTGCCTATGCTAGTACATCTATCAACTCATCCAAGTGAATGACACATCGCACAAGATCATAGAGTGTTTAGCATAGCGTAAGACTCATTTATTTAAGACTTAAAACATTCTTATAGTAAGCTAGTCTTTATGTACCTATCTTTGATTTTCATCGCATATAGAATTATAAGACCACATCATGGGACACAAGTACATATAACCTTAACATAGCCATTTACATGTCATAACCATAGTACCATCACCTAGATTCACGACTAGAGAAGAAGACTAGGAACAAATTACACATAAGGTAATCATCATAACTACACATTCATATACTCATCAATTTGCCTTACAGTCTATGGTCAACACATATATAATTAAAATAAAGTAAACACTGCCAGCATAAGTGGACAATACCTCAGAAATCCATACAAGGCTTCATCAACATCATTTACAAAAGTGGGGTGGAAGAGTGGAGCTTACCAATTCATCAACCCTTTTGACCAACATTGATGAATACACCCTTTAGTAAATAAAACAACTACAGCGTAGTAACTAATTGAACATTAAACATGAGAGAAACCATGTACAAATTGTTGCAAGATCATGATACAACTAGTGCAAAACATTACCATTGTTTTAGAGAATAGATAGACATAGATCATCAATCAATTTCCCTAGTCTTGCTTGTCCATAAAAATTCATCAATAATGTACCTGTAGAGAAGTAGCCAAAGAACATCATATTTTAAACGAGATACTACTACAACTGCCAATAAACTCAAAATCACTGTAAGCATGCTTCATATTAGGAATTCAGGGAACGTAAGTTCACATTGGTTAATCCTATTCAAACTATAATGAAATAATCCAAATTGGATCCATTACAAATAATTCATATTGTCATTACATTATAGGAAGTAGTTATGGAAAATTAACCATGATCACTATATATAATAACTAGCCTAACGTCAAGATCACAAGTTACAATTCCATAGACTAGAAGAACTTAGCTCGACACATATTAATACTTCTTTAAAATGATCATACACGAAGTATACTCACGATTCAATCATATCAATAATCTTAAACATATCTAAAAGAACCACAACACAATCTAATTCCACTATTATTCATTAAAACGTCCATATTATATTGATCACATAGAGACATGCATAAGTCATGTTCAAATCTTCATATAATGATGCTTAAGGATCCTTAATAATCAATTAAACATCTATTAAAAATAACTGTATATATAACCACTGCAACGTAATAGAATCACAATTCAATCGATAACAAGCAAAGATCACAAAGCCCATGCGAAGATAAAACCGATTTCGGGAAAGAACATGGGTCATCATGCAATTGAATTAAAAAAACATTCAAATCAATAAATTTACGTCAACTCATCATGATTTAACCATTTAAAACGTTATGATAAGGAAGCCATGGCTAGATTAAAAGATGGAGAGATTGATCTTAAAATCTTTTTTTAAACCTTTGAGAAGAACTCTCCAAGTGAAAGGTTACTTAGAGATAAATGATCACCATATTTTTGTCTAGTTTAAAACCTCTAAAACTTTATGAAGAAACCATGATAATCCAATCTACAATCTGTTCTTGAGCTTCAACAACAATGGAGGTTTCTAGGGAGAACTGGTTTTGAATGGAAGGGTCATTTCGTTAAAAGGGATTGGTAATAGCTTGTTAACCTGTTTGATACCTTCAATATACCCAAATATAGGCAAATTATTATTTAGAGTCAGTTTAGCACTTGGGGTGAGTTTCCCATTCACCCCATACATTAAAAAGTTTGAAAGGCAGTGTTGTAGGCCACCATCGACTTGCCGTTTCAGGCTTCCGTAGATCGGACCCTGTCCTGTTTTTGGATTGATACCTTCCCGGATAAGTTCCCATCGACTAAACCTCATAAATGGTCAGTTGGTCAACAAACAGTCCGTCGTTTGGCTGAGTCGATTGACATTGCCAAGGCAGTGTCTAGACCAGACATGGGTCCTTCTTGTGGGGCATTTTGTTGGTTCCATTTAGAAGTTGTACCCGAACGTTACAAATGTATATAAAACCCTTATATTTTTTTAGACCTTCCACATGAGTTTCACCGAAAAAAACACACATAACATGTCCAAACATGCTTTGGCCCATCAAGACACACTTGGACGTCTCAAGGGCTAACTTTTGAACGTCTTGGGCGTTCTTGGATATTCGACCTCTAAACTTCACAGAACTCCATATACTACCATTGAAAATCATTATAGATAATTTAAATACTTCGTAATCTCATGAAATACACATCTAAACACGTATAGCCACATGAGGCACTAAGACGACTAGTCATCGAACGTCTTGGTCATCCCTTGACGTTTGACTTCCAAATAACCTGAACATTTACACATTGTGTCAATAAAATATTATAAGAAATTTAAGGAAATTAGAACCTTAAGAAAAAAAAATTTAGTATCTAGAGACCCTAACTCATTTTGGGGGTCTCATAAGCATCATGATTGTCTTGCTTCCATAGATTGTAGAATAATGCTAGTGAAGTCTCAATTCCCAAATTAAACCATTATAGAATTTATGGGGGCGAAATACTGTTCCAAGGGGAAAAATCATTTCTTTCCTGAATGTTTTTCAATTGATAATCAAGGGTAGTCTATATCATGTCGGGAGGGTTAATGACCTCTAATATAAAAATCCGTTTATTGAGTATGTCCCTATAGTGTGGGAATTCCCAAAATTGTTTCCTAATGACCTTCTAGGATTTACTCCCGAGCAGGAAATTGACTTTGGTATTTATTTATTCCCGGATATGAATCTGATTTCAACTCCTCCATATCGGATGGATCCGACAATATTGAAAGAGTTGAAGCTCAAACTCAAAGATTTACTAGACAAGGTCTTTATTATTCCTTGTATTTGTACATGGGGTGCTCTGGTCTTGTTTGTTAAGAAGAAGGATGGGTCGCTTAGAATGTACATTGATTATCGCCAACTTAATAAGGTCACCATAAAGAACAAGTATCCTCTCTCGAAGATTGATGATCTAATTTATCAACTACAACTTGCTAGATACTTTTCCAAGATTGACTTAAGGACGGGTATTCACAAAGGTAGGGTGAGAGGTGAAGATTTTCCCAAAATAGCTTTCCAAACTAAATATGGTTACTTGAATTTCTAGTTTTATCTTTGGGGTTAACAAATGCCTCGGCAGCGTGTATGGACCTAATGAATAGAGTTTTCCGAGATAACCTTGTCTAATACATTATTACCTTCATTCATGATATATTGATATAATCCACGAATGAAAATGAGCATGAGAGTCACTTGAGGTTTACCATGCAAGTACTCAAAGAATACCTTCTTTATGCCAAACTTAGTAAGTGTGAATTTTGATTTAGGTTAGTTTTTTTTCATGGCCAAATTATCTCTGGTGAGGGTGTGCACGTTGACCTGAAAAAGATGGATGCGGTCAGAAATTGGCCTAGACCTTTGAGACCTACATACATAAGAAGTTTTTGGTCTAGCTGGGTACTTTAGAACATTTTTGGATTGATTTTTATCCATTGCTTGCCTTTTAAAGCGTTGATACAAAAGACGGTGAAGTTTGAGTGGTCAGAAGTTTATGAAAAAGGTTTTCAAGAGTTGAAAGATTAGCGGACCTCCATTTCGGTGTTGACCTTACTGGAGGGTAGTGAAATATTTGTTGTGTACAGTGACACTTCTCAACTGGGTTTGGGATGTTATCTAATTTAACATATCAAGTTGATAGCTTATGCTTCTAGGAAACTCTATTCATGAGAAGAATTATCCAACTCATAATCATTAGTCAACTGCTGTAGTTTTAGCCTTTCAAATATGGTGAAAGTACTTGTATGGTGTGGACATTAATATGTATACTCAGAAGAAGTTTAATCATTGACATAGAAGATAGTTAGAAGTTTTAAAAGATTACGACATGATTATCCTTTATCACCCTGGCAAGGCCAACGTTGTTGCGGATGGTTTGAGTCGTCTTACTATGGGTAGTGTGTGTCATGTTGAAGAAGAGAAAATAGAACTTGTGAAAGATGTTCATAGGTTTGCTAGCTTAGATTTACGGTGAGAAGATTCTCCAAATTATGGTTTCATGGTGCATAATAACTCCAAATCTTCATTAGCAGGGGAAGTGAAATCAAAGCAGCATCTTCATTTTTTATTGATGTATTTGAAGGAATCGGTACTTGGTACGCTCAATGATTCATTCTCTCAAGGAGGGAAGGTTCTCATAGGTACAAAGGGAGATCATGTGTACCGGATGTTGAGGATTTGATGAATCGAATTCTAAAAAAATACCATGATTCTCGCTACTCTATACATCCGAGCGCCGAAAAATGTATCATGACCTTAGGGAGGTGTATTTGTAGGATGGTTTAAAAATGGACATACTAGAGTGTGTTGCTAAGAGTCCAAATTACAAATAGGTTAAAGATGAGCATCTATAATAGGGTTGTTTAACCCAAATCATGGATTTTCCTACATTGAAATGAGAAGCCATTAATATGGACTTTGTTATTGGTTACCTCGAACCTAGAGGCAAAATGATTCAATAGGGTTAGTGTGGATATTTTTATCAAATATGCCCATTTTATTCCCGTCAAGTCTACTTATACTGCCAAAGATTATGCAAGAATCTACATTAATGAGATTGTGAGTCTTCATATGATTCCTTTGTCTATCATTTTTGATAGAAGTGCCCAATTTACTTCTCGTTTCTTAAAGGCATTTTTAAAGTGCTTAGATACTCAAGTGAAACTAAGTTCAACTTTTCATTCTCAGATAGATGGTCAAGTGGAACGTACCATTCAGACCCTTGAAGACATTTTAAGAAAATTTGGTATTTATTTTAAAAGAAACTGGGATGATCATCTACCTTTCATTGTGTTGTCATACAACAATAGCTATCATTCGAGTATCTCCATGTAACCATTTTGAAGCTCTTTATGGTAGAAGATGTACATATCTAGTTGGATCGTTTGAGGTTGGTGAGTCCTCACTCCATGGTATAAAGATTATATATAAGGCTATAGAGAAATTTCAAGTCATAAGAGATACACTGAAGACAGACTATAGTTCGCAAAAGTCTTATGTAGATAATGCGAGAAGAGATCTTGAGTTTGAAATAGGCGATCATGTCTACTTTAATATTTAACATATGAAAGGGGGATGCGGTTTGGTATGAAGGGGAAGTTAAGTCCCCGGTATGTTTTTTCTGATGAGGTTTCACAATGAATTCGAAAGGTTGCTTATGAGTTGAAACTACTTAGTGAACTAGCTTCGGTTCATCCGGTGTTTCATGTATCTATGCTCAAGAAATTCATAAGCGGCCCGGACTCTATTCTACCTATAGAAGGTTTAGGAATGTATGAGAACCTCTCCTGTGAAGAGGTTCCAGTTAAGATGCCGGATCACCAAGTCAAGAAGTTGAGGAAAACGGAGGTTGCATTTGTAAAAGTTCTATGGAGGAACCATCGTATTGAGGGTGATACATAAGATCCTCAAGCCGACATGAAGTCCCGTTACCCTCATCTTTTTACTCCATGAGATTAGACATTCCTCTTAATAAAAAAAGTAATGAATAACATGAAATTGATTTGTTTTACTAAATAGATGCATGTTTTGGTAAAACATAGTATCAACTAGAGTTTTAAGAAAATCCTTTCATACTCTATTCTCGCACTTATATGAAATATGTGTACATGTATTTTCTTGAAATTTTGTTGTTTTGTTGTTTCCTTCAGAAAAATGATAACATGGTAACTCATGTATACTGAGATTATGATAATGTTGAGAGGGAAATTCCTCACTATGTGTTATGAAATGTTGAGATCTTATATGTTGTACATCATTAATTGTGTGCTATGTGTTTGAAAGAGTTGTGAAGTACTATTATGAGTTGTTACTCATTATGATTCAATATTGTTGATTGGTTGGGCTGCTAATATTGAGTCTATTCCTACCCTCCAAAAAGATTTTAGTGTTAGTAAGGATGAATGTTCCTTTGGGGGGGGGGGGATAATGTAATACTTCAGAAATGCCATGACATAGAATAGAGATTAATATATTAAATAATGTTCAAATGATGTTTTCAGACCTATATTAATGAAATAAATTCAATTAGAAAAGGTTAGATCCAAAACGAAATAGAAAAACTTTGACATCCGAAAACTAGCAAATTTGAACTAGTTGACGTCCCTATGTTTGGTGAAGGTTTAGAAGTGTCAAATGAAGTACAAAAGTTGAAAAGAGACCTTGGATAGGTATTATGTAGTTAAAAGGGTCCAAACTTTTTGTAACGAAACAACAAGGACCACCCAAAGTGTCCTCAGTCGGACCATAACATGGGTAGGCAGCCTTCAAAAGCAGCCTACGCGATAAGGTTGGAGTATGAGGTGTGCCCCACACAACCTACACACAGGCTACAGCCTCAATAATGGAGGGCAGCCTCGTGATGCGACTCTTGCACACAACTCACTGTTTTGATCCAAAATAACATGATAATAATGGGAATAGGCCCCGCGACGTGCAGCCATTTTCCAGATTCGTTAAAGTCGTATTTTTGGTAATTTAACTTCAGAAAAAGATCCATTTAAGCGGAGGATATTTTGGGTATTGTATAGGACTATATATTAATTCAAGGTAAGTTGTAGACCACATTTAACACCTTAAATCAGATTCAAAGGAAAATTCTCTCGTCTTTCAAGAAACACTCTCTTTTCCAAACTCCATTGAAGAACAAGAAGAACCTAACGAAGAAGACGAAGGCGTTGAGGTTTCCAATCTCATTTCGTGGATCATTCATCTATAAGGTATGTGTTTTTAACTCTTGGGATTCCTTTCCCCACGAGGTCCATTCAAATATAGCTTTCAATAAATTTAAATTCTAGGGTTTTTACTCTATAAAATAGGTTTTGTTTCTAACTCTAGGTTTAGGACTTCGTTAAAAAATAATGATATTTGGTTGTTTATTTAAGACTAATTGTTGAGTATTTTATTAATAATGTTTGAATTTGATGTGATGAATGATATTTCTCTAAGAGACGGTTGGAATGGGTTTTTTATACTACTTGAAAACGTGTAATTATTAGTATTTGAACTAAGACATGAAAGAACTCTTTAATGACCCTTCCCCTTATCCTACATCGTTAATTGTTCTTGTTTATGAGTTGAAGAGTTAGAACTTGTTATTCTATTGAGTATTTCACTATGTTGTTTTCCCGACGCAAGAATACCCCCTAGAATTTAGGATATTCTCAAACTGAACACGGCGTACATGACCTCTCAGATGTCTTGTACAAGTGCTTTGACATCCTTTATTGCATAACATGTATGAAAAGTAGCGTGGAATTAAAAATTTTCACATGAAATAATAATAATTCAAAATATCTCATTTATTGAAAAACATATTGGAAGGCTAAGTCTCAAAGTCATCATTTTGGACATATGAATACATTGGTACACCACCCATACTACATCATATAGGAAACTAGCTAAGTCTATTACAATACATTAAATAAGGAAAACTAAACATCAAGATGTCCTCGAATTTTTGAGGACATACCAACTCTTGGCTTGAACGAACAATAATCAAAGCATACACTTTGAGAATCTTTTAAAATGCCACCTACACCTTTAGAGATAGAAAAAATGTACGACATTAGTACAAACACTTGTACAATGTATGGCGTGATGCATAAAATCATTTGTATAAAACATGCTCTTTTTGAGGAATCATTATAACATAAGCACAAGAAAGACCTTTAACATGTCAATCTTCACAGATAAGATGCCTTCAAATTAGTACATATAATACAACATTAACATGACTTATAAACCCTATAAACATATACACCTCTTACCAAAAGTTATCCAAAGACTTACTTAAGAAAGTTGACAATATACCGCCCGAACACCCTCTTAAAGCAACCTAAGCAATCATTTAGACTACCTAAGATATGATTGTTCCCTTTTCCTTAATTTACTCCCTACTATGGTTACTGTAAGATTCCCCAAAATAGGATAAGTAGAGATCGCCCGTACACCCTTTTCAAACATACCCAAGCAACCCCCAAATCTACCCTACATAGACCACATTCAAGTCAACATACACAAGCTAAAGTCATAATCATTCATTTTATCAATTAGAACACATTTCATATTTTAAGGACTTCACATAATGGTCCTAGAAAGACCTAGGGAAACTACACTATAGCACTATCAAAGCCTACTCGTCCCATGTGTAGATAGTGTCCAAATGCTCTACCTAATTGTTGTAGAAGTTATCAAATACTAGAATGTATCCCACTTGATCAAAATAGGCAATAACCGACATGGACCATACTAGTTAGGCATGGAATCAGAAGTCATAAACCTACTCTGATGGAGCGTGTTCTACTTGACATGGTTAGAACTAGGACATATCCCATGTAGGCACATGGTTAAGGAATATAAAAGTGTTTTATGCACTCAAGTCTTATTCTCAAGTACATGTATATTGTATAATAGTGTACTTTTTAAGTATAGATACAAACCATAACATTTTAACTATGTTCTCCCCTTTGTTCACAGAGAGTAAATTCATTGGGCATATGAAAGGTACCACCTCTTAGTCGTAATGCACCTAGAAAAGATGGGTCCACTAGGGCTACCACTCAATGGTCTATAAGGATATATAATTTTTAACCTTCTTTTTATATCGAAGGTTCCACATATTAGTCGTTCTTAGAAGGGATCTATCTTAGGTCTACCGATCCTAGACATTCATTTAACATTCATCCATACTCACATAAGACAAAGGTGAGTAAGCCTACTATGTCAAGATGTTCATATTCACATATGTTTTTTGTATGAAAAAGAAAGACGTAGTCTACCATCAAGACACACATCATCTACATATCACATGTACAATTGTTTTCAAATATCAAGTAGGAATTACTAAGTACACCTATCAAGAAACTTTAGTAACACAATTAGAGACATCACTTTAATCTATCAAGATCACTTATAGTAAATTAGGAGAGTTCTATCTCACACATGCACGTATATCATATAGTCCTTCACATTGATCATAATCAAGTCTTAAAATTATAATATCACTATTCAAAAAGTAATGTCGACAAGGTCATGTTCAATACAAATCACAAAGTAATGCCGATGAGGCCAAAATATCTCAAGTATAACATGTAGCACCACACCCATAAGTAGACCATACAAATCATAACAATATTCAAGACCTACATTACATAAAATAAAGTGAATTAGGGCAACGTACCACCAATCCATTCAAACCACTTCATTCCATATCTAAATCAATCATTACAACACAAAAAGGCCCTTACCCATCACCGTGATAATAAATTCAATACAAAAGTTGTAAAACTCAATTGATCTATATCAATTCAATATATATTTATCAAAATAACGAATACTACACTAGAATTCATAAGAATTGAAACATGATCACTTAACCCATAAAATAGTCAAGAGTAGAATTTTATGGTTTCCAGGGGATAATAGGAATTATTTCTTTAAAAAGTTACATTAACATCAATTTGATCCTAAATCATTGATTCAAATCCTTTAATGCAAGAACTCATGGCTAGATAAAAAAAAATGGAGAATTCATATTTTGATCATCTTTGAAATATAATTTGAATTAACTCCTTGAAGAAAGAAATTTGATGGATGAATAACAATTCCTTGATTGGGATGAAAAGCCAATAAAATTGATGGAGAAAACATGAAAAAATCTATCTTCTTCCTTGGAGCTTCCAAGCTTCAAATGTGGAGGTTTTTGAGAGACGGATGGAGAGGTTTTCTGTTGAGATGAGGGTTTAGCTTGATTGGTGACTTTATTGGTTTAAATAGCTCCTATAACCGACAATAATTATCCCTTATATTACCCAAAAGACCCCTTTAGACAAAATTAACCAACTCAAATTTTACTTAAAAAGACGCAATGAAAATTGGGAATTTACTGCGCGTCGCGGAGGAACTTCTAAATCTTATTTTTAGAAAAGTCTTGGATAGAATGGTTCATGACTGCCCCACTTTGCAAGGCAAAATATTTGCCTACTGTGTGACAGTTGCGCGTCTTGCAGTAGAATGCTAATTCTCTGCTACTTGGCAACTTTGCTAGCCCTTGTTTGGGTCCTCCACGGGGACCCTTTTGATTGTCCCCCGGGCGTCGTTCCCTATCATTTCGGCCATTTGTATATTAGGATACGTGTAGGAACTCTCAGTACTGAATTTCCCCTTCAAAAACCATACCCCAAAACATCACTACAAACCACTACGGCAAAGTAGTTCAACATCGACTAGTTTTCGAACGTCTTAAACGTTCTTGGATGTTTGACCTATAATCACTTCCAAACAATATATAATGTGTAAGAACACCTATATTAAAAATTTTGTTACTTTAAAATATCATGACACAAGTGTTATACTAGAGTTCAACCTAGCTCATTTTTAGGGCATAACAATACTCCCCCACTTGGAAACATTCTTCCTCGAATGACAATTTCTACTATTTTATAAACTTTCTAGAGATAAGAAATTCAGGACTAGCAATACATAACCATACTACGTAGTACACAATGCACACATATAGGACAAACATTATTATGACAACATTAAGAGACTCAAAATACAATTACAAGGTAGGAACTACATCTACAACTCATCATTCAATAAGAATCACATTTTAATTTCATATAGGAGGAACTTCCTTCTCCATATATTAACATGCTCGTATACATAAGTTCTACACACATTATAACCATTTTTTCATGAAAGAAAAATTTAGAAAATATTTCAAAATCATTAGAGTCAACACCAAATTCTTTTCAGTGGATCATGTTCAATTATTCCTTAATGCAACTCTTAGGAAATTTATGATGAAAGCATTACAATATGAGAGAATAATCCACATAAACTCAATTTAAAACATAATAATAAATTCATTAAATGCACAATGAAAGGAATCAATGAAATTCAATTTCAACTAGACCCCTCAATACAAGCAACATGCAACATGCTACTATGACATTCTATCTCTCAAGTTTGAATTGAATAGAAGTGAATAGACACCAATTTACAACCTGGCTACTCACCATTCTCCCCCACTTGGAAGGAACCTATCACATCAAAATAGAGAACGATAACTTACCAACATCATCATCATCATTTGTCTTTGTTCCTTTGGCTAGGATAGCATAGAAGCTATTATTATTTTTAGAACCACCCTCCATAATATTAGGAGGAACTTGCTTGGCCTCTCTTCCTATAGCTGCAATAATAGGACAATTTTACCTTGTGCTCATCTTTCCCACAACCAAAGCACCCACAAGTAGTGGCTAGACACTTCCCTAAGTGTTTTTTTCCCACAAGTAGCACAAGTAGGATTAACTACTTAGGAACCACCACCTCTCTCATAGTAAGCCATAGGAGCACTAGAACAATCTTGATTTGGAGCTCTCTTATTAGACATATGTTGAACTTGATCATCGGTACTTCCCCTCTTACCATCCTTATGTTTCCTACAAAGTTTAGAAACTTAAATGGATTGATCATACACCAGAAGACTAGATAGATTCATATCACAATGGAGCATGCATGTACAATACTCTTCCTTCACAATATTTGAAAGATTGATCAATAACCTACTAATCTCATCCCTGAGTTTTGACATAAAGGATGGAGAATACATCAACAATACGATAAACTTTATGGAATACCCTCAACACTCATGTTTCCTTGTCTTAGGTTTATGAACTCTTCAATCTTAACCTCCCTCTTCTTAAGGGAAAAGTATCTCTCTAAAAATGCTTCCTTAAACTCTTCGCAATTTAAAAGACCCTACTTAACCGGCCTACTATCCTTCCATTGAGTAAAATATACTTGAGCAACATCTTTCAATTGATACAAAGCTAACTCCGCTTTCTGCCTAGAAGTCACTCCCATAGCATGAACTATCTTATACACCTCATCAAAGAAAGCTTGGGGATCCTCTCCCACCATAGAACCAAATAAAATAGGTGGATTCATCCTCAAAAAGTCCCTCAACTATAGATCATAGATTTCACCATAACGTTCATCGTAGGCCCATTGTCTATATTCAATTGAGTTATCATAGGCTGGGCTAGGGTAAAGAGAGCCTGTCTAATCTCCCCGTTAGCCATAACCGGGAGAAACATTAGAACCTCATTCTCTTGTTCAACATTAGGAACTTGAGAATCTTTAGCACCTTGAGCATCTTGCTCAATTTGTTCAAATTAAGGATAAATCTTCTCATTCACATCATTCTCCTCAACTCTCCTAGACGGTGTCCTCCTTGTATTCATCTCTTATAAGCCAAGGAAAACAATAATAAAAAATTACTCATACTTTTTTCTCTACAACACAACATAGGAGTAGAAAAGAAGGGAAATTCTATTGTCCTATAGCCTCTCGCCCATAGATGTGTTGCAACTCACACTGATGTTCAAGACTATACTAGATGTTGCTTTTGAGAGTTTTGGATCCTATAGACTACTTTATAACCTTATGCTGTGATACAAAGCTTATTACGACCCGAGTGTACCGCCTAGAAGTTAGGGCATTCATAAACCGCAACACAGCGTACTTGTCCTCACGGAGGTCTTGTACAAGCCCTTTGACACCCTTCATGCATAAACGTATGAAAAATAGTGCGAAATTAAAACTTTTCATAGGAAATAATTATACTTCAAAATCTCTTTTATAGAAAAACCTAATGAAAGGATAAGTGTCAAAGTCTCCATCTTAGACATACGAATATATTCGTACACGGCCCATACTTCATCATATAGGAAATTATCTATGCATATTACAACACTTACAATAAGGAAAACTAAACATCAACATTTCCTCGAACCTAGTGAAGACATACTAACTCTTCGCATGAACAAACATTAATCCAAGATTCCACTTTGTGACTCCACTCAAATGTTATCTACACCTTTAACGACAGACAAACTGTATGGAATAAGTACAAAAACATGTACCAAGTATTAGATAATGCATTAAATGATATGAAATGAACATTTGTATAAAACATTCTCTTTTTGAGAAATCTTTATAACATATGCATGAGAAAGATCTTTAACTAGTCAAGATTCACGTATAAGATAACTTCCAATTATATCCAATGATATAGCATTAATATGACTTAGAAACCATATAACCATATGCACCTCTCAAAAAAGCTTATCCTAAGACTTACTTAAGTAAGACAAGAAGGGACCGTCCATACACCCTCTTCAAGCCTACATACCCAATCCTTAAGACTACCTAAGGTAAGGTTGTTCCTTTTTCCTTTTGATTTACTCCCTACCTAAGGTTACTCCAAGATTCACCTAAGTAGGAAAAGAAGAGACCTCCTTACCCCTTTTCAACATTACCTAAGAAACCCTCAAGGCAAACCTAAATAGAGAACATTCAAGTCAACATATATTAGGTAAAGTCATAATTATTCATTCTGTCAATTAGAAGGGATATTTTAAGGACTTCACATAATGGTCTTACAAAGACCTAGGGAACATACACTCTAGGACTATCAAAGCTAACTCGTAACCTAAAGCAGACACTTTTACATTAAGAGTTTCAAATGAAAGAAATCAAAGCAAATTCAATCTACAAATCATGCATCTTTTCTGTTATTGTTAGAGTTGTGACATAAGTTGAATAAGCTTAAGAACATTTGTTTGTTGTTCGTGTAGCATATACCCTGACCTTACCAATGATATTCTTGTTTAGTTTCTACAGATTATGATGCCTCCGGATGAACAAAGATTAATTTACCTTTTCCTGATTGACTAAGCAACCTTTCCATTCATTTAATAGATGATATTCTAAATAGGTTTTCTTTTTGAGATGTGGTAATAACTAGTACACTTTCTATGGATTGGCAATATTCATGCCGTAGAATTCCAGAGGTTAAATTTTGATCAAACAGTCTGGGAAACACCAGAGGACTTGACATCTCTTACTATTGGATTTATTTCCATTCTCGATTGTTTCTTCAGGTTTCATATAGTAACAACATTTAAAATTACCATTGACATTGCTATTCTAAAAGTATGTCGTAATGTTGATCGTTTGATACATTTGCTTGACACAAATTTCATTCAACGTTTCATGCTTATACTTCCATTTATTTATCAACCATACAAGATCCCTTACTTCTTTTTTATTGTTCAGTATTGAGGAATTTGTATCTCATGGGATGTAAAATGAATCTTCCATGCTTCTTTCAGGGATTTAATTAGTTAATTAACCTAAAAAAAAATTGTAACCTTCACTTCAGATACGTTTGAATGTTTGATCTCTAATTGCCTGTTGCTTGAGGATTGATGCTAAAAGACATACAGAATCAGTACCTCATGAGTATTAATGCTCCTAATAAGGTCATTCGTCTTTCGAGGCGATATACAATTGATAAATCTAGAAAATGTTCCTCTTCATTCAAGTGTTCTTTTGAGCCTAAAGAATTAGTTCTAAAGGAAACATATAATTTTGACGATATTTTTTCGTCTATTCTTGCTCTCGAGTATTTCAGTTGGAATAATTTTGAAATAATGTTGCTTCATTTTACTTGTAATTCCATGAATGTACTTTTCTTTTTGGCATCCTTATTTTATTATTTTATTCGTATGTCGATATTGGATTAACTGAATTTATACCAACATGGCTTCCATTAGCTCTTAACTGTCTCAAAGGCCTATTCATATCTTGGATTACTCTTGGAGAGTTTTTTGAGCCTTCCTTTGCTCTTTGCATGCTAGGGAGCTCTCCCAATTTGAAGGAAATTGAAATTCACGTTGTCACTAATGTTTATTTTTCTCTCTATCTTTTCCATTAATGAATTTGATTGTTTTTTCTTGATTTTTGTTAGTGGTGTATCCTTCATTATGGGGATTATTTCGAACCTTTGCCCCAGAAGATTGTTGGATATTCATGCAAGCTTTTTGTACATCATAAATGCAGTTTATCAACGGGAATCATCTAAAGCAAAAGTTATGTATCTTGTTGATTAATATCATTATTACAATCCTTCTTAATTTTTGGCTAATGATTTGGAAGTGCAAACAGAATGAGATGCTTGGTTTATGGAGTAGTAATGTTGTGTTTTGCCTTTTCTTTAAGGTACTATAAAGATTTTTTCTACTTGGAAACATAGAATGGTGAACCTAGATAATTTTTTTGAATACTCTGTTTGAGAACAAAGATGGTTTTTTACATTTCATGCTTGTTCTTAAATTAAGTATGACTTCAGACTTTTGTAGTTTATTTCGAAATTATCATGTTTGTTGATTCTCTTAGGAAACTTGAAACATTTAGTGGAAAGTTACTTTTTAAATAGTAGGAATTTCTTTCCTTTTAAGGTATTAGTCCAAGATAGATCGAGAAGTATTTATGTCCAAAATGATCCCTCCTTATCTGTGAAGAAGAAACTCGAAGAAGCATCATTAAATTTTGATTTCTTGAGTTGAAGTTTATTTTGATAGGATGTTTTGTGGTAAATTCTCTTAGGCGAGCTTGAAGTATTTAATGGGAAATAACTTTTTGTATGGTTGGTAGGAATTTCATGTTTCGTAAGGGGTATGTTGGGCATGATTCTTCCTCATCTGTGAAGAAAAAACACGAAGAGGAATCACCGGTTTGTGTCCATCAAATATATCAAAAAATGAACATTAGGACATACTTTTAGACTAGTAATGTCGAGGGTAACATTCAATGTTATTCTTATATGAAACCTGAGGAAACAATCGAGTATGGGAATAAATACAATGGTAGGGGATGTCAATTACTCTATTGTTTCCAAGACCGTTTGATCAAATTCCTCATGTTGAATTCTATGACAAGTATATAGCCAATTCGTACAAAGTTTACATGTTCTTACAACATTTCAAAAACACAGCCTATTTAGAATATCATTGATTAAAAGAATGGCAAGTTTTCTAAATCGATCAGGAGAAGGTAGAATAAGTCTTTTTTCATCTGTAGGTATGATAATCATTTGAAATTAAACAAGAATAGAATTGGTACGGTCAGAGTATACGCTACACTAACAACAAAAAAGAATGTCACAACTCTAACAATAAAAAAAAGGAGAATAATTTGTAGATGACATTTGCATTGATTGCTTTAATTTGCAACTCTTGATATAAAATTGTCTGCTTAGGTTAAATCAGAGAAATATAGAGTATTTTTCGTATAGAATTTTAAGAGAACAAAAAAGTTTAAATTTGTAATGTTATACTTATTGTACTAGAAATTTACAGTATTAAGTGCTTAGATCAAAATATTATATGAATGACATGTGTTTATTGCAAGATTATAAATCAATAGATAACACATGATATTTCCTTCAACGCTAAAGGATTCATTTGACAGTATATACAAAAATAGTATTTGAATTTAATTTTAGTACAAATGTTTTACTTTAAATTTATCTCTGGTACTACTAATACTACTATTTCAATAAACCTTTTAAGGGATATATGATCCAAACATTTGTGCCCCATTGTTGACCGACGGAAAGCATGGGACAAAGATGCACAAAAAAAAGGGTTAAAAAAGTGGGAATTTCTGTGGGTGGGGGCAATTGTTATGGAGGTTCCTTATTTTCTTGTCGGTATCAATTTATGTGACAGGATTTATTTTTGACATAAGAAAATTAGAAATTAAAATGAAATTGAAATATGACGTGTAAAAAAATTCATAGATATTAATATCATTATAAATTATTTTATTAAAACATAGAGGTAAAATATGTCTCTTTTATTTTATATTAGTTATTTATTTTTCTCATTATAATAAATCATAAATAAAATTGATAAATTTCATTAATTTTCACTTTAAGAATTTTTTTTAAGGTTTACAAACATGATCAAATTTACAAAAATAAAAAAGGAAATAATTTTAAGGATAAATGAGATCAAAATAGTTGGACGAATTATCTATAATAAAGTGAAAAATTAATATAGGACTATGAAAAGATATTCTTTTCGAAATAACCTAAGACAAAGTAAACATCACATAAATTAAGGGGTAAAAAGAGTAAAAATTAATGGGATTATTTATTAGATAAATTGGCAAGTATATTTAGTTACTGAAATTTACTTTGATATGTCTAATTCACTCCATTTAATTATTTTTAGCATGTTATATTGAATACCTCAAAATAGTTAAATTTGATTGTATAGGTCAGTTAAATATTCAATTTTCTGATTTTATGACCCTTTTTTTTATCCTAAGATATCGTCATTTTTATGCATAAGATATCTATAAAATATTAAGAAATATCATTTGTTTAGTATTATAGACACAAAACCACATTTTAGCCACTTTTATGTAAGGGCGAATCTAGACGGGGCGAAGGTATATTCATTTGAATTTTCTTCACAAAACATTTATATGATATATATAAGAGATTTTTCTGTGTTTATATATAAATTTTAAATTCCTCAACGAAAATGGCTCTGCACATTGTAACGCGTTTCATTTTCACTGGTTTAATTACCCTTTTTTAACAGACCATGAAAAAGTTAGAGGGTTTGTAGTAGTCTGAAACTTTATAGGGAAAATGCATAAGTACCTCCTCAACCTATGTCCGAAATCTCACAGACACACTTATATTATACTAAGGTCCTATTACCCCTAAACATATTTTATAAATAATTTTCCGCCCCTTTTTAGCCTACGTGACACTTTATTTCGGGGTCCAGCGCGTGTTAATTTTTTATTCAATGTAGTGTCACGTAGGACGAATTGTGGTAGAAAATTATTTATAAAATAAGTTCATAGGGTAATAGGAACTTTGTATAGTATAAATGTGTGTTTGAGATTTTGGGCATATGTAGTACTTATGCATTTTCCCTTTATATATATATATATATATATATATATATATATATATAATCATCAAATATTTTTATCAATAATGCTGTTGTGTAGTAAAATATTTTTAAATAACTAACAATATATATATATATATATATATATATATATATATATATATATATAATCATCAAATATTTTTATCAATAATGCTGTTGTGTAGTAAAATATTTTAAATAACTAACAAAATAATTAAACTTAACGAAAAATTGAGTTGAGTTGGGTCTTGACTCATTACCTGTCCCGTTTTGGCTCAATTTATATTGATCCAATCAACTTCAGTTTGGATTGGATCTTGACCCGTTTGTTGTCTTAACCCATTATGATTGACATAAAATCTATTCAATCCGCTCAATTACTGTGCCTAACAATGCCTAAGATTAAAATAGAAGAAAAATCAATGAAACAAATGCGCTTATATAAGAAAAACTAATTAAAAACTACCAAATAGTTATCCTTTTTTGGATGAGTCGCGATTTAACAGAGCAAAAGATGATTAGCCTAGAAATTCCTAATATTACAACCAAATAGTAAATAGCCATGTATATTTACCATTTTTCTATGAAATAATGAGATTGACTATTAATCGTAATTATTTTTAGCATTCGCTACTAATTTTACTAATATGATAACTACATATTATAAATTAGTCGTACCATATAAGTTTTATTTTATTTTAATAATTAAATAGATTTCATCATTTCATAAGATTATATGTTGCACAACAAAAGCAATGACCATTTCTGTGAAATATTATAAATTGGTCCTTTTATGTTAATTAGGGATACTACCTCCATTCGATTCAATAATAAAAGCTATAGAAGTGTATGATAGGGCAAAGGGAGATAGGTTTTTTTTGCTGCCTCAAATACACTCGTTCAAAAATCCTGGTATGCATATATATTAATTTATTTAATAGCATAAATTTTTATGCGTTTACATTCCATATCAGAGCAATAAACTTGAACTAATGATTTTCACTAATGAAGTAACTTTATCTTGTTCTAAGAGGCTGATCACCACAAAAAAACAGTCTTTAGTGATACAAAAAATACCATCACTATATAATAAAAATTCTACATTAATCATGATTAGCGACGAATTAGCAACGAAGTGTTGATTGTTGCTAATATGCTCGTTAGTATGTTCTTAGTGATGAAAAATGTGTTCCGCCACAAGTTTAGGAACACCCTAATAACAAATCATTTCCTTCTCCATATGTTAGCGACGGACTTATTCGTAATTATATATATATAATTTTTTTGCGAATTTCATAATTCTATGACGAAAAAAGTGTTTCATCAAAAGTTTAGCGACTTCCTAGTAATAAAACATTTTCGTCGAAACATGGTAGCGACAAACTGATTCGTCATTATATTTATATAGTTTTGTTGCTAAAAGTTGTTCTTCTTATTTTATTTGGTAACTTTAAATATATTGTGCTGACATAAATTAAATTAAGATTACTAAATACACCGAAATTAACAAACTTTCATATAATATAATACTCATAGATGATTCATATTATATAAATAGAAAACTATAAAAATATATATTTCTAGTAAAAAAATTCCCAAAAAAACTATCAAGTACTCATCCATGAACCTATTTTCATCAAAATGTTACTATGTGCAATTTCTAGTTTCCAAAAAGTATGATATTATCAAAAACTGAAGTTGTGGAGGCATCAACATGAAATCGAGGTATTAACCACGTTCTCATTGCAAGAAGGAGCCATGGGTACCACAGTCGATGGTTTTCCAAATGGAGTAATCGATGCTTGAACCTACTTAACAATAATAGAAACAAGATGACTAGGTAGTGCATGCATCATTTTCTCTACAAACTCATCCATATTTGTTGTCGATGTTGGTTGAGAAAATGGAGGTTGCAATGATGATGAGCCACAAAGATTTTGCCCATAGTAATATTTTGCTTCTAATCCAAGACCGTATATTCTTGTTTTCTTTTCTCCCTCGGCAGCTTGGTAATATGTTCCATATTGATCATATCAGTTTCAGACAATATTTTTCCTTTAATATTTTTTCATATTTTTACTATAATAAGTAAAGAAAATGAGAAAGTATTAAAGCTATGGAACAAAACAAATTTTGAAGGAAAATGCAGAAAATACACAAGCTTTTTAATCATGAAAGAACTGTGTTGTTACATGAAGATGGACTATAATTATACTCACATAGTATTGGTAACATATAATTATACTCAAACACACAAAAGTAGTTCTCCAGTGTATTAACATTATGAAAGAATAGGGTTTGGACTCTTGGCTACACAAACATGGTAAATAATTATATTCTAATTGGGAAGTGTACCACACAGACAATGACAACTAACTATCAAGGAAATCCCCCTCCCCCACACCCCACCCCAACACTCGATAAGTTCATAAGTGATCGACCTATAGGGATATTCATCATACACTATGTGGGGAGAGATTCATAGCCTTATGTACCTTCAATAGATGCTGAGGATTGACTTTTGAAGCTAGCTCGAGTAAGGTACCTTCAATATGATACATCAAGCTTATATTATGTATCATACTGCATAGTACTAGATCGAGGCTACATTACAGTGAAACAACAACAACAAACTCTCATAAAATAGGATTAGAGTTACACAAAAAACAACTCACTAGAGTCACAGTAAAACATTACTAGAATCATACCATAACAACACTAAAGTTGCACCAGAAAAGCCTCAGAACTACAATTGAACTACACCAAAATAGTACCTGTATTTTTTCTCTAAAAATACACTAGACTCGCACCAAAACAATACTTTAATTGCATTGAAAAGTCTCAAATTTTGAAATACGATAAAATTGCATAATAGATACAACAATAACAGCAAACTTATAATTCCTTATTTTTTACTATTGAGGAAATTGAATATTTTTATGCAAATTAGACTTGCATGATTTCCGAGTTGGTGGAATAGTCAGAGGAAAATTATATAGCCTCTAATTCATGATATTTTTTCCCTCCTAGTCCACATTACTATCACATCTATTCCTTTCTTATTTAGTTGATAACCTCATATTTTTGAGCTTTTCTAGATAGCGGGCATGATAATTGTACTGATAGTAGATTGCCTTGCCCTAATTTCATGTTTAACGGTTGGCTATTTTTCTAATTGTTTGTATGTATATTCATTGGTTTTCCCTAGGATTATTGTGGTAATGTTCTTCTTCAATTTCTAGCTTTGATTTTTCACGATAAGATGTGATTTGGTTTGTCATAACATTCAGGTATGTTGGTGAAGGCAGAATCACAGGTGACCCAAATGATAGGTCCCAAGAAGGGGAAAAACTCCTTTAGTTCATGATGTCCAAGGGTTTATACATTCGAATCACAATGAAATTTTTTTTAAACAAAGATATTTCGAAGAGTGGAGGTTGCACCACAGGAAGCTTTTAAAAACCATACTCAATGTTCTGAAGAAACTATCCGAGTATGATTACATACGTATTGAGGAGAGATTGAGGAAAGTCATCAGATTACTTGAACGAAGTGCCTTGAAACAAAAAATTGCTAGTAAAATGATTGTATCATAATTAAAGGAAGAACTAGAAGCACAAGGTATACAAACATATGGAAAAAAAAATGTACTCTACCAACGAGTGCAGTAAGAGAGGAGAATAAATTTCTCTAGGGGCAGGCCAGTTTGGGTTCCTGCAATTGAGGAGGAAGAGGAAGGGATAAATGTTATTCCAAGTGTATTGAATGTTACTACATTTCTTGAGATATCATGCAAATCCATGTCATTACTCACAAGCTGTAATGTTTTATTTTTTAAGGTTGATGAAGAGCTACATGAGTTTATCTCACGTATAAAGTTGCATGAATGTAATACAAAATCTGAAAAAAACCACTTTCTTGGGGAGGGATTAAATGACAATTATGCCAAGCCATTTGTATAAATGACTTAGAACCTACTAATGTGGTAGATGATAATGATTCTGTAGATGATATCACAATGAGGCTAAAAATGATGAGGCACAAGATTACGAGGCACAAGATGAGGAGGAAAAAGTGGAACAAACTGACAAATGAATTCTTCCTCTTTTTTCCTGATAAGTTAAAATAATGAATTCTCTCTTAAACCCAACAACCTAACATTTAGCACATGTTCGAAAAAAGGAAGGAAAAAGAAGTTGTATAAGAAAATAGTAAAAGTTTTGTGCTGCCAACAGCAATGTAAAACCAAATAAGTATCGCATCTGTAAGGAAGTCATTAGCATACTCTTTATTTGAACACACTATCATTAAATGTTCAAAGAAAAACTTAAGGCTTTCTAACTATTAGTTGTTTAGAAAAAAAGGTAGTAGCTAAAAAGGAAAGTAGGAAGAGAACATACAAAAAAACTAATACAAGAATCTCATAATATGTACATCAATAGCTTAACATCACATATCCAAGCAAGTTTCCAGAAGACTAATGGTCTTCCTTGATAAACCCATCTAGTTCCCCCAGTTATTTTTCACCTAATACAATTCAACACCCTCCTCTTCTCTACACTAGAAGCTCACTGAACAGATGAAAAAAGAGAAATTACCAAAGGCAGAAGATCGCCTTTCACTTGAGGATGAAGGAGCCAAGAGACAATCACCTTTCACCTAAGACAGGAGCAATTTCAATTGAGATGGGAGCAATCAAAAGGATAAGGATACGGGATAAATCGAAAGGAGAAGGAGACGGGAGAAATAAAAATGAGAAGGGACGAGAGCAATACCTGATAGATAGAAGAATCTCTCAACTGCTATTAATGGGAGAAACCTCTATTTTTTAGGGATTGTAATTTTTTGTTTCCATTTTGTGTTTTATATGGATGGATTAGTGTGACTTGGTAAAAAAACTAATCCATCTATTTTTATACCTATATTAAGTGAACGAATTATGACATTTGTCGCTACAAATAAATATAATTATCTACATCAAATTTTAGCAATGGAAATTTCTATCAAGACATAATTTAAATTTAATAAAAATATATTAAGTATTCTAGAAACACTTTTTCGTCACTCATTCTGTCGCCATATATTATTAAATTGTAACACCTACTTTGTTGCAAAATTCATATCGGAATTTAGGGTGCCAAAGTTCCCGCTATTATTTAGCGACAAACTATATATTCCGTCGCCAATCCATTGCTATCTTATAACTCAAAAAATTGTTTGTAATTTTTTTCAACGAAATGGCTAATTCGTTGTTATATAGCGACGAAATTGGTTTCGTCGCTAATATCCGTTTCTAAACACTGTTTCATTTTGTATTAACATTCATATGTGTGGGTGCATATACATGTATATCTATTTCTGTAAAAAAAAGATATAATTAACATTTCACTCTTAATGAGTGTAGAGCTATCCTTGTGCTAGAGAAATCACCTACATATGTAGGGTTTTATTTTCTATAAAATAAACATTTCACTCTTAATTAAAATTTTCTTGTTATAGACACAGAGTTTTATGTTCTATTATGACATAAGATTTGAGACAACCACTATTAAAATTGAAGAATGAGATATGAGTTACGAGTGGGCATTTAATAAAATACAACAATATTTTTTTATAGATTTAATACATAATTATAGGAATATAACTAAAAGAAAGAGAATGATTCTTATTTAATCCTAGAACCCACGAATTCCAAAAAGAAAATGTATGGAAAAGCATAGTCAAATTTTTAAGCATTAAATCATTTTTTTTAAAAGGCATAAATACTCTTTTGAACTACATCGAAATTTTAAGGACACAAATTTTCTTTACATGTCCTAATACCTCCTAGAACTATTTTGAAATGTAATAAATATACCTTTTTTGGTGTTGAAGTTGTGTAGAGAATGTTGAAAGCAAATGACAAGTAATTAAGAAGAAAAAGAAACTATATTCAACATATGTACTTGCTTAATTGAATAGTTTAATATTATTTAGTACACATAATTAATAAATAAACTCAGTGACACCTCAATATAATTAGTGGTATAAAGCCAAAAATAATTTGGAGGCATAAATTTTTATTACTTTTTTTAACGTGAGACAAGTTATTTCTTTCTATTTGATAAAATAATTTTATATGTTATGATCTTTCCAAAAGGTTTTGACTTTTCTAAAGAGTTGTGACCTATAGTTTGTCTAACATAAATAGAGGAACTTTTTACCACTATTATTTGTAGTTTATTTCGTCATACGGTAGTCGAATAAAAATACATTAATTATGCTTCATTAATGTATTTGAAGTTTATTTCATTCCTTACAATTTTCTTCCTCCTACTTCATGGAGATTAATCTTTACTACAAGTCATAGTTATTCATGTAACTATGACAATTTCTTTTTACTATTTTGTTGACGTTTTTTAAACTCTTTGAATAATTTCAGCAATGATGATTAAAAATCGATTTTCTCTTTCTTTCCTTCCTACATGTTTCTTCCTATAAATAAAGAAAAATCGTTTAAATTCAAGTCTGACATTACTATTCTTGCACCTCTCAGTCCAAAGCTCACAATAGTGCTGGTAATGGTTCAACTTATTATATTTGACTCTTTATTAACAAAACATTTTTTTCTATCATTATTATTTGTCGATTTTTTTTTCCTATATGGGAGTTGAATTTAAATACATCAATTAAACTTCGTACGACGTATGTTTCATTTCTCAAAGTTTTCTTCCTCCTGTCTAATGAAGCTTAATCTTTTACTAAAAGTGATAGTAATTATTGAGGATGATTGAAAATTTATCTTTTTTTGGTCTCTTTTTATAACCTTTTTCGTATAATTTTTGGAAAAATTTCTTGTCGTTTGTGTTACATTTGATAGCACAGAACAATAAATATATGATAACTTATACGCAACAAATGTTGAAGTTTATTAAAAGAACCAAATAGATTGCTCTCTTCTTTAATACAGTTAATATTTATTTCTCATTCTAATGTACAAACATTTTATATACCATTGCACCCTTCCTAGAATATTATTCTAGAGACAACCATTTCACTTCTTTTATCACAAGTTAACTAATTTGTCATATTTCTTTTTCTCTTCTTTTTATACATAATAGGAGATCAAGCTTTCTTGAAGCAAATAAATGTCCAAAATACACTAATCTGAAATGAATATGCACAGTAATGAAAATTGCCAGAATCTTTACCTACATTAATCAATTTTCATTACATTCTATATTTCTATTGACTTTTTCTAGTGGCATTTATAATTGTCTCTAAATATAATTTTTGCCGCAGTAATAAATCTTTTTTTTAATCAAGTTTTGTTTTTTTTTGATAAATAAGTAATAACTCTTTATTTTTCTTTTTTCAATTAAATATGTGAATCATAAACTTGAATAAAGTCCAACACACTTCTTTTTGAAAAATACGTTAAGAAATGATTTGTTGAAATTTATGAGTTCAAGCACTGTTTTAATTATTCTTTGAGATTTTAATATGGTATGTGTAAATAATTTTTTTTAGTATATCCAGTTATGAATGATATCGCCTACTGCTCGGTTGATAAATACATTATAACCATAACAATAACTATGGTTCATTTCCAATTAACTTCGGCTGGTGATATGAAACCTAAGCAATAGTAATGACTATTCCAAAACGATGAGGAAAAATATTTATGATACTAACAATATTAGGGTCATATGAAAGGAGCCGAAGGTCCTCCATTCGAATTAGTGAATTATGTTCTTCTATGGAAGTGATGTTTTACTTTACTTATGATTGGTGTTGTTTGAGGATATTTGGTCTCTTCTTTAACGTCTTATATTGTTTATTATAAGTTCTTGGATTTTAGGAAAATTCATTAATTCAGACCAACTATTTCCATGGAGATTTCTTATACTTCTTTTTTATACGTAAAATAACTCTATCACTCATAATTCTTTTATAAAATATCAAAACAAATAGCACTTTTAAGATTTTGGTTTCCCTAAAGATAAAATGATCTTGACAGCATTCTGTGTATATCGAAAATCTGAATATTGTGTATAATAAAGTGAACAATTAATATAGGACTATGAAAAACCTTTTTTTTTTTAAATTACTTAAACAAATTAAATATCACATAAATTAAGGGGAAAAGAAAATTAATGTTGTTATTTATTTAGAGAAATTGGATGGTCTAATTAGTTACTAAAAATTACATTGATATGTCCAATTCTGTCCGCTTAATTATTTTTTGCATGTGACATTTTACACCTCAAAATTGTTAAATTTGATTGTATAGGTCAGTTAGAAATTGAAATTTCTGAATTTATTTCTTTTTTATTTAAGAAATCGTCATTTTTATATATATGGAATCTAGAAAATACAAAGAAATATCATTTGTTTAATATTATAGACACAAAGATCCTACAATTTAGACCTTTTTATGTAAGGGCGAATCTAGAAGAATTTGAATTACAAAAATGATATATGACGTCAATAAGATTTTTTCATTATTTATATATAAATTTTAAATTGCTCAACATAAATGACCTTGTACATTGTAAGGAATTTAATTTTCACCTTTTAATACCTTTTTTTTAGCAAACCATGAAAAAGTTTGATGTTTTTTGGTAGTATGAATTCCTTTTATATATTCATAAAATATTTTTATCAGTAATGTTATTGTGTCATAAAATATTTTAGACGAACTAATAAAATAATTAAACATAGAAAAATTGTGTTGAGTTGGGTCTTGACTCATTATCTGCCCCGTTTTGGCTGAATTCATATTGATCCAATAAAATTCAGTTTGAATCGTATCTTGATCCTTTTGTTATCTTGAAACAATGTATTTCACTAATTGATCTAATTAGCTCAATCTTTACATAGAAGAAAAATCAATTTAATAAATACACTTGTACATGAAAAACTATTCAAAAACTACCAAATAATTATTCTCTTTTGGATGAGTCGCGATTTATCTGAACAAATGAAGATTAGTATAGAAATACCTAATATTACAAGCAAATTGCACATAGTTATTTGTATTTACTATTTTTCTATAAAATAAAAAGATTAGCTATAGACAACAATTATTTAAAGCATTCACTACTAATATTACTAATATGATAATAACATATCATAAATTAGTTTTACCATATTATTTTTATTTTATTTAAATAATCAAAAAGATTTCATCATTTCATTAGATTATATGTTGCGCAACAAAAACAATAACATTTTGGTGGAATCCTATACGTTGATCCTTTTATGTTTATAAAGGTTAATACCTTTACTCGATTCAATCACGAAAGTTATATTAGCTTAAGATAGGGCAAAGGGAGATTGATTTCATTTTCTTCGTCAAATACGCTCGTTCAAAATCCTGATAATTTCATTATTCACATAAATGTGTAGTATCGTTATCACAATCCTTCTTAATCTTTGGCTAAACTGTTTTTGATGTGCAAACAGAAACGATACGTTTTGTTGCTGGGGCAGTAAAGTTAAGTTTTGCCTTTTCTTTAAGGTACTATAAAGATTTTATCTACTTGGAAACATAGAATTGTGAACCTGGATGAATGTTTTGAATACTCTGTTTGGGAACAAAGATGGTTTTTACATTCCATGCTTGTTCTTAAATGATGTATGATTTGTGACTTTGGTAGTTTATTTCGAAGTTACTATGTGTGTTGAATTTTCTTAGGGAGCTTAAAACAGTCAGTGCGAACTTACTTTTTAAGTAGCAGGAATTTCATTCATGTTAAGAAATCAGTCCAAGTTAGATCGAGAACTATTTATGTCAAATCTAATCTTTCCTCATATGTGAAGAAGAAACTAGAAGAAGTATCATTCAATTTGGGGTTCTTGAGTTGATTTTTATTTTGAAGTGATATTGTGTGTTAAATTCTCTTATGCGAGCTTGAAGTATTTAATGGGAACTTACTTTTTGTATGGTTAGTAGGAATATTTTGTTTCCTAAGGGATATGTTGGAAATGATTATTCCTCATCAGTGAAGAAAAAAATTGAAGAAGAATCACCGGTTTGTGTCAAGCAAATATATCAAACAATCAACATTCGGACATACCTCTACACTAGTATTGCCGAGGGTAACTTTCAGTGTTATTCTTATATGAAACTTGAGGAAACAATTGATAATGCGAATAAATCCAATGGTAGAGGATGTCAATTCCTCTACTGTTTCCCAGACCGTTTAATAAAATTCCTCATGTGGAATTCTATGACAAGTATAGAGCCAATTCTTAGAAAGTGCACACGTTCTTACAACATTTCAAAAAGATGGACTATTTAACATGTCATAAGTCAAAAGAATGGCAAGGTTTCTAAGTCGATAAGGAGAAGGTAAAATTAGTCTGTCTTCATCTGTAGGTTGATAATCTGTAGAAATTAAATAAGAATAGAATTGGGACGATCAGAGTATACGCTACACGAACATCAAACAAACATGTCACAACTCTAACAATAAATATAAAAAGTATACTTTGTAGATGACATTTGCATTGATTTCTTTAATTTGCAACTCTTAATATAAAATTGTCTAGCTAAGTTTGAATAAACACATATAAAGTAGTTTTTGTATAGAATTTGAAGATAACATAGGAGTTTAAACTAATAATGTTATACTTATTGCACAAGAAATTTATACTATTGATTCCTTTCATCAAAATGTTATATGGATGAAATGTGTTTATTGTAACATTATGAATCAATACATAACACTTGACACATCCTTCAATACTAAAGGAGTCATTTGGTAGTATATATAAAAATAATATTTGTATTAAATTCTAGTACAAATGTTTTGCTTTAAATTTAACTCTAGTAAAACTAATACTACTATTTCTATAAACCTTTTTTGGGATATATGATCCCAAACATTTGTTCTACAAGAAGAATGATTATGAATCCTTAGTGATAGGGATTATTTCGAACATGTGCCCCATAAGGTAGTTGATGAGATTGCTGCAAGGTTCTCGGATATCACATTTCATCACCAAAGGCCAGTTATGTTTTCTGATATACTATTAGAAGAGGGTGAAATGCAGCTTACTTATAGGATTTTCATGCTTATAAAGGAAATACTGCAAGTTAGACCAAGAAGTATGATGGATGTGCTCCTTCCGTATATGTGAAGACTAAACTCAATGAAGCATCACATAATTTGAGATTCTGGAGTTGATGTTTATTCCAAAGTTAAGTTGTGTGTTAAATTTCCTTAACTTGACGCATAAAGTGAAAACTTACTTTTTGTCAGGCTACTAGAAATTTCTTGCCTGTTATGGAAATAGTCCTAGTTAGCCGAGAAGTATATATGTTGGACATGATTCTTCATTATATTTTTAAACTATGTAAGTTTCTAATGAATAGGAAACCAAGCACTTCACATTTGTAATAATAATATGTCTAACACAATAAAACCTATGAAAAAAAACTCACACTGGTGCTATGACGCTTGGAACTTCTTCCGTACAACTTTTGGATTGAAATGGGTCATGCCTAAGACACTAAAGCAAGCTTATGAAAGTTGATATATTTGGAAAGGTAATAATATCATCAAAAAGGTTCGGGAAATGGTCCCAACAATCAGCTTTTAATATTTATGGACAAAAGCAACACCAGATGCTTTGCTAGCACAAAAACTCAAACCTCTTACATGAAAGTTTAACTATTTAGCTTATATGTTTAACTCAAATGCTTTACCCCGATAAATAATTCAAATACTTTTATGCAATTTATATGTTGCTTATAAATTCTAAGATTTTTGTTGAAATAAATAAAGCAAAGGTGCATGTCCTCTAGGCTTACCATCTAACAAGTTTTACTTTACCATCTATGATTTTTAAAGCAAATAAACAAGGAAAACCATTACTTGGACATGTAGAAAATACAAAACTTTTCAAGTTGATTGCAGTTCATTCAACTTGAAGATACTTACAACTTACAACCAATAAGTTCATTACTAATGTATTTTCCAATCAAGTGAAATTGTGTTAAAATATTTTAAAATGCCTCCAAAAAATCTATCATATTATATGGAATAAGTTACGCCTTCAAATATAGGAGTGAAACAGTTTGCATTATGTTTAACCATATAGTAAATAGATTATATAAAAAAGGAAACAAATTAGTAAAGATGATAAGCCTTTTAAAAGACTGAAATATTGAATATCGTTAGATCATTTAACGGTATGGGATATCATATTCTAATTCCGGCTGAGAACTACCATGTAAATATTGACCCGAAGCAATATCATTGATAAATTATCTTTCCCCTTGATGCTTCCAGACAAAATAGTCAACAACAAATCAAGACTTATAAAGGTAATGTTCAACAATTTAAACTTCCATGAATCTAAAGTTGTGGAACTTTTTACATGGCCATCTAGCTTTATCATCACTCATGTCATTCATTTGAGAACATTCATATTGGATAAATTTATCAATGCCATCTATAAAACATGAATTTATAGCCCCTCAACCATCATACCTCTAAAACATCTAACTATGCTCTAGATTATTCATGTACCTATTCATTTTTAAATAAATGAAACAGTCAGAAACAAACACAAGTTGATCGAGGACTACTTCCAATAACAAACACATTTTTAAGAACATGCATACTGGAAAGTTATTGATTCTCATTTATATTCAAAATTTTTCCAAAATATACACAGTAGCATGACAAAATAAGTTGCTGAAATTATTTATAGGTAAAGCTGGAAAAAAATAAGCTTAATAGCTTTTTTAAAACAAACTTAGATAGAAAAAAGTTTTTCTCATTAAAGAATTCTAATTTCAGTCAACTTACAAAATATTGAAGCATTCTAATACAAATCAAGATACTAAAACATTCTAATTTCAGCCAACTTACTGATACTACCTAGTTAAAATATGAATCTTAAGTCCTTCAATTAGAGAGAAACATTTAGCCTTGGCCACACTACTTCCAAGAACAAGGTGCAACAAGTCATACAACAAATTGGCACACACTTTTAGCTTAAGTTAGAGGTTAAGTAAATCATAAAAAATTAAAATACCGAATAACATTGGTAGATAAGTTTGTCTACCAAAAAATACTAGCAAAATAAGGAATATTTGTTTAAAAAAGACAACTTGTAAGACAATCACATGAGTTTCCTCTATAAGTACAAAAGTTTGTCCAACAAATAAACCCTATGAAGAAGTTAAAGTCCAGATTATATTTCTCTAAAAATTATGACCAAAGAAGAAGTTAAAGTTTAGAATACCAATCTTTGGCGATTACTACTATTCTTCCGGTTGACGATTATTATTAAAATTATCTTGAGAGTATATCTTTAGAAAAATCAAGTGGGAAAATAAAGATCAAGTCTTTATTCAAGTGAAAGACGATCAAATACTAAGTATAATGTTATAGTAATAGATACCTGGAATATTTAAGCATCAGATGTCCTGGTTATTAACAACAACAATAGAAACAGATAACATCTAAACAATTAATATGAATTAGTTGTTGTCTTCAGTTGCATAAAACTTAACAGTTGTCTTTAGCCAATAACATTGATCATGGAGTGTCAAATACTTATCGACAAGCAAACATATTCACAAATGATAATAACATACAAAATCGGTGTAATTAACACTTTTAGCCTAGACTTTAGTGTATAAACCAAGCCCCACAACAAAACTTGTTATTTATAATTTTATGAAGAGTATGTGATTAATCTTATTATGAGAAGCCATGTTGTGTGATCCATCTCTATCACCTATAGCACCATATTCAATGTGCTATTCTACATGATCCTCTCTGCTTATTCATTTGGTTGATTATATAAATATGACTAATTTTTTTCAAAATTACAGTCATGCTTACTTAAAATTGCTTCTATGTTTTATATCATATGCTTGTATCTTATTCACCCAAATGCAAGAGACTGTTCTCATAGATTCTCACCTAAACAACATCAGAATTCTGATTTCAAAATAAAAAAGAAGTCATATATCATACAAGGCAAAGGTTCTTAAATCGTAAAACCCAAATAACAGCAGAAGAAACTTCTAAATTAAATTCAATATAATAGTAATATTATTAATCGAAAAGATGAACTAATCACCATTCTTGTCATGTTCCTAACTCTATTGATATAATTCCTTTGATATCTAATGCAAATGACGATAGTAGTATTGCTGCAATTAATGTGAAGTAGAACACATATCGGGAACCAAAACAAAATTTCGAGGAAATTATTAACAATAAACAAAAGAAAAATTATTTTGACAATCCCTTGAACAATAAAAAAAAATAAGGGAATGTCACTCAATATTATATTCCAAAAGTTTTGAGTGACTTTAACAAATTCACCCCCTCATAACAAAAATAGAAATGTCTTGCAACATCCTAACTGTCCAAATGACCACTTTTGACCTTCCCAAACTACCAAAAAATTCCCAAAAAGAGAAAATATAAGATCTTGCACCCTTCACCTTTATTCAATCGTTTACAGAAAAAATTTCTTATTGAAAATGAAAAACTACAAGAAACTATTAGGTAGTTGTGGGAGGGGGAGAAAAAAAGATGCCTTTAAACGGAGAGAGTAAAGCAATAGTTAGTAGTCACAAAACATGTTAGCTAGCCGCAACAAAAAAAAATTAAGCAAATCAATGTGCAATTTACTTTCACAAAAGAAAATAAAAGTAAATCACTTTAATGGTGAACCCTAATCCCAATATTTCATAAATCTTACTTCGAAAAAAAACCTATTTTCATAATACCCAAACTACTAAAATCACTATTTTCAAAACAACACAAACTTACTTCGAGCTAAAGGAAATGGAAAGAGTTGAAAGTATTTTCAAGCCTATTTTCAGAATAGTGACATTGATAAAACTACTATTTCAACACATCTTAATATTACTTCAAACTAAATTAAATGAAAAGATTTGAGATATAAAAACTTCAATTTTCACAAACCCATAAGAGATAAAGATATGATTGTTTGAGAGCTCACTTTTTAGATCAGAATGGAAGATTTAAGGAGATAAGAGTTAGAGCTTAGGAGATAAGAGTTAGAGCTTAGGAGATAAGAGTTAGAGCACTTACTTTGAGATGAAGATTGAATGAGATGGGAGTTTTAGCCATCGGAGAAGGAAAGTTTTATCAAAGAGCTTACATAGTCTTTACTTTGAGAGATGAGAGATCTGGTGAAAATGGAAAGTTAAGTGATTTAGCTTAGGGAAAAAAATAAATTTGCAACAAACTTAGTGACGGATTTTAATATTCGTTGCTAGCAAAAATTATATTTATTTAGATTAAATTTTAGACGGATTTTTTCTCGCAATATAAAATAAATTTTGTCAAAATATATTTTAATGTTTAGTAACGTTTTATCCATCATTATTTCATCGCGGAATATTATGTAAATTGGTCACACTTACTTGGTTGCCAAATTGATAGTGAAAAGTACGGAGCCTAAATTTCGCTCTTATTTTTAGAGACCAAACAAATATTTCCTCGCAAATCCGTCGCTATATCATAAATCAAATTTTTTTTGGAAATTCTTGCAACAAAATGTCTATTCAGGTGCAAATCCATTATTATATATTGACGTAATAAAATTCGTTGCTAGTATCCGTCGCTAAATACTGTTTTTTTAGTATTGATATCCAACATACCTATACTTATCGGTCTAACATAGAATATTCCATAAGCAAACAAAAAATTCCTACTAACCATAAAAATACTGACTTCCATCAATACATGAAGCTCACCTAAGTTAACTTAACACACAACATAACTTCGAAATCAACTCAAGAATACTAAATTGTGTGATGCTTCTTGTTAAGGAATAAACATGTCCAACATACTTATCGTTCTAACTTGGACTAATCCCTTAACAACCAAGAAATCATTACTAACCAGACAAAAAGTATGTTACCACATAATGTTTCACCCTCTCCTCAGGAAATAACCACATAACATAACTTCGAAATAAAACTTAACTTATGAATCCCAAATTGGATGATGCTTCTCGAGTTTCTTTTTCATAAATGAGGCAGGATCATGTCCAACATATATACATCTTTATGTTACCTGGACTAATTCCTTAGCAAACAAGAATTTATACTAGCTAGACAGAAAGTATGTTTCTGTAGGTCTAGAAAGGATAGCATGTACACATTATTTTACTTCAACTTTGTTTGTGAGGTTTGAGAGTTGATTTTCCATAGCCCCTCAACTCAAAATATATGTCACGCAGTAATATCAACATCTAAAAAACACCAAAAAAACAAAGAGGTCAATAGGGTTTTTTAACATTCCAAAATCCCCAAAAAATTAACATCTACCCCTAAAAAAGTACAAAGAGGAAGATAGGGTTTCTATTTCACAAAATTAATATTACCCGATTGAGAAAGATTTGATATTTTCAACAGAACAAGGAACCAAATATTAAGCTTATCAAGAACTAAAATTATTACTCTAAACATCCAAAAAAAAAGTATCAAATACCGTTTGAGCACACTTTATCCTTCACCTGCTGAACACTAATTTGTATGATTTTGATGTCTTCCAATTAAACACCCTGGAGTGAGAGAGGGAATTGAAGAAGGGGGAGAGGTTTTCTTCTTAAATTAAATTTTATAGAAATGTAATATGGAGTGGGTGATGGGGTGGGTGATGGGGTGGGTGGGTTGAGGCAATTAATTATTAAGGGTCCTTATTTTCTTGTACCTATCAATTTACATGACATGATTTAATTTGACATAAAAAAAATTTAAGATGAAAAGGAAATTGAAATGTGACATGTAATAGAAATCTTAGATATTAATGTGACTATAAATTATTTTTTAAAAATTTAGAGTCAAAATATGTATTTTTTATTTTATATTAGTTCTTTATTTTTCTCATTATAAGAAGTCATAAATTAAATTGATAAATTTAATTAATTTGCACTCTAAGATTTTTTTTTTAAGTTTTAGAGACTTGAATACATTTACAAAAATAAGAAAAAAAATAATTTTAAGGATAAATGATCAAAATGATTTGAAGAATTATCTATAATAAAGTGATAAAGTAATTTAGGACTATGAAAAGACTTTCTTTTCGAATAACCTAAAAAAGTTAATATCACATAAATAAACGTGAAAAAGAGTAAAAATTAATGTTATTGTTTATTTAGAGAAATTGGCAAGTATATTAAGTCACTGAAAATTTACTTTGATTCTTCTAATTCAGTCCACTTAAAAAATTTTCCATGTAATATTTAATACCTCAAAATAGCAAATTGAATTTTATAGGTTAGTTATAAATTCAATTTTCTGATTTTGTGACCTTTTTTAATTATAACAAATTGACATTTTTATGTATAACCGATCTACAAAATACCAAGAGATATCATTTATTCAGATTTTTAGAGAAAAAATTCCTACATTTTAGCCACTTTTACGTAAGGGCAAATCTAGAAGAGGCGAAGATAAATTCATTTGAATTTTCTTGACAAAACATTTATGTGATATATATAAGAGTTTTTTTTCAATGTTCATATAGAAATTTTAAATTCATCAATATAAATGGCTTTGTACATTGTAAGGAATTTAATTTTGACTTGTTTAATTACCATTTTTTTAGCTGACCATTAAAAACGTAGAGGGTATGTAGTAGTATGAATTTTGTATAAGTAAAATGCATAATTACCTCCCCAACCTATTCCCGAAATCTAAGTGACATACTAATACTATAGTAAAGTCCTATTACCCTAAACTTTTAATATAAATAATTTTCTACCCCTTTTTGGCCTACGTGACACTATCTTTCGGGGTCCAGCGCGTATTGACTTCTTTCAAACTAGTGTCACGTAGGCCGAAAAGGGGGAGAAAATTATTTATAGAATTAGTTCAAGGAGTATAGGGACTTAGTATAGTCTAAGTGTGTCTTTGAGATATCGGGCATAGGTTGAGGGGGTACTGATGATCTACCCCGTTTTGGCTCGATGGATATTGATCCAATAAAATTCAGTTCGGATTTGGTCTTGACCTCTTTGTTGTCTTGACCCATTATGATTGACCTAAAATTGATACAATTCACTCAATTACCGTCCTTACTAATGCTTAAGATTAAAATAGAATAAGAATAAGTGAAACAAATGAACTTATACAAGAAAACTAATTAAAAACTACCAAATCGTTATCCTCTATTAGATAAGTCGCGATTTAACATTGCAAATGAAGATAAGCATATAAATGCCTAATATTACAACAAAATTGTTTATAGCCATGTGTATTTATCATTTTTCTATAAAAAAAAAGATTGGCTATAAACGGTAATTATTTTTAGCATTCACTACTAATATTATTAATATGATTATTACATATCATAAATTAATTTTACCATATAAGTTTTATTTTATTTTAATAATTAAATATTGATTCAATCACGAAAGGTATAGTAGTGTAAGATAGGGTAAAGGGAGATTGATTTTGTTTTTCGCCTCAAATACACTCGTTCAAAATCATGGTATGTATATATATTAATTTATTTAATAGCATAAATGTTTATACTTTTACATACCATATCAGTGTCTGGAACTTGAATTAAGAATTTTCACTCATTAAGCAACTTTATTGACACTACCAAACAATAGTGTTTAGCGACGGACATAATCCGTCACTAGATGATGAAAATCCTTAATTACTCATGATTAGAAATCGATTAGCAACGGAGTATTGAATGTTGCTATTATGCTTGTTGGTAAGCTCTTAGTGATGAAAACTGAGTTCCGTCCCAAGTTTAACGACGTCCTTATGACAAATCATGTTCGTTACAATATGTTAGTGACAGACTTAGTGATCATTATATATACATAATTTTATTTCTAATTTCATAATTCTATGATGAAAAATGGTGTTTTGTCACAAGTTTAGCGATTAAATAGTGAAAAAATGTCGCCACATGTTTGCAACAGACTGATTCGTCATTATATTTATATAGTTTTGTTGATAAATTTGTTGCTAAAAATTGTTCTACTTATTTTATTTAGTTATTTAAATATGCAATGCTGAAATAAATTAAATTAATTACTAAATACTCCAAAATTGACAAACATTCATATATTATAATACTCATAGATGATTCATGATATATAAATAGAAAACTCCAAAACCACATATTTCTTGTTAAAAATACCCAATGAAAACAATGAAGTACTCTTAAAGAACCTATGTTCATAAAAATGTTACTACGCGCAATTTGTATTTTCCAAAAGTATGACGTTATCAAAAACATAAGTTGTGGAGGCATCAACTTAAAATTGAGGTATGTACCTCATCCTCATTACTAGCAAGAGGCATGGGTGCCGCAATTGATGGATTGCCGAATTTGAATAATCGATGCTTGCACCTACTAAACAATAATAGAAAAAGATGACTAGTTAGTGCATTGGTAATTTTCTTTACAAACTCGTCCCTATTTGTTGTCGATGTTGATTGAGAAATGGATCTTATAATGATGATGTTCCTCAAAGATTCTGCTCATTATAATATTTTGATTAAAATCCAAGACACTATATTCTTCTTTTCTTTTATCCCTCGCAGCTTGGTAATATGCTTCATATTGATCAATATCAGTTTCGAGAAAATGTTTTTTCCTTTTATATTTCATCATATTTTTCCTATAATAAGTAGAGAAAATGGGAATGTATTGAATATATGGAACAAACCAAATTTTGAAGAAAAATGCAGAAAATACACAAGCGTTTAAGCATGAAAGAACAATGTCGTGACAAAAACATGGACTATCTACTGCACCCAGATGGTCAACAATACTCACAGATTATTGGGAACATATAATTACACTCACAACAGCAAAAGTAGTACCCCAGAGTATTAGCATTACGAAACAATGGGGTTCGGACTATTTGTTGAACATATATGGTCAATAATTATATACTAATTGGGAAGTCTACCACAAAGACAATGACAACAAACTATTCACGAAAATCCCCCTCCCCAACACCCTACCCCAACACTCGCTATGTTCATCAGTGATCGACCTATACGGAGAAATCCATGGCCGTGAGTACCTTAAATAGATGTTGAGGATTGAATTTTGGAAGCTAGCTCGAGTCAGGTACCCTAAATATGCTACATCACGCTTTTAGGATGTATCATATTGGACAGTACTTGATCGAGGTTATATTACACTAAACAACAACAATAAATTCTCATTAAAACCGGACTATAGTTGAACCAAAAATAACTACACTAGAGTCACGGTAAAAAAACACTATAATTTATTCCAAGACAACACTAAAATTGTACCCGAAAAGCCTAAAAACAACAATTGAATTACATTTAACAGTACCAGTAGTTTCTCTCTAATACGATACTAGAATCGCATCAAAAGAACATTTCAATTATATCTAAAAATTTAAAACTTTAAAATAGGATAAAATTGCACCAACTATTACAACAACAATAGCAAGATGATAATTCCATATGTTTTACTATTGAGGAAACTAACCATTTTTATGAAAATTAGACTTTCAAGATCTTCTTTCCCTCTAGGTGCATATTATTATCACATCTATTCTTTTCTGTTATAGTTAATAAGCTCACATTTTTGAGCTTTTCTAGATAGTGGGGTGTTAATTGAACTCACAATGGACCGCCTTTTACTAATTTCATGTTTAATTGATGTTTTTTTTTCTAATTGTTTGTTTGTACATTCATTAATTTTCCCTAAGTTTATTATGGTAATGTTTTGCTTCGATTTCTAGCGTTGGATTTTCACTATAAAATGTGATTTAGTGTGTCGTAACATTCATGTATAGTGCTGAAGATGGACTCACAAGTGACGCAAATGTTGGGTCCCAAGAAGGGGAAAAACTCCTTTAGATCCTGATGCCCAAGGGTCTATATATTTCAATTCGAAGAAAACCCCTTTTAACTAAAGATGTTTGAAGATTTGAGGTTGCACCACCGGAAGATTTTAAAAACCTTACTCAATGAAGGACCTTCAATTCTGGGGAAAATATCCGAGTATGATTACATACGTATTAAGGAGAGATTGAGGAAAGTAATTAAATGACCTGAACACATTGCCTTGAAACAAAAAGTTTCTAGTAAAATGATTCTATCAGAATTAGTGGAAGAACTAGAAGCACAAGGTCTACCAACAGATGGAACCAAAAATTTTCTCTACCAACAAGTTCATAAATCAAGGAGTATAAATTGCTCAATAGGCACGCCACTTTGGCTTCCTCCAGTTGAGGAGGAAGAAGAAGAGGTAAATATTTTTCCAAGTGTATTAACTTTAACTACTTGTCTTGAGATTTTATGCAAATCTTTGTCATTCTTCAAAAGCTATATTGTTTTATTTTTCCAGGTTGATGAAAATCTTGATGAGTTGATCTTACGTATAAAGTTGCGTGAAGGAAATACAGAATTCTTGAAATACCTCTTTCGTGGGGAATGATTAAGTGAAAGTTATGCCCAGCAGTCGAAACTAATAGACCTAGAATCTATTGATGTGGTATATGATAATGATGTTGTCGATGATCTCGCCAAATTGACTGAAGGTGATGAGAAAGAAGATGACGAAGCACAAGATGAGGAGGAAGAAGTGGAGCAAAATGATAAGTTCATTCTTCCTCTTTTTTTCTGATAAGTTAAAATCATGGGTTCTCTCTTAAACTAAACAACCTAACACATAGCACATGTTCGAAAAATGAAGGAAAGAGAAGATGTGTTAGAATATACCAAAAGTTCTATGTTGCGAAAAGCATCGTAAAACAAAATAACCATTAAATATGTAAGGAAGTACTTAGTATACTCTTTATTTGAATACACTATCATTAAGTGTTCTGAGAAAAACTTAAGGCTTTTTAACTAGTTGTTGTTTTGAAAAATGGGTAGCAACTAAAAGGGCAAGTCAGGAGAGAACATACAATAAACAGATACAAGAATCTCATTATATGTGCATCATTAGGTTAACATCACGTATCCAAGAAAGTTACAAGAAGACTAATGGTCTTCCCTCATAACCCCATCCTTTTAACTGAGTTATTTTTCACCAAATAGAAGTCAACATCCTCCTCTTCACCGCACTAGAAGGTCACCGAACAGATGAAAATAGAGAAATTACAAAAATCATAAGCTCACATTTCACATAAAGATGAAGGAGACAATTTCACCTTTCACCTAAGATTATGACATACGTAGCTACAAACAAATATAATTATCTACAAAAAATTGTAGAAACAAAAATTTATGTCATTACATAATTTAAATTCCATTAAAATATATTTAGAATTCGAGCAAAACATTTTTATCATTCATTCTGTCACAATATATTATTAAATTTGTAACACCTACTTTGTTGAAAAATTCGTATCGAAATTTAAGGTGACAAAGTTTCCTGCTATTATTTATTGACAAAAACCAAATTCCTTCGCCAATCCGTTTCTATGTTATAACTCAAGAAATTGTTTGTAGTTTTTGCAACAAAATGACTAATTCATTGCTTATCCGTCGTTAAACACTATTTTTTTGTAGTGTTACCCACATTCATATGTGTGGGTGCATATACATGTGTATCTATCTCTTACAATAAAAAAGATATAATTAAAAGCGCACTCTTAATGAGTGTAGAGCTATCCTTGTTCTAGAGAAATCACTCACAAAACTAAGTTTATTGGTGTAACTGAAGTCTTCAATTTTTAAGCTCTTTTTGCTTGTTATAGACAAAGATTTTTATGTTCTATTATGACATAGGAATTTATGCAAACACTATTAGGATTCAAGAAAGAAAATTGTGTTAAGAATGGACATTAAATAAACTACAACACTATTTTTTTATAGATTCAATATATCATGTTAGGAATCTAACTAAAATAAAGAGAATGATTCTTATTTCTTCCTAGAACTCACGAATTCTAAAAAAAAAGATATGGAAAAACATAGTCAAGTTTTTTCGTATTATTTCCTTTTTTTTAAAAAAGCATAAATGCTCTTTTGATCTATGATAGAAATTTTAAGGACACACATTTTCTTTACATGTCGTAATACCTCCTAGAACTATTTGAATGTAATAAATACACCTTTTTTGGTGTAAAGGTGGTGTAGAGAGTGTTGAAAGCAAATGACAAGTAAAAAAATATGAACAAATTAAAAATTAATCAATATTCAACATATGTCCTTTTTTATGTGAAAATTTTACCATTAGTTAGTACACATAATTTATAAATAAACTTTGGCAGTTAAATCTAATTAGTGGTCTAAATCCAAAAATAAGTTGGAGGCATAAATTTTTATTACTTTTTTGACGTGAGATTCAAGTTATTTCTTTCTTTTTGATAAAAATAGTTTTATATATTATGATCTTAAGCATACCATGTGGAAGTTAAATTTATAAATTGATCAATAAAAATTAGTTCGATAAAAATTCTTTGTTTTTCCTACAAAAAGCTTAAGATAAATTGATTTTTACAGAAAAAAAATTCCTTTCGATTTTGGGGGCCTAAGGCATATGCCTTATGTTTAAAGGCGTTGAGCCACCCTCTGAAGAAACCCTAACTAAATCAACAATAATAACAATAATATTTTTTTAAAAAAAAATAACTTTGGTGTTCTATGATTCGTTGTGTAATGGAAGCAAGAAAATTAAGTTATCTCAAACCTGTTTCCTCTTAAAATTGTAGTTTTCATATAATTACACTATAAAGAAAAGTATTGTTTTTATAATAATTACACTACTAAGAAATAATTATGCTATATTGACAAAACATAGATTAAAGACATGGACTTATGAATTAGTCTTAAATAATGATTAACACCTTGTTCAATTATAACTTTTTTTTAATTTATAGCAATCTGATTTCTCATTAAACTCTTGGCTGTTTTAGGTTTAATTAAGTGTTTGGATATGAATCTTTTCATTAACAAAATAATATTATTGCACATGATTTTGGTGTTCTTATTAATATCTTATACAAAAATTAAAATTTCATGATGTATTTTTTATTCTCTTTCGCCAAAATATTAAAATTAAGTGTGAAATTAACGAAAATATTATTTTTACTTTCTTGTAGCACAAATGTTAAGGGTCATATATTCAAAAAAAATGTTAAGTGTAATACTAATATTAGTTGTACCATAGTTTAATTTACAGTCAACCATTCTACTAAAATATAATACAAATACTATTTTTATATATACTACCTAATGACTCTTTTAGTGTTGAAGAAAGTTTCAAGTGTTATCAAATGATTTATAATGCTATGATAAACCCATGTCATGCATATAGTGTTTTGATGTAAGAACTAATTACTATAATTTTCTAGTACAAGAAGTATAACATCACTGATTTAAACCTATAAGTGCTCTTAAAATTACATACAAAAATACTTTATATGTTTTTGATTTAACCTAAGCCAGAGAATTTTACATTAAGAGTTGCAAATTAAAGAAATCAAAGCAAATGACATTTACAAATTATGCACCTTTTCTTTTATTATTAGAGTTGTGACATATTAATTGAATAAAGGCGATGAACATTTATGTGTTGTTCCTGTAGCATATACACGGACCTTGCTAATGGTATTATTGTCTATTTTCTACAGATTATCATGCCTCCAGATTAAAAAAGACTACATTTATCTTCTCCTTATCAACCACAACCTTCTCATTCATTTAATTGATGACATTCTAAATAAGTTGACTTTTTTAGATGTTGTAAAAACTAGTACATTTTCTTAGAATTGGCGATATAGTTGCTGTAGAAATCAAGAGGTGAAATTTGATCAAAAGGTCTGGGGAACACTTGAGGACTTGACATTCCCTACCATTGGATTTATTCCTATTCTCGATTGTTTCTTCAGGTTTCATATAGTAATAACATTGAAAGTTACCCTTTACATTAGTAGTCAAAAAGTATGTCCTAATGTATATCATTTCATACATTTTCTTTACAAACATTTCATTTAACATTTCGTCCTTAAACATCCATTTACTTATCCACCATATAAGATCACTTATTTTTTTTATATTTGTTCAACATTGAGGCATTTTTTTCTCATGGAATGTGAAATCCATATTACACGCTTAATTAAAATATTTAATAAGTTTATTAGCCTAAAATTAGAATTTGTAATATTATCTTCTGATACGTTTGAAAGTTTGATCTCTAATTTCTCACAGCTTGAGATTTGGTTCTAACAGACATAGACAACCGGTACCTCCTGAGTATTATTACTCCTAAGCTAAGATCATTTGTCTTTCGTGGCGATATACATTTCATGTATCTAGAAAATGTACCCTCTTATTTCCAATATTCTGTATGAGTCGACATAATTGGTTCTAGAGGAAAAAGATGATTTTCACAATATTTATTCGGCTATTCCTGCTCTCGAGTATTTCAGCTGGGATCATTTTGGGGTAATATTGCTTCATTACACTTGTATTTTCATACATGTACTTCTCTTTTTGGCATCTTGATCTTCATCATTTTATACGTAACTCGATATTAGATCAACTGAATTATACCAACAAAGCTTCCATCTACTCTTAACTTTCTGAAACGTCTATTCATATCTTTGATTACTCTTGGAGAGTATTTTGAGCTTTTGATTACTCTTTGCATGATACAGAACTCTACCAATTTGGAAGAAATTGAAATTAAGGTTGTCATAATATTTACTTTTCCCTCTATACTTTCCATGATTTTATATTGTTATGTAATGAATGATGGGTTTTTCATGATTTTTCTTAGGGGGGTATCCTTAAAGATGGGAATTATTAGAACCTGTGTCCAGGAGGTTGTTTATGAGATTCCGTCAAGCTTCTCGGATATAATATTTAATAATCTGAGCACGCTAAAGTTGTATGATGTACTATTAGAAGAGGGTGAAATGAAGCTAATCAAGGTTTTATTGGCAAAGCCTCCAGCACTGGTTAAAGAAGAAATCAAGCATAGTCAAATGGAAACTAACAAATCTTTTAATGTTTGCGCGAAGATACCAATGTTTCAATGGGCATCATCTAAAAAAGAAGTTGTGTATCTTGTTGACTATTATCGTTATCAAAATTCTGCTAAATATTTGGCTAAAATGTTTTTTAAGTGCAAACAAAAAAAGAAACATTTGGTTTATGGAGTAGTAAGGTTTTGTTTTTCCTTTGCTTTAAGGTACTATAAAGATTTTATATGCTTGGGAACATAGGATTGTGAACCTGGATGAACGTTTTTAATAATCTTTTCGGAACATAGACGGCTTTTACATTACATTGTTGTTCTTAAATTATGTATGATTTGAGTCTTTGGTTGTTTATTTGGAAGTTATGTTGTGTGTTGAATTCTCTTACGGAGATTATTTTTCTGGGTAGTAGGAACTTCTTCCCTGTTAAGGGACTAGTCCAAGTTAGATTGATAAATATATATGTTGTTCAAGATCATTCCTTAGATGTGAAGAAGAAAATTGAAAAAGCATCACCTAAATTGGGATTATTAAATAGAATTAATTTCGAAGTTATTTTGTGTGCTAAATTTCTTTGGAAAAGCTTGAAGTGTAGAGTGGAAAATTACCTTTATCCATTAGTCCAAGTTAGACCGAGCGGAATTTATATTAGATATGATCCTTCCTTATCTGTGAAGAAAAAACTCGAAGAAGAATCACTGCCTTGTGTCGAGCTAATATCAAAGTATAGGACATACTTTTGGGCTCGTAATGTCGAGGGTACCTTTCAATGTTATTTTAATATGCAACCTGGTGAAATAATCGAGAATGTGAATAAATCCAATTGTAGGAGATGTCCAGCCCTCTACTATTTCCCAGACCGTCTGATCAAATTCAACCTGGGGAATTCTACGGCATGTATATCATCAATCCATAGATAGTCTACTAGTTCTTACAACATTTCGAAAAGACAACCTATTTAGAATGTCGTCGATTAAATGAACGATAAGGTTTCTATGTCGATCAGGAGAAGGTTATAAAATTAGTTTTTGTTCATATGAAGATTATTGTTAAGGTCAGACTATACGGTGCAAGAAAAACAAGCAAACATGTCACAACTCTAAAAATAAAAGAAAAGGTTCATAATTTGTATATGACATTTACATTGATTTCTTTAATTTTCAACTCTTGATAAAAAATTTCTTGATTAGGTTAAATTAAATACATATAAAGTATTTTTTGTATACAATTTGAAGAGAACTTAGAGGTATAAATTAGTGATGTTATACTTATTTTACTAGAAATTTGTTGTACTGAGTGCTTACATCATAACACAATATGAATGAAATGTGTTTATCACAATATTATAAATCAATAGATAATAATTGATACTTTCTTCAACCTTAAATGAGTCATTTGATAGTATATATAAAAGTAGTATATTTATTAAATTTAAGTACAAGTGTCCGGGTGTAAATTTAACTCTGCTACAACTAATACTCCTATCTCAATTAACCTTTGTTGGGATATATGACCCCAAAAATTTTGATACAAGAAGAATCAGTATGTAACCTTAGTGATGGGGATTATTTGGAATCGTGCCCCATAGAATGGAAGGGTATTTGTTTGGCGCCTATGGGTCGATTTATCTCATACATTTAGGACAAAAAGATGATATTAAGGGTTATCTCTGTCATCTAGTTCGTATTAAGGATTCTATCCTTGAAAACCCAACTCTTGAGTAAGTTCCAGTAATTTGTGAATTTCAATAAAATCTTCTCGGTGTGCCTCCTGAACGGGAAATCAACTTTGTAATTGGTCTCCTCCTAGATACCTAACCTATTTCTATTCCTCCTTACAGAATGGCTCCAGCAGAGCTTAAGGAATTGAAAGAGCAGTTGAAAGAACTTCTAGATAAGGGCTTCAAAAGACAGTATTTCACTATGGGGTGCACCAGTGTTATTTGTAAGGAAGAAAAAATATTCTCTCAGAATGTGTATTGACTATAAATAGTTGAACAAGGTCATAATCAAGAATATGTATCCTATACCCAGGATAGATTACTTATTTTACCAACTTCAAGGTGCTACTAATTTCTGAAAGATAGACCAAAGATCGAGTTATCATCAGCTCAGAGTCAGAGATAGTGACATTCCAAAAACAGCCTTCACAACTCGGTATGGTCATAAAGAATTTGTAGTGGTGTCGTTTGGACTAGCCAATGCTCATGCAAAATTAATTGATTTAATGAACAGAGTGTTCAAACAGTACTTAGATTTGTTTGTTATTGTCTTCATTGATGATATCGTCATTTACTCTAGGAGTGAGGAAGAACACACAAGTCATTTGGTAATATTTTTGAAGAATCTAAAATATTGCCAGTTATTTGCTAATTTTAGAAAATGTGAGTTGTAGTTGAAATACATTGATTTCCTTTGTCACATTGTATCTAGCGAAGGGATTCTAGTGGATTCGAAGAAGATAGAAGCAGTGAAACAATTCCCCAGACCTACCTCTACTACAAATATCAGAAGTTACTTAGGTCTAGCGAGTTATTATAGAAGATTCGTGGAAGAATTTTCATCCATAACCATACTATTGACTAGGTTGACTCACTAGATTGTCAAGTTTCAATGGTCAGATCATTGTGAGAAGGGTCTTGTTAATCAAGTTAACCTTAGCACAACATTTCATCTGCAACTGGATGGACAGGCAGAGCGTACCATTCAGACCCTAGAGGATATGTTTAGAGCATTTGTGATCGATTTCAAAGGTAGTTGGGATGACCACATTCCTCTTATTGAATTTGCCTATAACCATAGCTACCACTCCAGCATTCAGATTGCCCCTTATGAGGCTTTATATGGTCGTAGATGTAGATATCCTTTTTGTTGGTTTTAAATAGGTGAATCAGCTTTGATAGGGCCAAATTGAGTCCTTTATCAATGGAGAAGGTGCAACTCATTAGAGATAGACTTAAGGAAACTCAAAGTCGTCAGAAGTCTTATGCAGATGTAAGGAGAAGGGAACTAGATTTCCAAGTTGATGATTAGGTTTTTCTGGAAATCTCACCTATGAAAGGGGTGATGAGATTTGAAAAGAAAGGGAAGCTTAGTCCTAGATATGTAGGACCTTACAAGATCTTTGAAAGGGTTGGCAAGGTTTCATATGAGTTAGAGTTGGCAACAGAATTAGTAGTAGTGCCTCCGATTTTCCACATCTCACTCTTGAAGATGTTTTTGGGTGACCCAGCCTCTATAGTGCCATTAGAGAGTAAGGCATTGAAAGATAGTCTTTCTTATGAGGATGTACCAGTTCAGATTCTTGACCGTCAGGTTAGAAGGTTGAGGAACAAAGAAGTCGCTTCAGTCAAGGTTTTCTGAAGGAGTCAGTCCGTAGAGGGAGCTTCTTTGGAAGCAGAAGGAGCCATGAAAGCCAGGTATCGTAACCTCTTTCCTTCCCATTCCACTCCACCTTGAGGTAATAGTTCCTCTTCAGTTTTCCAGTCATTCATGCTTGAATTTAATCTTAGAATCATGTTGCCTCAGTTTTAACTTGAATTTTATGCGTATTTGCATGTTCTCGGAACTCTATTAAGTCAGAAACTCAGTTCTCAGTTTTTAGTATTAGGGTTGCAGCTCTCTCCCGCTATTTCAGCTTGTTTTGTCTTCATTCGAGGACGAATATTTTCAAGTGGGAGATAATGTAACACTTCTTAGCCAAAATAGACCAAAATTCAATTTTAAAAACACAATGTCGGTGCAACATATGTGACCATCGATGGATTGTAGCCTGACCCACGACTATCTTACTCAATTATTGACGGAGTCTAGATCGTAGCCTGACCCACGGTAAGCCCTACAAAATTGTTTAAGTGTTCGTCGAGGGACATACTTACGGTCTGTAGGTCAGACTACCGTCCGTAGTCCATGGACATCGATCAAGACTCCCTTCTCCCACTATCTAAAAATCGCTACCGACGACCAGCTCGGTCCATAGGTTTTACCGTAGGTGGGAAATTAGCAGACAGTTTAGGGGAAATGCAATTGGGTCAACTTCAATTGATTATAAGTCTTATCACAAAATAAATTAGTTGTCTGATCACCTACACACAGATATATAAATGAACTACCTTTGCATAGCCACCGACCTTGCTAAAATATGACATCCGAGTAAAAAGTTATGCTGGTTTTAATTAAGGCCTCTAGAAAAGGACCAACCGACAAGGCGTCTATCCATCGACGGATTGTCAGTCCTGGCCATCGATTGGTCAGACATGAACTTTCCCAAGGGTCTTTTGGACCTTTCGTACTTCATTTAAATCCTAGGTTACATCGGTTTTACCATAGATCATCATATTTAGTCAGTTTAAGCCTATAAACATAATTAAAACATATCTAAATCAAATAATTAAATGAAAAATTAGAAAATTAGAAACAAGAGAGGAGTAAAAACCCCAAGAACTCTAGCTCAAGAATGCCACAAGCTCAAGCAGTTCCTGCTCCAAAAACTTAAGTATTTTTCCGTGGATTTCATCACCAATTATGTGGGATTTCACTAGTGGGTTCCTTTCACTCATTGGGTCCCCAGTTTTCAATTAGTTCTTGGTTCTCTTATCATGAATAAATCTAGGGTTCCTAGAATTACAACAAAACTTCATGATTTAGTTAAAATTTTTGTGTCAAATCAGATTATCATGTTATTACACAAAGTATCACATGGATTACAGAACTCTACCTTTGTATTTTTTTAGTTCTTCAATTACACTTGCTAGGTCAGATATTTCTCATACCTCAGATATACATGCCTTAGTTATAAATGCATGATTACCAAATTAATTTTGCATTCTCTCTTTGCATGTTAATTTTCGAGCTATGCCTTATTTACAGAATCTCAGACATAATAAGTTATTTTATAGAATTAATTGGGAGTAGCATAATACCGAGTTGTACTAGGGTTTAGTGTACCGAATTGTCCCAGAACTACTACTTAAGTAGGTTGTAAGTCCCCTTTGTGGGAAATTAGTTTAGTGATCATGCCAGCATACCTTTCTACATTTGGCAGGGTAGATTGGTTCCTCTCAAACAAGTGTATACATCAGACACCACATTTAGCTCATGTGGTTTTTTGACCAGTTATTAGTAGCTCCCAAAGGTCAGTCATACTCATTGAATTAACCATTTATCTTTATTATCATTATTCAGTTTCAGAATATTATAAATTGTCATTGCAAAAAGTTATCTGAGTAATCAGTATATCATGTTTAGATTATTATAATTGCTCATGTGCTTGTTCAATGATATTTCACTTCAGCTTTACTCTATCCTACATGCTCAGTCCTTTCATGTACTGACGCATACGTGCGCTACATCTTCTCGTCATGTTGGTTTAGGTTTTTAGTATCCAGATCACGCATAGATCGATTTTCCAATCTCAAATTTAGCAAATTCAGTGGTGAGTCCTTATTCTCCGAGGACAATAGTCATTAGTTTAATTTCAGACTTCAATTATTTAGTTTAATCTTTATTAGATTAAGCTGGGGCTTGTCCCAATATATATAGTCCAGTTTTGAGAGGTTTATTTCAATCCTAGTTAAATCAGCTTAGTATTGAGTTAATATTTCCTTTGTATTAACTTATTGTTTTAAAATATCTTAGGTATAGAATATGGGTATTCCCCTATTTGTGAAGGAGCAATCTCCGGGAAATCGGACTCACCGTCTTGTTGATCTTTAGCGCTATGTGCCTCAGGTTTGCTTTACCTACGACCTTTGCTTTACTTTTTATGCATTAGGGACAATTTCATGTATTTTTGTTGGGGGTGAGGTGAATGGAAAGTGAATGGCAGGGTGAAGTATAATTATGCCAACTCACGATCCTCGCTTGGTGATTTTCTTGCTTGGGTTCTTTTGCCCCAAGAGACAGGTTATTTTACTGTTTAACAAACATGTTTAGAATCTTGTACAAAGTATGAATGTTAAGCATGATCACTAAATATGAATGATATCTCGTTTGAAAGAGAATGCTTGCATGATTAGACATATTGAACTTTGAATGTGTTTAATCAATGCATGACATACAAATGCACCATTGCATGACCTTCAATCTAACACTCGAACTAGGGTCCGATAATTTGGTAGGGTCATTAGGTGTTAAGAGAGTGTGAGGAAACTTTATTGTTCCACTATTGGTACCTAGCTAGAACTTGCCCGCTTAGTCCTTCAAAAAGAAATATGTGTTAGACTATTAGGAAAGGATCATAGGCTCCTGTTCAAATTAGCTAATCTTTAGCCTAGAATAAAAGAAAACCAACTGAAATTAATCTATTTATGATCTAAATTTTTTTAGCATACAATGGATCTTTCTTTGCTACCCCCACTCATCATCCCTGCGTATAATGTGTTGGCCCCGGTTCCTCATTAGACTATGCACCTCAACTTAGGCCAAAAGCATAAACTGAGGGTGGCAAATGTAGAAACCGGTCTCGTCTTGGCCCTGACCCAACCTTGGATATTGTGTACCTCAACTCATGGCAAAGTCATAAGTTGAGGGTGGCTATTACGAGTAATGTCCCGAAAAGTGGGGTTGAAAGGATTAATGTGAAAAAAAAGAAAAACAGAAGAAAATAAATAGTGAATAATAGAAGTGACTCAGTCAAAGTGGAAATCAAGTAACAAATTATAAGAGGTGTTTAAGTAAGAGTCATTTGTACAAAATGGAGAAAAGAAAGGAGAAAACAAGGGAAAGAGGACAACAAAAGGAGGAGTAGGGCAAAATAGAGAATAAAAGAGGTAATACGCTTCGACATAATGTCAAGGAGGGCCACAAGTCACTATAACGTACCCATATGTATCAAAACTAACCCAAAGCCTATGTTATAAGCCATGAAAATCCTATCGTGATTTTAAGAGTCTAATATGGTGAACATAAGTAGAGACAATCAGGGGAAGCCTATAGCTACAAGTACCAACTAGGTGTGAAGTTTTTTTGAGTGTGAGTGTTGAATAATGATCCTTATACCCAATTTTAACATCAATGTGCAAAAAAAAAGAGGATATCTTTTGAAGCTAAGACAATAGTTGTAATATTGGAATGTCTGTACCTTGGTGAGAGATAGAAGAATGGAGGTGTTGGTCCATGGTGAATCTGTGTCATGTTCTGATCCACATGAATGGACCTAGCTATCCTCAAAGTTAAATCATTCATTAAAGCAATGAAAATAGTCAGGATGGATATCCAAATGATAGCAAAAGCTTAAAGGAGGACACTTTTGTACAAAGGTGTTGTGGTGAGTCTTAGTGCGTCGCTTGAGGATAAACAACGAATTTAAGTTGAGGGTGTTAATGTACTTTTGTTTCATGGTACTTTCAATGCTTTTTCCTTAAGTTTAGTGTATTTCTAGGGGCTTTTTTTAGTAATTTTAATGTGTTTTATCTGTGTTTTGCAGGAATGTTTTCCAAAATGAAAATGCAGAAGACAATGCACAAGTGACCCAAGAAGCCATCGACGGTCACTAGGTAGTGATCGTCGACTATCCAAGCATCTGCAAGAAACTAAGGAATTCTGACCAAGTGTGGGACTACGGAAGGATCGACGGTCCGTTGATAAGTCGACGGACCATCCTGGAAATGTGTCGATCATATCAGTGATATGTCCCTATTATATATATATATATATATATATATATATATATATATATATATATATATATATATATCATTCGTTTCATAATGTGTTTCATTTGAGGTTGGTCTCATTAATTCCTTGAGAACTTTAACTTTAAATGACATAGATCATGTGAGAATCATGAAATCTAGTGTCATGAAACCCAACACTAAAAAGAGGTGGAATCACCAGCCAAAGTGACCCAAAACATGCTTGCTAGCAGATCCCTATATTGGCAGTTTAGGTTCAAATTCTAAGTGATATAAGAAGACCTATACCCAGCATGCCGGACAGTCTCATCTCATGAGAGTTACGTTAACCTCCGCCCTTACCGAAAGAAGGCATCACCACTCAGAGCTAGTCTATCGGTGCTCAGTATAAAGTTCAATTATATTCAACTCATATGTCATGGAAGTTGGCTTCTAGTATGTGGACGTAATAGCTCAATAGATTATTTGTCATCTCATAATTAGTATTAAGTGTGTTAATCTCAATACTTTCATTCGAGTGTTCATAGAGACTGGTCTTTTAATTAACATTACACTCTCATAGGTGAGTACCTTTTGGTAACGTTTACTTAGGCTCATTTGAGATAGCTCTCATCTTTTACATTAGCCTCATATCATTATGTCACCACATTCATCAACATTACCACATTTTCTCTTCATAATTACTCACCCTTTTTTACGTGAATGTTCATTTCATTATATGCCAATGCACTTGGCCATTTGTTTGTTTCTACTCTTACTTAACCCTTCTAGTGTTCCATAATTTCATTACATAATATTCATTTCATCTTATGCCAAAGCACTTGGACATTTTGTGTGTTTTACACTCTTACTTAACCCTTCTAGAGTTACATCATTTTAGTACGTACATCTTAGGTTCACTTATTTTTAAATGTATGCTAGACTTATGGGTCTATAAATACAAGCCATGAGGCTTCATTCATAGTTCGTTTAAATGATTCATATCTTCCTAAGATTATGTAGTTCAAGACTTATGCATCTTGTATGTATGAAAAGATCTCGATTTTTATCTGAGTAGGCTGCATTATTCTCGAAGATATAATTCACGTATGACTTATGAATCTATACGGAATTTGGGAAAGGGAACCCAATTTCGATTATCTTAGACAACACATTAATTTTTTCATTATTGTATTTGGGTCCATATGACATTGGGACCCTATTCTGAGCCCCAACATCCATGTTTCCTCTATTTTTTTCTCCTTTGAATTACCTCTTACTTGGCCGAGGGGTTTTGGGATCAAACCCCCACAGCCCCTTTTAATTTATTTTTTTTATCTATTTCTCCTTGTCTATTTTGAGTTGACTATAAAGTTGTGGGATCAAACCCCCATAGCGTCTCTTTATTTTTCTTTTGTTCTCCTCATTAAATCTGCCTAAGAGGTCCTCGGTTCGATTCCCACAGGCCTTCCCCTTTATTTATCTTTTATTCTCCTCCTTAAATCTTCCTAAGAGGTTGTGGGTTAGATTCAAACACCCCTCCTCCTTTATATTTCTTTTACACCTCCTTAATCTGCCTAGGAGGTCATGGATTCGATTCCCACACGCGTCCCCCTTTAGTTTTCTTTTATTCTCCTCTTTAATATGCCTAAGAGGTTGTGGGTTCGATTCCCACACGCCTCCCCCTTTATTTTTCTTTTATTCTGCTCCTTAAATCTGATTGAGAGGTTGTGGGTTCGAATCTTACTCCCCTCATATCGCAATTTTTTATTTTAAGTTTCATTTTCTAGCCAAAACCATGGTTCGAATCCCCTACACCACATTTATTTTTACTTCTTTATTTTCATGGTTTTTAACATGGTGAGGTCACGGGTTCAATCCTCCATGACATCACTTGTTTTAATTTATTTTTTCCCACATTTTGAACCCTCTTTTGTGAACGAAATTCATCACTAAAAGATTGAAATTTTCTTTTAATTTTAAAGCATCCTTTCATCAAGTTTCACCTTAGTTCTAAGGGCAGTTTTTTAGTTCATTTAGAACATTTTAGGTGTGTTTTGATGTATTCGTATAGACAAGAGATTATCCCTCAAATCAGCAACATTTCAACTCATATGAACATCACATTTACATCAACATGTGTACATGCAATATAAAGAACTATCATGCCATTTAAAGTCCTAAACAATGAACAATAGCCACGGCAACACACACATACACACGTAGTTACATTTCTGGAAACATCAACATAAGTCACATTCCAAACATACATATAAAAACAAAATCATGACTAAAACACATTTCATCCCTAGTTTTCTACCAGCAAACATAACAAACATATGATTAAGTGGGAGCTAGTGACAGGGACATGAAACGGGGAACAATCCTACTTTTCAGAATTAATATTCTGAACCATAAGGGGTCTCTTGGAAAAGGGACCAAGAGAGAAGAGAATTCATACCTTTTTGACGTTAAAACCTCGACTTGCTTCAAAAAGAACTTCTCTAAACACACGTCCAACACCAAAAGTTCAATACCAAACTCGACAGAAAACCTTCTCTTTGCCCAGGTGATTGATTAACGTTTATTTTTCTTATATTTTCGTGTGAGTAATTCAAGTGTGAAGAAATTTGGTTTGCCTACTGTTTTTGGAGTTATTTTGGCAGAAAAAAACGTGAATGAGAGTGATAGAGACGTGAGAGAGAGAGATGAGCGTTGGAGAGACGAGTTTTCTTAGGGTAAGGAGTCTAGGTTAGGACTTAGTCAAATAACATTTTATTTAATTATTAAAAATCTTATTTCCTTTATTTTAAATCAGCTAATAACTAATAAAGATAAATTAATTATATTAATTTAACTTAAATTAAAAACAATTTAAAACATTTCTTCCACCTAAGGTCGAACTAGGGTGGAGGAAGACTTAACTTTAAGAGCCCAATTTTTTACCTCTCTCCCCAAAATGACCCTCTACCTTATTATTTAAATAATAAATTATATATTTTAGGTAATTACTATACTACCCTTAGTCTGGAAAAAGATCATTTTACCCCGTGACCCTCCAAACTTAAGATTTTCCCTTTTTAATTCTGGTAAAGAATCCTTCAATTAAATCTTCATATTCGAGAGCCCTACATGGTTTGACCCAACCTGTCCACGCTAAACTAAATTTCCAAGTTAGTTGGCTTGGCTGTAGCAAGGGTTCAGACGTCTGGGTCTACGCGCATCAATCTGTGTGAACCTTAGTCTAATCATAGGCATTCTTAACACATTATGCATTTCTTATCTTATTCATTTTTAGGGTTGTGTAAAAAGATTGAAAAAAATTTCAACCTCAGAGGGTCCGTATTTTTTAGCGGAAAAAATGAATTATAATAAACCTCTTAATGTCGGTAATAAATAAAATAAATGAATAAACATATTTTATTTTTTCTCAATTAAATAAAAAAATAAAATTGAGAAATATTTGGATTTAATATTAGTTAAATCTATTTTTGAAGGACGGTTCTAAGTAAACTAAAAAACAAAAGAAATTATAATACCGACTTTTGGATGTCAATAAAATTAATAATATATAATTGTAACATTTTTTATTAAAATATTTATATGATGAGTTCCATAAAATTATAATTTGATATTTTTAATTAACTTTATATAAATCGGATCACGGTTTTATGTAAATTAGAATATTTATTAATATAAAATACTGACATCATGAGACCGGTATTTATATTTCATCCAAATAACGACATCATGCGGTAGGTATTTTTACATCATCAAAATACTTATATCATGAAGTCAGTATTTTTATTTTATCCAAATAACGTCCTGATGAAGTCTGTATATTTTCTTCATCCAAATATCAACCTCATGAGGTCGATATTTTTACTTCATCTAAATACCGACTTTATGAGATTGATATTTATCTTTCATCCAAATACCTACCAACTGAGATCAGTATTTTAATTTCATCCAAATACCGTCATCATAAGGTCGGTATTTTTTTTGTATGAGCCTGAAGAATTAGTTGATAACAGATTAAATGCTCAAGAGCATGAATAAACGAAATAAATATTATCAAAATCATTTTTCCTCTAGAACTAATTCTGCAGGCTCATACAGAACATTGTAAAGAAGAGTTAAATTTTCTAGATATATCAATTGTATATCGCCACAAAACACAAATGACCTTAGCTTAGGAGAATCAATACTCAGGAGGTAGGAATTGTTTATGTCTTCTAGAACCAAATCCTCATGCAATGGGCAATTAGAGATCAGAATTTCAAACGTATTAGAAGATAATGTTACAAATTTTAATTTTAGGCTAAGCAACTTATTAAATCCTTGAAGAAGCATAGAAGGTGTATTTAACATTCCATGAGATACAAATGTCTCAATGCTGAACAATGAAATAAGAAGTAAGGGATCTTGTGTGGTGGATAAGTAAATGGAAGTTTAAGGACGAAATATTGAATGAAATTTTTGGTGAGCAAATGTATCAAACGATCAATATTAGGACATATTTTTAGACTAGTAATATCAAGGATAACATTCAATGTTTTTCCTATATGAAAACTGAAGAAACAATCGAGAGTGAGAATTATAAATCCAATGGTAGTGGATATAAAGTCCTCTGGTGTTTCCTACCTTTGGAATTATACGGCAACCATATTGCCAATCGTTAGAATGTGTAGTAGTTCTTACAATTTCTCGAAAATACAACCTATTTAGAATTTCATAAATTAAATGAATGACAAGACTGCTAAGTCGATCAAGGGAAAGTAAAGATAGTCTTTGTTAATCTAGAGGCATGATAATTTGTAGAAGTTGATCAAGTATACAATTGTTAAGGTGAGAGTATACGCTACATGAACAACAAACAATCATATCACAACTTTAAAAATAAAAAAAAAGGTGTACAATTTGTAGATGACATTTGCATTGATTTCATTAATTGCAACTCTTGATGTAAAATTGACTGGCTTAGGTTAAATTAAACCCATATAAAGTATTTTTGTATAGAATTTAAAGAAAACATAGAAGTTTAAATTGGTGATATTATACTTATTGTACTAGAAATTTATAGTATCTAGTTCTTACATGAAAACACTTTATGAATAAAATGTGCTAATTGCAATATTATAAATCAATCGATAACACTTAAAAATTACTTCAACACTAAAGAAGTCGTTTGTTGTATATGTCAAAATAGTATTTATGTTAAATTTTAGTGCAATTGTTAGATTGTAAATTTAACTCTGGTACAACTAATAGTATTATTTCAATTAACCTTTTTTGTGATATGTGACCCCATACATTTTTGCTACAAGAAGAATGATTATGTATCCTTAGTGATGAAGATTATTTCGTACTGTTGCCCCAAGAATTTGTTGATGAGATTCCCGCAAGCTTCTCAGATATCACATTTAATCACCTGAGGATAGTTAAGTTTGATGATGTACTATTAGTAATCCCTTAGAAAACAAGAAAGTTCTACTAACCATACAAAAAGTATGTTTCCATTCAATACCTCAAGCTCGCCTAAGAGAATTTAACACACAACATAACTTCGATATTAACATCAACTCAAGAATCCCAAATTGGGGGATGGTTCTTCCTAAGGAACGAAAATGTCCAACATACTTCTCGTTCTAACTTGGACTGATCCCTTAAAAAGAAAGAATTCTCTACTAACCTAAGTTCCACTCAAATTTTCAATCTCGCCTAAGGTAATTCAACACATAACATAACTTTAAAATACTTATTAACTCATGAATGCCAACTTGGGTGATGTTTTTCGAGTTTATTCTTCATAGTTGAGGAAGGATCATGTCCAACATATATACATATTGGTCTATCTTGGACTAATTCCTTATGAAACAAGAGATTTCTACTAGCCAGACAGAAAGTATTTTTTCAGAGGTCTAGAAAGGATAGCATGTAGACAACATTTTACTCCTCACTTTGTTTCCGGGGTTTGAGAGTTGATTTTCGATAGACCCTTGACTCAAAAGAAATGTCATTACATTAAAACCATCTAAAAAACACCAAAAAAAGGCAAAGGAATTAGGGTTTTATCTACAATCCAGAATCCCAAGAAAACCAACATCTACCCCAAAAAAAGTACAAAGAGGAAGATAGGGCTTTTATTTAACAAAATTGACTACACCCAAATGAGAAAGATTTGATTTTTTAAACAGAAAAAGGAATGAATGTTTAAGCTTATGAAGATCTAAAATTATTACTAATACTGTAAACATCCAAAAAAACATTAGAAAAAATCAAATACCTTTTGAGAACACGTTATCCTTCAGCTGCCGAACACAAATTTGTATGATTTTGAAGTTATCAAATCCATCACCCCAGAGTGAATGAGGGAATTGAAGAAGGGAGAGTGGTTTTCTTCTGAATATAAATTTAAAGAGGGAACTGAAGAAGGGGGAGAGGTTTTCTTCCTAAATTAAATTTTATTGAAATGTAATATGGAGTGGGGTGAGTGGAGAAAATTAGTATTGGAGGTTTCTTAGTTGTATTGTTTGTCCATATCAATTTATGTGACACAATTTAATTCGACATAAAAAACTTAAAATGAAATTGAAATTTGACATGTAGTAGAAATTTTAGAGCTTAATGTGATTATAAATTGTTTTATTAAAATTTAAAGTTAAAATATGTCATTTTTATTTTAATTTAGCTATTTATTTTTCTCATTATATGAAATCATAAATAAAATGATAAATTTTATTGATTTGCACATTCAGAATTTTTTTCTGAAGGTTTACAAACATTATTAATTTACAAAAATAAAAAAGGAATAATTTTAAGGATCAATGAGATCAAAACGATTGGAAGAATTATCTATTATAGAGTGAACAATTAATATAGGACAATAAAAAGACTTTCTTTCCGAAATAACCTAAAAAAGTAAATATTACATAATTTTAGAGAATAAGAGAGTAAAAAATGTGTTAATTAGAGAAACTGGCAGATATATTTAGTTACTGATAATTTACTTTGACTTTTTTAATTTTGTCCACTTAATTATTTTTGCATTTTACATTTAATACCTCAAAATTGTTAAATTTGATTGTATATGTCATGTAACGTCTAGTAAATTGAAATAACTAAGAATAATCTAATAAATAAAGGAATAATTGATTTTGGAAATAAAAAGAGAAATGTGAAAAATTTCCATATTTTAAAAGTGAGTTTTTCGCCATTTTTTAGATGGCCATAACTTTCATCTCAGGAGAAACTGATGTGAGTTATTTATATGGTTGGACATCCCATGCAAAGATCTTTCTAATGCTGCAGAGTTTGAGAAATTTTTATATCGTACGAATGATATGTGCCTTATGGATGTTAGGTTGTGGATTGAGGAGAATCCAATCAGACTTTTAGTAAGGGTAAAGTAGTATTTTCAGCCTACAATTTCCGAATTTTTTTTAAGGGGTTATCAAGGGATAATGTAAGCCTTAAGTTAGTTTTTAGAATATTGAATACGCTTAGGGCTTGGGAGAAAAGAGAAGAGAAGAGGAGAAAGAATAAAGAGAAGAAAGAACACCAAGAATCGTTGCGAATTTCATCGGAGGTGATCCCTTTAAGGTATATCAGACCATTTTATGTAGGGTCCTTTCACCCACATCCCAATTTGATTCAATTGAGCATGTTAGAGTTTATTGAATGATGAACATGGAAATTTATGACGAAAAAATATGAATTTCTTGTTGGTTGAATTGTAATTTATCTCTAGTAGATTATTTTTGGGTCTAATATATTGGGTAATGAGGTATTTAGTGATCCTAAGTGTCTCTGTTGGGATCCATGGAAGTTCAGGAGGTTTAGAGATGAAACATCGAGAAGAAAAATAGGAGGTTCCCTCTGACAACCCCTTGAGAGCGCGCTTATCATAGACCCTCAAGGAAGGCTCTGTAAGACAGGTCCTGGCGTGCCGCACTAGCTAGAGCACCTCTTACAAGAGTCTGTACGAAAGGCGCTGGCGCTCCGCGCCTCTCAGAGCGCCAAGGTCACTTAGAGACCCCGTTCTTTCCTTATATTTTCGAACTAGTTCCTAAGTGATGTACCTGTCATTCCTAGTTGATTCCAACACTATAAATTACATTTAAACATCATTAAATCATCCATAAACATGAGATCATGATCCTTGATCCATAATTAAATTCAAGGGAAGCTAATATCAAGGTCAAAGAAGTTAAGAGTCAAGTTTAAAAATTAAGAAGTAAGTAAAGGCAAGTTCTTGAAGTATTCAAAATTTATTTAACAATCACTTTAACTTTGTTTTAAGGCTCAAGTTACAGGTTGACCAAAGAGTAAAAAGTTGAGTTAAATTTTTAAAAAGCGATAAGGGAATTAAGTATTCCCTAAGAGTTAAGTTCAATTGATGTAAATAGTAAGAGTTGAGTTCATCTGACAAAAAGTTATAAGGGAACAAAATATTGCCAAAAGGTTTATAAATGTTTTCACATTTAAGTTACAAGGAAACTAAGAGATCCAAAATAGTTTTGAGTAAGAAAAGGGGAACACTAATTCCAATAGGGATTTTAAGGGTAAAAAGGGTTGAGCAAATTTTCTCTACCAAAAGGAAGTAAGTTATATTAAAAGCTTGAGCTAAAGTATATTTAGGGAGTAGTATTGAGCACCGATATGGGGATGAGAGTTCATAGTAACTCAAGTCTCCATTCCACCATGTAGCCACTGTGGGTATTAACATGTCAAACTTTCTAGATGATCAGGTTAGTTAAGCTTGTGGAACCACTAAGTTAAGTAAGGTCATATACCGATGGTAAGGTGTAGGATGGTCCTCGAAAGCGTGAGGTAAAATTGTGTATCATCACTTAGGCTCAAGTTATGTTTGTCGGTTAGAGAAACTCCCATAGAAAATTATATTACTTTCATATATAAGTAAAGTTGAGTTTGTTATTGTTTTATCTTTACTAAAGTAGGTGTTATATATATATATATATATATATATATATATATTGCATATGTTCTTATTACTTTATATTGAGTTGTTTTCTTATGAGCCAAGCACAGCCAAGGTAAGTTCTTCATTAATCCATTTCAAGCTTTTATAGTTGTGTTTAGCATTCCAACTCGCACAATCGTATATTCAATGTACTGATGCCACTTTCCTTGCATCGTCTTATGATGAAGACAGAGATAGCCAGGATCAACAGGCAACGCTTCGTTGATCCAGTTTGAGTTCCAGAGTAAGTGGTCAGCCCGTTAAATTTTAGAGGACATCCTTGTGATTGCTTTTCGAGGTCTGTTCATTAGGATGTTGTGGGGTTTGTCCCAAAATCCATCTTAGTTAATTTAAAGGCTTCATATACACTTAGTAGTTAAGTTTTGGAGTCTCATGTACTTTATAATTTTAAATATTCAAGTGTTGAGACATAAGTGCCAATTTGGCCAAAATATCATATTATGTACTACTTTTAACCTTGCTCTTTTTCTTGATTGAATTGAGTTTAGTCTTCTGCTGAGTTATGTAAGTCAAGCCAACGGTTCGCTCGACACCAGTAATTGTCATCAAGTGCCAATCCCTACCAAGGTGTAGGCCTTGGGCGTGATAGGTTAGTTAAAAATTCAATTTTCTTTTATGACTTATTTTTGTTATAACAAATAGACATTTTTTTTATATATAAGAGATCTGAAAATACCATAAGATATCATTTGTTTAGTATTATAGATACAAAATTCCTACATTTTATTCACTTTTATGTAAGGGTGAATATAGAAGGGGCTAAGGTATATTCATTTGAATTTTCTTTTAAAATATTTATTTGATATAAATGAAAAATTTCAGTGTTTATATATAAATTTCAAATTCCCCAACATAAATGGCTCTGTACATTGTAAGGCGTTTAATTTTCACATGTTTAATTACCATTTTTTCAGCAGACCATGAAAGAGTTCGTTGTTTTGTAGTAGTATGAATTCTTTATATATATATATATATATATTCATAAAATATTTTTATCAGTATTGTTATTGTGTACTAAAATATATTAAAAGAACTAATAAAATAATTAAACTTAGCGGAAATTGTATTGAGTTGGGTCTTGACTTATTATCTGCCCCGTTTTGTCTCACTTCATATTGATCCAATCTAATTCAGTTTGAATTGGATATTGATCCGCTTTTTATTTTGACACAATATATTTGAATAAAATTGATCTTATTCACTAAATTTTAAAATATAAGAAAAATTAATGAAACAAATACAATTATACACGAAAAACTAATAAATAGTTATCCTCTTTTGGATCAGTCGCAATTTTTCTTAGCAAATGAATATTAGCCTAGAAATTCCTAATGATACAACTAAATTGTAGATAGTTGGGCGTATTTACTATTTTTCTAGGAAATTAAATGATAAGCTATAAATAGTACTTATTCTATAATTCACTACTAATAATACTAATATGATAATTCCATATCATAAATTAGTTTACCATATAATTTTCATTTTTATTATAATTAAATAATCATCATTTCATTAGATTATATATTGTGCAACAAAATTAATAACCTTTTCAGTGGAATCGTATAAATTGGTCCAATTGTGTTCATTAGGATTAATACCTGCACTCGATTCAATCACGAAAGTTAATGTAGCGAATGATAGGGAAAAGAGAGATTTATTTCGTTTTCTTTCATAGATAAGCTCGTTAAAAATCCTGGTATACATGTATATTAATTTCTTTATTAGCGTAAATGTTTATTCTTTATCATGCCGTATCAGAGACTGAAACTAATGATTTTCACTAAAAATGTAACTTCATTTTGTTATTAGAGACGGACCCACATTCATATGTATGGTGCATATACATGTTTATCTATCATTGGCAAAAGAAAAAGATATAATTAACTTCTCACTCTTAATGAATGTTGAGTTATCCTTGTGCTACAGGAATCACTACAAAACTAGGGTAAATTCACTTAGTATACTACCAGTACTCGATAGTAGTCTCACATGCAAGTTAGTAGTAAGATAAACAATAATTGAAAGTTGCAGTAATAATTCACACAAAAGGTTTTATACTTGTTCGGATTACAAATGCGGTGGCTAGTCAAGCTCCCTTGGGTTTCAAGGGTTTTCTTTAAGATATTTGATAATATCCTAATGTTACAGAAATTTGGAACTTTATCCTGTCTTAATATGCAAATCCGATTTCTACCTTGACACTGTTTCAACTTTTATACCTACACTCAAATTATTTATTTTCTCTATAATTTTAAATTTTATCACTCACGTGTTTACAAAGATTTATGAAAGACAAAAGAAAACTGTTTGCTAAGCTAAAGCGAAGTTGCGTATTTCACACTAAAAAACTAGGTCAATTTGTGTAGATGATGATTTGTGCTCTTGTATGGAAAAACCCAAGGGATTTATCTCAAACAAGGATCAATTATGGGGGTCCTTGATTGAGGAGATTCAGGTGATCTTTATCAATGAAGTAAATGTTTCTTCTTCTTTCCTTTTGATGCTGTGAACATTTCCTTGTATGATCGACATACTTCTTATCTTTTGGCTTGGTTCATGGCTTTTCCTTTTTTGATGATTTGGTTGTGATCTTTGCCAAGTGTGAATGTATTCTACTTCATTTAAACTTTCTCAATATGTCGATTAACCATATATTCCGTTCCTTCTTTTGTCCTTTAGATTTGAGTCTTGCCTTTCCAATGCTTTTGTGCAACTTCAAGACAATATTTGTTTTCCTTCTTGAAGTCATTTATATTGATCATTTCCTTTTTGAATTTGTAACCTACGAAAACTAATATCAAAGCCTTAAGTGTTTATTTTCAAAATCAACTAACTCTAAGGAGTTACAAATCTTCCCCTTTTTGATAATTACAAGATTGATCACAACATTAATAATAATCTTGATAGTCTATTTTACTTAAAGTTAGTTGGACTTCCTTGAGGTTTCATGTCTTAGTTCATCGATGCATGCAACTCTCCCTCTCTTATCTCCCCCTGTCTCAAAAAGGATCAAGAAAGATTGATTTGTTTTCTCCCCCTTTTTCATAATATAAAAGAATAACAAAAATCATACTAGATTTAAGAAAAGAAAATATATAACAGAGTAGTCTAAGATTCAATGACAAAAAAACAATAGTCCAAGAGATATAGAGGTACATGCCCCTATTAGAAGTTAGTGTAAAAAGTAAAGGTCAGCTAGTAGAGTTAATGACCACCTCAAAAGTACTTGGAGGAGTTGTAAGAACGTTCCACATTTCACGAAAGACTAGAGTATGAGGTCAAAACTGTAACAGCAAGCTCATTGTTGTAATCACTTTCTCATAAAAGGTGATGTAAGAACGTTCCACATTTCACGAAAGACTGGAGTATGAGGTCTGAACTGTAACAGCAAGCTCATTGTTGGAGAAGTGTACTCCACTTTTGAGATAGTCAATATGTTGGATTAAGCGATTTATCGTTGAGATAACTTCATGCTTTATCATTGTCATGGAAATTCAAAAATTACCGATATAAGGGCTAAAATCTTTCTGTAAACGCCATTGCATCATGAAGGGTTTCCAAGTATCGTTCTACAACACAGAGTCTAGTTTTGCACTATTCATTGTTCTGCAATAAAAGACCGGCAGAATCCGCCGAGATTTTTGATGGTTAGGGAGAGTCCTCCCGAGTTTTGACTGAGTACTTTTTTACCCACTTTTCACCAACTTGCACATACCCCGTCCTTTTTTACCAACTTTTCACCCACTTGCACATACCCCGTACTAGAAAAAGTATGAAAATCATAAGTTGCATTTATAAGAGAGGGGGTAAACAAAAAAAGATCAACTAGACGGTCCACAATAATCCTCGAGATGAGCAATCCACAGGGCAGACTTGCCGATGAATTCAAGTCTTCAAATTTCCCAAAATGTACACCTTGTACTATTCAGCCAAGTTGATGCACTATTTTTTAAGGAGAAACTAGGGAACAAATACATCACGAGTAGAAATATTACTCAAGGTGCCCTTCTGAGAATAAAAGTTTTGTTCACGATATGTGCGAGAATACGATTCCTAAAACATAGCGATAAAGGCCCAAAGTCAGAAATGTAATTGTCTGGTTAAGCCACGACTCTTTTTCACCTTTAAGAGAAATTTCAAAGTCATTAGGTCATGTTTTATTTATATACAAAATTATTCCAATGAACTTAATACCAAACACATCTTCGAATAACTTTTCATTGATGATGAATTGCTTAACAAGCACCAACAACTATAACTCACCACTCATAGGTGAGATGGGGAGATTCGCATAAAGCAGGTGAACCGCTTCGTGAAAAAGCTCAAGACCACACAAAGTAAAAAAGAGAGACAGTTTATGAGCTTTGAGATTGAAGCTTACCAGGATGTGAGAGTCCTTTAATTGACTGAGATCTAAAACTAGATCGTGAACAATAGGGCTAATTTTGAATCGATCATACATCTTCTTCTATTCGATACCCCAGAATCATTGCATGTCTGCGTTGGAGAGAGATTTTGTAACATAGAGACAAGGCTTGTTTGATGCTTTCTGATTAGTAGTAGAATCTAACTTCTTTGAGGAATCAGACGAAGTATCCACGGATCCTGCGGAGAATCAACAAAGAGAGAGAGAGAGATGGTGTCTACTTTGAAGTAACTCAAAGAAACAGATGTGGTGAGATGAAGAGTAGAAGATAGAGAGGAAAGAACAAATAAAAACAAAAAAGATGAGGGAAAAGAAAGAGGATCAGATGAGAAAGGGAAAGGAAAGGGTATTTGATAGGAAGAAGGGGAAGCCGAAGAGGCAACATCGGGTCGTAATTATAGAACAAAAAAATAAGAAAACACATTAATTGCATAAGGAAATAAAATAAGTAAACAGTAAAGTACAATGGGATTAGTCAACACATTTAATGCCAAGGCTTTCTCTGAGAGAGCAAAATCCTTCCTCAAGAAGAGGTTTGGTAAAAATATCAGCTAATTGATTTTTTGAGTCTACAAATTCGAGTGAAAAATCAAAATTTTCAATGTAATCACGAATAAAATGATGATTTATGTGGATATGCTCAGCCCTAGAATGATGCACAATATATTTTGAAAGACGGAAGTATTATCATAGATAATCGGTACAGTTTCATCTAAATGATTATAATCAAGTAATTGATGCATCGTCCATAAAATTTGAGTACCACAACATCCAACCACTAACTATTCGGATTTTGTGGTGGATAAAGCAACCGAAACTTGTTTCTCTCTATGCAATGAGAATAGAGGATGCCACAAGATTTGACATGTTCCACTAGTGTTTGGTTGTTTTTGTCACCTGCAAAGTCAGCATTTGAATAACCAATTGAATCAAAATGACAAGAATTAGAATACCATAATCCCGGCTCCGTGGTTCCAATGAGGTAGCAAATGATTCATTTTACTACCACTAGATGTGATTCCTTTGGAGCATCTTGAAATCGTGCACACATAAATATAATATACATTATATCGGGTCGACTGGCTGTAATATATAGTAATGAGCCAACTATCTGTCTAAACATCTTTTTGTCCACGTGTTTTCCAGATGCATCAATTTCAAGAAACTTGGACTAACTCATTGGGGTACCAAAGGCTTTTCCCTTTTTGAGTCCAAACATCTTAATAAATTCCTTGGTGTACTTTGCTTGACTAATGAATGTTCCATTAGTTTAATGGTTAATTTGAAATAAGAGATTGAATGTGACCTTTCCCAGAAGACACATTTCAAATTCTACTTTCATTAGATTTGCAATATTCTCGTGTAAAGAAGGATTAAAACTTCCAAAAATAATATAATCAACATATATTTGAACTATAAGAATGTATAAACCACATCTTTGAATGAAGAGAGTTGTATATATTTTTCCCCTTTGGAAATGATTTTTTCACTAAAAACGAACTCAATCTTTCATAGCAAGTTTTTGGAACTTATTTTAGTCTGCAAAGAGCTTTGGAAAGCTTGTAAACAAAATGAGGACAAGAAGGATTTTAAAAACTAGGGTTATTCGACGATAATTTTTTCTCTTATAAAATAGTTTAAAAACACACTTTTCACATCCTATTGAAATAGTGTAAAATTCTTGAAAGAGTCATAAGAGAGTAGAATTCGAATAGATTCTAAAATTTCCACAAGTGAAAAGGTTTCCTCGTATTCAGTAGAAACTTTTTGTGAGTAGCCTTGAGCGACCTTATTTATGGAGATGGTTGGTCACCATGGCAAAACGACCCATTTTAAAGGTTAAACGAGCCCTAATGAACAATGTTTCGATAGTACCTATGAGATTGGCCTCGTCTATTGACCTTTTGAAGAAAAGCTCACTAGAATCTTTAAAATAGATTACAATTGTGTAAATCTTTAAATTCTGTTACAACTATGTTATGTTTTCTCTACTATTAATCAATGTTTGGTTCTGGCTATTTGTTTATGGGATAGGATTGTGTTACACTATACCAACTTTTATTTTTGACATCTAAATTTTCTCTTCTACTATTTGGTTCCTATATAATGTCCTACCTCCCGTGCGAGCTGGTCATCTACTAAATAATAATTTTTTTCTTTATCTTGTTATAAATTAATTCTCTTGTGTATCTTATTTTTCTTAAGGACGTATCTAAAAGAAAAACAGATAATAGAAAGTGTAGAAAAAGATTTGGTTTTTATTAAATCAGGATTTGTATTCAAAATAAAGTGAGGAAATGCAGTTCAAATATAGTACTATATAATTGTTAACAATGTCATGTTTATAACCAAGAAATTATGCCAGACTGTTTTGTTGGAGGGCGTAAGAGATATCATAATGGTATAAGCAACATATTTGAGTTCTAACAAATGATGCTTTATCAGAATCAATATAAGAAACAAAGATTACTATGATGAAACTAGATATTCCTAGTCCTGTGGATGATGATGAGATTGGTCAAATTTAGTATTTTGCACTTTATCATATTAATTACTTATGAGATTGTCAATAAAGTTTAAAAGACTCATGAATCATAGGTAAGCTTTTGTTTATTTTTCTAATTTCAACTTATAGGTATGGATCCACGGTAGTTGATTGTAATACATAAGATTCTTAATTCTTTCCTCGGATTCTACTACTAAGAGAGATGCTCACGTCCTAAAATACAGTTTTATAATGCAACAAATACAGGTATATTAAATAAAATCACGTAAAAAGAAAAAGAGGTATAAGATAACCATAATTAATTTTCGTAGGGACATGAAGTGGTTGATATTATACCCCAAATTAGTTTGCCAATAGGTAACTTTTTAACATAAGATATTTTGGTTGTAATATATTCCCCTCATTTACATTTTGTTAATATATCAATTGATATATTCTCATCAATCAAAAAAGAAAGATGAGAATATTTAACCTCAGTTTCTTAAAGTAATATCCATGCCACAAAATTTGACTTTTGTTTTTTATAGTCATAAATATAACTACAAATTTTATGAGGTTATTTGCAGTAGTTTTAAAAGTAAGAAGTCAATGGTAATGTTTCTACTAATAGCATAATAAGTACTTCACATATTGAATTGAAGAATAATTTCTTTCAATTTGTTTTTTCCTTCTTCATTATTTTTATTACTAAGAGCATATTGGATATTATCCCTTATGTTATTCTTAGCAAAAGTAAACATTTTTTGTTAGATGTGCTAAGGTGAAGAATTGCAATAAGCTGCTTCTTGAGATGCAACTATAAGAGAGATGTACAGTGAATAATGAAAATAAAAAGAGAAAGTGCAAGAGCGATATACTATTGTTGTTTGCATTGGCAGCAAAATATAGGTTTATATTTGTAGAAGATGTTGACACTTGCTACTTTAAAACATTCCAAATGAGTGAGAAACAACACACAATCTAATGTGAATAAAGTTAGTCAACAAACTAAAGCCCCGTTAATATTCTTCCTATTGATAAATGTGTATTAAGTGTACAACATCATAACCAAAAAGAAAAACAGAATTAAGTATGTTGTTGCCTGCTCATTATTTTGTTGGAGAAATAAGAAGGGTTGAATGACTATTTTCAGTAATGAAGGGTTTATTTTTTTAAGTAAAGTATTTTTTTTGTAAGACATTGTTAATTTTCCCAATATAAAATTTCAACACTGGCTGTGCCCATCTAGTATTTATTATACATATATAAGTATTTTTAGTTGGGAGTCTATAAAAAATAATATCTCTATTTTATTTTTTTAAGGTAGGTGGAATTAGACTGAATTTGATGACAACGGACAGATTGACGATGACACCATTAAAAGGGAAAGGTAGAGCCTTTTTCTATTCTAGGGACATTAATATTATGAGTTTGATCAAGTAGTGTCTATTTTTTAGTTACAAAACTTTACATGTCCAACAATGGCAAATTTGTATATCATATGGTGTTGATGTCTGTTATCGTAGGGAAGTATTGCCAAAAATACATCCCTTACTATGAATCTACATGTCTATAAAAGTTGTCTTATTTATGTGTCATATGTCTATCCACATTTTGCCTCTTAAAGTTATATGCTACCTACCCCTACTCAATTTTCTCTTTTAGAGCATATAAGTGTGCCTGATATAAATACTGCCATACTTTTGGGAGGTAGCATGACTCTTTCTTTCACTCAGCCCTTCCATGTCTCCTCTCTCATTATATCTCATATAATGTGTTATAAAACACATAAGATTGCAATGTGACCTCATGGGTTATTTGGTGAAGATGAGATATAATTTTTGGATTATGTTGAAGGTTCGTTCTAGTTTATCATATTATGTTTTGAATTTTTGTTGCTTCCCTTTCTAGAATAGCTAGTTGTCATTCTATTTTGTAAGATATGTGTATAGGTGTGTGTGAGAGAGAGTGTGTTTTGGTAGAAAACAATGGTGGGAGAATATGCTGGAAAGATGAAGTTCATCTTATTATACTCTTCCAACCTGCTCTTTGATTAATTGCCTCATATTAAAAGAGTTAATAGTTCCGCAGGTCTAATCTTGCTACTTGGTATACTTTTATTCCATGTATCTTTTTAATATGATCAATTAAGTTCTCTACTTCTTTGGTTTTATTCGTAATTCTTCAACCTTAATGGTTCTGGAAATACTATAGTTACTTGGTTTGCTAGTGTGTCTTGAGTTGTGTTGCGAAATATTTGTGTTTCCTCTATATTTATTTATCTCTATTGCTTAAACACTTTCCTGGTATTGTGCAGGTGTATATGATCACTCCAATGTGTTCACAGTAACCATATGAAGGGCTATTGGATTAGGTAAAACTGGTATTATTAAAATTGCTATGAATCTGTATTTTTAGAATAATATCTTGGCAACTGTTCCTGGTTGTATAATGTGTTTGCAGCTTCCAGATCAATAAACAAACTATTTATGATGTGAATATTTAAAAACCTGTCTCTAATAGGCTTCTTGAAGTTTCTTGGTATCAATAATGGTGCTGTGGAAGTAGAATCATCTATTATGGGTGTTTAGAAAGAAGGCAAGAAAATAAAGGTTCCCCTTAATTCAAGTTGTCGTCAAGGTTGATTTATTTTCTCTTCAATATTTTTAATCAACAGTCTACTTGACTTCAGCATACATATGAATCTTCCATGTCCTACCATAAGATTCAATTTCTCATGAACTTTGCTTAGCCTTCTATTTGTGTAAATGTTATTTGCAGTAACATTGTAGGTTATACGTGAAAAAGCAACTTCCATGAAGCAAGATTGCAAAGAATTGCAGACCATGGTTAGTCAATAATCGTAGATTCGCATGTCTTAGCTTTGGTAGTTCAATAATTGACTTATATGTTATATTTTATTTTATATACAAAACCAAACTGTCTCCAAATTGAACGATTATGTCAATGAGCTTTACTCATTGCCAAAAATGCCAGTAAGAGTTATTGCTAATGTTTGATTCTACAACGATCATAATGGTATTAACAGTGTTATGACATTATTGTCTTTCTGTCCAAGAGACACATAAATCTGGGTCAGCATTTAACTACGTTTATATCCAAACCTTAATTCCTTTTCCAAATTGATATGGAGAAAACTCTTGTCGAGGCTAAAATCTTTTATATGTGATTAAAATGAAAATTTTCATTCCAATGACTGATGACTTTGGTAGTTTTAGAGAATATCCACCTTTCAGCTCTCTCTTAAATATTCAACGGTACTAAGAAGTCTCTGTTGCACCAAGTGCTTGACTTCAAATGTTAGAGAACTGGAAATGCAAGTCCACCTTTTGTTGGCAAGAAAAATCCTTTGCATGCATGACATGATGCCATGTAGTATTTTATTCTGTGTGAGCAAAGGTGTGCTCCATTTCTCGTTCCTCCATTTATTTCTTTTTATTATGTCGTAAAGAAACATGATTATTATTCCATCAGTAGGAAAACAAGCATATACATCAGCAGATCACTCTTGGCCACTCCACATTGTACCAACCTAGAGAGAATATGATGATTTTTTCTCAAAAAATGCTACTCTTAGTGCATAAAATAACAACGTAGAGAAAACTACATGCAATATTAGCAACTCATGCATTGCACTGTAATCTACAGCTATATTGCCCTCTGTAGAATTCATGAGAAACATATTGTTACTATTGAATTTCTTGAAATTTTGATTTTATCGTCTCCTTGATTTTCAATAAATGATTGTCCATTAGAAGAAAAGATGATCAGAAAAAAGGGATATATATCATGAGCTGGAAGTGCAAGAGAGGGGAAGGGGTATGGTTTTACCCTTTTCCTTTTCTCCCGAGGTGAATGTTTTCATGTTCTATTTTCTTACTCTTAACTCACTGGGTAAATGCATATTATTTGTGTACATACAAAGGATCAACTTATTAATGTTCTACGTCTTCTCATCTTGTTCTCAATAACAAATTAAGGGTTGGCCAAGAAGAATTTTTAATATTTGAGGAAAGTATAGTTGTTTGTTCTATTCTTTGACATGGATTCCATGCTTTTAGTATCACCATATGAACCTCAAATGACATATTGAACTTCTGCAGTTTTTGATAGACGAGATCTACTTCATAGCTAGGTAATTTGGAACAGAGTTACCAACAAAAATCTGATGAGGCATTAAATAAGATTGAGAATAATCTTACTAAATCAGATGGACAAACCAACCCCCTAGCTATGGAATTTATTGAGCAACTTTGTACCCAAAATGAGAATGATGATCTCACAAAAGTTCTTGATGAAGAGGAAGCTAATAATACAGTTCTTTGAACGGATCCTAATAGTTCTCCTTGTCTTGATGGATTTGGGAGAATTTTCTTTCGAACGGGTTACTGAGGATTTTCACTCATTTCAGGCTCTTTTCTTAGTTATATTGGATTGCTTTAGTTTTAAATTGGTTCTTTTAATGTGGTTTTCATAATGTTTGGAGGAAAATTCATGTAGAGTTGATTTAGAAGAAATTTGAATAAAACAAGTGAAAACAAAGTAAAAAAGTAAATAGGAAGAAAGAAGAACTGAAAGAAACTTAGAGTAGAGAAAATATTGTGGTTTATATTTTTGGGTAAATATTTGTAAGGTAAGTTGCATGAAAATTCATATTTGGGCTTGAAGATTGGGTGACGAATAGTAAAATCTCTTGTTCTCTTCTCCATTCCTTGATTTATATTGTTAGGATTATAGTTGTGATTGTGTATATGAAATTTAGGTTCTTTAATAGAAACAGAAAAAACTATTTGGGAGATTAGTGTTGATTTATAATGATCAAGACTATCTATGATTAGTTTAGGTCTTGAATTGAAATGGATAGTGGAGAGTGGATTGAATTCCTAAAAAATTTAATTCCCATGTATACTTTGTTTGATGGTATCATTGCCCAAATCCATCAGTTTGTTACCAAAATCACGCCTTTCCAATTGCCGACAAATTTTTTCTTGTGGGATTCGACCCTGATGCTTCTTGGGAATTTTTGTTGCTAACAACCTCTTACTCTTTTAGCTTATTTTGAAGGTAATTTGAGTTTTATCACCGGTTGGAGCATTATATAAAGGAAGTGGTTGATTTTGTTCGAAGTTATTTCAATGAGGCTGAGTTGACTAAGTTGTATTCTACTTCATGCCTAATTCTTATTCATAGTGTTAATAATCTTGATTCATTTTCTGATATAAGGCCTATTGACCTTAGAAACATTATTAAAAACATCATTTCCAAGGTCTAAATGATGTACTGGACAACATTCTTCCTATGATTATTTTTGAAAATTAATCTGGTTTTATACATGGTACATTGATTACAGGAAATATTCTTTTACAGCAAAAAATAAATCATGGCATTAAAAGAAGAATGACATAGTCAATGTGTTCATTGAACGGGATATGTCTAAAGCATATGATATGACTAAGTTAATTGTCAATTTCTTTTTGATATTTTAAGAATATTTGTTTTTTCTGCAAGATAGTTAAGTCTTATGAGGAGATCCATTAGTAATATATTATACTCTTATCCTTGTTAATAGATGTAGAAAACGTTTTTTTCATTAAGAGAGCTAAAAAAATTTCTAAAATGTTAAAACATTTGAATAGTAATCAACTTTTTAAAGGTTTTATAATCATAAGACAAGACCCTCAAGATAATCATTTATCTTATAATGACGATATTATCCTTTTTTTCTTCAGGTTGTGGCCCGAAGATTAATGTGGAAAAAAGTTGTTTCTTGATTATTGCAAGGACTCTTATGAATGATATAGATAGAATAAAAAGGATTATTAATTATACACATAAGCATTTTCTTATAACATATTTGGGTGGCCACTTGTACATCAGAAAAACTTTGATTTCTAGTTTCACTGATATGGTATCTAAAATTATCAAAGGAACTAAAAGATGGACAAAAAGCTCCTCTCCATTTGAGGATGAGCAATATAGATTAAGTATGTCTTACAATATCAGTCCTTAAATAGGTTAAAAGACAACTGAGTAGAATCTATTGGCGAACTGGTGATGTGGAAGAAAGATACTACAGGTATTCATGGAAATATTTATGTTTTCCGAGTGATTAAGGTGGTGGTGGGTTCAGGACTATGATGGAGAGGTACGAGCAATATACGAGAGGTCATACCAGCTTATTTTGGATACAATTTTTTTTAGTGGAAAATGGCTATTCAAACTTTATTTTAGAATGTGATTTCCTTGTTATTGCCAATATAATTAAGGATTAATCTTAAATGGCCTTGATACTGCGGGATGCTATTATGGAGTCTAGAAGAATGAATTTGCAGGCCAATGTGATAGATCAACCTTACTTCATAGAGGGAAATCACGTGGCAGATGTACTAGCTAAATATTATTTTTATAGAAAGTAAGTCTTGATTTTTTATCCTTACGATTTTCCAAAAGATGCATCAGGTATGTACAACATTGATGTCATTGTGATGCCCTGCTTAAGACATGCAAAAAACAAAAAGATTATGAGTCACTATCTATGATCTTTCTTAAATTTTTGTTGTATATGAGCTTTTTTCAAGGCTGTATGTTAATGCTTATTAACAGAGGTTTAGCATATTGTCCCCCTCTGTTTGTTTTATGTATATATCTTTTATGAAATAAGAGGTTTTAACCACCGAAGGCTTAAACTTTAATCGTAAAAAAGATCACTTGATTCTCTACGAAATGATAGACTTTATATTTGTTGACTTTTATGAATCCTCCACGAGCTAAGAGATAAGGTTCCGTGATTGTATACATAATAGAAAAACCAGTAAATGCTTAAAGTAAAGAGAAAAAATGCTTATTTGAAAAGCTCCTTGATTAAAAGAGAAAAGTCACGCCATGCCACACGAGACTTCTAAAGATCCAATAACTTCAAGCAACTTATGAGTCATGTTGTGATAATAACCACATTGTAACACCTCATTAAAGACATGATGAGTGATAGATTTACTTAAGAGAGAAAAACGTCCCGATTTGGACTCTTAGTTATGTATTTTTAATGATTACGAACACTGTCTCTTTTAATCCATTTTAGAGAGTACATATCAGTGTTACAAAAATCGTGCCGCGACCGGATACTGGTTGTTGAGAATTCATTTTAGAAATTAGGTTGTTAATTTGCTTAGTTTTAGTAAATTGTTATTTTTGGTTGTTTTTGGTTGAGTTGCAGGTCTAAAACAACGAGTGACCATGATAATGAAAATGATAGTAACTACAGTCAAAATTACATGGGTGATTTCAAAATCATTTGTCCTCTATAACTAATTCTGCAGGCTCATACAAAACATTGGAAAGAAGAGGTACATTTTCTAGATATATCAATTGTATATCGCCACAAAAGAAAATGAACTTAGCTTAGGAGAATCAATACTCCGGAGGTACGAATTGTCTATGTCTTTTAGAACCATATCCTCAAGCAAAGGGCAATTCGAGATAAAAATTTAAAACGTATTAGAAGATAATGTTACAAATTTTAATTATAGGTTAATCAACTTATTAAATCCCTGAAGAAGCATAGAAGGTGTATTTCACATACCATGAGATACAAATGTCTCAATGTGAACAATAAAAAAAGAAGTAAGGGATCTTCTATGGTGGATAAGTAAATGGAAGTTTGAGGACGAAATGTTGAATAAAATGTTTGGTGAGCAAATGTATCAAACAATTAATATTAGGACATAATTTTAGAGTAGCAATATCAAGGATAACATTCAATGTTTTTCCTATATGAAAACTGAAGAAACAATCGAGAATGAGAATTATAAATCCAATGGTAGGGGATATCATGTCCTCTGGTGTTTCCTACCTTTGGAATTGTACGGAAAGTATATTGACAATCCATATAATGTGTACTAGTTCTTACAACAACTTGAAAATACTACCTATTTAGAATTTTATCGATTAAATGAATGGCAAGGTTTCTTAGTCGATCAGAAGAAGGTAAATGTAGTCTATGTTCACTTGGACGCATGTTAATTTGTAGAAATTAAACACAATACTATTGGTAAGGTCTGAGTATACGCTACATGAAAAACAATCAAACATATTACAACTTTAAAAATAAAAGAAAAGCTGTACAATTTGTAGATGACATTTGCATTGATTTCATTAATTTGCAACTCTTGAAGTAAAATTCACTGGCTAAGGTTAAATTAAACACATATAATGTATTTTCGTATAGAATTTTAAGAGAACTTAGTAGTTTAAATTAGTGATGTCATACTTATTGTACTAGAAATTTATAGTACTGAGTTCTTACATCAAAACACTTTATGAATAACATGTGCGTATCACAATATTATAAATCAATAGATGACACTTGAAACTTCCTTCAACACTAAAGAAGTTGTTTGGTAGTATATATAAAAGTAGTATGTATGTTAAATTTTAGTACAATTGTTTGATTGTAAATTTAACTCTAGTACAACTAATAATACTATTTCAATAAACCTTTTTTGGGAAATATGACCCCAAACATTTATGCTACAAGAAGAATGATTATTTATCCTTAGTGAAGGGGATTATTTCGAACCTCTGCCCCTTGAATGTTTTGATAAGATTCCTACAAGCTTCTCAGATATCAAATTTAATCACCTGAGGATAGTTAAGTTTTATGAGGTACTATTAGTAATCCCTTAGAAAACAAGAAAGTTATGCTAACCGTACCAAAAGTAAGTTTCCATTCAATACTCCAATCTCGCCTAAGAGAACTTAACAAACAAAATAACTTCGATATTAACATCAACTCAAGAATCCCAAATTGGGTGATGCTTCTTCCTAAGGAACGAACATGTCCAACATACTTCTCGTTCTAACTTGGACTAATCCCTTAAAAAGCAAGAATTCTCTACTAACCTGACAGAATGTAAGTTCCACTAAAAATTTGAATCTCGCCTAAGGTCATTCAACACATAACATAACTTCAAAATAGATATCAACTAATGAATGCCAAATTGGGTGATGCTTTTCGAGTTTATTCTTCATAGTTGAGGAAGGATCATGTCCAACATATATTGTAACGACCTTTTTAGTCATTTTTTAGCAGTAGAATTACTTTTGATAATAAATGACTGTGTCGTTGGATCAAACGACGGACCGTCATGGTCACGACGGACCGTCGAGTGTCTTCGTGCCAAAACACTTAAACTCTAAAATTTGGATACGGGGAATCAACTCTCTTAACTTCGCTACGAAATTGCAGCACGGACCGTCGTAGTTACGACGGGCCGTCACAAACCATTTTACGGAAGTTGAGTCTCTGAACTCAGTGATGACCCTGCAGTACGGAACGTCGCAGGCATGACGGGCTGTCACGAGCGGCGTAGCCTCGACTGGGTCAGATTTCTGCTAAAAGTTTTTAGAGGTGTTTTGGATTATTTATGACAAACTGTATGAAATTAGTGGGTAATTTTAATAACTTATTTACTTGGGGGTTAAAGGAGATAACCTTAAAATAAACAATGGATTACTTTTATCATAATGAATTATATGATAATTAGGGTAAAAAGAAAAAGAGAAAGAAGAGAGGGAAGAACGAGCGAGAGGGGGAGAAGCGAAGAGGAAAGCAAAGACTTTGAGAAGTAGCTTGCTTTATCATGATTCTTCGGTGGAGGTAGGTTATGGTTTATGCTATTTCATAGTAAACAATAAATAGCGATTGATATGTATTGGGTGGTAGTGTAAAGTCTTCTATATTCTTGATTGTGTGTTTGTATGTTGTGATTGTAAATTTTCAATCTTAAATCCTCTCTACCTAAGATGACGCCTTGACATAAAGAAGGCTTGATGAACTAAAATCATGAGATAAATGGATCGGAGTGTCACGTTTTGACACGTAGTATAAAGGGATCGGGTGTCACGTTCCGACACGTAGCATCAGGGGATCGGAGTGTCACGTTACAACACGTAGTATTAGGAGATCGGAGTGTCACGTTCCGACACGTAGTATTAGGGGATCGGGTGTCACGTTCTGACACGTAGTATTAGGAGATAGGAGTGTCACGTTCCGACACGGTAATGATTAGAGGATGAATATTGAAATATGTTAATTTACTCAAATTCAAAGCACCTATTTCCCAAATGAGTATGGTGTGGAGGCTTGAGTCCTCATAGGTGCGCTTGGTGTTGTTGCCAATGGTTCTTGTACTTGTTGTTGCTACCTGTTGAGTATTGTAGTTAATTTTATAATATTATTTGATATATATTGCTTTCTATTTTGAGTTGGCCGATGATACCTACTCAGTACTTGTTCCTTGTACTGACCCCTACTTGTAATTTTCTTCTTTGTTATTGTTGAGTGCAGCAAACGTGCCAACAACTTCGACACGTCCGCAACTCTAGCCAGTCTTCAGTATATCAAAATTCAGGGTGAGCTACTGTTTCTAGCTTGGATTGGACTCTCTTCTTCACATCTTGATGTCTTGAAGTTCGGACATGGACCATCTCTTTTACTTATTGTATCTTCTTAAATACTCTTAGAATTAGAAATTTAAGGATAGATGTTCTTGGTGTGATGACTTCCAGATTTTGGGGATGATAGTTGATAAACTTTAGAAGCTTTTTTATTGGTTATCTTATTAATATTATATGAGTCTTCCGCATTATATTTTGTTTATTATGGTTCAAATGTTTGGAAATGTTGGGGTTTAGATTTGGTGGTTCGCTCACATAGTAGGATAAGTGTGGGTGCCACTCGCGGCTCATTTTGGGTCGTGACAAACTTGGTATCAGAGCCTTAGGTTCGTTGGTCTCATCACACAAGAACGAGTCTAGTAGAGACTTGAGAAACAGTAGGGGGACGCCCTTACTTTTCTTTGAGAGGCTATAGGAATTTAGGAAAATTCCATTCTTTCTTTCTTTCGTGCTATTACTTGGATCTAATTGGTATCTGGATGTTACAAATTGGTATCTGACTATCTTCACTCTATTTCGCAGATGATTAGAACTAGAGAAACAACTGCGGCAACATCAACACCGGCAAGACAGGGTGCGTCTGATCCAGCCACTGGGGCTGTAGCTCGAAGAGGAGCAGTGGCGAGAGGCCGTGGTAGAGGTTGCGGGAGGACGTCCTCTAGAGGAAGAGGGCAAGCACCTGGCCCATCTAGTACTAGGGTGGTGACTCCTCCACCGACTGAGGAAGTAGTAAGAGAGGGTGAGGAATGGGAGAATGAGCAAGTGCAGAATGAGGAATTACAACCTCAACCTACCCCGAGATGATTAACCAGGTTCTTGCTTATCTTACCGGGTTATCTGATCAAGGCCAGACACCCCGAGTGTTTTCTGCACCAGCACCTCAGGTTCCGGGAGTACAACATGCAGCTGATGTGGCTCCCCGCATGGATGTTTCTTTGGAAATAGGCACGTTTCCTCGGTTGACTACAAGGCCTATAATGACAAGTGATCAGCATGAACTTTTCACTAAGTTCTTGAAGTTGAAACCTCCAGTCTTTAAGGGTGCTGAATCTGAGGATGCTAATGATTTCCTGGTTGATTGTCATGAGCTGCTACATAAGATGGACATAGTAGAACGGTTCGGCGTTGAGTTTGTGACCTATCAGTTTCAGGGAAATGCCAAAATGTGGTGGCGATCGTATGTTGAGTGTCAACAAGCACAGGCACCACCTATGACTTGGGCATCATTCTATAGCCTATTTATGGAAAAGTATATACCCCGAACTTTGAGGGATAGGAGGAGAGATGAGTTCCTTAGCCGAGAGCAAGGCAGGATGTCGGTTACTGCTTATCAGGCTAAGTTTTGTGGACTATCCAGGTATGCCACCCAGCTTTGCTTCAGTTCACAAGAGCGGATTTGCCGTTTTGTGAAAGGATTGAGGTCAGATTAGCAGTTCCCAGCCTTACAGGTAGCTGCTGTAGCAAAATCCTTTCAGGAAGTTTACTGGCATCGACATCTAAGAAGTTTCGTAAGGGAGGTGAATTTACTGGTTTTACTCCAGAGGGCAGAGTTCAAGAGGTTACCCAGCCCGACCTATTCAGTCTTCATTGCAGGCTCTAGCTGGGGGTCCACCGCAGAACGGTCAGCATTTCTCTGAGTTTGGGGGTTATCCCCAGACTTCATCGTTCTAACAGAGACCTATGCTTGACTCCAGAGAGTGATATGGATGTGGAGAGACTGGACATATTAGGAGGTTTTTTCCAAAACAGAGTTACAAACCCCCAATAGTTAGAGGTAGAGGTGGTCACGGGAGAGGCCGTCATTCTGGAGGACGTGGTGGACAAAGTAATGGTGGTCACTAAATCAGCCGGGGTGGCGGGCAAGCTGGAGCTACTGTAGCACAACATGGTAGGGGCAACGGACAGACAGGTGATAGGGCCCATTGTTATGCTTTCCCCTGGAGGTCAGAAACAGAGACATCTGATGCTGTTATCACAGGTAATCTTTTGGTTTATGATAGCATGGCTTCTGTATTATTTGATCCTGGATCCAAATTTTCATATGTATCTTCCTCATTTGCTACTGCTCTTGATTTACATTGTGATTTGCTTGACATGCCTATTCGTGTTTCTACTCCGGTGGGTGAGTCTGTGATAGTTGAGAAGGTGTATAGGTCTTGTCTTGTGACTTTTGTGGGGAGCAATACTCATGTAGACTTGATTATCCTATAAATGGTTGATTTCGATGTAATTCTTGGTATGACTTGTCTTTCTCCAAATTTTGCAATCTTAGATTGTTATGCTAAAACTGTAACGTTGGCCAAGCCTGGGACAGATCCGTTAGTGTGGGAGGGTGACTACACTTCCACTCCAGTTCGTATCATCTCCTTTCTTCGTGCTAAGAGAATTGTTAGTAAGGGTTGTTTATCTTTCTTGGCACATCTCAGGGATGATACTTCCCAAGTACCTTCGATTGAGTCTTTTTCGATAGTGTGAGTTTCTGGATGTGTTTCCTGCAGACCTTCCTGGTATGGCACCGGATAGAGATATTGATATCTATATTGATCTGGAGCCGGGTACTCGCCCCATTTCCATACCCCCGTATAGAATGGCTCCCGCAGAGTTAAGAGAGTTAAAGACCCAACTTCAAGAGTTTTTAGGTAAGGGCTTTATTAGACCAAGTGCATCCCCTTGGGGTGCTTCGGTTTAATATGTGAAGAAGAACGATGGAAGTTCTCGGATGTTCATAGACTACAGGCAACTGAATAAGGTGACTATTAAGAACAAGTATCCTCTTCCTCGCATTGATGATTTGTTCGATCAGTTACAAGGTGCTTGTACCTTCTCAAAAATTGATTTGTGATCTGTTTATCATCAATTGAAAATACGGGCAGCAGATGTGCCAAATACTGCTTTTCGAACCAGGTATGGGCATTACGAATTCTTAGTAATGTCTTTTGGGCTTACGAATGCCCCTGCTGCTTTCATGAGTCTGATGAACAGGATTTTTAAGCCATATCTGGTCCTCTTTGTCATTGTATTCATTCATGATATACTGTTATACTCAAAAAGCAGGAAAGAACATGAGGAGCATTTGAGAATTGTGTTAGAAGTGTTGAGGGAGAAAAGGCTTTATGCCAAATTATCCAAGTGTGAGTTTTTGATAGATTCAGTGTCCTTCTTGGGGCACGTCGTTTCTAAGGATGGAGTGATGGTGGATCCTTCTAAGATTGAAGCGGTGAAGATTTGGGTAAGACCCACTAATGTTACAGAGGTAAGGAGCTTTGTTGGTTTAGCTAGCTACTAACGTCGATTTGTCAAGGGATTTTCCTCTGTTGCTTCCCAACTGACAAATTTAACTAAGCAAAGTGTTCCATTTGTATGGTCAGACGAATGTGAAGAAAGTTTTCAGAAACTCAAGACCTTGTTGACTGCTGCACCAATTCTTACCTAGCCAGTGGAAGGTAAGAATTTCATTGTTTATTGTGATGCATCTTATTCTGGGCTTGGTGCAGTGCTAATGCAAGAGAAGAATGTAATTGCTTATGCTTCGAGGCAACTAAAGGTACAAGAATGCAACTATCCGACCCATGATTTGGAGTTGGCTGCAGTAGTGTTTGCATTAAAGAAATGGAGACATTATCTATATGGGGTTAATGGTGAAGTCTATACAGATCATCGTAGTTTACAGTATCTCTTTACTCAAAAAGATTTGAATTTGAGACAGAGGTGGTGGATGGAACTACTGAAGGACTATGATATTACTATCTTGTATCACCCTGGAAAAGCTAATGTTGTGGCGGATGCTTTAAGTTGAAAGGCAGGGAGCATGGGAAGTCTAGCTCACTTGCAAGTTTCTAGACGCCCATTGGCTAGAGAGGTTCAGACTCTGGCTAATGACCTCATGAAGATGGAAATACTAGAGAAAGGAGGATTTCTGGCCTGTGTGGAGGTAAGATCTTCCTTTCTTTACAAGATTAAGGGAAAGTAGTTTACTGATGAGAAACTGATCCGGATTTGAGATATTGTATTGCGAGGAGAGGCTAAAGACGCAAAAATTTATGGGGAAAGCGTTTTTAGAATTAAGGAAAGGGTATGTGTGCCCCGCGTCGATGATTTGATTCCCACTATTCTTACAGAGGCTCATAGTTCAAGGTATTTTATACATCCTGGTGCAACCAAAATGTATCATGACCTAAAACAACATTTCTGGTGGAGAAGGATTAAGCGTGACGTTGTTGATTTTTTTGCTCAATGCCCGAATTGTCAGCAGGTAAAGTATGAACACCAGAGGCCTGGTGGGACACTTCAGAGAATGCCCATTCCTGAATGGAAGTGGGAGAGAATTGCAATGGACTTCATAGTTGGTCTTCCAAAGACATTGGGTAAGTATGACTCCATTTGGGTAATTGTTGACAGATTAACTAAGTCTGCTCACTTCATTCCGGTCAAGGTGACTTATAATGCAGAGAAATTAGCCAGACTCTATATCTCAGAAATTGTCCGATTACATGGAGTTCCACTTTCCGTCATATCAGATAGAGGTACGCAATTTACTTCTATATTTTGGAAAACATTGCATGCGGAATTAGGTACTAAGTTTGATCTTAGTACCGCATTTCACCCTAAGACCGATGGTCAGTCTGAGCGAACGATTCAAGTGCTGGAAGATATGCTTCGTGCATGTGTGATAGAATTTGGTGGTCATTGGGATAACTTCTTACCCTTAGCAGAGTTCTCATACAATAATAGCTATCACTCGAGTATTGACATGGCCCCATTTGAGGCACTGTATGGGAGGAGATGTAGGTCTCCCATTGGTTGGTTTGATGCATTTGGGGTGAGACCATGGGGTATCGATCTTTTGAGGGAATCGTTAGATAAAGTAAAATTCATTCAGGAAAATCTTCTAGCAGCTCAAAACAGGCAGAAAGAATATGTAGATCGAAGGGTTAGATACTTGGATTTTATGGAGGGTGAACAAGTCTTGCTGAAGGATTCACCCATGAAAGGGGTGATGCGGTTTGGTATGCGAGGTAAACTTAGTTCGAGGTATATTGGTCCATTTGAGTTCTGAAGCTCGTGGGGGAGGTAGATTATGAATTAGCCTTGCCTCAAGGACTGTCAGGAGTGCACCCGGTATTTCATGGGTCTATGATGAAAAGATACCATGGGGATGGAAATTACATTATTTGTTGGGATTCAGTTCTTCTTGATGAGAATTTGTCTTATGAGGAGGAGCCTGTTGCCATTTTTGATAGAGAAGTCCTCAAGTTGAGATCAACGGAGATTGCATCCATCATGGTTCAGTGGAAGAATCGGCCAGTTGAAGAGTCCACTTGAGAGAAGGAGGCTGATATGCAAGAAAGATATCCACACCTTTTTACAGATTCAGGTACTCTTTCTCGCCCTTGTTTTTCTTCTATGTGATCGTTCGAGGACGAACGATGGGTAAATTTGTATCTATTGTAACGACCTGTTTAGTATTTTTTGAGTAGTACAATTACTTTTGATAATAACTGACTGTGTCGACGGATCACACGACGGACCGTCATGGTCACGACGGACCGTTGAGTGTCTTCGTGCCAAAACACTTAAACTCTGAAATTTGGGTACGGGGAATCAACTCTCTGAACTTCGCTAGGAAAATGCAGCACGGACCATCGTAGATACGACGGGCCGTCACAAACCTTTTTACGGAAGTTGAGTCTATGAACTCTGTGACGACCCTGCAGGACGGACCATTGCAGGCACGATGGGCCGTCACGAGCGGCGTAGCCTCTACTGGGTCGGATTTCTGCTAAAAGTTTTTAAAGGTGTTTTGGACTATTTATGACAAACTGTAGGAAATTAGTGGGTAAGTTTAATAACATATTTACATGGGGGTTAAAAAGGATAACCTTAAAATAAACAATGGGTTACTTTTATCATAATGAATTATATGTTAATTAGGGTAAAAAGAAAAAGAGAAAGAATAGAGGGAAGAACGAGCGAGAGAGGGAGAAGCGAAGAGGAAAGCAAAGACTTTGAGAAGGAGCTTGCTTGATCACGATTCTTTGGTGGAGGTAGGTTATGGTTTATGCTATTTCATAGTAAACTCTAAATACCGATTGATATGTATTGGGTGGTAGTGTAAAGTCTTCTATATGCTTGATTGTGTGTTTCTATTTTGTGATTGTTAATTTTCAATCTTAAATCCTCTCTATCTAAGATGACACCTTGACATAAAGAAGGCTTGATGAATTAAAATCATGAGATAAATGGATCGGAGTGTCAAGTTTCGACACGTAGTATTAAGGGATCGGGTATCACGTTCCGACACGTAGTATTTGGGGATCGGAGTGTCACGTTCCGACACGTAGTATTAGGGGATTGGAGTGTCACGTTCAGACACGCTAATGATAAGGGGATGAATATTGAATCATGTTAATTTACTCAAATTCAAAGAACCTATTTCCCAAATGAGTATGGTGTGGAGGCTTGAGTCCTCATAGGTGCGCTTGGTGTTGTTGCCAATGGTTCTTGTACTTGTTGTTGCTACCTGTTGAGTATTGTAGTTGATTTTATAATATTATTTGATATATATTGCTTTCTATTTTGAGTTGGCCGATGATACCTAATCAGTACTTGTTCCTTGTACTGATCCCTACTTGTAATTTTCTTCTTTGTTATTGTTGAGTGCAGCAAACGTGCCAACAACTTCGACTCATCCGCAACTCTAGCCAGTCTTCAGTATATTAGAATTCAGGGTGAGCTACTGTTTCTAGCTCGGACTGGACTCTCTCCTTCACGTCTTGATGTCTTGAAGTTCGGACATGGACCATCTCTTTTACTTATTTTAGCTTCTTAAATACTCTTAGAATTAGAAATTTGAGGATAGATGTTCTTGGTGTGATGACTTCCAGATTTTGGGGATGATAGTTGATAAACTTTAGAAGCTTGTTTATTGGTTATATTAATAAGATTTGAGTCTTCCGCATTATATTTTGTTTATTATGGTTCAAATGTTGGTAAATATTGGGGTTTAGATTTGTTGGTTCGCTCACATAGTAGGATAAGTGTAGGTGCCACTCGCGGCTAGTTTTGGGTCGTGACATATATACATCTTGGTGTATCTTGAACTAATTCCTTATGAAAAAAGAGATTTCTACTAGCGAGACAGAAAGTATGTTTTTAGAGGTCTAGAAAGGATAGCATGTAGACAACATTTTCTTCCTAACTTTGTTTCCGGGGTTTGAGAGTTGATATTCAATACACCCTCGACTCAAAAGAAATGTCATTGCATTACAACCATCTAAAAAACACCAAAAAATGAGAAAGGAAATTAGGGTTTTTTCTACATTCAAGAATCCCAAGAAAAAAAATATACCCCAAAAAAAGTACATAGAGGAAGATAGGGCTTCTATTTCACAAAATAGACAACACCCAAATGAGAAAGATTTTGATTTTTTAAGCATAACAAGGAATGAAAGTTTAAGCTTATCAAGATCTAAAATTATTACTGATGCTGTAAACATGTAAATAAAACATTAGAAAAGAATCAAATACCCTTTTGAGAACACGTTATCCTTCTACTGCAGAACTCAAATTTGAATGATTTTGAAGTCTTCAATTTCATCACCCCGGAGTGATAGAGGGAACTGAACAAGGGAGAGAGGTTTTCTTCTTAAATTAAATTTAAAGAGGGAACTGAAGAAGGAGGAAATGTTTTCTTCCTAAATTAACTTTTACAGAAATGTAATATGGAGTAGGGTGAGTGGGCGAAATTAGTATTGGAGGTTTCTTAGTTGTATTGTCTTGTCCGTATCAATTTATGTGACGATTTAATTCGAGATAAAACACATAAAAGGAAATTGAAATGTGACATGTAGTTGAAATTTTAGATCTTAATGTGATTATAGATTGTTTTATTAAAATATAGAGTTAAAATATGTCATTTTTATTTTAATTGAGTTATTTATTTTTCTCATTATAAGAAATTATAAATAAAAATGATAAATATCATTAATTTGCACTTTCAGAATTTTTTTCTAAAGATGTACAAACATGATTAATTTAAAATATTAAAAAAGGAATAATTTTAAGGATCAATGAGATCAAATGATTGGAAGAATTATTTATAATAGAGTGAACAATTAATATAGGAGTATAAAAAGACTTTATTTTCGAAATAACCTAAAAAATTAAATATTACATAACTTGAGAGCAAACGAGAGTAAAAAATATGTGATTATTTAATAAGAGAAATTGGCAGATATATTTAGTTACTGATAATTTACTTTGACTTGTTTAATTCTGTCCACTTAATTATTTTTTGCATGTGACATTTTATACCTCAAAATTGTTAAATTTGATTGTTTAGGTCATGTAACATCTAGTAAAATGAAATAACTAAGAATAATCTAGGAAATCAAGGAATAATTGTTTTTTGAAATAAAAAGAGAAATGTGGAAAAATTCAAAATTTTATAAGTGAGTTTTTGGCCATATTTTAGACGGCCATAACTTTCATCTCAAGAGAAAATGATGTGACTTATTTATACTGTTAGAAATCCCATGCTAAGATCTTTCTAACGCTGCAGAGTTTGAGAAATTTTTATATCGTACGAATGAGATATGCATTATGGATATTAGGTTGTTGGATTGAGGAGAATCCAATCAGAATTTATGTAAGGGTAAAGTAGTATTTTCATCCTACAATTTCCTAATTTGTTTTAAGGGTTTATCAAGGGAAAATTTAAGCCATAAGTCAGTTTTTAGAATATTGAATACGCTTAGGGCTTGGGAGAAAAGAGAAGAGAAGAGGAGAAAGAAGAAAGAGAAGAAAGAACGCCAAGAATCGTTGCGGATTTTGTCGGAGGTGATCCCTTCATGGTATGTCAGACCATTTTATGTAGTGCCCTTTAACCCACACCTCAATATGATTAAATTCAGCAAGTTAGAGTTTATTGAATGACGAACATGGAAATTCTTGACGAAAAAATATGAATTTCTTGTTGGTTGAATTGTAATATATCTCTAGTAGATTGTTTTTAAGTCTAATATATTGGTTAATGAGGTATTTAGTAATACTAAGTGTTTGTGGTGGGATCCATGGAAGTTTAGGAGGTTTAGAGATGAAACATAGACAAGAAAAGTCGGAGGTTCCCTCTGACAACCTCTTGAGAGCGCGCTTATCAGATACCCTCACGGAAGGCTCTGTACGACAGGTCCTGGCGTTCCGCACCAGCTACAAAACCTCTAACTAGTGTCTGTAGGAAAAGATCTGGCGCTCCGCGCCTCTCAAAGCGCCAAGGTCACTTAGAGACCTCGTTCTTTCCCTATCTTTTCGAACTAGTTCCTAAGTTATATACCTATCATTCCTAGTTGATTCCAACACTCTAAAGTACATATAAACGTCATTAAATCATCCATCAACATGAGATCATGATCCTTGATCCATAATCAAATTCAAGGGAAGCTAAGATCAAAGTCAAAGAAGTTAAGAGTCAAGTTCAATAATTAAGAAGTAAAGGCAAGTTCTTAAAGTATTAAAAATTTCTTAAACAATCACTTCAACATTGTTTTAAGGCTCAAGTTACACGTTGACCAAAGTGTAAAATGTTGAGTTAAATTTTCAAAAAGAGACAAGGGAACTAAGTATTCCCTAAGAATAAAGTTCAAGTGAAGTAAATAGTAAGAGTTGAGTTCATATGTCAAAAAGTTATAAGGGAATAAAATATTGCTAAAAGGTTTATAAATGTTTTCACATTTAAGATACAAGAAAATTTAGAGTTCCAAAATAGTTTTTAGTAAGAAAAGGGGATCTCTAATTCCAACAGGGATTTTTAAGGGTAAAAATGGTTAAGTAAATTATCTCAACCCAACGGAAGTAAGTTATGTTAAAATCATGAGCTAAAATATATTTAGGGAGTAGTATTGAGCACCGACGTGGGGATGAGACTTCAAATTAACTCAAGTCTCTATTACACCATGTAGCTACAGTGGGTATTAACAGGTCATACTTTCTAGATGATCAGGTTAATTAAGATTTTGGATCGTCTAAGTTATGTAAGGTCCTATACCGATTGTAAGGTGTCAAAAGGTGCTCGACAGCGAGAGGTAATATTTTGTATCATCACTTAGGCTCAAGTGATGGTTGTAGGTTAGACAAACTCCAACAGAAAATTATATTACTTTCATTTATAAGTAAAGTTGTGTTTATTATTATTTTATCTTTACTTGAAGATATGAAATTATATATATTGCATATGTTATTATTGCTTTATATTGAGTTCTTTTCTTATCAATAAAGCAGAGCCAAGGTAAGTTCTTCCTTAATCCATTTCAAGCTTTCATAGTTGTATTTAGTATTCCAACTCACACACTCGTACATTCAATGTACTGATGCCAGTTTTCTTGTATCGTCTTATGATGTAGACAGAGATAACAAGAATCAACACGCAACACATTGTTGATCAAGTTTGAGTTCCAGAGTTAGTGGTCAGCCCCTTACATTTTAGAGGACATCCTTGTGATTGCTTTTCTAGTTCTGTTCATTAGGATGTTGTGGGGTTTGTCCCAACATCCATCTTAGATGATTTAGAGCCTTCATATTCACTTAGTAGTTCAGTTTTGAAGTCTCATGTACTTTGTAATTTCATATGTTCAAGTGTTGAGATATAAGTGCCATTTTAGCATGAATATCACATTAAGTACTACTTTTAACCTTGCTCTGTTTCTTGATTGATTTGAGTTTAGTCTTCCGATGAGTTATGTAATTCAGCACAACGGTTCGCTCAAGAGCTGTAATGGTAATCGAGTGCCAGTTCCTACCAAGGTGTATGCCTTGGGCGTGACAGGTCAGTTAAAAATTTAATTTTCTGATTTTATGACTAATTTTTTTTATAACAAATAGACATTTTTTATATATAAGAGATCTGAAAATATCAAGAGATATAATTTTGTTTAGTATTATAGATAAAAAATTCCTACATTTTAGTCACTTTTATGTAATGGCGAATCTAGAAGGGGCGAAGGTATATTCATTTTAATTTTCTATAAAAAATTTATTTGATATACTTAAAAAAATTTCACTGTTTATATTTAAATTTAAAATTCCACAACATAAATGGCTCTGCACATTGTAATGTGTTTAATTTTCACATGTTTAATTACAATTTTTTTAGCATACCATGAAAAAGTTCGAGGTTTTGTAGTAGTATGAATTCATTATATATATATATTCATAAAATATTTTTATCAGTATTTTTATTGTGTACTAAAATATTTTAAAAGCACTAATAAAATAATTAAAAATCGCGAAAATTGTGTTGAATTGGTTCTTGACTTATTATGTGCCCCGTTTTCGCTCAATTCATATTGATCCAGTCAAATTCAGTTTGAATTGGATCTTGATCAGTTTTTTATCTTGACACAATATATTTGACTAAAATTGATCTAATTCGCTCAATTTAAAAATAGAAGAAAAATTAATGAAACAAATACAGTTTTACACGAAAAACTAATAAATAGATATCCTCTTTTGGATGAGTCCCGATTTATCTGAGCAAAAGAATATTAGCATAGAAATTCCTAATGTTACAACTAAATCGTAGATAGTTGTGCGTATTTACTATTTTTCTATGAAATAAAAAGATAAGCTATAAATTGTAATTATTCTAGCATTCACCACTAATAATACTAATATGCTAATTGCATATCATGAATTAGCTTTACCATATAATTTTCATTTTTATAATAATTAAATGTTCATCATTTCATTAGATCATATGTTGTGCAACAAAATTACTAAAATTTTCAGTGGAATCCTATAAATTTGTCCATTTATGTTCATTAGGATTAATACCTGCAGTCGATTCCATCACAAAAGTTAATGTAGCGTATGATAGGGAAAAGGGAGATTGATTTCGTTTTATTTCTCAGATAAGCTCTTTGAAAATCCTTGTATGCATGTATATTAATTTCTTTATTAACATAAATTTTTATGCTTTAACATGCCGTATCAAAGCCTGAAACTTGCACTAATGATTTCTTGTGTTAGAGGAATCAGCACAAAACTAGGGTTTCAATCTAGTTAAAACCCTTATTTCTTAAGTTTATTGTGATATTCCGGGGGGGGGTTATATTTAAAATTCATTTAGTAAACTACCAGTAATCGATTGTGGTCTCACATGCAAGTTAGTAGTAAGATAAACAATAATAGAAAGTTGCAGTAATAATACACACAAAAGGTTTTATCCTTGTACGGATTACCAATGCGTTGGCTAGTCAAGCCCCTTTTGGTTTCAAGGGTGTTCTTTAAGATATTTGAAGATATCCTAGTGTTAAAGAAGTTTTAAACTTTATCCTTTCTTGATATGCAAATCCGATTTCTACCTTGACACTACCTTAACTTTTATACCTACACTCAAATTAATTATTTTTTCTTCTATTTTAAATTTTATCACTCACGTGCTTACAGACATTTATGAAAAACAAAAGAAAAATGTTTGCTAAGCTCAAGCGAAGTTGCGTATTTCACACAAAAAAATGGGTCAGTTTGTGTAGATAATGATTTGTGCTCTTGTAAGGAAAAACCCAAGGGATTTATCTCAAACAAGGATCAATTTAGGGGGTCCTTGATTGAGGCGATTCAGTTGATCTGTATCCATGAAGTAAATCGTTTCTTCTTCTTTCCTTTTGATAGTGATCATTTCCTTGTATGATCGACATACTTCTTTTCTTGTGGCTTGATTCATTGATTTTCCTTTGTTGATGATTTGGCTGTGATCTCTGCCAAGTGTGTGAGTATTCTGCTTCATTTAAACATTCTCCATATGTCGATTAACCATATATTCCTTTTCTTCTTTTGTCCTTTAGATTTGAGTCTTGCCTTTCCTATTCTTTTCTGCAACTTCAAGCTAATATTCTTTTCCTTCTTGAAGTCATTGATATTGATGATTTCCTTTTTGAATTGGTAAACTAAGAAATTAGGGCCCGTTTGGATGGGCTTAATAAAAGCAGCTTTAAAAAAGTACTTTTAAAAGTGCTGAAACTTATTTTTAAAATAAGCAGTTATGCGTTTGGATAAAAGTGCTGAAGTTGTTATGTCAAACGTGAAAAGGAAAAAATGGAAGAAAGAAATGTTAGGGTTATATGGGTAATTTGGAGATTGTACAAAAATATTAAGCACAAAAAGATAAAAATGTGGTCAACTTAAAACAGCTTATAAGCTAAAAAAAAAAAACACCCCTACCCCAGCTTTTAACTTTTGGCTTAAAATAAGTTTTTTTTAACTTAAAATAAGCTGTTTTGAGTATTGCCAAACAGCCAAATAAGTCAAAAACCAGCTTTTAAGTCAGTTTGACCAGCTTTTAAGCTGAGCCAAACAGGCTCTTAATATCAACGCCTTAAGTGTTTATTTTCAAAATCAACTAACTCTAACGAGATACTAATCTGCCCCTTTTCGATAATTACAAGATTAATCACAATATTAATAATAATCTTGATAGTCAATTTTACTTATAGTTAGTTAGACTTCCATGAGGTTTCAAGTCTTAGTTCATCAATGCATGCAACTCTCCCTATCTTATCTCCCCCTGTCTCACAGAGGAGCAAGAAAGATAGATTTGTTTTCTCCCCCTTTGTCATAATATAAAAGATAAGCGAAAAGCATACTTGAGTTAAGCAAAGAAAACAGACAACTGAGTAGTCTAAGATTCAGAGAGACAAAAAAACAGTAGTCCAAGAGATATAGAGGTAATGACATTAGCCGTATAGGACGAGTTTTTAAGGGGAAATTACATTATTATATTAGATTATAAAGTAGCCGTATAGGACGAGTTTTCAAGGGAACAATTACAGTATTATATTATGTTATAAAGTTAAAGGGTGCATATGTATAGAATATTATTAAAGACTATTAAAATCATAGTGAGGTGAGGAGTAAAATATTATTAAAATTTAATTAATTGGAGAGAATGGAAGTTGCAGTATGGTCGTATGCCTCCTAGTTAACAGTTATTAATTAATTATGGTTGTATGGAATTGCACATATTAGTGCAATTTGTTATGCAATTAAGGCAATTATGAGTGAATTATTAGAAGGAGTAATGTACTGGTAATTGCATGTTGATATGCAAGAAGTGGATTGCATAATGTAGGAAGATTTTAATGTTCCTTAGATTATTATAAATATAATTATTATTGTTATTATATGTGGGCATAGCAATATATACTTATTTAACTACTATATATTTTAATAATGATTAAAATACTAAAGAATTTGGTGTTAAAGTAGTGGAAAATTGGATGCACTAAGTTCTGTAAATCTAATGTATGCATATGCTATAATTTGCATATGTAATAGTTGAGTTGCTGTTGGTTCGTAGCCACTTGTTCTGTGACCATTGGCATTCATTTTTACATATTGATATTGTGTTCTTACCTTATAAACTATTTTTTTTATTTATTGAGATAGGTAGCTAAGTATTAGGTGTATTGAATTATTTAAATTGCATTAAAGTTATGCTAAATGGTGGAAAATAAATTTACCCTTTGGTTTGAACTTTATGAAATTATTTATAGAATTAGGTGAACTTTTGGGTCTAGACTAGATAAAGAATAAAACTAGTATTCCTAGACTCGTTAATTTATAAATGATGCACACATCATTGATAGATTGGAAGGGTTCGGAGGCATCGAGGAAACGAAAAGCATTGAAGGACTAGTTTCTTGACTTCGATTCTTTGGTGGAGGTAGGTTATGGTTTATGCTATTCGATAGTAAACTCTTAATAGTGACTGATATGCATTGCATGATATTGTGAAGTTTTCTATGTACTTGATTGTGTGATAGTGTGGTTTGGTCGTGTGTTTTGTAATTGGTCTTAAATCCCGAGACCATGAAATGTATAATCTTAAACATCTCTATCGAAGAAATGCCTTGAATAAAGAAGGCTCGATTAAATATTATTAACGAACAAAAAGTGGTGATATTAAATGATAAACTAATGATATTTTTGGATCAGAGTGTCACGTTCCGACACGGTATTTTTTGGATTGGAGTGTCACGTTCCGACACGGTATTTTTGGATCGGAGTGTCACGTTCCGACACGGTATTTTTGGATCGGAATGTCACGTTCCGACACGGTATTTTTTGATCGGAGTGTCACGTTCCGACACGGTATTTTTTGATCGGAGTTTCACGTTCCAACACTGTATTTTTGGATCGGAGTGTCACGTTACGACACGATAATATTAAAGGAAAAATATATTGAATTAATGGAAGATACTCAATCTCAAAAGAACTCAACTCCAAAAATGGTTTGGTTTGGAGGCATGAGCCCTCATGTGTGATCTTGATATCATTGACTTATTACGAGCTTACTTTAATGTTGTTGATACTTGTCCATGTTGTTTGTTGTTTATCACCTGTTTAGTGCTATAGTTGAGTTCATTCTATTATTTATTGTATATTAGTTCCTATTTTGGGTTGGCCGATGATATCTACTCAGTACATGTTGCCCCGTACTGAGTCCTACTTATGTTTCTCTTTGTTTTACTTTTATGAAATGCAGCGATGTACCTATGACTTCAAATTTCCCTCAGCTCTAGCCAGCCTCCCGCATATCAAGTTCCAGGGTGAGCTATTCATTCATGCTCGTGTTCGATTATTTCGGTCATGACATGATGTCCTATACTTTCAGACAGATACCATTTTATTCATTTATTTTGGTGTCTTTAATACTCTTAGACTTAGTCATTAGTGATTAGATGTCGTTGTTGTGATATCTTTCAGGTTTTGGGAACGATAGTTAATAAATTTTGGAGCATCCGCAATATTTTGTTATTCACAGTTGAATTATTGGTACATGTTGGAATTTTAATTTCTTGGTTCGTCCACCTAGGTAGTTAAGTGTGGGTGCCACTCACGACCCATTTTGGGTCGTGACAAACTTGGTATCAGAGCGTTAGGTTCGTTGATCTCATCACACAAGGACAAGTCTAGTAGAGTCTTGTGGAACAGTAAGGGGACGCCTTTACTTTTCTTCGTGAAGCTATAGGACTTTAGGAAAGCTCATTTCTTTCATTCTTTCGTGCTTCTACTTGAATCCAATTGGTATCTAGGTGATACAAATTGGTATCTGAACTTCTTCACTCTATTTCAAATATGGGTACGACTAGAGTATTTGAAGTTGAAATAGCAACAACAGAAAGAAAAAAAATATGTCCTTAGAAATAGATATATTTTCTCGATCACAAAAATATGGTGGTAGTCTCATGCCGAGTGTCGGTTAATAAAGACACTACTATGACTTCATCAAGTGAGGGTATATTAGAGAAAGTCATCGATGCTTACTTGGTTATAGTTAGGAAGTGTGTTATTTTTTGTTATTGAATTGATCGAAGAAGTAAAACAAATTGTTTGGTCTAAAGAGAGAACATATTTGATAATGTTTTGCAATTATTCAATGGTTAGAAATATGTGGGCTATTTGGGTACGATAATAGGTACAGGTATGATGTGTTCTAGTGAGGTATCTAACGAACTTTTAGGTGTGGCAGTACTACGGTTATGTGCAAACAGGTACGTCGATTGTCAAGTATGAATACTAATTACTAAAGGAGTTACAAGTTGTACGACATGGTCAGATAATAAGATTTAGTGTTGCATTAACATCTGAGAAACGAACTAGTTTATTACTACAAGAACTTAGATTGAGCATTATTTTGAAGAAAAATTTTAGTGATTGAGCATTATTTTAAAGGAAAATTTTAGTGGTGGATCTTTGGTAAAATATTAATACATTTAGGTTGTGAAATGTATCTTGAGGGTTCTGAATTAGTACTGACTATTTATTCTTAAGCTTGAAAAGGTAGATTGATACTAAAATAACAAACTTATAGGGAAAAGAAAGTCCTAGTTGATATACTTGGGTGAAGTAAATTGAAGATTTAGAAAGAAAGTGCATATAAATTGGGTTATCCCTTGAATTTGATTGGTATACCTAAGTTTAAGGTGTTAGATCGAGGAAAAGGTTCACTTCATGGTGATAAAAGGGTTAACTGAGCATGATGGAAAATAAAAATTTGTGAGAATTTGTAATTGGGATGAAAGTATATGATTAGAATTTGTTGGTTAAATAAATTTTGTATGTAATAAAGACTTGTGAGTATCTAAGGTTGTGATTTTCTACTATTTTGTGAAGTAAAATGTCATGGGTTGTTGGTAAAAGGACGAGATCGATGAGTAATCTAAAGAAAAAAGAATATTGATATATTGAAGGGTTGAATAGAATTTTGCACCATGAGAAGAATTTGAGAAAAGTGAAGGAATAAGACCTCTCGTGTAAACCCATGGGTTGTAGTTAATGGTTGTATTGATTTTTGCCTATGAGTTTAGATATGACTGTGAGATGTGCAGTAGTTCGATATAGACTTACTAGAATTTATCATTGACTTTTATAAAGATTGAGTTTTGATTTGGATTGCACACAATGAGGCATGAAGAATTTAGTATTTTACATGGGGTAGATTGCTCAAATTTGGATAGATGACTTAAGAATGATGCATAAGGTGTAATATAATTCTATATGGTTATTAAGAATTTAGAGTTGGAATAATACTACTCTATTGATGGGATAACATAGAATATTATGATGTGTTACATAGATATTTAATGGTAAAATGAGGTTATGAGCAAATAGGATACATAATAATTTGAATGACCAAGAAACTTCCTAAGTGTTGGCAGGAGGTATGTGATGGTTTAGAAGGGTAGCTAAAGCATGATATGTGAAAGTGGTGTGAGGTTTACCTATGGTATTATTTAATAGTTTATCACGATGGAAAGGTACTATCAAATTTTAAATAATGTTATTAGCCTTGTTTGGAACTCGTAATTATCATGAAATGCTTAAATAGAAGATAATTATGGTGGTTTGGGAGTAAGGTAGATGATCGATGTGGTTATGATGTTTTTTTAGTACTAAAAGTGTCGACTTCAGTGGATGTAGGGTTCGATAAAGTAAGTATGTGTGCAATCAGTGATTGTGGATAGCTAGAAAATCAATGAGATAGAATCAGATGAATGAAGATGTTTGATATGGAAACTATTGGGAAAAAATATATATATATATCTGAAGTTATTCGACCTTGGTTATATACACTCTTACGTGAACAACTACTTCATTTCGGGTGTGATTTAGAGTATGATTCGTTTTCTACGTCCTCACGTGTTTTCACATCTATGGTTTGATTTCTAGTGTTGAATCGGATGTAAAGATCCTCTTGTGTCCTCTTGATAGGGTAGGATCCTTGGGCACACTTGATATTTTTAGTTATGATAGAATTGGTGTTGTTTGGAATAGCTAAAGTATATCAGTAGTTCTATTCGCACAAACTCGCTTATGAGAATCTATAAAAGAGCTGCTATGAAGAGTTACAATTGCCTAAGAGTAATGTTAGAGGTTCTGCATTTTGAAGTGTATCCCTTGTTGGTGTTTACTTGATATCATTCTTCCCTGGGTTAGATATGTCTCCCTTGATGAGTAATCAATGTCTAAAGCTAGTATTTTCATCACTTAAGCTTGTGATGAGATTGTGTCGCGAAAAGAAAATCCTTATAAGATCTGTGATGGTTTGTGCATTATGAGTGTGTGGTAGTTTGTTAAAATCCACTTCTGGTTGTAGCCACTTTTGCTTTAAATTTTATCGTGGTTATGTTAGATAATATTTGTTCAGATGGTAGTGTCAAGGTCTAGTTGGAGAATAGATCAGTTGAAAAGTCCATTGTTAGAAATTGTTTTGTTGTTAGTTGAGTTTACATACATCAATAATTATTCCTAGAGTAGTGAGATGGAGCCATTTAAGGCATTGTTGTGAGGAGGTGTAGATCTTCAATTAATTGGTTTAACACTTTTGATATAAGACCAAGGGTACTACTATTTCGAATGAACTTTTGAGACAACTACCCTTTCTTGCCTTGCCTTCCTTTGATCGTTCGAGGACAAACGATGGGTAAATTGGTATCAATTGTAACGACCCTTTTGGTCATTTTGAGATTTAAAGCCTTGTGTTTTATAAAATATCTTTCGTTAGATTCTAAATGGGTATTTTTAACTATTTCATAATTATAACTATGAAATTAATGGGGTAGTTTTACTAATTTATTTAGTTAGTGGTTAGGAAAATAATATTAAAATAAATAATGGGTCACATTTATCAAATTGTATAGTTGATTATATGATAATTAGGGTAGAAGTTTGTCTTTAGAAAAAGGAAGAAAATAAGAAAAGGGAGACTGCAGAGCAGCCTCGAAGAGGGACGACAATTTCAGGTAAGAAATTAATCTTCGTATATTTTATATGTATGAACATAGATTGTAGGATTATGAATATAATAATGGCAATGACATTAGCCGTATAGGACGAGTTTTTAAGGGGCAATTACATTATTATATTATATTATAAAGTAGCTGTATAGAACGAGTTTTCAAGGGAACAATTACAGTATTATATTATGTTATAAAGTTAAAGGGTGCATATTTATAGAATATTATTAAAGGCTATTGAAATCATAGTGAGGTGAGGAGTAAAATATTATTTTAAGTTAATTAATTGGAGAGAATGGAAGTTGCAGTATGGTTGTACGCCTCCTAGTTAACAGTTATTAATTAATTATGGTTGTATGGAATTGCGCATATTAGTGCAATTTGTTATGCAATTGAGGAAATTATGAGTGAATTATTAGAAGGAGTAATGTACTGGTAATTGCATGTTGATATGCAAGAAGTTGATTGCATAATGTAGGAAGATTTTAATGTTCCTTGGATTATTATAAATATAATTATTATTGTTATTATATGTGGGCATAGAAATATATACTTATTTAACTACTATATATTTTAATAATAATTAAAATACTAAAGAATTTGGTGTTAAAGTAGTGGAAAATTGGATGCACTAAGTTCTGTAAATCTAATGTATGCATATGCTATAATTTGCATATGATATAGTTGAGTTGCCTTTGGTTCGTAGCCACTGGTTCTGTAACCATTGGCATTCTTTTTTACATATTGATATTGTGTTCTTACCTTATAAACTATTTTTTATATATATTGAGATAGGTTACTAAGTATTAGGTGTATTGAATTATTTAAATTCCATTAAAGTTATGCTAAATGGGGGAAATTAAATTTACCCTTGGTTTGAACTGTATGAAATTATTTATAGAATTAGGTGAACTTTTGGGTCTAGACTAGATAAATAATAATATGAGTATTCCTAGACTCGTTAACTTATAAATTATGCACACATAATTGATAGATGTGAAGGGTTCGGAGGCATCGAGGAAAGGAAAAGCATTGAAGGACTAGTTTCTTGACTTCGATTCTTCGGTGGAGGTAGGTTATGGTTTATGCTATTCGATAGTAAACTCTTAATAGTGATTGATATGGATTGAATGATATTGTGAAGTTTTCTATGTACTTGATTGTGTGATTGTGTGGCTTTGTCGTGTGTTTTGTAATTGGTCTTAAATCTCGAGACCATGAAATGTATAATCTTAAACCATCTCTATCGAAGAAATGCCTTGAATAAAGAATGCTCGATGAAATATTATTAACGAATGAAAAAGTGGTGATATTAAATGATAAACTAATGATATTTTTGGATCGGAGTGTCACGTTCCGACACGGTATTTTTTGGATCGGAGTGTCACGTTTCGACACGGTATTTTTGGATCGGAGTGTCACGTTTCGACACGGTATTTTTTGGGTTGGAGTGTCACGTTCCAACACGGTATTTTTGGATCGGAATGTCACGTTCCGACACGGTATATTTGGATCAGAGTGTCACGTTCGGAAATGGTATTTTTGGATCGGAGTGTCACGTTCCGACACGATATTTTTTGATCGGAATGTCACTTTCCGACACGATAATATTAAAGGAAAAATATGTTGAATTAATGGAAGATACTCAATCTCAAAAGAACTCAACTCCCAAAATGGTTTGGTTTGGAAGCATGAGTCCTCATGTGTGATCTTGATATCATTGACTTATTACGAGCTCACTTTAATGTTGTTGATACTTGTTCATGTTGTTTGTTGTTTATCACGTGTTAAGTGCTATTGTTGAGTTCATACGATTATTTACTGTATATTAGTTCCTATTTTGGGTTGGCCGATGATATCTACTAAGTACATTTTGCCCCGTACTGAGTCCTACTTATGTTTTTCTTTGTTTTCCTTTTATGAAATGCAGCGAGTGTACCTATGACTTCAGATTTCCCTTAGCTCTAGCCAGCCTCCCGCATATCAAGTTCCAAGGTGAGCTATTCATTCATGCTCGTGTTGGATTCTTTCGGTCATGACATGATGTCCTATACTTTCGGACTCATACCATTTTATTCATTTATTTTGGTGTCTTTAATACTCTTAGACTTAGTAATTAGAGATTAGATGTCCTTATTGTGATGACTTTCAGGTTTTGGAAAACGATAGTTAATAAATTTTGGAGCTTCCGCAATATTTTGTTATTTACAGTTGAATTATTTGTACATTTTGGAATTTGAATTTCTTGGTTCGTCCACCTAGGTAGTTAAGTGTGGGTGCCACTCACGACCCGTTTTGGTTCGTGACAGAATGCCCCATGATTTTTCATGTTCCACTAGTGTTTTTTGGTTGTTTTTGTCACTTGCAAAGTCAGCATTTGAATAACCAATTTAATCAAAATGAGTAGAATTAGAATACCATAATCTCGGCTCCGCGGTTCCAATGAGGTCACTAATGATTTGCTTTTCTACCACGAGATGTGATTCCTTCGTAGCAGCTTGAAATCGTAAACACTTGCATATAATATACATTATATCGGGTCGACTGGATTTAATATATAGTAATTAGCCAACTATCTCTCTATGCATCTTTTTATCCACGTGTTTTCCAGATGCATCAATTTCAACAAACGTGGACTAACTCATCGGTGTACCAAAGGCTTTGCCCTTTTTGCTTGAGTAATGAATGTTCCATTATTTTAATGGTTAATTTGAAATAAGAGATTGAATGTGACTTCTCACAGAAGACACATTTCGAATTCTACTTTCATTAGATTTGAAAAAATCACGCGTAAAGAAGGATTGGACTTTCTAAAAATAATCTAATCAACATATATTTGAACTATAAGAATGAATAAACCAGATCTTGGAATGAAGAGAGTTGTGTAAATTTTCCCCCTTTGGAAATTATTTTTCACTAAAAACGAACTCAATCTTTCATACCAAGCTTTTGGAACTTATTTTAGTCTGCAAAGAGCCTTGGAAAGTTTGTAAAAAAAATTATGACAAGAAGGATTTTAAAAACCGGGGGTTTATTACGATAACTTCTTGTCTTATAAAATCATTTAAAAAAACACATGTCACATCCATTTGAAATAGTGTAAAATTCGAATAGATTCTAAAATTGCCACAAGTGAAAAGGTATCCTCATATTCAGTACAAACTTTTTGTGAGTAGCCTTGAGTGACCTAATCTACAGAGCCGGTTGATCACCATGGCAAAACAACCAATTTTAAAGGTTAAACAAGCCCCCAAATAAGGAAAACTCCTAATTTCCCAATTGTCGTGTGCTATAGTCCACCATCATTTTTTATGATCCATAATTTCGCGATATTCAATATTATTGTACTGTAATGTGGCTAGCTCAATCTCTTTTGTGTTCTTAAACTAAATTATTTCTACCTTAGCAGATCCAACAACATCAATATATATTGTGTTCTTCAGGATTTTGGTAAGATTGCTCATTGATTTCAGTTCTTCATTAAATTTTTGAAAAGCTTGCAGCCCATATGAACAATGATTCGACAGTACCTAAGAGATTGACCTTGTCTATTGTCATTTTAAAGAAAAGCTCACAAGAATCTTAAAAATAGATTACAATTATGTGAATCTTTAAATTCTGTTACAACAAAATTAGGTTTTCTTTGCTATTAATCAAAGTTTGGTTTTGGCTATTTGTTTATGGGATAAGATTGTGTTACAGTATACTAACTTTCATTTTTCACATCTAAATTTTTTCTTCTACTATTTGGTTCCTATATCATGTCCTACCTCCCGTGGGAGCTGGTCATCTACTAAATAACAATTTTTTTCGTAATCTTCTTATAAATAAATTCTCTTGTGTATCTTATTTTTACTAATGAGGTATCCAAAATAAAAACAGACAATAGAAAGTGAGGAAGAAGTATTTGTTTTTATTAAATCACGATTAGTATTCAAAATAAAGTGAGGAAATGCAGTTCAAATATAGTACTATATAATTGTTAAAAATTTCAAGTTTATAACCAATAATTTATGCCAGACTGCGTTCTTGAAGGGCGTAAGAGATCACATAATGGTATAAGCATCCTATATGGGTTCTTACAAATGATTCTTCATCGGAATCCATATAAGAAACTGACATGACTATGATGAAACTAGATATTCCTACTCCAGTGGATGATGATGAGATTTGTCAAATTTAGCATTTTGCAGTTTATTATATTAAATACTTAGATGACATTGTCGCTAATGTAATAAATAACATTCTTAATTCATTCCTCGGATCGTACTACTAAGAAACGTGTTTACTTATTAATATACAGTTTATAATGCAACAAATTCGGTATATTAAGTAAAATCATGTGAAAGAAAAAGAGGTATAAGATAACCATAACAAATTGTCTTAGGGACATCAAGTGCTTGATATTATACCCCAAATTAGTTTGCCTTTTGGTAACTTTTAACGTTAGTTAGTTTGGTTGTAATACATTCCCCTCATTTATATTTTATTAATGAATCGATTGATTTATGCTCATCAATCAAAAAACAAAGATGAGAAGATTTCATTAAAGCTTATTGAAGTAATATTAATGCCACAAGATTTGACTTTTGTTTTCTCAAGTCATATATATAACTATAAATTTTATGAGGTTATTTGCACTAGGTTTAAAAGTAAGATGTCAATGGTAATGTTTCTACTAATAGCATAATAAGTACTTCACATATTGAATTCAAGGATAGTTTCTTTAAATTTCTTTTTTCCTTCTTCATTCTTTTTATTTCTAAAAGCATATTGGATTTCATCCCTTCAGTTAAGTCTTAGCAAAAAGTAAATATTTTTTTTTAGATGTGCTAAGTTGAAGAATTGCAATAAGCTGCTTCTTGAGATGCAACTATAAGACAGATGAACATTGAATAATGTAAATAAAAAGAGAAAGTGCTAGAGCGATATACTATTATTGTTTGCATTGGCAGCAAAATATAGGTTTATATTTGTAGAAGATGTTGACACTTGCTACATTAAAACTTTCCAAATGAATGAGAAACAACACACAATCTAATGTGAATGAAGTTAGTCAACGAAGTCAAAGCCCCATTTCTATCCTTCCTATTTATAAATGTGTATTAAGTGTACAACATAAAACCAAGAAAAATAAGAGAATTAAGTATGTTGTTGCCTAGTTATTTTTTGGAGAAATAAGAAGGGTTGAAAGACTATTTTCAGTAATGAAGGGTTTATTTTTTTTACGTAAAGTATTTTTTGATTAAGACATTGTTAATTTTCCCATTATAATATTTGAACACTGGTCGTGCCCATCTAGTATATATTATAAATATATAATTATTTTTAGTTGGGAGTCTATAAAAAATTATATCTCTATTTTATTATTTTAAGGTAGGTTGAATTAGACTCAGTTTGACAACAATAAGGACGCTCCATGTAGGAATTCAATTACCAATAAGAGTTTCGTGCTATATATCTCAGGTATGCATTGAGGACGGGTTTTGATAGTTAGTTTTTTTGTTTGTATAGTATGACAATGTCTGGTAGAAAGAGTAAGCCGTGAATCTTACTGGGTATTGTATAAAGCCCATTTGAAGGTCCAACAGGCCCATTTTAAACATGAACTATATTTCCATTAAGTCCCTACTAAAGAAGAAGAACTCAAATCATTGAAATAAAAAAGCTCGAGATATTGATTGAAAATGGCGCCAAGTTCTTAATTTTGAGAATGCTCCGATAAATATGATATCTTTAAGGTACAATTACATATGCATAATAATAATGTACATCAATGCATATACACTATTTTTGTCTCCAATTTAATCCAATTCTCTCAAAATTGACCCTACAGAGAGATCAATAGCAGAAAAAGCTCATGACAATTTTGAAGAACGTGAGTTTCATTCCTCTTTTCTGTTGTGTTTTCTGTAAATTTAAATGGAAAAGTTTAAACGTTAATTGATTATTTATTTGGAGTTGCACATTCTAGGGAAAAATAGTTTGGTGATTGAGCTTAAGCTTGGAGGTTCACTCTTGCTTATTGTACAGAGCTCACTCCTCAAGGTAATTATATCTCTTGATTTTATAATGAATTATTTACTTTACTGAGTTTGAGTTGAAATTTTTGAGTTTTTGAACTTCCATTTTTGGGTTTATTTTAAATTTCTTTTGGGTTTAATATTTCCATTGTTTTTTAGTTTTTTAATATTGAGTAACAAAATATTTACTTTTTTAAATAAAGGAACTTCTTTTGTTGTTGGAGAATACCTCAAAATCAACACATTTTGCAAACTCAGTATAATTCTTAGTTGTAATTTTTTGAAATTTTAGTACTCTTTCTATCTCTATAACAATGGGGGTTAGATAAAATCATAATTTATTCTTAGTTAAATATTGCTTGTTCGATAAAAAAGAATTCAAATAGTGTTACTAGTTTATTGAGTTAAAATATATTCATTTAATTAATTTTTATAGTCGGAGTCAACTTGCATGCCTCGACAAATCCACGGGTACATATTCTCTCTCACTAGCACATATTTCTGGTAACTTTGCCTTACCAAAGACTAGAGGAGTGGAGATATATCTACTTTATTTTAACTTTTTACATCTATGGGAAATAACCTCTTGGATAAATGCAGGCCGACTTTGTCCTGCCTTTCCATATCCTGCATATAGAAGAATCTAAAGTGCAGCAACATTGCCCTTTGTGTTTTGGGTTATAACTAAGATGATTAATCGATGCTAGAGAAAGAGCATTGTACAAATTGTAAAATTCTACACTTCACTAAGGAAATTTCAATGATTTTTCTGTGATATTAGGTGTAAAACATGGTGATTCTATGAACAAGCTTGTTTTTCACACTTTTTTCTTTTTGGTGTTTTTCACACCTATAAACAAGTGCATGGGGCTGAAATGCGGTATATTAATGTGGAACCATCTCAAACTAATTGCACAAAAGTAGTCGATCTAGTTCAATACTTGCTTTACTTGATGAAGTTCATTTGCTTACACACCCATAATGATATTTCTAAAAGGATTCAAAGGGAGTATTTTTTTTATTTCTCCCTCATCGAGCAGTTGTATGTGAGAAGGTTGGCCTTTTGGTTAACATCCAAGATAAACTTCTAATGGATTTAGTTTGGTATGCATTTCTTATTAACAATTTCAAGCAATCGTGACAGATACTCGAGGAAGATATAATTCATAACTTGTTAACTTTAGGTGAGTATCCCCTTCATCTTATTCCGATGGATGAGGATGTATTATCCTTTGAACTTGATGTTTCTCATAAAGAACGTCTGTTTCTCACAGTTTGATCCAAAAAATATTATATTACCATTTTTAAATATTAGCATATGTAAAAATATTCATACATGTATACAAAGAATAACCTTAGTGACGTCTACATGGCGCCACCATCATCCAAAAAACCCTTTTAATTTAATATATTCCCAGGAAAACCCTTCCCTTTAAGAACTCCTATATTAAACAATTCTTCAATTCAAACAACACAAACACTCTAGCAATTATTCGGCCCCAATAATCACACTGCCTCAAAAGCGACACAACTTATATGTGGAACGATACCTTTTAACAATTGAAAACAACCAATATTTACTCCCCTTTTCAAATGGTACTGCATCATTTATATTAAATTTATACAGAATTGTGAATTTACATATTGCAAACTTTAATTTATATTAAATTTATACAACATTGGGAATTTGCTTATTTGAAACTTTCTTGTACATTTACTTCTAACATGGAACATTGATGCACACGGTAATCTGGAATAATCAGATTAACAAGTTCCAAGATAAGTTGAGCAAAGGTTGTGAAATCATTATCATAAACTTCAAAGTTTAAGAAATAATTTGTTAATACATATCACGGCATTCAAACTTTAAAATATCATTCTTGCGGATAATTGCCATCCAAAAAATACAGAATGATACTGTTCAAATCCATGCAAATTGTATCCAATCATAAATGATTCTCTCCCGCCACAACAGCATCATTGTCCAATGAAGCACATCAATAATTGTCATTTATATTACACACGGTGTCCAATGTATACAATAAATAATTTTCCTCCTTAATGGTAGATGTGGTTGGATGCTTATATGGAATCGGTGATCTAGAGAGTATGAGTTGAAAGTTGAAGAAACGCGACATACACATTCTCACCGATTCGTAATGTTCTAATCTCATCTACATTACATTTAAATTCATTCATACCAAAGAGGAAACATGTAATTCTCTTGTAGTTAGGGCATGACTATCAAAGCAAGAATAACATTTTGGGAGGATCAAGAGAAAATATTTTACCCCTACGTATATCAAATCCACTTCAGACCATACATTATGATTGTTATGGCTATAACTTTAAAGAAATAAGGGTTAACTATTTCTTCTCAACATACTGGAAGCTTTTAATAGTCACGAATAAAGGACATTCTGACAAATAGGGTTAGTTTTTCAATAATAGTTGAACTAAATTTTGCCACCACCACAGCTAGAGAAATTTATGTCATATTAAAATGGATAACATCACCTCATTGCTTCATAAGTTCTCAAAAAAGTCAGTTGATGTCCATACTATTGACACTGCAAATGCAAGTAACATTAATATTGCAAAAGTTATGTTCGAAAATCGAATGACTATTGTAGGGTTAGTAGATTCTAACTAGAGTACCGACATAGAGGTAAGCACTATAATAAACCTTTCGCACCGAAAGCTCAAGGCATTGAATCAATATGCTATTTTAATATATGTATATATGTGTGTATGTGTGTGTGTGTGTGTGCGCGCGCGTTTGCGCGTGTGCGGGTGCGTGGGTGCGGGGTTGCGGGTGCGGGTGTGTGTGTGTGTGTGTGTGTTTGTGTGCGTGCGTGTGCGTGTGCGTGTGCGTGTGTTTATGCGTGTGCGTGTGCGTATGCATATGCGTGTGAGTGTGTGTGTGTGTGAAGACTACTTTGATCTTGTTTTATGAGGTTGCAAAGAAACATTTGTTTATTACTTTTGATCACAAGTTGGTTAACCGATAGTACAAAAGTGAGACTGAGGTACCATCCCATATTTGCATTCTATGCGGGATGGACTTGGTCTTCAAATTAAAATTGGGCAATTTCAATTTGAATGAGGGGTCGGAAGATTATACAATCACACAGGTTTATGTGCATATAAAGAATTAGAATGCAGCACCCCATAAGCAAAGACAAATAGGTAAAATGCTACAGAGTAATAATGCTTCTAATACATTTTCTGTTGATAGGTGCATCATTCATCTTCTAGAAAATTCATCATTAATTATTTTTACATACAGTGAAAAGAAAAGTGGAAGATTCACCTGAACAAATAGACTATGAGGGAGGATAAAACACAGAATACTCAAAAGAAATTCCTAGTGGATGGGAGGCTTCCATTTCAAATAGAAGATTTTATTCGAGAAAGTCTAAGAAGAGAAAAAACTTATTCATAGACGACAAAGGACAGAGTGACGATGACACCATAAAAAAGGGCAAGGTAGAGGCTTTTTCTCTTCTAGGGACCTTAATATTATTAGTTTGATCAAGTAGTGTCTATTTGTTACTTGTAAAACTATACATGTCCAACAATGGCTAATTTGTATATCATATGGTTTTGATATCTGTTATGGTAGGGAAGTATTGAAAAAAATACTTCCCTTACTATAAATGTACATGTCTATAAAAGTTGTCTTGTTTATGTCACATATTTGGATCCACATTTTTGCTCTTAAAGTTATATAGTACCTACCCCTACACACCAAGATGTGAATAACTCCTTCAACCAATTGCATTTTAAAGCTCCAGAACAAAAATCCCATTACACTGCGGCATTACATAGGTGTAACTAAAAATGTCATTTTTAACACTTATTTAACTAAACTAAAAAAAAAAGATTCAACCATATTTGAAAACCATGGTGCCGCGCGAAGCATGAACAATTTTCTTACACTTATCTTCTGTAAAAGAGCAATTTGATATTAATTTGTGACAATACAATGACCGTGCTTTGCGCGGCACCGTGATTTTCAAATTTGGTTGAATAATTTTTTTAGTTTTAGTGTAGTTAAATAAGTGTTAAAAAAATTACATTGTAAAATCACGTTGTGCACCGTAATTGTAAAAAATTAGTATCAATTATCTCTTTTACTGCAGATGAGTGTGCCTGATATAAATACTGCCATACTTTTGCGAGGTAGCATGCCTTCTTTCTTTTCACTCAGCCCTTCCTTGTCTCTTGTTTCATTATATTTCATATAATGTAGTTATAAAATACAAAGCATTGCTGTGTGACCTCATGGGTTATTTGGTGAAGATGAGACAAAATCTTTTGATTATGTTGAAGGTTCATTCTAGTTTATCATATTATAGGTGTTCACTAAGAAGGCAAGGAAATAAAGGTTCCCCTTAATTCAACTAATTGTCCGGGTTGAATTATTTTCTCTTCAATTTTTTTTAACAACAGTCTACGTGACTTCTGCATACATATGAATCTTCCATGTCCTACCATAACATTCAATTTCTCATCATGTTTGCTTACTCTTCTATTTGTTTAAATGCCATTTGCAATGATAGTGCAGGTTATATGTCAAAAGCAATTTCCATGAAGCAAGATAACACAGAAATGCAGACCATGGTTAGTCAATAAACGTAGATATGCATGTCTTAGCTTTTGCAGTTCAATAATTGACTTCTGTGTTACATTTTATTTTATATGCATAACCAAATTGTCTCGAAATTGAAGGATTATGTCAATGATCTTAACTCATTGCCAAAAATGGCAGTAAGAGTTAGTGCTAATGTAAGATTCTACAATGATAGTAATGGTTTTAACAATGTTATGACATTATTGACTTTCTGTTCCAGAGACACATAAATCTTGGTCACCATTTTACTACGTTTACATCCAAACCTTCATTCCTATGCCAAATTAATATGGAGAAAACTCTTGTCGAGGATAAAAGCTATTATATGTGAGTAAATGAAACTTTTCATTCCAATGACTGATGTCATTGGCATATTTAGATCTATCCACCTTTCAGCTCTCTCTTAAATATTCAATGGTACTCAGATGTCTCTGTTGCACCAAGTGCTTGGAGTCAAATGTTGGAGGACTTTAAATTCAAGTCCACCTTTTTGTTGTCAAGAAAAATCCTTTGCATGCATGATATGATGCTATGTAGTATTTTATTGTGTGTGAGCAAGGGTGTTCTACATTTCTCCTTTCTCCATTTTTTTTATTATGTAGTAAAGAAACAAGATTATTATTAAATCAGTAGGAAAACAAGCATATACAGGTGCATATAAATCTTGGACACTCCACATCGTACAAACCAAGAAAGAAATATGATGAATTTTTCTCAATTACTGCTATTCTTAGTGCATAAAATAACCACGTAGAGAAAAATGCCTGCAATATTATCAACTCATGTCTTGCACTTTAATCTACAGTTGTATTGCCATCTGTAGATGTCATGAGAAATATATTGTTACTATTGAATACCTTGAAATTTTGATTTTATTGTCTCGTTGATTTTCAGGAAATGATAGTCCATTAGAGGAAAGGATGATTTGAAAAAAGTGATATATATCATGAGCTTGAAGTGCAAGAGAGGGAAGGGGTCTGGCTTTACCCTTTTCCTTTTCATCTGAGGTGAATGTTTTCATGTTCTATTTGCATACTCTTACCTCACTAGGTAAGTGCATATTTTTTGTGTACATACGCAGAACCACTTATTAATGTTCTACGTCTTCTCATCTTTTTCTCAATAACAAATTAATGGTTGGCAGAGAAGAATTTTGAATATTTGAGGAAAGTATAGTTGTTTGTTCTATTCTTTCACATGGATTCCATGCTTTTAGTATCACAATAGAACTTTAAATGACATATTGAATTTCTATACTTTTTGATAGACAAGAACTACTTCACAGCTAGGTAATTTGGAACATAGTGACCAACAATAATCTGATGAGGCTTTAAATCAGTTTTAGAATAATCTTACTAAATCAGATGGACAAACCAACACCCTAGGTATGGAATTCATTGAGAAACTTATTACCCAAAATGAGAATGATGATCTCACAAAAAATCTTGATGAAGAGGAAGCTGATAATATAGTTCTTCGAATGGATCCTAATAGTTCTCCTTGTCTTGATGGATTTGGGGGAATTTTCTTTCGAACATGCTAATGTGGATTTTCACTCATTTGAGGTATATTGGCTTGATTTAATTTATAATTGGTGCTTTTAATGTGGTTTTCATAATATTTGGAGGAAAATGAATGTAGGGTTGGTTTAGAAGAAATTTGAAAAAAAACAAGTGAAAACGAGGTAAAAAGGTCAACAGGAAGAAAGAAGAACGGACAGAAACTTAGAGTAGAGAGAATATTGTGGTTTATATTTTTGGGAAAAGATTTTGAAGGTAAGTTGCCTGAAAATTCATATTTGGTCTTGAAGATTGGGTGCCAAATAGTAAAATCTCTTGTTCTCTTCTCCATTCATTATTATATATTATAAGAATTATACGCGTAATTGTGTATATGAAATTGATGTTCTATTCTAGATACACACAATACTATTTTGGAGATTAGTGTTGATTTATAATGATTAAGACTATCTATGATTAGTTTAGGTCTTGAATTGCAATGGATCATGGAGAATGGATTGAATACTTAAATTTTTAATTCCCATGTATACTTCGTTTGATAGTATCTTTGCTGAAATCCATGATTTTGTTACCAAAATCACGTCTTTCCAATTGCCGACAAATTGTTTCTTGTGGGATCGACCCTGATGCTTCTTGGGTATTTTTGTTACTAACAACCTCCTACTTTTTTAACTTAGTTTGAGGGTAATTTGAGTGCTATCACCGCTTGAAGCATTATATAATGGAAGTGGTTGATTTTGTTCGAAGTTATTTTAATGGGGTGAGTTGACTAAGTTGTATTCTACTTCTTGTCTAATTCTTATTCATTATATTAATAATCCTTATTATTTTCTGATATAACGCATATTGACCTTAGTAACTCTATAACAAGATTATTTCCAAGATCTTAAATGATGTACTGGACAAAATTCTTCCTATGATTATTTTTTGAAACCAATCTGGTTTTGTACATGGTACTTGATTATTGAAAATATTCTTTTACTGCAAGAAATTAATCATGGTATTAAAAGAAGAATGGCATAGGCAATGTGTTCATTGAAGAGGATATGTCTAGAGCATAAGATATGACTGAGGTAATTATCAATTACTTTTTGATATTTTAAGAACATTTATTTTTCCTGAAAAATAGTTTAGTGTTATGAGGAGATCCATTAGTAATATATTGTACTCTTTTCCTTGTTAATGGATGTAGAAAACATTTTTTTCATTGAGAGAGCTAACATTTTTTCTAAAATGTTAAACCATTTGAATAGCAATCAACTTTATAGTTTTATAATCATAAGACAAGAACCTCACGATAATCATTTATCTTATGTTGATGATATTATCCTTTTTTTCTTCAGGTTGTGGCCCGAAGATTAATGAGGAAAAAAGTTATTTTATGAAATGGGATTATTAATTATACACATAAGCATTTTCTTATAACATATTTGGGTTACCACTTGTACATCGGAAAACCTTTGATTTCAAGTTTAACTGATATGGTATCTAAAATTATCAAAGGAACTACAAGATGGACAAAAATCTCCTCTCCATTGGGGATGAGCTATATCGATTAAGAATGTCTTACAATATGAATCCTTAAAAAGGTTGAAAGACAACCAAGTACATTCTTTTGGAGAACTGGTGATGTGGAAGAATGAAACTACTGGTATACATGGATATATTTATGTTTTCCGATTGATTAAGGTGGTGGTGGGTTCAGGACTACGATGGAAAGGTACGAGCAATATACGAGATGTCATACCAGCCTATTTTGGAGCAAAATATTTAGTTGTAAATGGCTATTCAGACTTTATTTTAGAATGTGATTTCCTTTTTATTGCAAATATGATGAAGGATTAATCTCAAATGGCCTCGATACTGTGGGATGCAATTATGGAGACTAGAAGAATGAATTTGCAGGCCAATGTGATAGGTCGACATTGCTGCATAGAGGGGAATCAAGTGGTAGATGTACTAGCTAAATATTATTTATATAGAAAGTAAGTGTTGATTTTTATCCTAAAGATTTGCCAAAATATGTATCTGGTATGTACACCATTGATGTTATTGTCATATCCTGCATAAGAAATGCAAAAAAATATATTTTTGAGTCACTATCTATGATCTGTCTTTCTTATGTTTTTGTTGTTTATGAGCTTATTTTAAGGCTTAATGCTTATTAACAGAGGTTTAGGAAATTGTCCCCCTCTGTTTGTTTTATGTATAGATCTTTGAATAAATAAGAGGTTTTAACCACCGAGAACGTAAACCATATAAGTTCAAATCAAATAAAAGAGCATTTTATTGAAAACATTCATTTAAATACATAAATCACTTTATTTCCTTTAAATAAAAACATAAAATTAACTATTTTATCCAAAAATCAAGGCAACTTAAAAAATTTAATTATTTTCACTATAAATAGGAGCAACTAAACTTAATTTTAAATTAGATGAGGGTAACAAGACTTTATGTCGGCCTCGGCCTCCCATGTTGCATCCTCAACTAGGTGATTCTTCGTAACACCTTTACGGAAGTGACCTCCTTATTCCATAACCTCTAAACTTGTCTATCAAGGATTTCAATAGGAACCTCCTCATAATAGAGGTTCTCTTGTACAATTAGACCCTCATGGGAAGAATAGACTCGGGATTATCGGTAAACATTATAAGCATGGAAAAATGAATCACCGGATTAACCAAAGACATTTCACTAGGTAACGTCAACTCATATGTATCCTTGCTAACCCTTTGCCAAATTTCATAATCACCCACATAACGAGGAGTCAACTTCCCTTTCTTGCAAAACCTCACCACCCTTTCATAGGTGAAATTTGTAGGCACACTTTATCACCTTCTTCAAACTCTAAAGTTCTTCTCCTATGGTAAGCATATGACTTTTGCCGGCTATAGTCTGTTTTCAAGAGATTCCATATTATATTAACCTTGTCCAAAGTCTTATTAAATCTATTCGAGACCAAAACGTGAAGACTTCCCCACGTCAAACCATCCAATTGAAAATCTACATCTCCCACCATACAAGGCCACAAAAGGAGCCATAGATATAGATGAATGTTAACTATTGTTGTAGGAAAACTCAACCTAAAACAAGTGTTTATCCCAATTTCCCTTGAAATCAATTATAAAAGCTCTAAGAATATCACCAAGGGTTTGAATAGTAATATCCACAGGACCTTCCATTTGGAGATGAAAAACAGTGCTTTATTTAACGTCGCGGCACAACGCAACTTGAATCATTCATCATTTAGCTCAAGCACCTCCAAATCAAGATTTGACACATAGTCTCCACTCACTATTATGTTCATAATGTCCGCATACCATGGCACTTCAGATATATCCAAAGCCATAAATTTCTCATCTCGAAACTCTTCCCATATTTGCTCAGCCTCATTTACATGTGAGAAGTCCTCCAACATTTATAAGTGGTCCTCGATCTGATTTTTGTACCTTTCTTATCTTTTGATCTCAAGGTCAAATTCTCTGAGAAGTAGTATCCCAAAAATTAGTCTTGGTTTATCCTCCTTCTTAATGAATAAGTACCTGACAGATGCATGGCCACTGAAGACAATTACTTTGGTACTTACAAAATACAATCTAAACTTGTTGAAGGTGAACACTAGAGGTAAAATCTCCTTCTCAGTTATTGTGTAATTTGCTTGCATAGAGTCAACAAAGCACCTATTGCTACATTAGTAGCATCACACATAAGTTCAAATGGTACTTCTCAAGTTCAATTAGAATAGGACCCTCAATTAAGCTCTGTTTCAACATCTTAAAAGCTCTTAAACACAATGCATCAAAGTCAAACTTCACCTCCTTTTGTGAAAGGCTGCACATGGGACGTGAAATCTTGGGAAAATCCTTGATGAATCGCCGGTAAACATCTGAATGGACAAGAAAACTACGCACCCCATTTTACAGAAATAAAAGGGGGGAAATTTTCAATGACTTCTATTTTGGCCTTATCTACTTCAAAACCAGATTTAGACACCTTGTGTACCAATACCATCCCCGCTTTAACGAGATAATGATTCTTCTTCTAGTTTAATACTAAGTTCGTGTCTTCACATCTAGCAAGCACTTTATAAAGATTCTGTAGACATACCTAAAAGGATTTCCCAAGGAATGAAAAATCATCCATGAATACCTCTACAAAATCATCCACTATGTCATTAAAAATGGCCACCATACACCTTTGAAAAGTTACCGGTGCATTGCAAATTCCAAATGGGATGCGTTTGAAATCATATTTTCTATATGGAAAGGCAAATGTGATCTTCTCCTAATCTTAGGGTGTAATTAAGATCTGATTGTACCCGGAATGCCCATCTAAGAAGCAGTGGTACAAATCTTAAGCTCTGATCAATGAAAGGTACAGGATACCCGGAATGCCCATCTAAGAAGCAGTGGTACAAATCTTAAGCTCTGATCAATGAAATGTACAGGATAATGATCTTTCCAGGTAGTATCATTTAGTTTCTGGTAATCCATACAAATACGACACAAGTCCCTGTTCTCGTCTCGTAGGAAACGATTCATTCTTTATTCCTTACCACAGCCATACCTCCCTTCTTAGTAACACATTGTACCGGACATAGCCAATTGCTATCAGAGATCAGGTATACAATCACAACATCTAACCACTTTATAACTTTCTTCCTTACCACTTTTTTCATCTTTGGATTGAGACGGCATTGTTGTTATTCTTTTGATTTGTAATCCTCTACCATGTAAATTCTATGGACACACAATGCCGGACCAATCACAAGAATATTAGTCATCTCCCAACAAATTGCTTTCTTTCTTCTCTTCAATATCCGCAATGCAGCCTCAACCTGTAAATCAGAGAAATCTGCAGAAAGTATAACATGCAATGTTTCATTAGTACCCAAATACAAATACATTAAGTGAGCCGATAGAATATTTAGTTTCAACTTAGGGTCTTCTACTATCGTTGGTTTTGGAGGAGGGCCTAACTCGCAATGTAATGACCCTACAAGAGTCATACGACTGTCTACTTAAGCTACATTTAAGCATTATTCAGTCTCATGAACTTCAGTATATCCCTCTAACTCATGACCCCCTATCACTTTCCCTTATGGATCATAAGGTATAAGCAAATGTTATTCTACTATGTGATAAACCTCAGTAATAGACGACAAATCTTCATAAATGGAAGGCAATTTTAAACCGCAGAAGACATCAAATACTTCAACCTTGTCATGTGCCATCATTGTTAGTTGACCAACTGCTACATCAATCAATACCCTATCTGTGCCCAAGAAATGTCGTCCGATGATGAATGGGAATTTATAGGGTTCAAAATCTAAAATAATAAAATCTACAGAAAAAGCAATGAACCTACTTGCACTAGAAAATTTTCTACCACCCCCTCTGTCCTAACAATGGATCTATTCACGAGTTGGAGAATAAGAGTTCTTTTTTTGGACTCCCCAACCCAAGCTTCTGATACAAAAATAAGAGCATCAAATTTATACTTTCCACCAACTCACATAACCCTCGGCCATGTGCCCTTTGCCAAATAGTACTTTGCACAGTAAAAATACCTGAATCCTTTGACTGTTTGGGCAGTCTATTTTTGATCCTTGAGACGCACTTCTCCGTAAGTGATACAGTTTAAAACTATATGAGCCTCCTCTTGCTCTCTATAATGTCCTTCACGTATTTAGCATACTTCGAAATAACCTACAAAATTTCTATCGAAGGTAGATCAATGTGGACATGCTTAAGTAAAGAGAAAGTTACTCAAGCATTCATCTTTTGTGTAAATTTGCACGGACGTCCGTTAACACATCATTTATTGAGCCGGTTGGTAACCACGACAAAAATGGCCCATTTTAAAGTTTAAACGAGCCCAGAGTACACCTCACCCATTTTCATCGAACCCCAATCCTTCCAGTTGTAAAATCGATATTGTATCACCTACGCACTTCTTTAATACGGATACATAAAATATTGAATGGACATAAACTAGCTCTGCATGGAATATCAACTCATAGGCCACCTCACCCACACGCTGTAGGATCTCATATTGCCCAATATGCCTCGGAATCAACTTTACCTTCCTGCCAAACCTCATCACTCCCTTCATATGTGATATCTTTAAATAGACATGGTCACCAACATCAAACTCAAAGGGGCATTTTTTTTGTCCTCATAAGACTTCTGCCGACTATAAGCCGTCTGCAACCTGTCCCTCATCACCCTGACCTTCTCTAAGGCATTATAAATGATCTATAGACCGAAAATAGATGACTATCCAACCTCGAACCACCCTACATGAGACCTGCACCTCCTACCATATAGTGCCTTGAACGGTGCAATCCCAATGCTGGAGTGATAGTTGTTATTGTATGATAACTCTATCAAAGGAAAATGGTCATCCCAACTACCTCTAAAGTCAATCACACATGCTCTCAACATGTCCTCTAATGTGTAAATAGTGAGATCTGCCTTCCCATCAGTCTGAGGATGAAAGGCAGTACTAAGCTTTACCTGCGTGCCTAAGTTCTTCTTTAAGGATCTCAAGAAATGTGAAGTAAACTGAGCTCTACTATCTGAAAATATAGACAAAGGAATTCGATGCCATCTCACAATATCATCAATGTAGAGTCTCGCATAATCCTCAGGTCTATAAGTAGACTTCATAGGGATAAAGTGGACAAACATAGTCATCGTGTCAACAGTAACCCATATGGAGTCATATTGTCTCCTAGTCCTTGGAAGACCAACCACAAAGTCCATATTAATGGCCTCTCACTTTCATGTCGGAACCTTAATCATCTTAGTAAGACAGCCAGTATTAAGATGTTCTGCCTTAAACTGTTTTCAATTATGACACTTGGACACATATTAAACAATGTATCCAATAGATCTGTTAAAAATCATGATAAATCTTGGTGGAACCTGGATGTATGGGATATCTGGAACCACGGGCCTCTCCAATAATCTTGGTCTGCAAATCATCTACATCTGATACACATAGTATGTCCTGGTATCTAAGTATTAGGCCACGTCCAAAAGCATTTGACTCATTCAACTTAACCAACGCTGAGTCCTTCAGCTCGATCAACACAAGATCAAGATTCTGACCCTTCTTGATTTCAACTACTAACAATTATTCAGAAATAGGATTAAATGAAACACTCTCACTAGTAGAGTCAACTAACTGCACACCCACTCTTGCAAGTATATGTGTATATTTAACTAACTCTTTCTTGTCATCCTCAACGTGGGTTGTACTTCCCATTCTCATCCTGCTCAAAGCATAAGCTACTACATTAGCCTTATCTAAATTGTAGTGGACATTCATGTAATAGTCCTTCAACAGCTTCAACCACCTCCGCTGACGTAGATTCAACTTGTCTCACTTGTACTAGCCTATCCTCATGTAGCCACTCTTTCTTTTCTTTTTCATCTTCTAGCATAAATATAGTCTATTAGTCATTTCATTTAGTGACATTGATTTTTAGGGCGTAGAAGTAACTTGTCTCACTTGCACTAGCCTATAGTCATGAAGTAATTATTTTCTTTACATATTAACTTTTGATTCATTCTTAACACTTTCTTTTGGAGTATGCATTATATTTGACTTTATATCATTTTTCACTCCTCTTACGTGATACTCAGCAATCTTAGATCCTTTATAAACGGGAGGATTCATCCAGCTCAAGTACCTTAACCTGTTAGCCATGGTGCTGGCAGGTGGGTTCTCCATGGGAACACCTTATTGCTCGTCGTAGCCTAAGCTTGTAATGTGATGTTTCGACCATCTATACCAAGGTTTTCCTCACTTCTCTATCTGTCAACCCAGTTGGGTTAACATGTATCTCAATTAAGCAACTGGGATATGGGGATGATCTTTGTTGTCCCTCCTTCTGTTCATTTTCTGAAAAAGTAGAATTGATGCTAGATATAATCATAACACCAATGAATCAGACATTACAGAAGGCATGATAAGATCAATACAAGGGAATTTTCTTACACATCATATAGGCTATTATTCAGGATAGTGGTACACTTAACTGCCATGACATAGAAACTACTTAATGTTGTTGATGTAAACTTATTATCGTTGAAATTTAATCTTGTGATCTGATACAAATTTTGTCACGACCAAAATCTAGACCCTAGACGAGACTGGCGTCATTGACCTCTCAGAAGTCAGAGACAAGCCTACCGACGTCATTGTTACGTCATCTATGTAAATTTTAGCGAAAAAGTAAAACTTTTGTTACTTAATATTAAATTAAGTCATTCTACTTAAACTCATAAACGTTCACAATCACTGATATAATATTAAGATCATCGAATGAAAGAAATAATCCATAGTTGCATTAAACATATTTTTGCCAAAACCCACCAATAAAAAGCCTGGAATGAAAGTGAAATGAAACACTAGTGGTACATGCTCCTTTAGCTAAAGCCTCTATATAAGATAGAAAATAACTGTACACATCGTCGAAAGCATGACGGCCTACAATATCCGAATGAAAACTCCACGTACAGATAGCTGCAACGTTGTACTGTAAGCTTTAACGTCTACCTGTACCTGCACCAAAAAGTAGATATTGTATGTGATTTCTGGACACTTGTACTATATATGGGTATATTCAAGCACACACCAATGACATGCATGAGTAAAAATAGCTATTTCCCAAAAATGTGCTTTACGAAAACTCAAGTCATTGGACATGCAAGATTTAAATAAGGAAAGTCAATGGACTTTGCAAATTTTGTTTAGGAAAGTAAGTGGACTTGCGTAATTTGGATTTAGGAAAGTCATGCCATGAGAGTAACATGAATCAACATACGTATCATATTGCACACAACACATAGCATATTACATATAGCACACAACATATTGCATATAGCACTTAACATATGTCATATCATTCGATTATATGCCATGAGCATTGGAATCTTGGACTTGACATTAAGACTTCCCAAAATGAGAATTCAACATATGGGACCTCAACTAAGGAGCCTTAATTAGCAAACAAGGAATCTGCTTCGTTCATTCATACCTACTTCATTTAGTTCATAAGCTAGTGTAAACACCAACTATACCTACGATGTAGTTTAAGACATTAATCGGGTTCGCTGTGCAATGTCCAAGAATGACCTAGTGCCATTACTTAAGTCTTGCTCACCTCATGATTCTCTTATCCTAACACCGTTGGTCTCATTCATTTCATTATGTGCATCATTTGAGGCTGGACTCATACATTTATTGGGAACATTAAGTTTAACCAATATAGATCATGTGAGAATCATGAAATCCAGTGTCTGCCCCACACCGAATAGAGGTTGAATCACCGGCAAAAGTGACCCCAAACAAGATAGCATATATAGGAAATTGAACCGTGCTAGATCCCTAAAGTTGTAGTATAGGTTCAAAGACTAGGAGATATAAGAAGACCCATACCCGGCATGCCCGAGACTCTTATCTCATGAGATATACGTGAATGTCCACCCTTCCCAAAAGAAGGCATCACCACTTATAGCTAGCCTGTTGGTGCTCAGTATAAAGTTCCATTTAATTAAACTTATACGTCATGAAAGATGAATTATAGGATGAGGATATCATAACTTAATAGATGATTTCTCGTGTCATCATAAGCATGAAGTATACATTAATCTCAACACATTCATTAAAGTATTCATTGAGACTGGTCTCTTCATTAACTTTACATTCTTATATGTGAGTACATTTTTGTAACATTAACTTAGTCTCTTTTGAGATTGGTCTCATATTTAACATTAACCTCTTATCATGTTGTCACCACATTCATTAGTTTTAGCACATTTGCTCTTCATAATTACACACCCTTTTTTACGTGAATGTTAATTTTATCATATGCCAATGAACTTGGCCATTTAGTGTTGTCCACACTCTTGCTTAACCCTTCTAGGAGTTCATCATTTTGTTACATACATCTTAGGTTCACTTACTTTTGAACGTATGCTAGACTTATAGGTGTATACATACAAGCAATGAGGATTCATTCATATTTCGCTTAAGTGATTCATATATTCCTATGTTTTTCTGATACAACAGTTATGCATCTTGTATGTATGCCAAGATCATCAATTTCGATCTATGTAGGGAGTATCATTTGAACATTTATTCACGTATGAATTATGTATCAATACAGAAATTAGGCAAGGGAACCCGATTTTTAATCCATTGGACAACACTTACATTTTTATTTAAATAATTTTACCCACACGGCCTGGGGACCCAAAATCGAGCCCAAACGCCTTCTTAAGATGATGTGGGATCGAACTCCCACAACCTCATTTTCTGTTAATTTACTTTTTCCTTAAACCATTTTTTTTGCCAGAGGTTGTGGGATTGAACCCCCAAAGCCCCACCTTAATTTTCTTCTTTTTTCCTTTTATTCTTCCTAGAGGTCGTGGATTTGATCCTCACTTGCCTCAACCTTTATTTTACTTTTAATTTTTCTTTAATTCTGACCGAGAGGTTTTGGGTTTGAATACCACTACTGTCATTTCTTTAATTTTGTTTTAGTTTTAGGGGAATCAGCTAAGAGGACTCGAGTTTGAATCTCGTGTGCCTCACTCCTTTTTATTTTAATTAATTATAACTTTCTTATAGTGAGGTCTTGGGTTCAATACCCGCTGACCTCACATGTTTTAAACATTATTCTGAAGCCCTTTAAACTTCAAACATTAGCCTAAACTAAGCTAAAACAATGCTGGAAATTTGGTCATGATTTCCAGCTCCCTTTCATCAACATTTACACATTAGTTCTTAGGATAATTCATGGATCATTTAGTACATCTTTAGGTTCAATTTTCATCGATTCGTTTAGCTAATAGTTTTCACTCAAATCAGCCACATAGCACATCATATGAACATCACGATTTACACACGTTCTTGCACATAAAATACAAAGATTTAAACATGCCATTTCATGATCTTATCCATGACAAAGAGTCACGAAAATGCACCTACAAAACCGTATCCCACATTTCCGGAAAACTTCCGAACATACATGCATACACATAATCATCATGAAAATACGTTACATCCCTCTATTCTACCAGCAAACATATCCAACCTACGAATCAATGGGATATAGTGACATGGACATGCAACGGGGAACAATCCTAGTTTTCGGATTAGAATTGACTGAATATTAAGGGTCTCTTGGGAAAGGTATCAAGACTAAGAAAACCCAAACCTAATTTTGACATTTATTCAACAAAAGACCTTTTGTAAAACCCCTTCTCCAAATCACGTTCAAGTCTCGAAACTCCAACTCCACTCGACGGAAAACTCCTCCCTTTGCCTAACGTTTTTGCTTAGCGTTTGTATATGTTTTGATTATATATTTTTCGTGTGAGTTCTTCAATTGTGAATAACTTTGGTTGTGTTTTATTTTCTTACAATTTTGTTGGGCAGATAAAATGTGAGAAGAGTTGACAAACGTGAGAGAGATGGGCGTGAGAGAGTAGTTTAGGATAAGGAGTTTTAGTTTTGGAATTAGTCAAATTAGGACTCCTTAATAATTTTTATAAAAAATCTGATTTAATTAGCTTAGTGAAATTACCATAAAAACAATTAAAAAAATAATATTTTAAAACTTTACTCAAATACATTTAATGGATGCTTCCGTTGAGATTCGACCCGGGTGGAGTGACCACTGCGAAGGGGGTATTTCGGGTTGACCCTACCACAACCATCCACTAAAGTAAATTAATATTAAATAAATTAATTCCTTAGGGTAATTACGATATTATCCTTTGCCTGTAAAAGACCATTTGACTCCGGTTCAATGTTTAGAATAACATGGTCTATGTCGGTTAAGTATATAGTTTCCCATAAAGTAAAATGGCCAATGTAAGTAAATGACTAAGACCCTCACTAGAATGACTTAAGGGATGTTACTTAGGATAGGTGAAAGTAATAAACCCATCTAGACATTGCATAAGTAGCTCCTTAGGATGTTCTAGAAAGGTCTTGTAATGCATGTCACTATGTATGTGTTCTTTATGCGTGACATTATTCTATTTGTCTACTTGTTATGAATGTGTGCATGATGTGAGTCTTTATGCATGATGTTGATATTTTTAACTATATGATAAAGGTCTTTCTCGACATAAATGAAGTTGTCTCCTTTTAATATGTTGATATATGACATAGATGTAAAAGCTTGTAGTCTAATGATAGGTTTACTAAGTATGTGTGAGTTTATGGGGTTCTACATGTACATTGCACTAGTAGACTTATGTTGGGGGAACGATTTAGGTCTTATAAGGTTCTACGTGAAATAAAATAAGTATATGTGCATAATGACTAGGAGTTCTCTATAATTTTCTTTTAGTCTTGGCTTAAATTTGTCTATGTTGTACTATACTTTTATGATGATATGTGTTTGCTTGTGTAAGTAATATGTATGGTTTTTCTTGTGGTCCTTAGATGATGCATTGCACCAAGTATCACTAAAGGGTTACTTCGGAGGCTTATGAATTAAAAGAAATAGTTCACTCTTAAGGAGTGAGATCACTGTACAGTGACCTCAAATGGGACTTAAATTCTATATGCGATTTCCTATGGTGTTTCGCTTTTGATTATGCTGATATGAAGTATATGAATTATATAAATGGTACTGTTTTAAGATTTTATAATGATTTACTCTAAAAGGCTTGAATTAAAATTTTCAAGAAAATGTTCCTTTTAAATGCATGGTTTTGCATGGTTGTCATACTTAGTGTCTTCTTGTACTTACCCATTCATCTCTACTTTTTTACACAAAGTGTATGTTATGGATGCTTAAAGGATGTTTATGATTGAAGAGATTGATATGATTCTCAAGCTCCAGGAAAGGGGTCTTTATGTTCCAAGGATTCCCTACTTATGAGTTAATGTAATTTTTATTAAATGTTGTATAGATATGTCTTACGTTTTAAGGGTCAATTCCCTAATGTTTTCTAAAGTTGTTGAGTTGAAGATGGTAAAGACACATAGGGTCTAAATATGTATTATGACTTATTTTTGTATATATATGAAGTTAAGTTTCTAGCATATGTTTTGCTATGAAAAGTTTTAAATTTTCCACTAAATTTACTATGTCAATGCGATGAATGATAAATATGGGCTTGTACATGATCCCCGAGAAGTCAAGTACACCAATTTAGCTCCCAAGATGTGACAAACGTGGTATCTGAGCATGAGGTTTTTAAAACATATTTAGGGACCAAGAAGTCTCATATTGCCATGTAAGTATAGTCTATTAGCATTTGTGGTGAGTCGCAACACATCATTCTCATTTCTTTCATTAGAACTGAAATCTTTAAGATATCTCTTTAATGTTTTCTTTTCCGGTGGTCTTTTTAGATGTGATTGCTTGGATGAGATTTTCCTCTATGATTGAGGGAGAAAAAGTGAGTTTATATGCTTATCTTAGTTTTATGGTTGTATGAGTATGTGTGAAGGTGAATCTTGTATTTTTGGATGATGTGATGTAATTTATGGTTATATATTAAAACTTATGTGATGCAGCATGTTATATTGAGAAATGTATGTCATGATATAGTTAAATTATTTTAGAAGTTACTATGGTTAAAAATGAGTCCTTTTTGAATGATGTGTTCCTATATGGTTTTGCATGATAGTATCCTAAAAATATGATTTCAAGATAAAATATATAGTGACTACCTAAGGAAGAATGCTACCCTAGGATTATGTACTAAAAAGTCTTCAATGTCTCCCTTTGTTTATGTGGTAGTTGATAAGTTGGTTGTGTGCATTGGAGTCCTTTGTATAGACCTTATCCTAGTTCTAATGATAGTGTGCAAGCTTATGTAGGATTACTGGGTAAAGCTTTGTCTCTTATATTGTCATGATTTTCCCATCCATTGCCTAAATGTTGCATTTTTGGAATTTGAAAGCATGCTCACTGTAAAGCTATGCAGCTTACATTAACATTTTTGGAAAATCAACTAAATTATCTTTTAATTGGAAGTTGTGGAAATATGTATAGAATTGATGCATATGAACATAATAATGAATATATAAAAAAAGAGATTTGTTATTTGGAATTAAGAATGAGAGTCTTATGGAATGATGAGTTGTAGAATTATTTTTAACTTCTTATTGTGTTGTGAGTTCTTTTATGTTTTGGAATTGAAGGTAGTACTCTACTTTAGTAGGGTTATTATGTGGGTTTGATTGACCTAGAAGTTACCATTCATTAATGTTGAAAGAAAATAAAGAGCCCTTAGGACTAACTCTCTTATATTGTTTCCCCCTATTATGCAGGCCCTTGGTGTCTATTGTATTCGATGAACACCTTATGTGGTTTCATGGGATGACCAAACTTGATAATTAGTGACAGATTGCCTAGATGATATGGTTTAGATTATATTGGTGTTCCTATCTTAACTTACTCTAAATTCCTTCTAAAGTTGTAATAACTTTAAAGTGACTAAAAATGAGGTTATTAAGTTAAGATCCTCTTATGTTTGGGTTAAGTTGCTCTTAATTGGGTTTACTCTAATTGGGGGGGGGGATTGTGATTGAGTAGTAAAATTGTAGAAATTGTCAACCTTGACCTTGTATTCACACTTGAACATGAATCTAATGAATTCTTAATAAGCTTGTTCAAGAATAGAGTCTTGCATAAAGTATGAATTGCATGAACTTTATATGTTTGGTTTGTATTGATTGACATTACCTTAAAGATATTGTGATGATTCTAAGGAGCATGAACGAAATTTTTTGATAAAATTCATGTTTTCTCATGTTAATTTTCAACTTGATATGCTAGTTGTGCATTTCAATTCATGAGATAAGATAAGAAACATCATAACAGTCACTTGTCAGGTGCAGTGTTTTGCCTTATAATAGAAAGTTGAGTCTCTTTTTAACGAAATATCTTGAGTCTCTTGAAAAGTAGGCGACTTGTATGGTTTTAGAAGCAGGATTATGGGCTCACTATTTAAAGGGGAAAGCATGTTTAGCTAAGTGTTCATATATGTGCCTATAATTTTTATCATATTTCCCAAAAGATGCTTACTATGAAGGTTAGTACAATGTTAGAAATTGACATTTCGAGTACTATGTTAGAAATTTACATTTTGTAAAATATCATCCTCATTATTGTGATGTACATTGTGTGACTTACAATTTTGACTTCCCTAGGAAGAAAACGTGCTCATGTCTTAGTTTGAAAATTGAGAATTTCTCATTTTAAAGGAATTGACCTTGTACTTTTCTTAGGTATGAACTCATGATACATGTAAGTGTGTTGAGGAGAAGGACATTCCTCCATGGAAACCACTAAACTATGTATGGTTGAGTATGATCTTCAAAGCATTAGGTCTAACTAATGAAGATCTTTGTTGATTGAATTAACTCAAGTCTATGTGCATTGAAGTATGAGTGCCTAATTGAATCTTTAGTGTTGTTAAAACAATCCTATGTGTTACTTAAAGAATAGTAGCAAGATGAGATACAAATAAAATTGAAGTATAATGACCATGTTATGATTAGGATAAGGATGGTCCTCGTATGAGCATGATAAGAGCCTATGTGCTTGATGCATTAAAGAGTAAGTGAATGGAAGTTTTACGTTCTTGTGTGAATTAGGTGCAAAACTGATTGGATTATGTTATAAATTTTATGAACTGCTCTATGATGCATTGAAATCCTTGTCACGATTAAAAACCCTAAGTGTCATTCGAGGACGAATGTTCCCAAGTGGGGGATATTGTAAGATTCCAAAATGGGTTCGGCTGTATACAGACTAAATATTTTTATTGAGGTTATAAATTTCTAAAATAACTAATAATATGTTTTGGATGCATTGTGTAAAGTTTGAAGTGATTTTGAAGACGAACGCCAAGAGATGATTAAAACGTTCGACGAATAGTCACCTATGTGTCTCATATGTCAATACGTGTTAATTAGAATATTAAATGATCTTATTAAGTATTTAAGTAATATATAATAATTTTAAACAGTATTATTTGGAGTTTTGAGATGTTTGGAGGTCAAATGACCAAGAACGTCCAAGGCGTTCAAAACTTAGCCCTTAAGATGTTCAAAGTGTTTCTTGATGAGGCCTAGCCTGTTTGGACGTCTTGCAAGTGTTTTTTTTGGGTGAAACTTATGTGGAAGGTCTAAAACTTGTTAATGGTTTTATTCACGTTGAAAACATCAAGGTACGACTTCTAAAAGCCCCCACAAAAGTCCCCACAAGAAGGAGCAAAGGCTGGTAAAGATATTGCCTTGGTAGTGTCAATAGACAGACCAAACAAAGGCCAGGCGCTAAACAAACGCACTGTAGATTAGGTCTCGTTAATATGTTCTTATATTGGGAAGGTATAAACCAAAAAATTGGACAAGGACCAATTGACGGAAGCCAAAGGGCTTCCAAAAGATCGACCTACGACTAGTCGATTGCTCCGTTGATGGTGGCCTGTAGCTCAAGCATTGCGTCTAGTTTTTTGAAGGGGTGAATCGAAACACCCACGTATAAACTTACTATAGTAGGTTTATTAAGATACTTTTGGGTGTATATTAATCATCTAAAATTTAAATAATCCATTCCAAATCCTCTACCATGAAATTGAACTTTCCCTCCAAAATATTCTCTCTAGAAAGCACCATTGTTTGTGAAGCTTAAGAACAACTTGGAGCTTGGATTTCCATGTATTAATCATGAAGTATTAGAGGTTTTCAACTATAAGGGGTATGGTGATCCGTAATCTCTAGTTATCCTTCCATCTAGAGAGTTAATCTCAAAGTTTTCAAATAAGATTTTATGATCAATCTTTCAATCATTCAATCTAGCCATGGGTTCTTTATAATAAAATGTTTTGAATGATTAAATAATGACGAATTGAAGTTAATATATTTGTTTGAACGTGATTTTTACTCCAATTGCATGATGAACCCATGCGTCTTACTTCAATCTATTTAGACTTGGACTTTGTGATCATGACTTCAAACTTTATGTGGTTTAATGTTGAATTGACATTGAGGGATCCACGTGGATCAAGTTATGAAGATTTGAACATGTTTAATATAGTTTTCAGTGATTCACTGTAATGGTTGTCTTTTTATTAATTAATGTTTAATTGGAATGGTTGTTGATAATTGTAGCTACATACTTGAGTTGATATTATGTATCATTATTGGGTATAAATCCTTGATGATCAAATGAAAGAAAAACCTACATGAATTGATCTATGTTCTTCAAGTCTATGGTATTGTAACGTGTGATATTGCCGTTAGGTTAGTTTTTATAGGACATGATCAAGGTTAATGGTCTATAGCTACTGCCTATAATGTAATGTGAGTACGAAATATATGTAATGGATCTAATGTGGATCAATTCATGATAGTTTGAATCGCATTAACCTATGTAAACTTACCTTCCATTAATTCTTAATATGAAACATGTTACAGTGATTTAGAGTCTATTGGAAAATGTAGTAGGATCTCATCTAAGCTATGATTTTTTGAAGCTACTGCCATGGATTGATGTTATTAATGAAATATAATTGATGATGAATGTAAGTGAAATAGGTTAAAGAGCTACATTCTTCTACTTTCTACCATATATGTAATATAGTGCACTAGTTGTATCATGTTCTTATGACTTCTTGAACATGGTTTTGTTTATGATTTAAGTAGTTATATCTACTCCTTTATAATGTATAAATGATTAAAGAGTAGTAATTTTCAATAATGACCAAAGGCTAAAGTATTGGTAAGAGTTTATCTACTCTTCTATTTCTCTACTTCATCATAATAATGTTGATGAAGCCTTCTATGGCATTGTGTGGTATGGTCAACTTATGGTGGAGGTTTTTACATTATTTTAGTTATATATGTGTTGACCATAGCCTTGAAGGGAAATTATTAAATATATGAATAAGTTTTTATGATGATAACCTTATGTGTAACTTGTTCATAGTCTTCTTCTCTAGTTTTGAATCAAGGTGACATTCTTATTGTCATGACCATGTAAAAAATTATGCTAATATAATGTGTAGGGGATGCCATTAATCAAGTTTTAATAATTGATGACCCCTACCCATGTACGCGTATGTGAATGTGTAAATAGCTAAGTTAGGAGTCTTGATTATAATGTGAAGTTTGTATTGCCTCCTATTCTATGATGTGTTGTATGGTCTATTCTTGAAAGAGTATTATGGTCTAAGAGGGTGTCTATCTCAATGTATTGTTGATAGCCATTATGTGATCTTGTTGACCAATGTATAAACACACTCTCTTATATTCATGTTACAAGTAGTATAGCTCATTGTGTCTATATGAAGGTAGTTCTCATATTCACTAGTGTCTACTAATATTCATGTTAAAAGGATGTTTATGAAAGTATGATATGTGTATCCTTAGCTAGTATGACTTGAAATGTTTACCAGTATGGGCAAGGGTATGGCATTTTGCCTACGCATTGCACATGTGTACCTTGATTGGATAGTTCTAGTTTTGGTTTCTATATGTATGAATATGGATGCATAAATATGTCTGACTTAATGTGTTATGGGGAAGGAATGCGCATATATGTGCATACACTCACACATGTGAAAGATGACCTAGTTAATGAAGGGGCCTTGAAAAGTGTGCCCAAGAATACTCTAAAACTAGATAGGTGTTTGAATATGTTATAAGCATATGGGAGAAAATATCCTAAGCTTTTGTTTTATGATAAAAATAATAATGGTTTTTTCAATAAAGGGAACTTAGTTTAGAACCGAATGAACTTGTATATTAGGGGGTGACACTTTCCCACATATGGAAAGTATGGTTCACTACAGTCCTCACGGGGTGGATGGCCTCATGAACGAACATACGGTGTAGAGTCGATATTTCCATGATTTCTCCCAAGTTCCATAACTATTTTGACACCATAAGATACTAGCTAGTGGATCCATCTACAAAGCTATGTCATGTTTGGTTATATTTTGGCCGATAGACCACCCTTTTTGGGTGTGCGGTTTTATGACACCAGATTCTATGTTTAGCACCACATGGTCTATGCCGGTTAAGGCTATAATTACCCTAAAGTAAAATGGAAAATCGAAGTAAATGACTAAGACCCTAACTAGCATGACTTAAAGGATGTTACTTAGAATAGGTGGAAGTAATGAACTCATCTACACATTGCACAAGTAACTCCTTAGGAAGTTCTAGGAAGATGTTCTAATGCATATCACTATGTATGTTTTTTTGATGCATGACACTGTAGTATTTGTCTACTTGTTATGAAGGTGTGCATGATATGAGTCTTTATGCATGATGTCAATATTGTAAACCATATGATGAAGATCTTGCTTGACAGAAATGAAGTTGTCTACTTTTACTATGTTGATATATGACTTAGATTTAAAGGCTTGTGGACTCATGATAGGTTTACTAAGTATGTGTGAGGTGATTGGGCCTTACATGTACATTGCACTTGCAGACTTATATTAGGGGCATGAGTTAGGTCTTATAAGGTTCTATGTGAAGTAAAAAAGTATGTGTGCATAATGACTACGAGTTCAATGTCATGTTCTTTTTGTCTTGGTTTAAATCTGTCTATGGTGTACTATACTTTGAGGATGATATGTGTTGGCTTGTTTTAGTATTATATATGGTTTACGTTGTGGTTGTAAGGTTATGAATTTCACCAAGTATCACTAAAGGGTTATTTGGGAGACTAATTAATTAAATGAAATAGTTCACTATTAAGGAGAATGAGCTCACTGTAAAGTGACCTAAAATGGAACATAAATTCTATATGTGATTTTCTATGGTAATTGACCTTTGATTTTGTTTTTATGAAGTATATGAGTGATTTAAATTGTATCATTTTAAGGTTTTATAAATATTTTGTTAAGAAGGCATGAAATATGATTTTCAAGAAAATTATCTTTTTAACTCGATGTTTTTGCATGGTTGCAATGCTTAGTGTATTCTTGTACTAATCCCATTCTTCTCTACTTTTTTACACAAAGTTTAGGTCATGGATGCTTAAAGGATATCTATGATTGAGGAGCTTGATATGATTCCGAATCTCAAATAAAGGGGTCCTTATGTTCCAAGGATTCCCTACTTATGTCTTAATTAAAGTTTATTAATTTTTATATAGATATTTCTTATGTTTTATGGTTCGTGTCCCAAATGTATTCTAAATTGTTGCGCTAAGATGGAAATGAAATTTAGGGTCTAAATATTTATTATGAGTTATGTTTTACATATATATTAAGTGAAGTTTCTACCATATGATGTGTTGTAAAAGGTTTTAAATTTTCCGCTAAATTTACTATGTTAATACGATTTGAATGATAACTATGGGCTTACACAAGACCTCCGAGAGGTAAAGTATGACATGTTACTTCTTGGGAGTGATCCTCGGATGTGAAATTTTTGGAATAGCTTAAGATAGCATTGAGGTGATGTATATGGTCGATATTTAAAGGATTGAGCTAGTTGCATATCAATTGATGAATCTGGCTATGACTAGGTTCAATCAGTTGAAAGAGGGCAGAGATGAGTATGCACCACATCTAAGATGGTCTTGTTTTGAAGAGGATTTCATGAGGTAGTTATTCCCTTAATAAATAAAAGAGGCAAAGGTATTGGAGTTCCTTACTCTGAAATAGGACTCCATGAGTGTTCATGAGTATGGACTGAAATTCACCCAATTGTCTCGCTATGCTCGTTATATGGTAAAATGATATAACGAGCAGATTGAGTTTGTTTGTCGCTGTCTTGGTTTGTTTATCTAGTAATGGAGGAAGAGAGGAAATGCTATTCGTGGACATGAAAATATATGGTTTATGTGAATCAAGTTGACAAGGAGAAGCTGAAGGACAGAGAAGAGTATAAAAACAAGAAAGCCATGATTGGGAATGAGTCTAGGTTGTATAAAGGTTGTTTGAGTTTGTTACAAATTCCTAAACACGAAGGGCATGCACCATCATCATATAGTACACCTAATCCTAGAAACAGAGGTGACTACCATGGCTGAAATTTTCAAATCTAATGATCTAGGCCAGCAGAGTCTAATGAAAGTGTGGCACAGGGGAAAAGGGTCACTTCATGAGAGAGTTCCCTAAGAATAAGCAACATGGTGGAAGTCTTAGCAATAAAACTCAATATTTATGAGTTACTCCACCAGTCACAACTGCACCTAGAGGATCCACTTCTAGTAGTGGCATAGGGGAACAGTTTCTATGCAACAATAGGCTCCTAGAGAAAGAGAACTTGCTTGATGTTCTTAAGTGTATGATAAGAGTATTTACTTTCTATTCTTACAATTTGCTAGACCCATGAGCAAGTTTATGTTTTCTAAATACTTATATTGCAAATCAACTTGAGATTCTTACTACGAAACATTGTGAACTTTCTTTTTGTTCTGTTTGAGAGTCTAGCAAAAAGTGTCTATCTTGATTTTCCTATTTCTATCAATTACAAGAACACCATGGATGATCTAGCACAGTTAGACATGGTTGATTTTGATGTCATTCTAGGTATGGACTGACTTAATGCCTTTGATGGATTAAAGTGCTGTAGAACTCGAGTTGTCGAATTTCAAATTCCTAATGAGTCAATCTTTGAGTGGAGTAATAGATAAACAGTGTACAAGGGTCATTTTATTTTGTACCTTAATTTAAGGAAGTTCATTTCAAAGTGGTGTACATATCACCTACTCTGAGATAATGACTCAAGTGTTGAGGTACCTTACATTCACTAAGTTACGACAGTAAGAGAGTTTCTAGAAGTTTTTCCTGATTATCTACCCGGAGTCCCTCCTCTGAGAGAACTAGGCTTTGGGATATCCATAGATATCATTCTAGATACACGTGCTATCACTATTTCACCATATAAAATGGCACCAGTGGAGTTAAAAGATTTGAAAGAGCAGTTTTAAGATATGTTAGATAAATATTTTATTCATCCAAGTGTCTCACCTTGGGGCGCTCCGGTCTTATTTGTGAGAAAGAATGATAGTTCTCTCAGGATGTCTATAGACTTTTTCCAAATAAATTAGGTTAAAATCAAGAATAAGTATCCTCTTCCATGGATATATAATTTTTTCGTGCAACTTTAGGATGGCACCTTCTTCTCGAAAACTGATCCCATATCTCTCAATGATCAGTTAAGAATTGTAGAATGTAACATTCCAAAGACAGCCTTTAGAACCAGATATGGGCATTATGAGTTTTTCGTTATGTCTTTTAGGTTGACCAATGCACTAGCAATGTTCATGGATCTTATGAACAATCTTCAAGCCTTACATAGATATGTTTGTTATCATCTTCATTGATGGCATACTAATCTATTGAAAGAATGAAAAATATCATGCTAGTCAGTTCATAATAGTACTTCAGACGTTGAAAGAAAAGGACCTATTTTCCATGATTTAAAAGTGTCAGTTTTTTCTTAAGTATGTTATTCTTGCGCCACATACTTTCTGGTGATGAGAATTGAGTTGATACCCAAAACATAAAAGCAGTTCATAGTTGGCGTAAACCCACGTCTCCAACCGATATTAAGAGTTTTTAGGGTTTAGCATGCTACTATAGAATGTTTTTTAGGGGTTTTCATGTATCTCGTCTCCCTTGATCAAGTAACCTTAGAAGAAATTAAAGTTTCAATGGTTTGGAGCTTGCGAGAAAAGCTTTTAGGAATAGAAAAAGTGGTTGACTACATCTTTGATTTTGACTTTACCAGAGGGTACTCATGATTTTATGATGTACTGTGTTGTAAGAGTTAGTTTTGGTTGAGTGTTAATGCAAAAAGGCAAGGTATAGTTGAATGTTAATGAGAAGAAATACCCAACCCATGACTTAGAATTATTTGTTGTGGTTTTTTCCTTTAAGATTTTGTATTACTATTTTTATGTCATTCATGTGTATATATTCACTGACCACAAGATCCTACAATATGTTCACCTCGAAAGAGATAAATCTAAGACAAAGGAGGTGGTTAGACATACTTAAGGATTATGGCATGTGTATTCTTTACCACTCATGTAAGGATGGTGTTATTCTTGATGCCTTAAACTTGTTATCTATAGGGAGTACGGCCCATGTTAAGGAAGAAAAGAAGGATATACTTAAAGATGTGCACAGACTTGCATGCTTAGGAGTAAGACTTATGGATTTCACAGAAGTAGGGATAGTGGTGACTAATAAGCTTGAATCATCAATAATGTCTAAGGTATAAGAAAAGCAAGACTAAAACCACATTTTGCTTTACTTGAAGGCAAATTTTTATAAACAAAAAGTATTGGCTTTTGAAGAAGGGGGAGATAGTATGCTGAAGTACCAAGGTAGATTATGTGTTAGATAGACTCCAAGAGAGGATCATCGAGGAGGCTGATAGCTCTTGATATTTGATTTATCGGGTTCCACCAAGATGTGCCGCAATTTAAGTGAAGTATATTTTTGGGAAGTTATGAAGAAGGACATTGTTGAGTTTGTTGCCAAGTGCCCGAATTGCTAGCTTGTGAAAGTAGAGCACCAAAAATCTAGAGGGTTGGCATAGAATACAAAGCATCCGCAATGGATGTAGAAGATAATTTATATGGAATTTATCACAGGCTTGCTAAGATATCGCAGTCATCATAATTATATTTGGGTAATTTTCAATATAATGACAAAATCAACCAACATTATTTCGGTAAAGAGTACTCATTCAGCCTAGGATTATGCTAAGTTGTACATTAAAGAAGTGGTAAGACTTTATGGAGTTCTGGACTCCATTATTTCAGATAGAGGTGCACAAATAAATGCTCACATCTAGATATATTTCGCGAAAGGTTTAGGTTGAAATGTGAACTTAAACACTGGTTTTAATCGTCAAATGAATAGACAAGGAGAGCATATCATCCACACTTTAGAAGACATGCTGAAAGCTTGTGTGATTGATTTGAAATGGGAATTTGGATGATCACCTACGTCTTAGTGAATTCTTTTAGAAAGAGTGTTACCATTTGAAAGTCCACAGACTCTATATGAAGCTCTTTATTGGAGAAGATGCACATTTCCTATTGGGTGGTTTTATGATGGTGAATTGATAGGACTAGATCTAGTTTACTAAGACATGGACAAGGTGAAAGTGATTCAAGAGAGATTGAAAATGGCATAGAGTCGTCAAAAGTCCTACAAAGATGTTAAGAGGACGACGATGAGGTTTGAGTTGAACGATTGGGTATATCTAAAAGTTTAACCTATGAAGGGTGTAATGAGGTTTGGTAGAAGGGAAAACTTAGACCCCGATATGTTGGACCTTATAGAATATCCAAAAGAATTGACAATGTATTTTATGAGTAGAGGTACGAAAAGAGTTCACATCGCTTCATCCGCGATTTTATATTTATATTTTAAAAAAGTGCATGGGTGATCCTTTATTTATAGTACAAAGTGAAATGTTAGAATTAAGGATATCTTATCAGATGACGAGATTCGCCAAAAATAAGTTGGACGCGTAAAGTTTAATTAATTTTATTTTAAATGCGAGATCCAAGTTATTTTTGGATAAAATAGTTTTATTTTTTATGATCTTAAATATATATATATATATATATATATATATATATATATATATATATATATATATCAAAAAGTTTCTTTTAATAGTTCTATAATATACTCTAATGATTGGTGTATCTAAATTCATTGTGTAAAGGTAGCAACAAATTAAGTTATTTCAAACTTGTTTCCTTTTAAGATTGTAGTTTTTCAAAAATATACTATTTAGAAAAAAATATAGTTTTTAAAATAATTACACTATTAAGAAAAGTTAAAATATTTCAGAAGTTCTAATTATGCTATCTTGAGAAAACATACATTAAAGGCATATGGACTTATGGCTTAGTCATGAATAATGAATATCACCTTGTTAAATTATATACAATTTTTTTTAATTTATAGGAATCTGATTTCTCATTCATGTCTTGATGGTTTTAGGTTTAATTATGGGTTTGGATATGAATATTTAAATTAACAAAATAATATTTTTTACATGATTTTGGTGTTATTATTAATACCTTATACATAAATTAAAATATCATGATGTATTTTTTATTTTGTTTTACCAAAAAATATTTTTTTATTATCTTTTATTTTATTTTATAACACTGGACAATGTCTAGCGGCATTTTATTAGTGATATGATTAAAACAAAACCTCAACAGAGATAAGTACAAGCAAAGGGGCTAGACCTTATCTTACCAATTCTAATGATCTTCAATACCTCTACTAATTAACCCGCGTGAAGAAATATGAGATAGAGAGAACTAAGTATTCTATTATCATCACAAAGTTTATAATACACTCTATTATGATATTACAAATGAGGATGATTAAGTAGTACGAAAATAGAAAAAACATGATAAGATTTAATTAATTAAACTCAAACTTCATTTTAGAAAAGTGTGAACTAAAAAAGATAGATTGCCCTTCTAAACAAACCTGAAGTGTTTTCCTCTTGTCTTCCTTTTCAAATTTGTCAAAAAAAAAGTTCATAGTTCATCAAATCTTCTTATATTTATTGGATCTCGTTAAAGTTGTTGGCACTGTCATGTGATTCTGCGTTGCCAGTCAAATCTGTAGGTGCCGTTGAACAAACTCCTCAGTCATTCTACCATCCCAACTATTTTTTCTTCCACACTTTGTTTTGTTGTTGTGTTGTTGCCTAGGAAAAATATCTGCATCCCTATCTGTATTGGCCAAACAAAAATTCAAAATATCCTCTTCTTCACTTTCCTAAAAGGTTTCCTCATCTTGTAGTGGTTTTTTTGTGTTATAGGCGTAAGAGGATTCCACTTTCTAACATTAGAACTCACCAAGGAATCAAGAAGCTCTTCGTCACAACCTGAAACTTCTTGAACATTAGTACCTGTTAAAACGAATTTTCGCCCTATATGTAATGAGTATGAACCACTGGTAATGCCACTACCCTTAGGCACAAAAATTGGTGCTTCAAGGCTCAATTTTCTATGACTTGTGACATGGTCATCTGCTTCTTCCTTCCGGTTGGTCCATCAACTCTAACTTGTAAAACCTTCTCGCACACTAAAAGTGATCAAAGTATTTGTCGAAGTAACTTGTGAGATTGAAACAATTGGTAAAGTACGAGAGTTAACCATATTCAACTTAGGAGCAAGTTGAGGCTTAATTTGAGAGTCTCCTGGAGAACTAATTTGAGATCCAACATCAAATGTTACCCCTGCTTTATCAACTATATTAGATTGTCCAAGATCTTTTATTGGTACCACAAAATAAGGAGTTGTATTAATTGCTACATCTTCAATAAATAGCTTTCCAGAAGCGACTTGCGACGGCAAAAACAAAAGTCTTTGAATTAGTTGTCTTTTCTACAAGTCTAATCTTATCATTTGTTGTATCTGCAGGTTCACTCCCTACCCTCGCGACCCCTGTCTCTGCATTCGAACCAACTTGATCTTCACATTTAATTACAAATATATAAACTTCTTGATGTTCTTGTCCCTTATCTGTATTTTCATAGCATCTGCCAAACTTTTTCAAGAGATGTTTTAAAACTGAAACTCTGGTCCAGGGACAAAAACGTACAGTTGGTTCCCCGTATATTATTTAAAATAGGTTTCAAGTTTGCTTTTGTTAGTGTTGTGGGATTATAGTACATAGGAGATGCATAGTTATTATTAAGTTTAACTCTCCAATAGTTTGAGACTGGGGAGAGACAGTGGCAGCCATGAGACTCTTCTAAGTCGCCTTTCACCAAAATATTAAAATAATGGGTGTAGTTCACTAAATTATTATTTGTAGCATCTTGTTGCACAAATGTTTGTGTTTATATATCCCATAAAAGGTTAATTGTAATAATAGTATTAATTGTACAAGAGTTAAAATTTAATCAACCATTGTACTAAAATTTAATCCAAACATTATTTTTATGTATACTACAAAATGACTCCTTTAGTGTTGAGGAAAGTGTTAAGTGTTATCTGTTATTTTATAATGCTACGAAAAACATATGTCATTCATATAGTATTTTGATGTAAACACTCAATACTATAATTTTCTATTACAATAAGTATAACATGACTAATTTAAACTTCTAAATTCTCCTAAAATTCTATGCAAAAATACAATAGATGCATTTAATTTAACCTAATCCGTACATCATGGGTATTAATGCTCCTTATCTTAGGACATTTGTCTTTCGTGGCGATATACAATTGATATGTATCGAAAATGTTCCTCTACTTTCCAATGTTCTGTATGAGCCTGAAGAATTAGTTCTACACGAAAAAGATAATTTTGACAATACTTTTTCGTGTATTATTGTTCTCTAGTATTTCAGATGAGATAATTTTGAGGTAATGTTGTTTCATTGTACTTGTATTTCCATACATGTACTTTTCTTCATGGCATCCAGATTTTTATAATTTTATTCATAGGTCGATATTGGATCAACTAAATTTATACCAACAAGGCTTCCATTAGTTCTTAATAGTCTCAAACACCTATTCATATCTTGTATTACTCTTGGAGATTTTTTTGAGATTTTGTTTGCTCTTTGCATGCGATGGAGCTCTCCAAATTTGGATGAAAGTGAATATAAGTTTGTCATTAATTTTAATTTTCCCTATATTTTCCATATTTTTATATTCGTATGTAATGAATTTGATGGGTTTTTCTTGATTTTTCTTACGAGTGTATTGTTAATGGGGGAGATTATTTCGAACCTGTTCTGCAGGAAGTTGTTGATTAGATTCCTTCAATCTTCTCGGACATCATTTGAGGATAGTTATGTTTTATGTTGAACTATAAGAAGAGGGTGAGATGCAGCTTACTAAGTTTTTATCGGAAAAGTCTCCAGCACTTGTCAAAATGGAAATCAAGCCTAGTCAAAAGGAATATAAAAAATATCTCAAAGTACTAGCGTAGATAACAAATTTTCAACGGGAATCATCTAAAGCAGAAAGTGTGAATCTTTTTAATTAGTATCGTTATCACAATCCTTCTTTATCTTTGGCTATACTTTTTTGTATGTGCAAACAGAAACGAGACGATTTGTTGATGGGGCAGTAAAGTTGTGTTTTGGCTTTGGTTTAAGGTACTATAAAGATTTTATCTACTTGGAAACATAAAATTGTGAACCTGGTTGAATCTTTTGAATACTCTGTTTGGGAACAAAGATGGTTTTAACATTGCATTCTTGTTCTTAAATGATGTATGATTTGAGACTTTGGTAGTTTATTTCAAAGTTATGATGTGTGTTGAATTTTCTTAGGGAGCTTAAAACATTCAGTGGAACTTAATTTTTAAGTAGCAGAAATTTCATTCATGTTAAGGGATTATTCCAAGTTAGATCGAGAACTATTTATGTCGAATCTTATCCTTCCTCATCTTTGAAGAAGAAACTCGAAGAAGCATCATTCAATTTGGGGTTCTTGAGTTGATTTTTATTTTGAAGTGATATTGTGTGTTAAATTCTCTTATGTGAGCTTGAAGTATTTAATGGGAACATACTTTTTGTATGGTTAGTAGGAATTTCTTGTTTCCTAATGGATATGTTGGACATGATTCTTCCTCATATGTGAAGAAAAAACTCGAAGAAGAATCACCGGTTTGTGTCAAGCAAATATATCAAACAATCAACATTAGAACATACCTTTATACTAGTATTGCCGAGGGTAACTTTCAATGTTATTTTTATATGAAACCTGAGGAAACAATTGATAATGGGAATAAATCCAATGGTAGGTGATGTCAATTCCTCTACTGTTTCCCAGACCGTGTAATAAGATTCCCCATGTGGAATTTTATGACAAGTATATAGCCAATTCTTAGAAAGTGTACAAGTTCTTACAACATTTTAAAAAGACGGCCTATTTAACATGTCATCAATCAAAAGAATGGCAAGGTTTATAAGTCGATAAGGAGAAGGTACTATTAGAAGAGGGTAAAATGCAGCTTACTTATAGGATTTTCATGCTTATAAAGGAAATACTCCAAGTTAGACCAACAAGTATGACAGATGTGCTCCTTCAGTATATGTGAAGACCAACTAGATGAAGCATCACCCAATTTGGGATTCTGGAGTTGATGTTTATTCAAAATTTAAGTTGTGTGTTAAATTTCCTTAACTTGACGCATGAAGTGAAAACTTACTTTATCTCTGGATACTAGAAATCTCTTGCCTATTATGGAGTTATTCCTAGTTCGCCTAGAAGTATATATGTTGGACATGATTCTTCCTTATATTGGTCAACTATGTAATTTTCTAATGAATAGGAAACCAAACACTTCACATTTGTAAGAAGGACATGTCTAACCCAAGACAACCTATGCAAAAAAACTCACACTGGTGCTATGATGCTTGGAACTTCTTCTGTACAACTTTTGGATTGAAATGGGTCATGCCTCAGACACTAAAACAAGCCTATGAAAGTTGATATATTTGGAGAGGTAATAAAATCATCAGAATGGTTTGGGAAATGGTCCCAACAATCAGCTTTTAATATTTATGGACAGTAGCAACACCAGATGCTTTGCTAGCACAAAAACTCAAACCTCTTACATGAAAGTTTAACTATTTAGCTAATTTGTTTAACTCAAAAGCTTTACCCCCATAACTAATGCAGATACTTTTAATCATTTTATATGCTGCTTATCACTACTAAGATTTTTTTTGAAATAAATAAAGCAATGGTGCATGTCCTCTAGGCTTACCATCTAAAAAGTTTTACTTTACCATCTAAGATTTTTAAAGAAAATAAACAAGGAAAACCATTACTTGGACATGTAGAAAATACAAAACCTTTCAAGCTGATTGCAGTAAATTTAACTTGAAGATACTTACAACTTACAACCAATTAGTTGATTACTAAAGTATTTTCCAATCAAGTGAAAATAAGCTAAAATATTTTAAAATTCCTCCAAAAAAGCTATCATATTTTTTTGAATAACTTATGCCTGAAATATAGGAGTGAAACAGTTGGTATTGTGTTTAACCATATAGTAAAGAGATTACATTTTAAAGGAAACAAATTAGTAAAGGGGATTAGTCTTTTAAGAGACTGAAAAATTGAATATCATCAGATCATTTGCCGGTATGGGATATCATATTCTAATTCAGGCTGAGAACTACCATGTAAATATTGACCCGAAGAAGTATCATTGATCAATTCTCTTTCCCCTTGATGCTTCCAGACAAAATAGTCGTCAACAAATCCAGACTTATGAAGGTAATGTTTAACACTTTAAACATCCAAGTATCTAAAGTTGTGGCACTTTTACATGGACATGTAACTTTATCACCACTCGTGTGATTCATTGAGAACATTCATATTGGATAAATTTATCAATGCCATCTATAAAACATGAATTTAGAGCCCCTCAACCATCCAATCTCTAAAATATCTAACTATTCGCTAGATTATTCATGTGCCTATTCATTTTTAAATAAAGGAAACATTTAGTAACAAACACAAGTTGACCTAGGACTACTTCCAATAACAAGCACATTTTTAAGAACATGCATACTGAAAAGTCATTGATTCTCATTTATATTCAAAATTTGGAAAAAATATACACAGCGGCATGTCAAAATAATTTGCTGAAATTATTTATAGGTAAAGCTGAAAAAAAAGAAGCTTAATAGATTTTAAAAACTAACATAGCTAGAAAAAATTCCTTATTAAAAAATTCTAATTTCAGTCAACTTACAAAATATTGACGCATTGTAATACAAATCAAGATACTAAAACATTCTAATTTAAGCCAACTTACTGATACTACCTAGTTAAAATATGATTCTCAAGTCCTTCAATTAAAGAGAAACATTTAGCCTTGGCAACACTACTTCCAAGAACAAGGTGCAACAAGTCATACAACAAATTGGTACACACTTTAAGCTTAAGGTAGAGGTTAAGTAAATCTTATAAAATTAAAATACCTAATTACAGTGGTAGATCAATCTGTCTACCAAAAAATTCTACTAAAATAAGGAATATTTGTTTCAAAATGATAGCTTGTAAGACATTCAAATTACTCCAACAAATAAACCCTATGAAGAAGTTAAAGTACAGATTATATTTCTCTAGCAAATATGACCAAAGAAAAATTTAAAGTTTAGAATACCAATTTTTGGCGATTACTACTATTCTTCATGATGACAATTATTATTACAATTATCTTGAGAGTATATCTTTAGAAAAATAAAGATCAAGGCTTAATTCAAGTGAATGACGATTAAATACTATGTATAATGTTATAGTAATAGATACTTGGAATATTTAAGTATCAGACGTCTTGGTTATTGACAAGAACAATAGAAACAAATAACAACTAAACAATTAATATGAATTAGTTGTTGTCTAGAGTAGCATAAGCACTTAACATGTGTCTTTAGCCAATCACATTGATCATGGAGTCTCAATTACTTATCGTCAACCAAAAATATTCACAAATGATAATAACATACCAAATCAGTGTAATTTACACTTTTAGCCTCGACTTTAGTGTATTAACCAAGCCCCACAACAAAACAGGTTATTTATAATTTTATGAAGAGTATGTGATTGATCTTATTATGAGAAGCCATGTTGTGTGATCCTTCTCTATCAGCTATAGTACCATATTCAATGTGTTATTCTACATGATCCTCTCTGCTTGTTCATTTGGTTTATTATATAAATGTGTCTAATTTTTTTTCAAAATTACAGTCATGCTTACTTAAAATTGCTTCAATGTTTTATTTCACATGCTTGAATCTTATTCACCCAAATGCAAGAGGCTGTTTTCATATATTCTCCGCTAAACAACTTCAGAATACCGATTACAAAATAAAAAAGAAGTCACATATCATACAAGGCAAAGGTTCTTAAATCGTAAAACAAAAATTACAACAGAAGAAACTTCTAAGCTAGATTCTATATAATAGTAATTATTTATCAAACAGATGAACTAATCACCATTCTTGTCAAGTTCCTAAATCTATTGATAGAATTCCTTTGCAATCTAATGCAAATGACGATAGTAGTATTGCTACAATTAATGTGAAGCAGAACACATATCGGGAGCCCAAACAAAATTATTAGGAAATTATTCACAATAAACAACAGAAAAATAATTTTGACGATCCGTTGAACAATAACAAAAATATGTATGTCACTCAATCTTATAATCCAAATGTTTCGAGTGATTTTTAGAAATAAACCCCCTCATAAAAAAAATAGAAATGTCTTGCAAAATCCTAACTCTCCCAATGACCACTTTTAACCTTCCCAAACCACCAAAATAATTCCCAAAAAGAGAAAATACAATATCTTGCACCCTTCACTTTTATTCAATCGTTTACACAAAAATTTTCTTATTGAAAATAACTACAAGAAACTATTAGGTAGTTGTGGGAGGGGGAAAAAAGAGATGCCTTTAAGCGGAGAGAGTAAAGCAATAGTTAGTAGTCACAAAAAATGTAAGCTAGCTGCAATAAGAAAACAAAATTAAGCAAATCAGTGTGCAATTTACTTTCACAAAAGAAAATAAAAGTAAATCACTGCAATGCTGAACCCTAATCCCAATTTTTCAGAAAATCTTACTTCGAAAAAAACTGATTTTCAGAATACCCAAACTACTAAAATCACTATTTTCAGAACAACTCCAACTTACTTCGAGCTTAAGGAAATGGAAAAAGTTTAAAGTATTTTCAAGCCTATTTTCAGAATAGTGACATTGATAAAAACCACTATTTCAACACATCTCAATATTACTTCAAACTAAATTAAATGAAAAGATTTAAGATCTATAAACTCCAATTTTCACAAACCCATAAGCGATAGAGATATGATAGTTTGATAGCTCACTTTTTAGATCAAAATGGAAGATTTAAGGAGTTGAGAGTTAGAGCACTTACTTTGAGATGAAGATTGAATAAGATGGGAGTTTTAGCCATCAGAGAGCTTACATAGTCTTTACTTTGAGAGATGAGAGCTTTTTGTGAAAATGGAAAGTGAAGTGATTTAGCTTAGGAAAAAAAATTGCTTCGCAACAAACATAGTGATAGATATTAATATCCGTTGCTTGCAAAAATTATATTTATTTAAATTTAATTTTAGACGGATTTTTCCTCACTATATAAATTAAATTATAAAAATATATTTTTAAGTTTAGTAACGTTTTCTCCATCATTATTTTATCGCGGAATATTAATTAAATTGGTCACACTTACTTGATTGCAAAATTGATAGTGAAAACTACGGAGCCAAAAATTCGCTCTTATTTTTAGAGAGCAAACAAATATTTCCTCGCCAATCCGTCGCTATATCATAACTCAATATATTTTTTGCAATTCTTGCAACAAAATTTCTTTTCTGTTGAAAATCCGTCATTATATATTGACGTAATAAAATTCGTTGCTAGTATCCGTCGCTAAACACTATTTTTTTAGTATTGATGTCCAACATACCTATACTTATCGGTCTAACTTAGACTACTCCATTAGCAAACCAGAAATTCCTACTAACCATAAAAAAACTGAGTTTCCATCAATACTTGAAGCTCAAATAAGATAATTTAACACATAACATAACTTCGAAATCAACCTCAAGAAAACTAAATTGGGTGATGCTTCTCTTTAAGAAATAAACATGTCCAACATACTTCTCGTTCTAACTCTGACTAATCCCTTAACAAGAAGGAAATCTTTACTAACAAGACAAAAAGTAATTTTCCACTTAATGTTTCAACCTCTCCTATGGAAATCAACATATAATATAACTTCGAAATAAGAATTAACTTATGAATCCCAAATTGGATGATGCTTCTCGAGTTTCTTCTTCATATATGAGGCAGGATCATGTCCAACATATATACATCTTTATCTTACCTGGACTTATTCGATAGCAAACAAGAATTTCTACTATCTACACAAAAAGTATGTTTCCATAGGTCTAGAAAGGATAGCATGTACACATTATATTACTTATAACTTTGTTTGTGAGGTTTGAGAGTTGATTAATGTCATGCAGTAAAATCAACATCAAAAAAACACCAAAAAAATAAAGAAAGTTAAATAGGGTTTTTTTAACATTCCAAAATCCCCATAAAATCAACATGTACCACCAAAAATGTACAAAGAGGAATATAGGGTTTCTATTTCACAAAATTAACATCACCCAATTGAGAAAGATTTGATATTTCAAACAGAACAACGAACAAAATATTAAGCTAATCAAAAACTAAATTATTACTGTAAACATCCAAAAAAAAAGTATCAAATACCTTTTGAGCACACTTTATCCTTCACCTGCAGAACACAAATTTGTATAATTTTGAACTCTTCCACTTCATTACCCTTGAGTGAGAGAGGGAACTGAAGAAGGTGGAGAGGTTTTCTTCTGACATTAAATTTTATAGAAATGTAATATGGAGTGGGTGAGGGGGTGGGTGGGTTGAGGCAATTAATTATGAGGGGTCCTTATTTTCTTGTACGTATCAATTTACGTGACACGATTTAATTTGACATAAAAAAATATTAGAATGAAAAGAAATTGAAATGTGACATGTAATAGAAATCTTAGATATTAATGTGATTATAAAATATTTTGTTAAAATTTATAGTAAAAATATGTCTTTTTTTATTTTATATTAGTTCTTTATTTTTCTCAATATATGAATTCATAAATAAAATTGATAAATTTAATTAATTTGTACTTTAAGAAATTTTTTTAAGGGTTAGATACTTGAATACATTGACAAAAATAATAAAGGAATAATTTTAACGATAAATGAGACCAAAATGATTTGAAGAATAAACTATAATAATGTGACAAATGAATATAGGACTATGAAAATACTTTCTTTTAAAAAAGATAATATCACATAAATAAACGTGGAAAAAGACTAAAAATAATGTGATTGTTTATTTAGAGAAATTGGCAGGTATATTAAGTCACTGAAAATTTATTTTCATTCGTCTAATTCAGTCCACTTAATTTTTTTTTGCATGTCATAAGTAATACCTCAAAATAGTAAATTTAATTGAATAGTTCAGTTACAAATTAAATTTTTTGATTTTGTGGCATTTTATTAATTATAAGAAATCGACATTTTTATGTATAACCGATCTAGAAAATACCAAGAGATATCATTTGTTCAGTATTATAGAGACCAAATTCCTGTATTTTAGCCACTTTTACTTAACGGCGAATCTAGAAGAGGTGAAGGTATATTTATTTAAATTTTCTTGACAAAACATTTATGTGATATATATAAGAGTTTTTTTTCAATGTTCATATAGATTTTTTAAATTCATCAATATAAATGGCTCTGTACATCGTAAGGCATTTAATTTGACTTGTTTAAATACAATTTTTTTAGCAGACCATGAAAAAGTTAGAAGGTTTGTAGTAGTATGAATTTTTTATAAGGAAAATGCATAATTACCTCCCCAACCTATTTCCGAAATCTTAAAACTCAAACTTATACGATAGTAAAGTCCTATTACCCTGAACTTATTTTATAAATAATTTTCTACCCCTTTTTGGCCTACGTGACACTATCTTTCGGGGTCCAGCTCGTGTGGACTTTTTTCAAACTAATGCCACGTATGCCGAAAAGTGGTAGAAAATTATTTATTGAATAAGATCAAGAAGTATAGGTACTTAGTATAGTATAAGTGTGTCTTTAAGATATCGGGCATAGGTTGAGGGGGTACTGATGATCTATCCTGTTTTGGCTCAATAGATATTGATCTAATTAAATTCAGTTCGGATTTGATCTTGACCTGTTTGTTGTCTTGACCCATTATGATTGACATAAAATTTATCCAATTCACTCAATTACCGTTCCTACTAATGCCTAAGATTAAAATAGAATAAGAATAAGTGAAACAAATGCACTTACACAAGAAAACTAATTAAAAAAAACTACCAGATCGTTATCCTCTATTTGATGAGTCGCGATTTAAAATTGCAAATGAAGATTAACCTAGAAATGCCTAATATTAAAACCAAATTGTAGATACCCACGTGTATTTATCATTTTTCTATAAAATAAAAATATTGGTTATAAACGGTAATTATTTTTAGCATTCACTACTAATATTACCAACATGATAATTACATATCATAAATTAGTTTTACCATATACGTTTTATTTTATTTTAATAAATAAATAGATTTTACCATTTTATTAGATTACATATTGCGTGACAAAAACAATAATACTTTCCGTGAAATTCTATAAATTGGTCCTTTAATGTTAATTAGGGTTACTACCGGCACTCGATTCAATCACGAAGGTTATATTAGCGTAACATAGGGCAAAGGGAGATTGATTTAATTTTTTTACTCAAATACACTCGTTCAAAATCATGGTATGTATATAGATTAATTTAATTAACAGAATAAATGTTTATGCATTTACATGCCATATAAGAGCCTGGAACTTGAATTAAGAATTTCCACTCATTAAGAAACTTTATCTTGTTATGTGAGGCTGACACTACAAAAAAAATAGTTTTAAGCGACGGACAAAATCCGTCACTAGATGATAAAAATCCTAATTACTCATGATTAGCTATGGATTAGAAACGAAGTGTTAACTGTTGCTATTATGATCGTTTGTAAGCTCTTAGTGACGAAAACTGAGTTTCGTCACAAGCTTGACGACCTCCTTATGACAAATCATTTATGTTGCCATATGTTAGCGATGGACTTAGACATCATTATATTCACATAATTTTATTTCTAATTTCATAATTCTATGACGAAAAATGGTGTTTCATCAGAAGTTTAGCGATTTAATAGTGACAAAACGTCGCCACATGTTTGCAACGGTCTCATTCGTCATTATATTTATATAGTTTTTCTGCTAAATTTGTTACTAAAAATTGTTCTACTAATTTTATTTGGTTATTTAAATATGCACTGCTGAAAATGAATTAAATTAATTACTAAATACTCCAAAATTTATAAACATTCATATATTATAATATTCATAGACAATTCATCATATATAAATAGAAAACTCCAAAACCACATATTTCTAGTTAAAAATACTCAAAGAAAACTATTAAGTACTCTTAAAGAAACTATGTTCCTCAAAATGTTACTACGCACAATTTGTAGTTTCCAAAAAGTATGACATTATAAAAAACATAAGTTGTGGAGGTATAAACTTAAAATTGAGGTATCAACCTCATCCTCATTACTAGCAGGAGGCATGGGTGCCGCAGTCGATGGATTGCTGAATGGAGTAATCGATTCTTGCACCTACTAAACAATAATAGAAAAAAGATGACTAGTTAGTGCATGGGTAATTTTCATTACAAACTCATCCATATTTGTTGTCGATTTTGAGTGAGACATCGAAGTTATAATGATGATGTACCACAAAGATTCTACTCATAATAATATTTTGCTTCAAATCCAAGACACTATATTCTTCGTTTCTTTTATCCCTCGCAGCTTGGTAATATGCTTCATATTGATCAATATGAGTTTCTGAAAATGTTTTTTCCTTTAATATTTCTTCATATTTTTCCTATAATAAGTAGAGAAAATGAGTAAGTATTAATGATATAAAACAAACCAAATTTTGAAGGAAAATGCAGAAAATAGACAAGCTTTTAAGAATGAAAGAACTACCTCGTTACAAAAAGATGGACTATCTAATGCACCTACATTGTCAATTATACTCACAGATTATTGGGAACATATAATTATACTCACACCAGCAAAAGTAGTACCCAGAGTATTAGCATTATGAAAGAATGGGGTTCGGACTCTTTGTTGCACGTGTATGGTCAATAATTATATGCTAATGGGGAAGTCTTCCACAAAGACAATGACAACTAACTATTCACGGAAATCCCCCTCCCCAACACCCTACCCAAAAACTCGCTAAGTTCATCAGTGATCGACCTATACGAATATTTATCATACTCTATGTGGGGAGAAACCCATAGCCGTGAGTACGTTAAATAGATATTGAGGATTGACTTTTTGAAGCTAGCTCAGTCAGGTACCCTCAATATGCTACATAAAGCTTTTATGATGTATCATATTGGAGAGTACTTGATCGAGGTTACATTACACTAAACAGGAACAATAAATTCTCATTAAGACCGGACTATAGTCGCATAAAAAATAACTACACTAGAGTCACGGTAAAAAAACACTAGAATTATACAAAAACAAGACTAAAATTGCACGAGAAAAGCCTAAAAACAACAATTGAATTACATTCAAATAGTATTAATAGTGTCTGTCTAATACTACACTAGAATTGCATCAAAAGAACATTCAAATTATATCGAAAAATTTAAAAGTTTAAAACAGGATAAAAATTGCACCAATAGATACAACTACAACAGCAAGCTGATTATTCCTAATGTTTAACTGTTAAGGAAACTAACCATTTTTATGAAAATTAGACTTCCATGATTTTGGGGTTTTTGGAATACTCATAGGAAGATTATATAACCTCTAATTCATGATCTTTTTTCCCTCCAGGTGCACATTATAATCACATCTATTCTTTTCTTTTTTAGTTAATAAGCTCACATTTTTGAGCTTTTCTAGATAGTGGGCGTGGTAATTTACTAATAATGGACCGCCATGTCCTATTTCATGTTTAATAGTTGTTGTTTTTCCTAATTGTTTGTTTGTACATTCCTTGATTTTCCCTAGGTTTATTATGATAATGTTTTTCTTTGATTTCTAGATTTGGTTTTCCACTATAAGATGTGATTTAGTTTGTCGTAAAATTCAGGTATGGTGCTGAAGATGGACTCTGAAGTGACGCATATGATAGGTCCCAAGAAGGGGAAAAACTCATTTAGATCCTGATGCAACAAGGTCTAGATATTTCAATTCCAAGGAAACCCCTTTTAAGCAAAGTTGATTTGAAGAGTGGAGGTTGCACCACTGGAAGCTTTTAAAAACCTTACTCAATGAAGGACCTTCAAATCTGGGGAAAATATCCGAGTATGATTACATACGTTTTAATGAGACATTGAGGAAAGTAATCAAATGACCTGAACACAGTGCCTTCAAACCAAAAGTTTTTGGTAAAATGATTGTATCAGAATTAATGGATGAACTTGAAGTACACGGTCTACCAACAGATGGAACCAGAAATTTTCTCTACCAACGAGTGCATAAATCAAGGAGAATAAATTGCTCAATAGGCAGGCCACTTTAGCTTCCTCCAGTTCAGGAGGAATAAGAAGAGGTAAATATTTTTCCAAGTGTATTAACTATAAGTAGTTGTCTTGAGATTTTATGCAAATCCATGTCATTCTTCAAAAGCTATATTGTTTTATTTTTGCAGGTTGATGAAAAGCTTGATGAGTTGATCTTACGTATAAAGATGCATGAAGGAAATACAGAATTCTGGATATGCCGCTTTCGTGGGGAATGATTAAGTCAATGTTATGCCCAGCTTTCGGAACTAATAGACCTAGAAGCTATTGATGTGGTAGATGATAATGATATTGTCGATGATATTGCCAAATTGGCTGAAGATGATGAGGCAGAAGATGTCGAGGCACAAGATGAGGAGGAAGAAGTGGAGCAAATTGATAAGTTAATTCTTCCTCTTTTTTCCTGATAAGTTAAACTAATGGGTTCTCTCTTAAACCCAACAACCTAACACATAGCACATGTTCAAAAAAGATAGGAAAGAGAAGTTGTGTTAGAAAATAGCAAAAGTTTTATGTTGCGAAAAGCAATGTAAAAGAAAATAAGCATTAAATATGTAGAACTACATAGTATACTCTTTATTTGAATACACTATCATTAAGTGTTCTGAGAAAAACGTAAGACTTTTTAACTAGTTGTTGTTTTGAAAACAGGGTATCAACTAAAAGGGCAAATCAGAAGAGAACATAAAATAAATAAATAAAAGAATCTCATTATGTATGCATCATTAGCTTAACATCACGTATCCAAGAAAGTTTCCAGAATACTAATGGTCTACCCTGATAGCCCCATCCTCTTCCCCGAGTTATTTTTCACCAAATATAAGTCAACATTCTTCTCTTCACTGCACTAAAAGCTCACCGAACAGATGAAAAAGAGAGAAATTACAAAAAGCAGAAGCTCACCTTTCACATAAAGATGCAGGAGGTGAGATTGAAGCAATTGAAAGGAGAAGGAGAAGGGAGAAATCGAAAGGAGAAGGGACGAGAGCAATACTTGATAGATGGGAGAATCTCTCAGTTGCTGATCTTGCTAGAAAACCATATTTTTAGGGATTATAATATTTTTTTTCTTTTTGTGTTCTCTATGGACTGAAGAGTGTTACTTGGTAAATAAGCTAGCAACAACTTAGTGACAGATTATGACATCCGTTGCTACAAACAAATATAATTACCTACATTAAATTGTAGCGATAAAAATTTCTGTCATTACATAATTTAAATTCCATAAAAATATATTTATATTTCGAGCAAAACTTTTTCGTCATTCATTCTATCACAGTATTTTATTAAATTTGTAACACCTACTTTGTTGAAAAAATCGTAGCGAAAATTAACGTACAAAAGTTTCCTGCTATTCTTTAGTGACAAAAACGATATTCCTTCGCCAATCCTTTACTATGTTATAACTCAACAAACTCTTTATTATTTTTGCAACAAAATGACTGATTCATTGCAAATCCATCGTTATATAGTGACAGAATTGGTTTCGTCGTTAAACACTATTTTTTTGCAGTGTTACCCACATTCATATGCGTGAGTGCATATACATGTATATCTATCTCTGACAATAAAAAATATATAATTAAAAGTGCACTCTTAATGAGTGTAGAGCTATCCTTGTGCTAGAGAAATCACTCACAAAACTAGGGTCTGAATCTAGCTTAAACCAATATTTCTTTTAAGTTTATTGGTGCACCTGAAGTCTTCAATTTTTAAGCTCATTTTTGCTTGTTATAGACAATGATTTTTATGTTCTATTATGACATAAGAATTTATACAAACACTACTAAGATTGAAGAAAGAAAATTGTATTAAGAATGGACATTTAATTAACTACAACACAATTTTTTTTTATAGATTCGATACATCATGTTAGGAAAAAGTTATGGAAAAACATAATCAAGTTTTATGTATTATTTCTTTCTTAAAAAAAGAAAGAATAAATACTCTTTTGATCTATGATCGAAATTTTAAGGATAGCACATTTTCTTTACATGTCCTAATAACTCCTAGAACTATTTGAATGTAATAAATACACCTTTTTTTGTGTTAAGGTGGTGTAGAGACTGTTGAAAGCAAATGACAAGTAAAAAATATTCAACATAAGTGAAAATTTTACCATTAGATAGTACACATAATTAATAAATAAACTCAATGGCACTTCAATCTAATTAGTGGTCTAAATCCAAAAAGAAGTTTGAGGCATAAATTTTTATTACTTTTTTTACGTGAGATTAAAGTTATTTCTTTCTTTTTGATAAAAATAGTTTTATATTTTATGATCTTAAGCATACCATGTGGAAGTTAAATTTATAAATTGATCGATAAAAATGAGTTCGGAAACAAATTAAAAATTCTTTGTTTTTGATACAAAAAGCGTGACATAAATTTATTTTTACTAAAACAAATTTCCTTTCGATTTTGGGGGCCTAAGGCATATGCCTCATGTTTAATGGCATTGAGCCACACTCTAAAGAAACCCTAACTAAATCAACAATAATAACAGTAACATTTTTTTTCAAAAAAGAACTATGTTATTCTTTGATTCATTGTGTAATAGTAGCAAGAAAATTAAGTTATGTCAAACCTGTTTCCTCTTAAGATTGTTGTTTTCAAATAATTACACTATTAAGAAAAGTGCAGTTTTTATAATAATTACACTATTAAGAAATAATTATGCTATATTGAGAAAACATAGATTAAAGACATATGGACTTATGGCTTAGTCTTAAATAATAATTATCACCTTGTTCAATAATAAACTCTTGATTGTTTTAGGTTTAATTAAGTGTTTGAATATGAATCTTTGCATTAACAAAATAATATTATTTCACATGATTTTGGTGTTCTTATTAATAGATTTTACATAAATTAAAATTTCATGATGTATTTTTTATTCTCTTTCACCAAAATATTTAAATTAAGTGTGTAATTAACTAAATTATTATTTTCTGTTTCTTGTAGCAAAAATGTTAAGAGTCATATATTCAAAAAAAAATTAATTGTAATACTAATATTAGTTGTACCAAAGCAAAAATGTTAAGGGTCAAATACTATTCTTATATATACTACCAAATGACTCATTTAGTGTTGAAGAAAGTTTCAAGTGTTATCGATTGATTTATAATTCTACGATAAACACATGTCATTCATATAGTGTTTTGATGTAAGAACTCAATACTATAATTTTCTAGTAAAATAAGTATAACATCACTAATTAAAACTTTTAAGTTCTCTTAAAATTATATACAAAAATACTTTATATGTGTTTTATTTAACCTATGCCATAGAATTTTACATCAAGAGTTGGAAATTAAAGAAATCAAAGCAAATGACATCTACAAATTATGCACCTTTTCTGTTATTATTAGAGTTGTGACAACTTAATTGAATAAAGGTGATGACCATTTATTTGTTGGTCTTTTATCATATACACGGACCTTGCCAATTGTTTTATAGTCTATTTTCCACAGATTATCATTCCTCCATATGAACAAAGACTACATTTACCTTCTCCAAATAAACTACAACCTACCCATTCATTTAATCGATGACACTCTAAATAAGTTATCTTTTATAGATGTTGTAAGAACTAATACATTTTCTAAGGATTGGCGATATAGTTGCTGTAGAATTCAAGAGATGAAATTTGATCAAAAGGTCTGGGAAACACAAGAGGACTTGATATTCCCTACCATTAGATATATTCCTATTCTCGATTTTTTCTCAGGTTTCAAATAGGAATAACAATGAAAGTTACACTTGACATTAGTAGTCTAAACGTATGTACTAATGTATATCGTTTGATACATTTGCTCCACGAATATTTCATTCAACATTTCTTTCATAAACATCCATTTACTTATAAACCATATTACATCACTTATTTATTTTTTATTTGTTCATCATTGAGGCATTTGTTTCTCATGGAATGTGAAATCCATGTTACACGCTTCTTTCAGGTATTTAATAAGTTGATTAGCCTAAAATTAGAAATTTTGTTATATTATCTTCGAATAAGTTTGAAAGTTTGAACTCTAATTTCTCATTACTTGAGGATTTGGTTCTAAAAGACATAGACAATCGGTACCTCCTGATTATTATTGCTCCTATGCTAAGATCATTTGTCTTTCATTGCGATACACAGTTGATGTATCTAGGAAATGTACCCTCTTATTTCTTATATTCCTTATGAACCTAAAGAATTAGTTCTAGAGGAAAAAGATGATTTTGACAATATTTTTTCTTCTATTCCTACTCTCGAGTATTTCAGCTGGGATCATATTGGGGTAATATTTGAAACTTAAAATAGGAATAAAGCTTAGTCAAATGGAAACTTAAAAATCATTGATGTTCTCGCGAAGATAACAAAATTTCAATGGGAATCATCTAAAAAAGAAGTTATGTATCTTGTTACCTATTATCGTTATCAAAATTCTGCTTAATCTTTGCCTAAAATGTTTTGTAAATGCAAACAAAAAAGAAACATTCTGTTTATGGAGTATTAAGGTTGTGTTTTGTCTTTGCTTTAATTTACTATAAAGATTTAATATGCTAGGGAACATAGGATTGTGAACCTGGATGAACGTTTTGAATATTCTTTTTGGAACAAAGATGGTTTTTACATTTCATGGTTGTTCTTAAATGATATATGATTTGAGTCTTTGGTTGTTTATTTTGAAGTTATGTTGTGTGTTGATTTCTCTTACGGAGCTTATTTTATGGGTAGTAGGAATTTCTTCGGTGTTAAGGGACTAGTCCAAGTTAGATTGAGAATTATATATGTTGTTCAAGATCATTCCTTATCATTGAATAAGAAACTCGAAGAAGCATTACCTAAATTGGGATTATTAAATTTAATTAATTTCAAAGTTATTTGGTGTGTTAAATTTCTTTGGGAAAGCTTGAAGAGTAGAGTGGGAAATTACCTTTATCAATTAGTCCAAGTTAGACAGAGAAGTATTTATATTAGACATGATCCTTCCTTATCTGTGAAGAAAAAACTCGAAGAAGAATCACTGACTTGTGTCGAGCAAATACCAAACGATAGGACATACTTTTTGACTCGTAATGTCGAGGGTACCTCTCTATAACGACCCGTTTGGTCGTTTTGAGCAGTAGAGTTTATTCTGGTAATAACTGTCTGGGTCGACGGATCCCACGACGGACCGTCATGGGCACGACGGACCGTCGAGGGGGTCTCGTTCCAAAACACTTAGATTCTGGAAATTTGGCTATTGAGAACAACTCTCTGAACTTCACGACGACATGGCAGGACGGACCGTCGTAGGCACGACGGACCGTCACAGAGTCTTAAATAAAATCAACTCTCTGAACTTTGTGACGGAAGCAGCAGGACGGACCTTCGCAGGCACGACGGGCCGTCACAGGCTGCGTAACCCTGACAAGGTCGGATTTCTGTTTAATGTTTTAAGGGGCGTTTTGGACTATTCCTGCTTATAATTATAAAGTTAGTGGTTGAATGTTAATAATTCAATTACTTGGGGGTTAAAGGAGATAATCTTGAATTAATTAGTGGGTTACTTTGGTCACCTTTTATACTTAATTATATGGTAATTAGGGTATAAGAAAAAGAGTTTGAATAAGGAAAAATCAGAAAAAGAGAAAGAGATGGAGAACGATCGAGAGAAGAGAGAAACAAAGAGGAAAGCAAAGGTTTTGGGGGATAGCTTGCTTGATCGCGAATTCTTAGGTGGATGTAGGTTATGGTTTTTATACTATTTCATAGTAAACTCCTAATAGCGAATGATATGTATTGGGTAGTATTGTAATGTCTTCTATATGCTTAATTGTATTCTTACATGATGTGATTATGTAATTATAATGGGTTGGAAAGATAAGGTTGTGAAGCATAAACCTAAAACCCTCTCGGTTAATGATGATGCCATGGTATAAAAGAAGGCTTGGTGAACTAAAGAAAGAGGTTAGGGGATCGGGTGTCCCGAACCGACAAGTAGTATTAATGTATCGGGTGTCATGAACCAACACGTAGTATTAATGGATCAGGTGTCACGAACCGACACGTAGTATTAGGAGGGGATCGGGTGTCACGAACTGACACGTAGTATTAATGGATCGGGTGTCACGAACCGACACGTAGTATTAGGGGATCGTAGTGTCACGTTCCGACACCAGGATAGTAAAAAGAATGGATCTTGAATGATGTTAATGTACTTAATTTAATGAACCTTTTTCCCAAATGAGTATGGTATGGAGGCTTGTGTCCTCATGGGTGTACTTGGTGTTATTATCAATGATTCTTGTACTTGTTGTTGCTACCTGTTGAGTATTGTAGTTGATTTTATGATATTATCTGATAAATATTGCTTTCTATTTTGAGTTGGCCGATGATATCTACTCAGTACTCGTGTTTTGTACTGACCCCTATTTGTATGTTTTCCTTTTGTTAAATTGTGGAGCGCAACAAACGTACCGTCATCTTCAACTCAACCGCAAGTCTAGCCAGTCTTCATCACGTCAGATTTTAGGGTGAGCTATTGTTTCTAGCTTAAACTGGATCTTTTTCTTCACGTCTTGATGCCTTGAAGTTCTGGCATGGACTATCTTTTATTTGTTTTAGCTTCTTAGATACTCTTAGACTTAGTAATTTGAGGATAGATGTTCTTGTGGTGATGACTTCCAGATTTTGGCGATAATAATAAGTTTTGAGTTTTAGAAGTCATTTATTTATTTCGTTAATGAGTTTTAAGTCTTCCGCATTATTTTCTGTTTATTATGATTGAATTGTTGGGGTTTAGATTGGTTAGTTCGCTCACATAGGAGGTTAAGTGGGGGTGCCACTCGCGGCTCGTTTTGGGTCAATGACAAACTTTGTATCAGAGCATTAGGTTCGTTGGTCTCATCACACAAGAACGAGTCTAGTAGAGTCTTAAGGAACGGTAGGGGGACGCCTTTTCTTTTCTATGAGGGTCTATAAGACTTTAGGGAAATTCCATTCTTTCTTTCTTTCGTGCTATTACTTGGATCCAATTGGTATCTAGGTGATACAAATTGGTATCTGACCATCTTCACTCTATTTCGCAGATGGTAAGAACTAGAGCAACAACTGTGCCAACACCAACACCAGCAAGACAGGATGCGTCTGAGCCAGCCACTGGGGCTGTAGCTCGAAGATGAGCAGTGGCAAGAGGCCGTGGTAGAGGTCGCGGGAGGACGTCCTCTAGAGGAAGAGGACAAGCACCTGGCCCATCTGGTACTAGGGCGGTGACTCCTCCACCGACTGAGGAAGTATTAAGAGAGGATGAGGAAAGGGGAAATGAACAAGTGCAGAACGAGTAATTACCACCCCAATCTACCCCAGAGATGATTAATCAGGTCCTTGCTTATCTTAGCGGGTTATCTGATCAAGGCCAAGCACCTCCAGTGTTTTCTGCACCAACACCTCAGGTTCCGGGAGTACAACATGCAACTGTTGGGGCTCCCTACATGGATGCCTCATTGGAAATAGGCACGTTTCCTCGATTGACTACAGGGCCTATAATGACAAGTGATCAACATGAACTTTTCAGTAAGTTCTTAAAGTTGAAACCTCCAGTTTTCAAGGGTTCTGAATCTGAGGATGCCTATGACTTTCTGGTTGATTGTCATGAGCTACTACACAAGATGGGCATAATAGAATGATTTGGCGTCGATTTTGTGACCTATCAATTTTAGGGGAACGCCAAAACGTGGTGGCGATCGTATGTTGAGTGTCAACCAGCACAAGCACCACCTATGACTTGGACATCATTCTCTAGCTTGTTTATGGAGAAGTATATACCCCAGACTTTGAGGGATAAGAAGAGAGATGAGTTCCTGAGCCTAGAGCAAGGCAGGATGTCGGTTACTGCGTATGAGGCTAAGTTTCGTGCATTATCTAGGTATGCCACCAAGCTTTGCTTCAGTCCACAAGAGCGGATTCGTCATTTTGTGAAGAGATTGAGGTTAGATTTGCAGATTCCAGCCTTACAGGTATATACTGCAGCAAAATCCTATCAGGAAGTGGTAGACTTCGTGATAGAGGTGGAGGGAGTGAAGCCAGATGACTTCACCATGACATCAATAACTAAGAAGTTTCATAAGGGAGGTGAATTTGGTGGGTCTTACTCTAGAGGGCAGAGTTCAGGAGGTTATCCAGCCCGACCTATTCAGTCTTCACTACAGACTTTAGTTGGGGGTCCACCGCAGACCGGTCAACATTTCTCTGAGTTTGGCGGTTATCCCCAGACTCTGTCGTTCTCACAGAGACCTATGCTTGAATCTAGAGAATGTTATGGATATGGAGAGACTGGACATATTAGGAGAAATTGTCCAAAACCGAGTTACACACCCCCAATAATCAGAGGTAGAGGTGGTCATGGAAGAGGCCGTTATTCGGGATGACGTGGTGGCCAAATTAATGGTGGTCATCAAAATGGCCGGGGTGACGGGCAAACTGGAACTTCTGCAGCGCAACATGGTAGGGGCAACGGGCAGACAGGTGATAGGGCCCATTGTTATTGTTTTCCTAGAAGATCTGAAGCGGAGACATCTGATGCTGTCATCACAGGTAATCTTTTGGTTTGCGATTGCATGGCTTCTGTATTATTTGATCCTGGATCCACATTTTCATGTGTATCTTCCTCATTTGCTACTAGTCTTAACTTACATTGTGAATTGCTTGACATGCCTATTCGTGTTTCTACTCCGGTGGGTGAGTCTGTGATAGTTGAAAAGGTGTATAAGTCTTGTCTTGTGAATTTTATGGGGAGCAATACTTAGGTAGACTTGGTTATCTTAAAAATGGTTGATTTCGATGTAATTCTGGGTATGACTTGGCTCTCTCCAAACTTTGCAATCTTAGATTGTAATGCCATAGCTGTGACATTGGCCAAGCCTGCGACAGATCCGTTAGTGTGGGAGGGTGACTACACTCCCACTCCAGTTCGTATAATCTCCTTTCTTCGTGCTAAGAGGATTGTTAGTAAAGGGTGTTTAGCTTTCATGGCACACCTCAGGGATGATACTACCCAGGTACCTTCAATTGAGTCGGTTTGGATAGTCCGTGAGTTTCTGGATGTGTTTCCTGCAGACCTTCCTAGTATGCCACCGGATAGAGATATTGACTTTTGCATTGATCTGGAGCCGGGTACTCACCCCATTTCCATACCTCCTTATAGAATGGCTCCCGCTGATTTAAGAGAGTTAAAGGCCCAACTTCAAGAGTTGTTAAGCAAAGGCTTTATTAGACCAAGTGCATCCCCTTGGGGTGCTCCTATTTTGTTTGTGAAGAAGAAGGATGGATGTTTTCGGATGTGCATAGACTACAGACAATTGAATAAGGTAACTGTTAAGAACAAGTATCCTCTTCCTCGCATCGATGATTTGTTCGATCAGTTACAAGGTGCTTGTACCTTCTTAAAAATCGATTTGAGATCTGGTTATCATCAATTGAAAATACGGGCAACGGATGTGCCAAAGACTGCTTTTTGGACCAAGTATGGACATTATGAGTTCTTAGTAATGTCTTTTGGGCTTACTAATGCCCCTGCTGCTTTCATGAGCTTGATGAATGAGATTTTTAAGCTATACCTGGATCTCTTTGTCATTGTATTCATTGATGATATACTGATATACTCAAAGAGCAAGAAAGAACATGAACAACACTTGAGAATGGTATTGGAAATGTTGAGGGAGAAAAAGCTTTATGCCAAATTCTCTAAGTGTGAGTTTTGGCTAGATTCAGTGTCCTTCTTGGGGCATGTGGTTTCTAAGGATGGAGTGATGGTGGATCCTACCAAGATTGAAGCAGTGAAGAATTGGGTAAGACCTACTAATGTTATAGAGGTAAGGAGCTTCGTTAAACTAACGAAGCTTAGCTAGCTACTACCGTCGATTTTTCAAGGGATTTTCTTCTGTTGCTTCCAAACTGACAAACTTGACTAAGTAGAGTGTTCCATTTGTATGGTCGGACAAGTGTGAAGAAATCTTCAGAAGCTCAAGACTTTGTTGACTACTGCACCAATTCTTACCTTGCTAGTGGAAGGTAAGAATTTCATTGTTTATTGTGATGCATCCTATTCAGGTTTGGGTGCAGTGCTAATGCAAGAGAAGAATGTAATTGCTTATGCTTCGAGGCAATTAAAGCTGCATGAACGTAATTATCCGACCCACGATTTGGAGTTGGCTGCTGTAGTGTTTGCATTAAAGCAATGGAGACACTATCTATATGGGGTTAAATGTGAAGTCTATACGGATCATCGTAGTTTACAGTATGTCTTTACTCAGAAAGATTTGAATTTGAGACAAAGGAGGTGGATGGAACTACTGAAGGACTATGATATCAATATCTTGTATCATCCGGGAAAAGCTAATGTTGTGGTAGATGCTTTAAGTAGAAAGGCAGGGAGCATGGGGAGTCTAGCCCACATGCAGGTTTCTAGACGCCCATTGGCTAGAGAGGTTCAGACTCTGGCTAATGACCTTATGAGGCTAGAAGTAAATGATAAGGGAGAATTTTTTGCCTGTGTGGAGGTAAGATCTTCCTTTCTTGATAAGATTAAAGGAAGGCAGTTTACCGATGAGAAACTGATCCGTATTCGAGATATGGTGTTGCGAGGAGAGGCTAAAGAAGCAAAAATCAATGAGGAAGGTGTTTTGAGGACTAAGGGAAGGGTCTGTGTACCCCGTGTCGATGATTTGATTCACACCATTCTTACAGAGGCTCATAGTTCAAGGTATTCTATACATCCCGGTGCAACCAAGATGTATCGTGACCTAAAGCAAAATTTTTGGTGGAGTAGGATGAATCGTGACAGTGTTGATTTCGTGGCTCAATGCCCAAATTGTCAGCAGGTAAAATGTGAACACCAGAGGCCTGAAGGGACACTTCAGAGAATGCCCATTCCTGAATGGAAGTGGGAGAGAATTGCAATGGACTTCGTGGTTGGTCTTCAAAAGACAATGGGTAAGTATGACTCTATTTGGGTAATTGTTGACAGATTAACTAAGTGTACTCATTTCATTCCGGTCAAGGTGACTTATAATGCAGAGAAGTTAGCCAAAATTTACATCTCAGAAATTGTTCGATTGCATGGAGTTCCACTCTCCATCATATCAGATAGAGGTACGCAGTTTACTTCTAGGTTTTAGAAAACATTGCATGCTGAATTAGGTACTAGATTGGATCTTAGTAGTGCATTTCACCCTCAGACCAATGGTCAGTCTGAGCGAACGATTCAGGTTTTGGAGGATATGCTTCGTGCATGTGTGATATAGTTTGGTGGTCATTGGGATAACTTCTTACCCTTAGCAGAGTTCTCATACAACAATAGCTATCACTCAAGTATTGATATGGCCCCATTTCAGGCATTGTATGGGAGAAGATGTAGGTCTCCCATTGGGTGGTTTGATGCATTCAAGGTTAGACCTTGGGGTACGGATCTTCTGAGGGAATCGTTAAATAAAGTGAAATGCATTCAAGAAAAGCTTTTGGCATCTCAAAGTAGGCAGAAAGAATATGCAGACCGGAAGGTTAGAGACATGGAGTTTATGGAGGGCGAGCAAGTTTTACCGAAGGTTTCACCCATGAAAGGTGTGATGCGGTTTGGTAAGCGAGGTAAGCTTAGTCCGAGGTATATTGGTCCATTTGAAGTTCTGAAGCACGTGGGGGAGGTAGCTTATTAATTAGCCTTACCCCCAGGACTGTCAGGAGTGCATCCGGTATTTCATGTGTCTATGTTGAAAAGATACCATGGGGATGGAAACTACATCATTCGTTGGGATTCAGTTTTTCTTGATGAGAATTTGTCTTATGAGGAGGAGCCTGTTGCTATTTTAGATAGAGAAGTCCGCAAGTTGATGTCAAGGGAGATTGCATCCATCAAGGTTCAGTGGAAGAATCGGCCAGTCGAAGAGTCCAATTGGGAGAAGGAGGCTGATATGCAAGAAAGATACCCACACCTGTTTTCAGATCCAGGTACTCATTTTCGTACTTGTTTTTCTTCTTGTTATCGTTCGGGGACGAACGATAGGTAAATTGATATCTATTGTAATGACCCGTTTGGTCGTTTTGAGCAGTAGAGTTTATTCTGGTAATAACTGTCTGGGTCGACGGATCCCACGACGGACCGTCATGGGCACGACAGACCGTCGAGGGGGTCTCATTCCAAAACACTTAGATTCTGGAAATTTGGGTACTGAGAACAACTCTCTGAACTTCGCGACGACATGGCAGGACGGACCGTCGTAGGCACGACGGACCATCATAGAGTCTTAAATTAAATCAACTCTCTGAACTTTGTGACGGAAGCAGCAGGACGGAACGTCGCAGGCACGATGGGCTGTCACAGACTGCGTAACCCTGACTGGGTCGGATTTCTGTTAAATGTTTTAAGGGGCATTTTGGACTATTCCTTCTTATAATTATAATCTTAGTGGTTGAATGTTAATAATTCAATTACTTGTGGGTTAAAGGATATAACCTTGAATTAATTAGTGGGTTACTTTGGTCACCTTTTATACTTAATTAAATGGTAATTAGGGTAAAAGAAAAAGAGTTTGAATAAGGAAAAATCAGAAAAAGAGAAAGAGAGGGAGAACGATCGAGAGAAGAGAGAAACGAAGAGGAAAGCAAAGGTTTTGGGGGATAGCTTGCTTGATCGCGAATTCTTCGGTGGAGGTAGGTTATGATTTTTTTACTATTTCATAGTAAACTCCTAATAGCGAATGATATGTTTTGGGTAGTATTGTAAAGTTTTCTATATGCTTAATTGTATGCTTGCATGATGTGATTATGTAATTATAATGGGTTGGAAAGATAAGGTTGTGAAGCTTAAACCTAAAACGCTCTCGGTTAATGATGATGCCTTGGTATAAAAGAAGGCTTGGTGAACTAAAGAAAGAGGTTAGGGGATCGGGTGTCACGAACCGACACGTAGTATTAATGGATCGGGTGTCACGAACTGACACGTAGTATTAATGGATCGGGTGTCACGAACCGACACGTAGTATTAATGGATCGGGTGTCACGAACCGACACGTAGTATTAGGGGATCGGAGTGTCACGTTCCGATACCAGGATAGTAAAAAGAATGGATCTTGAATGATGTTACTGTACTCAATTTAATGAACCTATTTCCCAAATTAGTATGGTATGGAGGCTTGTGTCCTCATGGGTGTACTTGGTGTTATTATCAATGATTCTTGTACTTGTTGTTGCTACCTGTTGAGTATTGTAGTTGATTTTATGATATTATCTGATAAATATTGCTTTCTATTTTGAGTTGGCCGATGATATCTACTCGGTACTCGTGTTTTGTACTGACCCCTACTTGTATGTTTTCCTTTTGTTAAATTGTGGAGTGCAGCAAACGTACCGTCGTCTTCAACTCAACCGCAACTCTAGCCTGTCTTCATCACGTCAGATTTCAGGGTGAGCTATTGTTTCTAGCTTGGACTGGATCTTATTCTTCACGTCTTGATGCCTTGAAGTTCTGGCATGGACTATCTTTTATTTGTTTTAGCTTCTTAGATACTCTTAGACTTAGTAATTTGAGGATAGATGTTCTTGTGGTGATGACTTTCAGATTTTGGGGATAATAATAAGTTTTGAGTTTTAGAAGTCATTTATTTATTTCGTTAATGAGTTTTAAGTCTTCCGCATTATTTTCTGTTTATTATGATTGAATTGTTGGGGTTTAGATTGGTTGGTTCGCTCACATAGGAGGTTAAGTAAGGGTGCAACTCGCGGCTCATTTTGGGTTGTGACACTTTCAATGTTATTCGTATATAAACCTGATGAAACCATTGAGAATGGGAATAAATCCAATGGTAGGAGATGTCCAGCTCTCTACTATTTCCCAGAACGTCTGATCAAATTTCACCTGGAGAATTAAACGGCAAATATATTATCAATCCTTAGAAAGTATACTAGTTCTTACAATATTTCAAAAAAGACAACCTATTTTGAATGTCGTCAATTAAATGAACGATAAGGTTTCTATGTCGATCACGAGAAGGTTATAAAATTAGTCTTTGTTCATATGAAGATGATTGTTAAGGTTAGAGTATACGCTACAAGATAAACAAACAAACACATCATAACTCTAACAATAAAATAAAAGGTTCATAATTTGTATATGACATTTACATTGATTTCTTTCATTTTCATTTCTTGCTATAAAATTTTCTGGATTAGGTTAAATTAAACACATATAAGGTATTTTTTGTATAGAATTTGAAGAGAACTTAGAGGTTTAAATTAGTGATTTTATACTAATTGTACTAGAAATTTATTGTACTGAGTGCTTACATCATAAAACAATATGAATGACATGTTTTTTTCCCAACATTATAAATCAATAGACAACACTTGATACTTTCGTCAACACTAAAGGAGTCATTTGATAGTATATATAAAAAGAGTATTTTTATTAAATTTAAGTACAAATATTCTGCTGTAAATTTAACTATGCTACAACTAATACTCCTATCTCAATTAACATTTTTTGGGATATATGACACTAAAATTTTTGATACAACATGAATCAGTATGTAACCTTAGTGATGGAAAGTATTTGGTATCGTGCCCCATGAGGTTATTGATGAGATTTTTACAAGCTTCTTGGATATCACATATAATCACATGATGACAATTAAGTTTTATGATGTACTATTAGAAGAGGGTGAAATGCAGGTTACTTTTACGAATTTCTTTCTTTTAAAGGAATTAATCCAAGTTAGACTGAGAATATGATGGACATGCTTCTTCCTTATTTGTGAAGACGAAACTTGAAGAAGCATCACCCAATTTAATATTCTTAGGTTAATTTTTATTTCTAAGTTATTTTGTTAGTTGTATTTCCTTTCGTGAGATAGACACATTAAGTGGAAACTTACATTATGTCTAGCTAGTAGAATTTCTTGTCTTCTAAGTAATAAGTCCATCTTAGACTGAGAAGTATATATGTTGGACATGATGCTTACTCATATGTGAAGAAGAAACTCGAGAAGCATCACCAAATTAGGGATTCGTGAGTTGATATTTATTTTAAGTTTATGTTGTGTGTTGAATTCTCTTGGGCGAGCTTAAAGTATTCAATGGAAACTTAATTTTTCTATGGTTTCATTTACTAAGAGAATAGTCTAAGTTAGATTGACAATATCTCGTTATAAATTGGAATAATCCTTAAGCAAACAAGAATCTCTACTAACCAGATAGAAAGTAAGTTTTAAACTCAATGTTTTAGCCTCGCTTAATGACACACCATGTAGCTAAAAAAAGACAAAATTCAGTTTTTCAGAAAAATATACAGGTGCAACTAATGTGACCTTCGACGGACCGTAGCCTTACCCACTGTCCGTCCTGCACAACTGTCGATGGGATCAGAAACTCCCAAATATCTCAGCCCATGTAAATTTGTTAAGTGTTGATCAACGGACGGACCTATGGTCTGTAGTCCATGACCGTCGATAAAGACTCCCTCCACCAATTCTTTGACGATTAAGGGAAATGTAGTTGTGTCAAATTGAAATGGTCATAAGTCTCAGCACAAAATTAATTAGGTCACTCATTACCCATCCAAAGATAGATAATTAAATTATCTTTCCATATCCACAAACCTTGCTAAAATCAGACTTCCTAGTAAAAAGTTATTCCAGTTTTAGTAAAGGCCTGTCGAATAGGCCCAACCGATGGACCAACCGAGAGGGCGTCGGTCAATCAACGGACCGTCAGTCCTCGCCATCGATTGGTCTGATAACAACTATCCCATGGGTCTTTTGGACCTTTCCCACTTCGCTTAAACCATAAGTTTCATCATTTTAATCCTAAATCATCATATTTTAGTCAGTTTAAGCCTAGAAACATGATTAACACATATCTAAGTCAAAAAATTAAATCAAATTTAGAAAATTAAAAGCAAGAGAAGAGAAAAAAAGCTCAAGAACCCTAGATTAAGAAGCCACAAGCTCCAGCAGTTCCAGCTCTTAAACTTAAGTATTTCTCCGTGGATTTCATCACCAAGTATGTGATATTTAAGTAATGAGTTAGTTTCACCCAAAGGGTCGCTAGTTTTCTGATGTTCTTGATTCTCTTATCATTATTAAATCTAGGGTTCCTAAAATTTTAAAAGAATTTCATGGTTTATTTAAAATCTATGTTCCAAATCAGATTATTATGTTAACTCATGTATTCCAGAACCCTAGATTTTTATTTCTTTAGTTCATGATTAAAACATTCTAGGTCAGACATTTAAGACACCTTAGATATACATGCCTTAGTTATAAATGAATGTTGACCAGATTAATTTTTGCATTCTATGTTTGCATGTTGAGTTTAAAGCTATCCAATATTACAGAAACTTAGACATAATCATTTATTTTACAAAAAATTATTGGGAGTAGCATAATAACGACTTGGTCTAGGGTATAGCGTACCTAATAATCTCAGAACTATTAACCAAGTAGGTTTTAATGCTCCTCCGTGGGCAATCAGTTTTGTGGTCACGTCAGCATGCCTTTATAACTTTGGCAAGGTATAGTAGGTCCTCTTGATAGGGCATATACATCTGACTCCATATTTAGCTCATGTGGTTTTATGATCTATTATTAGTAACTCCCACAGTTCAGTCAGACTCTTTGTATTGAACAGTTATCAATATTTTCAGTATTCAGTTTCTGCATATTATAAATTCGTCATTGCATTCACTTATCTTAAAAATCATTAAATCATGTTTAGACTATTATACCTGCTCTTGTGCTTGTTTATTTATGTTTCATTTCAGGTTTACTCTATCCTACATGATCAGTTCCTTTCACATACTTATGCATACGTGCGCTACATTTTCTCAAGTTGTAGGTTAAAGTTCAAAGAATCAAGATCATGCATAGAAAGATTTTCCGATATCTAGTTTAGCATATTAAGTGGTGAATCCTCATTCTCCGAGCATAGTAGTCATAAGTTTAATTTCATTCTTCTGTTAATAAGTTTCAGCTTTGCTAAATTTAGATGGTGATTGTACCAGTATTTCTAAGCCAGTTTAGAGGCTTATTTCGGACATAGTTAGTTTCAGCTTAGTGTTGAGTTAATATTTCCTTTATATTAAACTCATTGTTTTCAACCATCTCACTTATAGAATATGGGAATTCCCCATGTTTGAAGCTTTAATTATGATTTTTCTTCCACATCAGTTTATTATGTTTAGTATGCTAGTGATCATACTACAAGGGTTAGCTTGGGATCACTTGTGGTTGTAAGTTCCATGTTCGCGTCTTAGGGATAGATCGGGGCATGACAAAACTTGATATTAGAGCACTAGATTTAAGTGTCCTAGGATGTCTGAAAAGCCGCACTAAGTAGAGTCCTTTTATGGGTATGAAGTGCACCACATATAATGAGAGGGAGACTACAAATTCTGTTAGGAAAAACTTCACTTTCTTGTTACAATTATCGTGCGTAAGGTATGATCTAATTTCGCTCTCGCTTGACGTTCTACATTTCAGATCATGCCTCCTCTTAAAGCATAGACATGGACATCTAATGAATGCAATGCTAATGAAGTTCATCTAGTACCAGATAAGAAAGTTCTAATGTAGAGTTTTAGAACGCTAGTTTAGATTTTGGCAAAAAGTATGACAACCTGGAACAATTCAAAGGTTCATGTTCTAACTAATAACAATGGTGGATCAGTGGCATATATTATTCGACCTTTGTTTTGAAAGATTCACTTGAGTTTTAGGGTCCCAAGTTGAGTCAAGACCGATAGAACTTCATTGATGAGGTCAATAAAAGATTTGGAGTTATGCAAGTAACTAGTACTAATAGGTAGAAATTGGCATCCTACAAGCTTAAGGATTTGACTCATATATAGTTTCACTTAATGTAACGACAACAGAGACTACTGTCTTTTGCAACTAAGTATAGCACTAAACTTTAGTATCAGTCCAGAAACTCTCTCAGAACCATTCTCACTCTCTACCTTAGTTGATGACCCAGTAGCTAGACGGGTATACAAAAATTGCCTTGTCATAGTCTCTCAAAAAGTCACCTCAGCAGATCTAGTAGACTTATAAATGGTAGACTTCGATGTCATTCTTTGCATGGATTGGTTACACTCATGTTATGCCTCAATCAATTGTAGAATAGGATTATTCGTTTTCAGTTCCAGATGAACAAATCTTAGAATGGAAGGGTAGTAGTTTGGCGCCTATGGGTAGATTTATTTCTTACCCTTAGTTAAAAAAAATGATATTAAGGGTTATCTCTATCATCTAAATCATATTAAGGATTATATCCTTGAAAACCCAACTCTTGAGTCAGTTCCAATAATTTGTGAATTTCCAGAAAATCTTCTCGGGGTCCCTTCTAAAAGGGATATAGACTTTGGAATTGGTCTCCTAATAGATACCTAACCTATTTCTATTCCTCGTTAAAGAATGGCTCTAGCAGAGCTTAAGGAATTGAAATTGCAGTTTAAAGATCTTCTAGATAAGGGCTTGATCAGATAATATTTCACTATGGGGTGCACCAGTGTTATTTGTAAGGAAGAAAGAAGATTTTCTTAGAATGTGTATTGACTATAAATAGTTGAACAAGGTCAAAATCAAGAATAAGTATCATATCCCCTTGATTGATTACTTGTTTTACCAACTTCAATGTGCTACTAATTTCTGAAAGATAGACCTTAGATCGAGTTATAATCAGCTCATAGTCAGAGATAGTGACATTCCAAAAACTGCCTTCAGAACTCAGTATGGTCATTATGAATTTGTAGTGCTGTCGTATGGACTAGCCAATGCTCCTGCATCTTTCATTGATTTGATGAACAGAGTGTTAAAACTGTTGGGTTTTATTTGCCCTCATTTCTTACCATAAATAGATTTTCCATTTAGGAAAAGGTTTTGGATTGACTAATCCTTTTTCTGGTAGGATAAGGTTTAGGACTCTATAAATAGAGGAATGTTCCTTTTAACTTAATCAACATTCACAATGTAGTCTTAAGGGCTTTGACAGTTTTTGTAAGGGGGAGAATTTGTAGGTCACAAGCTTTATACGTTATCACTTGTGTGAACCTCCAATGTATTCTGAGTGAATTGGTTGAGGTTGTTTCCCTCTGTATTTTGTACTCTCATATTTATAGTAGATTGCTCATCTCCTTTGTGGACATAGGTCAATTGACCGAACCACGTTAAATCTTTGTGTCTCTTGGTATAATTCTCGTTTTCTTCTTACTCAAGGTCTTTTGAGGTTTGCTTTTCTAGATTCGGCATTTAAATCTTCTTATTTTCGGTCCTAAAAAGTGGTATCAGAGCCAGATTTAATGACGGAGTCAGGTTCAGTGGTTCGATAATCGACTATTGAACAAGGTTAGAAAGAGGTGTTCATCTTGGCGGGAGTAGTTGTTGCCACAACCTTTTAGACAGTAATGAAAATTTTGTCGGAGAAATTGTTTCAGAGAGGTTCTCTGTGTTGAGACTCAAATTTTACAAAGGAGATTATGGAGAGGAGAAGCAAGGTTTTAAAGATTAAATAAAGAGGGTGGACAAATTTATTTTGCCAGAAATTCAGGCCAAGTGGGAGATTTGTTGGGTTTCATTTTGCCCTGATTTCTTACCATAAATAGGTTTTCCTTTTAGGAAAAGGTTTTGGATTGACTAATCCTTTTTCTGGTAGGAAAAGGTTTAGGACTCTATAAATAGAGGCATGTTCCTTCTAACTTAATCAGCATTCACAATGTAGTCTTAAGGGCTTTGAGAGCTTTTGTTAGGGGGAGAATTTGTAGGTCACAAGCTTGATACTTTATCACTTGTGTGAACCTCCCATATATTCCGAGTGAATTGGTTGAGGTTGTTTCCCTCTGAATTTTGTACTCTCATATTTATAGTGGATTGCTCCCCTCCTTTGTGGACGTAGGTCGATTGACCAAACCCCGTTAAATCTTTTTGTCTTTTGGTATATTTCTCGTTGTATTCTTACTCGTGGTATTTTGAAGTTTGCTATGCTAGCTTCCGTGTTTACACTTGCTTATTTTCTGTCCTAACACAAACAGTACTTAGATTTGTTTGCTATTGTCTTCATTGATGATATCGTAATTTACTCTAGGAGTGAGGAAGAACACACAACTCAGTTGGTAATTGTTTTTGCAGAATCTCAAAGATCGCCAGTTATTCACTAAGTTTAGAAAATGTGAGTTGTGGTTGCAATACATTGATTTCTTTGGTCACATAGTGTCTAGCGAAGGGATTCGAGTGGATTCGAAGAAGATAGAAGTAGTGAAAAAATGGCCCAGACCTACCTCTACTACAGATATCAGAAGTTACATAGGTCTAGCGGGTTATTATAAAAATTTTGTGCAAGGATTTTCATCCATAGCCTTACTATTGACTAGGTTGACTCAGAAGATTGTCAAGTTTCAATTGTTAGATTATTGTGAGAAGGGTCTTGGTAATCAAGTTAACATTATCACAACATTTCATCTGCTAATGGATGGAAAGGCAGAGCGTACCATTCAGACCCTAGAGAATATGTTTAGAGCATGTGTTATCAATTTCAAAGGTAGTTGGGATGACCACCTTCCTTTTATTGAGTTCGCCTACAACAATAACTACCATTCAAGCATTCAGATGGCCCCTTATGAGATTTTATATGGGCATAGATGTAGATCTACTATTTGTTGGTTTTAAATAGGTGAAGCAGCCTTTATAGGGCCGCATTGTGTCCTTTATGCTATGGAGAAAGTGCAACTCATCAGACATAGACTTAAAACAACTCAAAATCGTTCGAAATCTTATGCAGATGTAAGGAGAAGGGAACTAGATTTTCATGTTGATGATTGGGTTTTTCTGAAAGTCTCACCTATTAATGGGGAGATGAGATTTGAAAAGAAAGGGAAACTCACTCCTAGATATGTAGGACCTTACAAGATTTTTAAAAGGGTTGGCAAGGTTGTATATGAGTTAGAGCTGGCAGCAGAATTAGTAGCACTGCTTCCGGTTTTCCACGTCTCACTCTTGAAGAAGTTTGTGGTTGACCAAGCCTCTATAGTGTCATTAGAGAGTGTGGCAGTGAAAGATAGTCATTCTTATGAGGATGCACCAGTTTAGATTCTTGACCTTTAGGTTAGGATGTTGAGGAACAAAGAAGTCGCTTCAGTCAAGGTTTTGTGAAGAAGTTAGTTGGTAGAGGGAGCTACTTGGGAAGCAGAAGCAGCCATGAAAGAAAAGTATCCTCACCTCTTTCCTTCCGATTCCACTCCACCTTGAGGTAATAGTTCCTTTTAAGTTTTCCAGTCATTCATGCTTAAATTTAGTCTTAGAATCAAATTCCCTCAGTTTTTACTCGAATTTTTAGAGTATTTGCATGTTCTCGGAACTGTATTAAGTCAGAAACTCAGTTCTTAGTGTTTAGTATTATGGTTGCAGCTCTCTCCCACTAGTTCATCTAGTTTTGTCTTCATTCGAGGACGAATATTCCCAAGGGGGAGATAATGTTATACTTCGTTTCCAAAATAGACCAAAAATCAATTTTCAAAAAATGTGGAGGTGCAACTTATGTCTTCATCGACGGATCATAGCCTAACCCACAGTCCAGCCTACTCAATTATCGATGGGATCAGAAACTCCCAAACATCTAAGCCCTAGAATTTTTTTTCAGTGTTGGTTGAGGGACAGACATACGGTATGTATGTCAGACTACTGCTCGTAGTCCATTGACATTGATCAAGACTCCCTTCACCCACTCTCTGGCAAGAGCTACCGATGACGAGCTCGGTCCATAGGTTTTATAGTAGGTGGGAAATTAGCAGACAGTTAAGGGGAAATAAAATTGGGTAAACTTTAATTGATTATAAGTCTTATAAAAAAAAAATTAGGTCTCTGATGATCTACCCACAGATATATAATTGAACTATATTTGCATAGACACCAACCTTTATATTATATGACGTCCGAGTAGAAAGTTATGCCAGTTTTAGTTAAGGCCTCTCGAAAAGGCTCAACTCACAAAGTGTTGGTCAATCGACGGATCGTCAGTCCTGGCCGTCGATTGGTAAGACATCAACTTTCAGAAGGGTCTTTTGGACCTTTCCTACTTCATTTAAATCCTAGGTTTCCTCGTTTTGACCATACATAATCATAATTAGTCAGCTTAAGCCTAAAAACATAATTAAAACATATCTAAGTCAAATCATTAAATCAAAACCTGGAAAATTAGAAACAAGAGAGGAGAAAAAACCTCAAGAACCCTAGGTCAAGCTCCAGCTGTTCCTGCTCCGAAACTGAAGTATTTTTCTGTGGATTTCATCACCAAGTATGTGATATTTCACTAGTTGGTTCCTTTCATCCATTGGGTCCCCAGTTTTCAATCACTTATTGATTCTCTTATCATGATTAAACCTAGGGTTCCTAGAATTACATCAAAACTTCATGATTTAGTTAAAATTTATGTGCCAAATCAGATTATCATGATATTACACAAATTATAGCATGGATTAAAGAATTCTAACTTTGTATTTATTTAGTTCTTAAATTACACTTGCTAGGTCAAATATTTCACATACCTCATACATACATGCCTTAGTTATAAATGCATAATTACCATATTAATTGTTCTATTCTTAGTTTGCATGTTCATTTTCGAGCAATGCATTATTTACAGAAACTCAGACATAATCAGTTAATTTACAGATTTCATTGGGAGTAGCATAATACCTAGTTGTACTAGGTTTTAGTGTACCGAATAGTCCCAGAACTATTACTCAAGTAGGTCGTAAGTCCCATTTGTGGGAAATAAGTTTAGTGATCACTCCAGCATACCTTTATATATTTTGCAGGGTATATTGGTTCCTCTCAAAGAAACGTATACATCAGTCTCCACATTTAGCTCATGTGGTTTTTTGACTAGTTATTAGTAGTTCCCAAAGTTAAGTCATACCCTTTGCATTAACCATGTATCTCTACATTCAAATTCAATTTCAGCATATAATAAATTGGTCATTGCAACATGTTATCTCAGAAATCAGTATGTCATGTTTAGATTATTATACTTGCTCTTTTGCTTGTTAAATTATATTTCACTTCAGCTTTACTCTATCCTACATGCTCAGTCCTTTCAAGTACTGACGCATACGTGTGCTACATCTTCTCGTTATGTAGGTTTAGGTTTTTAGTATCCAGATCATGCATAGATTGATATTCCAATATCCAGTTTAGCTAATTGAGTGGTGAGTCCTCATTCTCCGAGGACAAGAGTAATTAGTTTAATTTCAGTCTTCAGCTATTTAGTTTCATATTTGTTAAATTTAGATGGGGCTTGTCCCAGTATTTATAGTCCAGTTTTTAGAGGCCTATTTCAGTCATTGTTAAATTCAGCTTAGTATTGAGTTAATATTTCATTTGTATTAACTTATTGTTTTCAAATATTTTAGTTATAGAATATGGGTATTCCCTATCTTTTCAGATTTAATTTTTAATTAGCTTCCGCATCAGTTTATTATCTTTCGTATACGAATGATAATGCCAGCAGGGTTTGCTTGGATTCACTTGTGGTTCTACGTTTCGTGTCCGCGTCTAAGGGGTAGCTTGGGGCATGAAAAAAATTAAGGAGGTAGAGAAGGACCTAATTTAGAAAAATATAGATCAACAGATGGAGAGGAGGATCCAAGACGTCCACTAGTGCTTCGATGCTTTTTAGTTAAGGTCCTCACACGCCAATACCCTACCATTGATTTGACGAATCTTCAGGCAGATATGGTATGTTTGAGGTTTGATATTGATACTGTCTTAGACATAAGGGTATACGAGCCTAAGGCCGCACCTGCCAATCTTGTAGAGGATACAGTGCTTGTTGCACTGTTCACTACCACTACTGCACCACCACCCCCCTCCATGTGAGCGTGCCAAGAGGCACCAATCCAGAAATAGTGAGGAGAACCAGGCTAGGAAGAAGTATCATACTGAGATGGAGTCTACGGGAAGAGATTCATTGTTTAATGAGGAAGCCCGAACGATGAGGCGTCTAGCACTAGTTTTGTCGAATGTTGAGTGGAGCACCATTGAGGGTAAAAATAATTTTTTGGCCACCATTGGTTGTAACCCTACTATTGAGGGAGCGAGCTTCGGGAAACCGGACCCGCCGTCTTGTTGATGTTTAGCGCTATGCGCCTTAGGTTTGCTTTACCTACTACCTTTCATTTATTTTTTTATGCATTGGGGACAGTTTCGTGTATTTTTGTTGGGGGTGGGGTTAATGGAAAGTGAGTGCAAGGGTGAAGTAAAAATTATCCCAACTCACGATCCTCTATTGGTGATTTTCTTGCGTGTGTTCTTTTGCCCCAAGAGACTGGTTATTTTACTATTGAACAAACATGTTTAGTATCTTCTACAAAGTATGAATGTGAAATCTAAAGCACGATGGCTAAATATGAATGATATCTTGTTCGAAAGAGAATTCTTGCACGATTAGACATAGTGAATGTTGAATGTGTTGGATCAATGCATGACTTAGAGATGCACCATTGCATGACCTTCAATCTAACACTCGAACTAAGGGTCCGATAATCTGGTAGGGTCAAGAGGTGTTAAGAGAGTGTGAGGAAAGTTTATTGTTCCACTATTTGTACCTTGATAGAACTTGCCCACTTAGTCCTGCAAAAAGAAATATGTGTTAGACTATCAGAAAAGGATCATAGGCTCTTGTTCAAATTAGACAATCTTTAGACTAGAACAAAAGAAAATCAGTTTAAATTAATCCCTTTATGATCCGAATATTTTGAGCTTACAATGGATCTTTCTTTTCTACCCCCACTCATCTTCCCTGGGTATAATGTGTTGGCCCTGGTTCCTCCTTAGACTATGCACCTCAACTTAGGCCAAAAGCATAAGTTGAGGGTGGCTAATCTAGAAACCGGTCTCGTCTTGGCCCTGACCCAACCTTGCGTATGGTGTACCTCGACTCATGGCAAAGTCAAAAGTTGAGGGTGGCTAGTACGAGTAATGTCCGGAAAAGTGGGGTTGAAAGGATTAATGTGAAAAAAATGGAAGAAAATAAATAGTGAATAATAGAAATTACTCGGTCAAAGTAGAAATCAAGAAACAAATAAATAAATAAAAGAAGTGTTTAAGTAAGAGTCATTTGTCTTCGCGCATCAATCTGTGTGAACCTTGGTCTAATTATAGGCATTTTTGACACATTAAGCATTTCTTATCTTATTCATTTTTAGGGTTGTTACACCAAAAAGAGGGAAAAAATTCCAACATCAGAGGGTCCGTATTTTTTAGCGGAAAAAATGAATTAAAATAAACCTCGTCATGTCGGTAATAAATAAAATAAATGAATAAACATATTTTGATTTTTCTCAATTAAATAAAAATATGAAGTTGAGAAATATTTGGATTTAATATAATTTAATAGTATATAATTGTATCAATTTTTATTAAAATATTTATATACTGAGTTCCATAATATTTTTAATTGATATTTTTAATTAAATTTATATAAATAGGATCACGGTTTTAAGTAAATTAGAATATTTATTAATATAAAATATTGACATCATAATATCGGTATTTATATTTTATCCAAATACCGACCTAATGAGGTTGATATTTTTTTTCCATCCATATTCAAATATCGACATCATGCGGTAGGTATTTTTACATCATCAAAATACAAACATCATGAAGTCGGTACTTTTATTTTATCCAAATATCGACCTCATGAAGTCTGTATTTTTTCATCATCCAAATATCAACCTCATGAGGTTGATAATTTTACTTCATCTAAATAGCGACGTTATGATATTGGTATTTATCTTTCATCCAAATACCTACCTACTGAGATCGTTATTTTTATTTCATCCAAATAATTGACATCATAAGGTCGGTTTTTTTTTTACTTCATCTAAATACCGTCTTCATGAGGTCGTTATTTATCTATCATCCAAATATCGTTCTCATGGGATCGGCACTTTTACTTCATCGAAATTCAAAAACCCACATCATACGGTTAGTATTTTTATTTCATCCATATATTAACAGCATAAAGTCAGTATTTTTATTTCATCCATTAGGTCAGTATTTTTTCTTCATTCCAATATCGACCTCATAAGGTCAGTGATGTTATTTTAGTTAAATTTGGACCTCCTGACGATTGTTTTGCATAAATAAAAAAGAAAAAATATTATAACACAAACTTCTGAAAATTGGTAAAATTAAATATCATGCAATTTAAGTAGTTTTAATTTAAATATTTTTATCATGGCTATTAGAAAAAGAATATTTTCAATTAACTTAAAATAAATCATACTCTGGGTGACGGTTTTATATAGGCATAATACATCTATTGAACCATAAACTTGGCTTCAAATTTTAACTTTGACCTCAAACATTCATAGTGCATAAAGAGGCACTTTTACTTTCCCATCTTTCAATAAATAAACACATGTTTCCTACCAGGCAATACGCGTGAAATACACGCATTCTGCGCGAGTGAGGGGTAATTTTCGAGGACCACAAAGGTAAAAATGCTGAAATGACAATTCTGCCTTTAATAAATCTCTTTTATATTAATTTAAATTAATTTATTTGTTTTTTACTTTCAAAATGACATGTAAGATATTTTTTTAAATAAAAAAGCACATGTTAAATGTTTAGTTAGTAGGCACTCATTAATTGACTCACTATTACACGTGGGATTGTTTGCATTTCACACACATTGCCTCCAAAAATTGCGTGTTTATTTTTTGAAAGATAGGGGAGTTAAAGTGCCTATTTGTGCACTATGAAAGTTTGAGCTCAAAGTTAAAATTTGAAGCCAAGTTTAGGGCCCAATATATGTATTATGTCATTTTATATAACTTAAAAAATAAACTTATATAAAATACCGACCTCCCGATGTCAATATTTTTTTTTAATATGATTCCTTTTATTTTTCATAAAATTTAATGTGAGACCGACCTCATAAGATTGATATTTTTTTTTATATCTAATTAATTTTAATAAAAGCGACATCCGGAGGTCGGTTTGTTTAAGATATTTCTATCAGTTATAGTTTTTATTATTTAGAATAATACTAAAATTTCCTTTGGAACTTACTATTAATTTTCTAAAAAGTGTTCGTGGAAAAAAAATATTCGTAATCCATATTTAAAGTATGAAACTATATTGATATGAATTAGGATATATTTATACTTATATTTATAGAGTAATGTACTAAACTATCAGTACATCGTCTTATCATGAACTTAATATCTCATGTTATGATGCAGAGGTGAAGAGCTAACATATGATATATTTTAGTATGAAATGAGAGATAATATTATTATATAGTTTCGATCTTGAATGTATGTGAAATGTAGTCATAACTATCTAATTATAATAACATGTAAAAAATACTTCATATGAGTATGAAATAAACTAATTAATTATATACGAAATACATTATCAATTAAATAAATATCAATCATCAATTTAAAGATATTTATTCAATAGATTTGATATTGATAAACTTTCACTGATCAATAAAAGTGAATTTATATAATTAAGAAGTATATATATATATATATATATATATATATATATATATATATATATATATATATACCTCTTGATGTCATCATTATTTATTTAATATGATTACTTTAATGTATCTTAACATTTAGTGTGATACCGACCTCATCAAGTCGGTTTTTTTATTCTATCTAATTCATTTTAATTAAAGCGACATCCGGAGGTTGGTTTGTATAAAATATTTCTATTAATCATAATTTTTGCTAATTAGCATACTACTAAAATTTAATTTAAAACATACAATTAATTGTTCAAAAAGTGTAACAATTTTGTATACTTTTATTAATACCAAGATAGATTTCATAAATAAAATTAAAACAATATATATATATATATATATATATATATATATATATATATATATAATTCATATATAGATTATGAAACTACGTTGTTATAAATTAGGATATAATTATACTTATATTTCTAGTGTAATCTACAAATGTATTAGTCCGTCGTATAATCTTGAACTTAATATCTCATGTTATGTTGTAGAGGTGAATAGCTAACATATAACCTAAACAAGTATAAAATGCAAGATAATATTGTTATATACTTTCGATCTTCAACGTATGTCAAGTGTAGTATTCACTTCCTAATTATGAGGACATGTAAAATATACTTCATCTGAGTATGAAATATGTTGATTAATTATGTATAAAATACTTCATCATTTAAAGAAATATTGATAATCAATTTAAGGCAAGATTTAGTTAGTGAATATTATGTTTGAATTAAGTTAAAACTAAACTAGTTTTACTTAGTAACATGTTAAGTTCTTCAAATAAGAAATGCAAATTATTTGGTGAATATTGTGTTGGAATTAAGATAAAACTAAACTAATTAGACTTAGAAAGTTGTTAAGTTCTATATAAACGTTAATGCGATTTAATTGATGAATATAGTGCTGGATTATGTTAAAACTATATTAATTAGACTTAGAAAGTTATTAAGCTCATTAAATAAGTTAATATGATTTAGTTAGTGAATATAGTGTTGGAATTAAGTTAAAATTGAACTAATTAGACATGGAAAGAATTTAAGGTCTTCAAATAGGCTAATGTGATTTAATTGGTAAATATAGTGTTGGAATTAATTGAAAACGTAACTAATTAAACATAGAATGATGTAATATTCTTAAAATAAGTAAATGTGATTAAGTTGGTGAATATATTATTTGAATTAAGTTAAAACTAAACTAATTACACTTAGAAAGATGTTAAGTTCTTCAATTGAGAAATTCAATTTATTTGGTGAATATAGTGTTTAAATTAAGCTAAAACTAAACTAATTAGACTTAGAAAGATGTTAAGTTATTCAAATAAGTAAAGTGATTTAATTGCTGAATAAAGTGATTGAGTTAAGCTAAAACTAAACTAATTAGACTTAGAAAATTGTTTAGTTCTTTAAATAAGTTAATGTGATTTACTTTGTGAATATATTGTTGGAATTAAGTTAAAACTAAACTAATTAGACTAAGAAAATTGTTAAGTTCTTTAAATAAGTTAATGCGATTTAGTTGGTGAATATGGTGTTGGAACTAAGTTAAACTAAACTAATTAGACTTATAAATATGTTAAGTTCTTTCAAATAGGTTAATGTGATTTAGTTTGAGAATATGGTGTTGGAATTATTTCAAAATGAGCATCAGTTTTGCCTACACACTATGCACACCAGGCAAATAATGCCTCTACTTATGTGGATCCACAGTAAGGTTATACTATATCTACACCTGTTGTTGTACCTAGATTGTCACGACCCAAATCGGGTCGCGACTGGCACCCACACTTACCCTCCTATGTGAGTGAACCAACCAATCTAAACCTTAACATTTCAATATAATATCAACAGAAAGTAATGCGGAAGAATTAAACTCATTAATAAAGACCAATTCAATAACTTCTAAAAACTCAATAACTATTATTATCCCCAAAATCTGGAAGTCATCACCACAAGAACATCTATGATCAAATTACTAAACTAAGAGTATTCTAAGAAGCTAAAATAAGTAAAAACTAGTCCATGCCGGAAGTTTCAAGGCATCAGGACATGAAGAGGAAGATCCAGTCCAAGCTAGAAGCATTAGCTCACCCTGATATCCAGAGTAATGAAGACTGGCTAGAGTTGCGATTGAGTTGAAGACGATGGCACGTTTGCTGCACTCCACAAATAACAAAGAAGAAAACATAAAAGTAGGGGGTCAGTACAAACACAAGTACTGAGTAAGTATCATCGGCCAACTCCAAATAGAAAACAGTATATATCAAGTAATATCATAAATCAACTAATATCCTTAGCATGCAGCATTTACAATTACCATAACCCTTGGTTACAACACCAAGCACATCAATGAGGACTCACGCCTCCTCATCATACTCATTTGGTAATTAGGTTCATTAAATTGAGTATATTAACATCTTTCAAGATTCATTATCTTTATTCCTCTCGTGTCGGTACGTGACACTCCTCTCCTTATATACTATCCTGGTGTCGAAACATGACACTCTGATCCTCATTCTATCCTGGTGTCGGAACGTGACACCCGATCCATATTCTATCCTGGTACCGGAACGTGGCACCCGATCCATATACTATCCTGGTACCTGAACGTGGCACCCGATCTATATACTATCCTGGTGTCAGAACGTGACACTTCGATCCTCATATACTATCCTGGTGTCAGAACGTGACACCCGATCCATATTCTATCCTGGTACCGGAACGTGGCACCCGATCTATATACTATCCTGGTACCGGAACGTGGCACCCGATCCATATGCTATCCTGGTGTCGGAACGTGACACTCTGATCCTCATATACTATCCTGGTGTCGGAACGTGACACTCCGATCCTCATATACTATCCTGGTACCGGAACGTGGCACTCCGATCCTCGTATACTATCCTGGTACCGGAACGTGGCACCTGATCCATATACTATCCTGGTGTCGGAACGTGACACCCGATCCCCTAATCTCACCACTTTCATTCATCAAGCCTTCTTTTACACTAAGGCATCATCATTAACAAAGTGGATTAGGGTTTCTCAAGATTTAAGGTTCAATAGCTTCATCATGTTTATTTTATCACAATTACATAATCACATTCATGCAAGCATACAATTAAGCATATAGAAGGGTTTACAATACTACCCATACATATCATTCGCTATTAAGAGTTTACTACGAATAGTATAAAAACCATAACCTACCTCCACTGAAGAATTTGATCTAGCAAGCAATTTCCCAAAGCTTCGTCCTCTTCTTTCTTTTGATCGTACGTTTCTTCCTCTCTTTCTGTTCTTTTATTTTTCTTATTCAAACCCTTTTTGTTTTACCCTAATTAGCATATAATTAAGTATAAAAGATGGCAATAATAACCCACCAATTAACTCAAGGTTACCTCTTTTAACCCTCAAGTAGTTAGACTTATTAACATTAACCCACTAACTTTATAATTAAAGCAGGAATAGTCAAAAACGTCCCTTAAAACATTAAAGAAATCCGACCCCGCCTGGGATTAAGCAGCCTGTGACGGTCCGTCCTGCTGCTCTGTCACAGAGTTCAGAGACTCAATTTCTCAGGAAAGTTTGTGACGGTCCGTCACACATGTGACGGTCCGTCCTGCCATTCCGTTACGAAGTTCAGAGAGTCGATTTCAGTGCCCATTTTTCAGAATTCTATGTATTTTGGAACGAGACACCCTCGACGGTCCGTCGTGCCCATGACGGTCAGTCGTGGGTTCCGTCGTCTCAGCGTGTTTTTCAAGAAATAAAATCTATTGCTCAAAACGACTAAATAGGTCGTTACAATAGATACCAATTTACCCATCGTTCGTCCCCGAACGATCACAAGAAGAAAAACAAGGGCGAAAAGGAGAACCTGAATCTGTAAACAGATGTGGGTATCTTTCTTGCATGTCAGCCTGTTTCTCCCAAGTGGCTTCTTCAACGGGTCGATTCTTCCATTGAACTTTGATGGATGCAATCTCTCTTGACCTTAACTTGCGGATTTCTCTATCTAGAATAGCAATAGGTTCCTCCTCATAAGACAAATTCTCATCAAGCAAAACTGATTCCCAACGGATAATGTAGTTTCCATCCCCATGGTATCTTTTCAACATAGACACATGAAACACCGGATGCACTCCTGACAGTCCTGGAGGCAAGGCTAACTCATAAGCCACCTCCCCTACGCGCTTCAGAACTTCAAATGGACCAATATACCTCGGGCTAAGTTTACCTCGCTTACCAAACCGCATCACCCCTTTCATGGGTGAAACCTTCAGCAAGACTTGTTCACCCTCCATGAACTCCAAGTCTCTAACCTTTCGATCTGCATATTCCTTTTGCCTACTTTGCGCCGCTAACAACTTTTCTTGAATAGATTTCACTTTATCTAACGATTCTCTCAGAAGGTCAGTACCCCAAGGTCTAACATCAAATGCATCAAACCACCCAATGGGAGACCTACATCTTCTCCCATATAGTGCCTCAAATGGGGCCATATTAATGCTTGAGTGATAGCTATTGTTGTAGGAGAACTCTGCTAAGGGTAAGAAGCTATCCCAATGACCACCAAATTCTATCACACATGCACGAAGCATATCCTCCAACACTTGAATCGTTCGCTCAGACTGACAATCGTTCTGAGGATGGAACGCAGTACTAAGGTCCAACCTAGTACCCAATTCCGCATGCAATGTTTTCCAAAACTTAGAAGTAAACTGCGTACCTCTATCTGATATGATGGAGAGTGGAACCCCATGAAATCGAACAATTTCTGAGATATAGACTTTGGCTAACTTCTCTGCATTGTAAGTCACCTTTACCGGAATGAAATGAGCAGACTTAATTAACCTATCAACAATCACCCAAATAAAGTCATACTTACCCATTGTCTTTGGAAGACCAACCACGAAATCCATTGCATTCCTTTCCCACTTCCATTCAGGAATGGGCATTCTCTGAAGTGTTCCTCCGGGCCTCTGGTGTTCATACTTTACTTGCTGACAGTTTGGACATTTGGCAATAAAATCAACAATATCACGCTTCATTCTACTCCACCAAAAGTGTTGCTTTAGGTCACAATACATCTTGGTTGCACCAGGATGTATAGAATACCTTGAACTATGAGCCTCTGTCAGAATAGTGTTGATCAAATCATCGACGCGGGGTACACATACCCTTCCCTTGATTCTCAAAACACATTCCTCATCGATTTGTTCTTCCTTAGCCTCTCCTCGCAATACCTTATCTTGGATTCTGCTTAGTTTCTCATCATCAAACTGTTTTCCCTTAATCTTGTCAAGAAAAGAAGATCTTGCTTCCACACAAGCCAACAATCCTCCCTTCTCATTTACTTCTAACCTCATCAAGTCGTTAGCCAGAGTCTGAACCTCTCTAGCCAATGGACGTCTAGAAACTTGCAAGTGAGCGAGACTTCCCATGCTCCCTGCCTTTCTACTTAAGGTGTCTGCCACAACATTAGCCTTTCCCGGATGATACAAGATAGTGATATCGTAGTCCTTCAGTAGTTCCATCCATCTCCTCTGTCTCAAGTTCAAATCCTTCTGAGTAAAAACATACTGTAGGCTACGATGATCCGTGTATACTTCGCACTTAACCCCATATAGATAGTGTTTCCATTGCTTTAAGGCAAACACTACCACAGCCAATTCCAAATCATGGGTCGGATAGTTACCTTCATCCACCTTTAATTGCCTCGAAGCGTAAGCAATTACCTTCCTCTCTTGCATTAGCACTGCACCCAACCCGAATAGGATGCATCACAATAGACAATGAAATTCTTACCTTCCACGGGCAAGGTGAGAATTGGTGCAGTAGTCAACAAAGTCTTGAGCTTCTGAAAGCTTTCCTCGCATTCGTCCGACCATACAAATGGAACATTCTGCTTAGTCAAGTTCGTCAATCGGGAAGCAATGGAAGAGAATCCTTTGACAAATCGGCGGTAATAGCTAGCTAAACCAACAAAGCTCCTTATTTCTGACACATTAGTAGGTCTTACCCAATTCTACACTGTCTCAATCTTAGAAGGATCCACCATCACGCCCTCCTTAGACACCACGTGCCCCAAGAAGGACACTGAATCTAGCCAAAACTCACACTTGGAGAATTTGGCATAGAGCTTCTTCTCCCTTAACATTTCCAGTACCCTTCTCAAATGTTCCTCATGTTCTTTCTTGCTCTTTGAGTATATTAATATATCATCAATAAATACGATCACAAAGAGATCCAAATATGGCTTAAAAATCCCGTTCATCAAGGTCATGAAAGCAGCAGGGGCATTCGTAAAACCAAAAGACATCACTACCAATTCGTAATGCCCATACCTGGTCTGAAAAGCAGTCTTTGGCACATCCGTTGCTCGTATTTTCAATTGATGATAACCGGATCTCAAGTCAATCTTAGAGAAGACACAAGCACCTTGTAACTGATCGAACAAGTCATCAATGCGAGGAATGGGATACTTGTTCTTAATAGTTACCTTGTTCAACTGTCTGTAGTCTATGCACATCCGAAAACTCCCATCCTTTTTCTTCACAAATAATACTGGAGCACCCCAAGGAGATGCACTTGGTCTAATAAAGCCTTTACTTAGCAACTCTTGAAGTTGTGCCTTTAACTCTCTTAACTCCGCGCGAGCCATTCTATAAGGGGGTATAGAAATGGGGCGAGTACCCGGTTCAAGATCGATGCAGAAGTCAATATCTCTATCCGTTGGCATACCAGGAAGGTCTGCAGGAAACACATCTAAAAACTCGCGGACTGTCGAAACCGACTCAATTGAAGGTACTTGAGTAGTGTCATCCCTGAGATGTGCCAAGAAAGCTAGACAACCCTTACTAACCATTTTTATAGCACGAAGAAAGGAGACGATACGAACCGGATTGGAAGTGTAGTCGCCCTCCCACACTAACGGATCTGTCCCAGGCTTAGCTAACGTCACTGTTTTAGCATTACAATCCAAGATCGCAAAATTCGCAGAAAGCCAAATCATACCCAGAATTACATCAAAATCAACCATGTCTAAGATAACCAAGTCTACATTAGTATTGTTCCCCACAAAAGTCACAGGACAAGACCTATACACCTTCTCAACTATCACAGACTCACCCACCGGAATAGAAACACGAATGGGCATGTCAAGCAATTCACAATTTAATTTAAGACCAGTAGCAAATGAGGAAGATTCAAATAATACAAAACCCATGCAATCACAAACCAAAAGATTACCTGTGATGACAGCATCTGATGTCTCCGCTTTTGACCGCTCAGGGAAAGCGTAACAATGGGCCCTATCACCTGTCTGCCCGTTGCCTCTACCAGGCTGCGCTGCAGTAGTTCCCATTTGTCCGTCACCCCGACCGTTTTGGTGACCACCATTACCTCGACCACCGCGTCCTCCAGAATGACGGCCTCTTCCATAACCACCTCTACCTCTAACATTTGGAGGTCTGTAACTCTGTTTTGGACAATACCTCTTAATGTGTCCAGTATCCCCACATCCATAACACTCTTCGGATTCAAGCATAGGTCTCTCAGAGAAGTGTTCACCGGTTTGAGGTGGACCCCCAACTACAGTCTGTAGTGAAGACTGAATTGGTCGGACTCAGTAACCTCCTGAACCCTGTCCTCTAGAATAAGAACCATTAAACTCACCTCCGTTTCGAAACCTTTTTGATGTCGATGCCATGGTGAAGTCATCTGGCTTCACTCCCTCTACTTCTATCACGAAGTCTACCACTTCTTGAAAAGATTTCGCTGTGGCCGCTACCTGTAAGGCTGAAATCTACAACTCTGATCTCAACCCCTTCACAAAATGGCAAATCCGCTTTTGTGGACTGAAACAAAGTTGGGTGGCATACCTGGAAAATGCACGAAACTTAGCCTCATATGCCGTAACCGACATCCTACCTTGTTCTAGGCTCAAGAACTCATCTCTTTTCCTATCCCTCAAAGTCCGGGGGATATACTTCTCCATAAACAAGCTAGAGAATGATGCCCAAGTCATGGGTGGTGCCGCTGTTGGTTGACACTCAACATGCGACCGCCACCACATTTTGGCGTTCCCTTGAAACTGATAAGTCACAAACTCAACACCAAACCGTTCTACTATACCCATCTTGTGTAGTAGCTCATGACAGTCAACCAGAAAATCGTAGGCATCCTCAGATTCAGCACCCTTGAAGACTGGAGGTTTCAATTTCAAGAACTTACTAAAAAGTTCATGCTGATCATTTGTAATTATAGGCCCTGTAGTCAGACGAGGAAATGTGCCTATTTCCAATGAGGCATCCATGCGGGGAGCCACAGTAGCCGCATGTTGTACCTCCGGAGCATGAGGTGCTGGTGCAGAACACACTGGAGGTGTTTGACCTTGATCAGATAACCCACTAAGATAAGCAAGAACCTGATTTATCATCTCTGGGGTAGGTTGGGGGGGTAGTTCCTCATTCTACACTTGCTCAGTTTCCCCTTCCTCACCCTCTTTTACTACTTCTTAAGTCGGTGGAGGAGTCACCGCCCTAGTATCAGATGGGCTAGGTGCTCGTCCTCTCCCTCTAAAGGACGTCCTCCCACGACCTCTACCACGGCCTCTTGCCACTGCTCCTCTTCGACCTACAGTCTCAGTTGCTGGCTCGGACGCATCTTGTCTTGCCGATGTTGGTGTTGGCGCAGTTGTTGCTCTAGTTCTAACCATCTGCGAAATAGAGTTAAGATGGTCAGATACCAATTTGTATCACCTAGATACCAATTGGATCCAAGTAATAGCATGAAAGAAAGGAAGAATGGAATTTTCCTAAAGTCCTATAGCCTCTCAAAGAAAAGTAAAGGCGTCCCCCTACCGTTCCTCAAGACTCTACTAGACTCGTTCTTGTGTGATGAGACCAACAAACCTAATGCTCTGATACCAAGTTTGTCACGACCCAAATCGGGTCGCGACTGGCACCCACACTTACCCTCCTATGTGAGCGGACCTTGAGGGATAGGAGGAGAGATGAGTTCTTGAGCCTAGAGCAAGGCAGGATGTCGGTTACTGCGTATGAGGCTAAGTTCCGTGCATTATCCAGGTATGCCACCCAGCTTTGTTTCAGTCCACAAGAGTGGATTCGCCGTTTTGTGAAGGGGTTGAGGTCAGAGTTGAGGATTTCAGCCTTACAGGTAGCGGCTACAGCAAAATCCTTTCAGGAAGTGGTAGACTTCGTGATAGAGGTGGAGGGAGTGAAGCAAGATGACTTCACCATAGCATCGACATCAAAAATGTTTCGTAAGGGAAGTGAGTTTAATGGTTCTTACTCCAGAGGACAGGGTTCAGGAGGTTACCCTGCCCGACCAATTCAGTCTTCACTACAGGCTGTAGCTGGGGGTCCACCGCAGACCGGTCAACATTTCTCTGAGTTTGGAGGTTATCCCCAGACTCCGTCGTTCTCACAGAGACCTATGCTTGACTCCAGAGAGTGTTATGGATGTGGGGATACTGGACATACTAAGAGGTATTGTCCAAAACAGAGTTACAGACCCCCAATAGTCAGAGGTAGAGGTGGTCATGGAAGAGGCCTCTATTCTGGAGAACGTGGTGGCCGAGGTAATGGTGGTCACCAAATCAACCGGGGTGGCGGGAAAACTGGAACCACTGCAGCGCAACATGGTAGGGGCAACGGGCAGACAGGTGATAGGGCCCATTGTTATGCTTTCCCTGGGAGGTCTGAAGCGGAGACATCTAATGTTGTTATCACGGGTAATCTTTTGGTTTGTGATTGCATGGTATCTGTATTATTTGATCTCGGATCCACATTTTCATATGTATCTTCCTCATTTGCTACTGGTCTTAATTTACATTGTGAATTGCTTGACATACCTATTCGTGTTTCTACTCTGGTGGGTGAGTCGGTGGTAGTTGAAAAGGTGTATAGGTCTTGTCTTGTAACTTTTGTGGGGAGCAATACTCTTATAGACTTGGTTATCTTAGAAATGGCTGATTTCGATGTAATTCTGGGTATGACTTGGCTTTCTCCAAACTTTGCAATCTTAGATTGTAATGCCAAAACTGTGACATTAGCCAAGCCTGGGACAGATCCGCTAGTGTGGGAGGGTGACTACACTTCCACTCCAGTTCGTATCATTTCCTTTCTTCGTGCTAAGAGAATGGTTAGTAAATGGTGTTTATCTTTCTTGGCACACCTCAGAGATGGTACTACCCAAGTACCTTCAATTGAGTCGGTTTTGATAGTCCGTGAGTTTTTTGATGTGTTTCCTGCAAACCTTCCTGGTATGCCACCGGATAGGGATATTGACTTCCGCATTGATCTGGAACCGGGTACTCGCCCCATTTCCATACCCCCTTATAGAATGGCTCCCGCTGAGTTAAGAGAGTTAAAGGCCCAACTTCAAGAATTGTTAGTAAAAGGCTTTATTAGACCAAGTGCATCCCCTTGGGGTGCTCCCATTTTGTTTGTGAAGAAGAAGGATGGAAGTTTTCTGATGTGCATAGTCTACAGGCAACTAAATTAAGTAACTGTTAAGAACAAGTATCCCCTTCCTCGCATTGATGATTTGTTCGATCAGTTACAAGGTGCTTGTACCTTCTCAAAAATCGATTTGAGATCTGGTTATCATCAATTGAAAATACGGTCAACGGATGTGCCCAAGACTGCTTTTCGGACCAAATATGGACATTATGAGTTCTTCGTAATGTCTTTTGGGCTTACAAATGCCCCTGCTGCGTTCATGAGCTTGATGAACGGGATTTTTTAGCCCTATCTTGATCTCTTTGTCATTGTATGCATAGATGATATACTGGTATATTCAAAGAGCAGGAAAGAACATGAAGAGCACTTGAGAATTGTGTTGGAAATGTTGAGGGAGAAAAAGCTTTATGCCAAATTCTCCAAGTGTGAGTTTTGGCTAGATTCAGTGTCCTTCTTGGGGCACGTAGTTTCTAAGGATGGAGTGATGGTGGATCCTTCTAAGATCGAAGCAGTGAAGAGTTGGGTAAGACCTACTAATGTTACAGAGGTAAGGAGCTTTGTTGGCTTAGCTAGCTACTACCATCGATTTGTCAAGGGATTTTCCTCTGTTGCTTCCCAATTGAAAAATTTGACTAAGCAGAGTGTTCCATTTGTATGGTCGGACGAGTGTGAAGAAAGCTTTCAGAAGCTCAAGACTTTGTTGACTACTGCACCAATTCTCACCTTGCCAGTGGAAGGTAAGAACTTCATTGTTTATTGTGATGCATCCTATTCTGGGTTGGGTGCAGTGCTAATGGAAGAAAAGAATGTAATTGCTTATGCTTCGAGGCAATTAAAGGTGCATGAACGTAATTATCCGACCCATGATTTGGAGTTGGCTGCGGTAGTGTTTGCATTAAAGCAATGGAGACATTATTTATATGGGGTTAAGTGTGAAGTCTATACGGATCATCGTAGTTTACAATATGTCCTTACTCAGAAAGATTTGAATTTAACACAGAGGAGGTGGATGGAACTACTGAAAGACTATGACAACACTATCTTGTATCATCCGGGAAAAGCTAATGTAGTGGCAGATGCCTTGAGTAGAAAGCAGGGAGCATGGGAAGCCTAGCTCACTTAGACGGTTCCAGACGCCCATTGGCTAGAGAAGTTCATACTCTTGCTAATGACTTTATGAGGCTAGAAGTAAATGAGAAGGGAGGATTTTTGGCCTGTGTGGAGGCAAGATCTTCCTTTCTTGACAAGATTAAGGGAAAACAGTTTAATGATGAGAAACTGATCCGTATACGAGATAAGGTATTGCGAGGAGAGGCTAAAGAAGCAAAAATCGATGAAGAAGGTGTTTTGAGATTTAAGGGAAGGGTATGTGTGCCCCGCATAGATGATTTGATTCACACTATTCTTACGGAGGCTCATAGTTTTAGGTATTTTATACATCCTGGTGCAACCAAGATGTATCGTGACCTAAAGCAACATTTTTGGTGGAGTAGAATGAAGCGTGATATTGTAGATTTTGTTGCTCAATGCCCGAATTGTCAGCAAGTAAAGTATGAACAGCAGAGGCCTGGAAGGACACTTTAGAGAATGCCCATTCCTGAATGGAAGTGGGAGAGAATTGCAATGGACTTCGTGGTTGGTCTTCCAAAGACAATGGGTAAGTATGACTCCATTTGGGTAATTGTTGACAGATTAACTAAGTCTGCTCACTTCATTCCGGTTAAGGTGACTTACAATGCAAAGAAGTTAGCCAAACTTTATATCTCAGAAATTGTTTGATTGCATGGAGTTCCACTTTCCATCATATCAGATAGGGGTACGCAGTTTACTTCTAAGTTTTGGAAAACATTGCATGCTGAATTGGGTACTAGGTTGGATCTTAGTACCGCATTTCACCCTCAGACCGATGGTCAGTCTGAGCGAACGATTCAAGTGTTGGAGGATATGCTTCGTGCATGTGTGATAGAATTTGGAGGTCATTGGGATAACTTCTTACCCTTAGCAGAGTTCTCATACAACAATAGCTATCACTCAAGTATTGATATGGCCCCATTTGAGGCACTGTATGGGAGAAGATGTAGGTCTCCCATTGGGTGGTTTGATGCATTTGAAGTTAGACCGTGGGTTACTGACTTTCTGAGAGAATCGTTAGATAAAGTGAAATGCATTCAGGAAAAGCTTCTGGCGGCTCAAAGTAGGCAGAAAGAATATGCAGAATGAAAGGTTAGAGACTTGGAGTTTATGGAGGGTGAGCAAATCTTGCTGAAGGTTTCGCCCATGAAAGGGGTGATTGGTAAGCGAGGTAAGCTTAGTCCGAGATATATTGGTCCATTTGAAGTTCTGAAGCGCGTGGGGGAGGTAGCTTATGAATTAGCCTTGCCCCCAGGACTGTCAGGAGTGCATCCGGTATTTCATATGTTTATGTTGAAAAGATACCATGGGGATGGAAACTACATCATTCGTTAGGATTCAGTTCTGCTTGATGAGAATTTGTCTTATGAGGAGGAGCCTGTTGCTATTTTAGATAGAGAAGTCCGCAAGTTGAGGTCAAGAGAGATTGCATCCATCAAAGTTCAATGGAAGAATCGACCAGTCGAAGTGTCCACTTGGGAGAAGGAGGCTGATATGCAAGAAAGATACCCACACCTGTTTACAGATTCAGGTACTTCTTTTCGTCCTTGTTTTTCTTCTTGTGATCGTTCGAGGACGAACGATGGGTAAATTGGTTTCTATTGTAACGACCTGTTTAGTCGTTTTGAGCAGTAGAGTATTTCTGGTAATAACTGTCTGAGTCGACAGATCCCACGACGGACCGTCATGGGCACGACGGACCGTCGAGGGGGTCTCGTTTCAAAACACTTAGAATTCTGAAATTGGGGTACTGAGATCAACTCTCTGAACTTCACGACGGAGTGGCAGGACGGACCGTCGTAGGCACGACGGACCGTCACAGACTCTTCAGGGAATTGAGTCTCTGAACTTTGTGACGGAAGCAGCAGGACGGACCGTCGCATGCACGACGGGCCGTCACAGTCTGCGTAACCCTGACTGGGTCGGATTTCTGTTAATTATTTTAAGGGGCGTTTTGGACTATTCCTGCTTATAATTATAAAGTTAGTGGTTAAATGTTAATAATTCAATTACTTGGGGGTTAAGGGAGACAACCTTGAAATAAATAGTGGGTTAATTTATCATCTTTTATACTTAATTATATGCTAATTAGGGTAAAAGAAAAAGGGTTTGAATAAGAAAAAGAGAAAGAACAGAGAGAGGGAGAAACGATCGATCAAGAAGAGAGAACGAAGAGGAAAGCAAAGGCATTGGAAAGTAGATTGCTTGATCACGAATTCTTCGGTGGAGGTAGGTTATGGTTTATGCTATTTCATAGTAAGCTCTTAATAGCGAATGATATGTATTGGGTAGTATTGTAAACCCTTCTATATGCTTAATTGTGTGCTTGCATGATGTGATTATATAATTGTGATAAAATAAGCATGATGAGTCTATTGAATCCTAAACTTTGAAATTACTTTGTTAATGATGATTCCTTGGTATAAAAGAAGGCTTGATGAACTAAAGTAATGAGATTAGAGGATCGGGTGTCACGTTCCGACACAAGGATAGTAATAGAGGATCGGGTGTCACGTCCGACACCAGGATAGTAATAGAGGATCGGGTGTCACGTTCCGACACCAGGATAGTAGTAGTGGATCGGGTGTCACGTTCCGACACCACGATAGTATGATGAGGATCGGAGTGTCACGTTCCGACACCAGGATAGTAAGGAGAATGAATGTTGAAATATGTTAATATACTAAATCTAATGAACCTATTTCCCAAATGAGTATGGTATGGAGGCTTGAGTCCTCATGGGTGTACTTGGCGTTATTTATCAATGATTAAGGTACTTGTTGTTGCCATCTGTTGAGTATTGTAGTTGATTTTATGGTATTATCTGATATATATTATTTTCTATTTTGAGTTGGCCGATGATATCTACTCAGTACTTGTGTTTTGTACTGACCCCTACATGTATTTGTTTCTTTGTTAATTGTGGAGTGCAGCAAACGTACCGTCGTGTTCAACTCAACTGCAACTCTAGCCAGTCTTCATCACACCAGATTTCAGGGTGAGCTAAAGCTTCTAGCTTGGACTGGATCTTCTTCTTCATGTCTTGATGCCTTGAAGTTCTGGCATAGACTAGCTATTATTTATGTTTAGTTTCTTAGATACTCTTAGCCTTAGTAATTTGAGGATAGATGTTCTTGTGATGATGACTTCCAGATTTTGGGGATGATAAGTATTGAATTTTAGAAGTTATCAATTGAATTCGTTAATGAGTTTTTAAGTCTTCCGCATTATTTTCTGTTTATTATTGGTAAATGATTGGGGTTTAGATTGGTTGGTTCGCTCACATAGGAGGATAAATGTGGGTGCCACTCACGACACGTTTTGGGTCGTGACAAGAATAAAAGTAAAAAATTAAACATGAACAACACACTCAAATAATGATAAACAAATATATTCATAAGGGAGATAATTAAGACACAAATTAACCGTTGAATTGAAAAACTCTAAAATGAAATCACGTGAAAAAACTATCTGATTTTCGTCTTGTGAATATTGTTTGGTTAAATAACTAAAATAAATAAATTAAAAATATGAAGTACAACTTTCTTTAGTCAAAAGAGGATATATAAGTTATTTAATTTGCTCATGTAACAATAAATGTATATATGAACTTTTCATTACGGAATATATATTATATCTATATCACAAAATTGAGGAGTGTATCAATTATTTTTTTCCTAATAATCATTCAACATAATCTACACAATATTATTATTATGAAGATCAAACAAACAATGTGGTATAGTAATGAAATGTAAACAATATTCTATATCTTATTTGATTATTCTATATATATCAATGTTAGTATTATATTAAAAAGAGAGTAGTCAACCTTGATATTGAGACAATTATATAATAAGAAATAACTTTCTTCATTCAAGACATCACGAAAATTGCATTATTATTAATAGTTATTTAAAATATCTAAGTCCCAAGATTATATTATTATTTTTTAAAAGAAAAACACACACGATGTATAAACAGTTAATTAATTATCGAAAAATTGTATTAATCCTTATCATTCAATTGTAAATTTCAGAATCCATATTTATTCACTTATATTGCATATTGCTGAGAATCCATGAGAGTAACGTGTTAATGTGAATTATAGTTTTGTATCCGCACTATATTATGTCAATTTGATAACTTATAGATCATTACTCATATTTGTTATTAATATGAAAATTATAATTTTATAAATTATTATGTTAAAATAATTTGAATATTTTAACATATAATCTAAACTATATTAATAAGGACAAATCAAAACTCGAAAAACTTTAGAGATGCAAGTATCACAATATTATAAAAATCATATATTTCAGCAGTGTCGATCCTATTTAACAACAATCATACTGAACATGTGATAGTTTTGCACCCTTATATTATGTTGATTTGATAATGTGAACTATTACTTATTTATTATTATTAATATGAGTTTTAACTAGATATGTTTATGAAGTTGCGTTAAAAAAAAATTAAAATACATATTAAAATAATTTTGTAAGTATAATTTGAAAATGTTTCATAAAAATCAAGCAAGACTCAAAACACTTTATATATGATAAACATCAAAACATAAAGTAATCATAAAATTTTTATTACTTTTAAGTATCGACCCTAAATAATTTGTAAGAATAACGTCACAAATATATTTTTTTAATTCTATTTTTAGTTTATTATTTAATAATGATTTTTTAATATAATTACTTATAGATAAATTTAGTTGGAGGTGTAAGTGTATATTTCTTATAGTACATAAAGTGTAAATGTTTAAATTTGAAATATAGACAGTGTATTTAAAACTGAGTCATATCACAAAAAAATAATTAATGTATTAATTATATATACATAGAGAATTTGACATTAAAGCAAATAAATTATGTTCTTTTTTCAGGAATTTGTGATTTTTTTGTGCTCTTAAAAAAATATTTTACATTCATGAACTTTCAATAGATACATAAAGTAAATACTTTTATTGTTTGATTCATAGGATGAATTTAACCAATTTAAGGGCTTAAATATAATTATTTATTTTCACCATATTCTAATTCTTTTATAAAAAAGTAAAACAAAAAAGTAAGTGAAATGACAAAGTAAAAGAATTGAAGAAGTAATAAATCATAGGACCTAGAAAATTAATCTTATCAAAATAATTAATGCTCATATTATTTTGAAAATATCAAAAAGTTAATTTTATTTTGGAGGGAAACACTATAATAGTCTTTTTCACTATTCTCATCAAGTTCTGGCCACATTTTCCTGGCCATTTAACACTTCTCATATACATTTTTATATTTCGTCAAATGTGTTTTAGTACCTTTTCAATTAATGCTAGACACAAATGCACGTGCTAGCACGGGCTCAACATTTATGTGATATAAATAAAATTTAAAGAGAATTAAATTTTAATATGATTATAAATTGTTAATTATTGTAATTTATAGTACTTTTTATATAATTTTGAGATAATATATGTTACTTTCCTTGTATCAATGTATGTAATACAAATAGAATTTTCAAGTGTCAATATTTTATCAATTATTAAGATTTATAATACTTTGTACATGGTTTTAAAACTAAATAACATGTTATTTCTATTTTCTCATTTTATGTGATACAAATAGATTAATTTTATGAATCAATCAAATATTTTTATAAAAAACTCTATTTGTAACTGTTTTTGATAAATATTTAAATATTAATTATCATGATTTATAATATTTTTTGTGTAATTTTTAAATATATATAAAAATTAAAAAAATACGACAAACAAATTAAAATAGAGAAAAAACATAAACAAATATATATGCAAGTATGAAACCATACAAGTAAAGTAGACATGTTAACCGTCGTGTGGTTATCCACACGTATTGTGAAGAAGTAGTGGCGGCCCATATACGCACAAGTTCATTATTATTATTTTTTTAAAAAAATAAAATCAAAATGTGAAAATAGAGAAAATGTTCTTTAGGATAATAGATATTTTGTTCTTTTCATTTAACGTTAACACTCCTCAACTTTACCTCATCCCTCAAACTTTACCTCATCCCTCAAACTTCCCATCCCCATCTCCATCCCCACCATCACTACATTATCCTCCGTCTAATTTAACTCTCATGCATTTATCTAAATTATATATCAAAATTTTTAAAATAATTATTTTTACATATGCATGATCAAATACCAAAGAAATAAATAAAAGACATACTTGTTGTTCTAGAAATTATTTTCTAAAAAGTGATTTTTATCATACCAAACACGCATAAGTAGTAATATTGAATGAATTTTTGATTCATGAATGATGGAATAATTACTAATTGATAAATCATTTATATCAATGAAAATATTATTTCATTAAATACTAAAAGTGATACTTATACGTATTAAGTATATTATTTATGTATTAATAAAAAATGATTCATTTTATATAGAACGATATTACTTCATTAAATTACTATATTTTAATAAATTTATACACTTCAAATACACTTTGGATATGAATAAGTAATTATCTTTCACAAGATTCAAATGAAAAATATGTAAAGTTAATTAGAGTAAAGTAGTGTATTTAAACATTTTAATTGAATCTTCATTTATTATACAAATAGGTATAATTATATTTCACCAATTTCAAATGGAAATGAAAAATATACAAAGAAAATTACAACATAAGCGTTACGCGTCAGTTGAAAAGCTCAATGTGTGGATCCTACCATACTCCATCACATTTCACTTTTATGATATGATTATAATTTAAATGAAAGTGATGACTTCTTTTTGAAATTAGTAATGAAGTCTAAATAACTAAACATATATGACAACCACCTTAAGCAATCAAATTTCGTAATAACGCGTGAAAGTCCACGATATCTTCAAAAAAATTTATTAATGACTAAAAACTGACATGTTGAAAAACTCTCATTTCTAATACATATATACATTTATACATATATAATAGAGGTTTATGTGATATTATGAAATTCGGGAAACTACTGAAATTTTTATATGATTTTAAAATATTTTAAATTGTTAGTTATTGTGATTTATAGTATCTTTTTTATGTATTTTTAAAAATAACATTTATATTTTAATTTATGTGATTTATGAAATTGCAGAAACTATTTAAATTTTTATATTATTTTAAAATATTTTAAATTGTTAGTTATTGTGATTAATAGTATTTGTTTTTACATATTTTTGAAAAATATATTTATTATTCTCTTTGTTCCGATTTATGTGCCACATGAAGGATCTCAAAAGTTAACCATTTTTTATATCTCTTAAATATATCAAGTTAATTATCGTATTTTATAGTACATTTTAACTTAATTTTTAAATAATATATGTTACTTCTCATGTCTCAATTTATGTGGCATTAATTGATATATTTTTTAGAGTCAAACAACTCTTTTTGTGAATTATTATATTCGTCAATTTCAAAAAATATATGTTTATATCTAATTTATTTTAGGTGATATAAATCGAATTTAGAGAGTCAAACAAATTTTTTATATAACTTTTATATATTTAAGTTATTAATTGTCGTAATTTATAGTATTACTAATATTATGTGTTTCTCTGTTTATTTTAATTTATATGGTATTGATAGAATATATATATATATATATACACTAAATTGTTAATTATTTTAATATCCACATTATTTTTACTTTTTAAATATGTAATTAAGAAAAGGTGAGACATGAGAATTAAAATAAAGAAATACGCAGGTCATCCGACTTAACAATGTTGGTGGCCCCACTTATATTAAATAAAGACGGATATATGATTCATTATGGAGATTTTAATTGGTATTTTTGTCTAAAGAAGAAATGGTACAATTAGAAAATATAGCAGATACCGTCAGTCTAAACATTAATTGCAAGGGGCAATGACCAAATTACGCATGAGCTTTTCTAATATGGCAAAAAACAGTCATGTTGAAAGTTTGGAACTCTCTTCTAAATAGGAGAATATATTATATACATATATATAATAGCATGTAAAAAGAGCAATATAAATAGGGAAAATTGTATAAAATAGCAAACTAATAATCTAAGTTAAATGAAATAGCTAGGGTTTGATTTAATTATGTTCCATAGCAAACGTTGGCAAAACTTTGCCAGGCGTCTCTCTCCCAGAAGTCTCGCTCGCCACTCTCCCATTCTCGCCTCTCTCGCTTTATACACAGAAGTGTATAATTTCTGTTTCTGTTTTGTATAAAGCGAGAGAAAATTGTATATTGTCACGACCCAAAAACTGAGCTGCGACTGACACCCACATTTACCCTCCTTTGTGAGCGAACCAACCAATCTAACCCTTATCATTTCAACATATATCAACAGAAAGTAATGCGGAAGACTTAAACTCATTAATAAAATCAATTCAATAACTATTATTATCTCCAAAATCTGGAAGTCATCATCACAAGAACATCTATGATCAAATTTCTAAACTAAGAGTATCTAAGAAGCTAAAATACATAAAAAGCTAGTCCATGCCGAAAGTTCAAGGCATCAAGACTTGATGAAGAAGATCCAGTCCAAGTTAGAGGCATTAGCTCACCCTGAATTTCCGATGTAGTAAAGACTGGCTAGAATTACTGTTGAGTCGAAGACGACGGCACGTTTGCTGCACTCCACAAATACAAAGAAGAAAACATAAAAGTAGGGGTCAGTACAAAACACAGGTACTGAGTAGATATCATCGGCCAACTCAAAATAGAAAACAGTATATATCAGATAACATCATAAATCAACTAATACCCTTAGCATGCAGCATTTACAATTACCATAACCCTTGGTCACAACACCAAGCACATCAATGAGGACTCACGCCTCCTCATCATACTCATTTGGGAATTAAGTTCATTAGATTGAGTATATTAACATATTTCAAGATTCATTATCTTTATTCCCCTCGTGTCGGTACGTGACACTCCGCTCCATATACTATCCTGGTGTCGGAACGTGACACTCCGATCCTCATATACTATCATGGTACCGGAACGTGGCACCCGATCCATATACTATCCTGGTGTCGGAACGTGACACTCCGATCCTCATTCTATCCTGGTACCGGAACGTGGCACCCGATCCATATACTATCCTGTTGTCGGAACGTGACACTCCGATCCTCATATACTATCCTGGTACCGGAACGTGGCACCCGATCCCCTAATCTCACCACTTTCGTTCATCAAGCGTTCTTTTGTACCAAGGCATCATCATTAACAAAGTAGATTAGGGTTTCTTTTCAAGATTTGGGATTCAATAGCTTCATCATGCTTATTCATTCACAATTACATAATCATATTAATGCAAGCATACAATTAAGCATATAGAGGGGTTTACAATACTATCAATACATATCATTCGCTATTAAGAGTTTACTACGAATATCGTAAAATAAGCCATAACCTACCTCCACCGAAGACTAGTGATCAAGCAAGAATTTTCCAAAGCTTTGTTCTTCTTCTCGTTTCTACTCTCTCAATTCGTTTCTCCTTCCCACTCTTTGTTCTTTCTATTTTCTTTATTCAAACCCTCTTTCTTTTACCCTAATTAACATATAATTAAGAATGAAAGATGACAATAATAACCGACTAATTAACTTAAGGTTACCTCTTTTAACCCTCAAGTAATTAGACTTATAAACCTTAACCTCTAACTTTATAATTAAAGTAGGAATAGTCCAAAACGTCCCTTAAAACGTGTAAAGAAATCCGACTCCGCCTGGGATTACGCAACCTGTGACGGCCGGTCGTGCCTGCGACGGTCCGTCATGCAGGTTCGTCAGGGACTCAATTTCCTTAAAGAGTCTGTGACGGCCCGTCGTGCCTACGATGGTCCGTCCTGCACTTCCGTCACGACGTTCAGAGAATCGTTCCCTGTACCAACTTTTCAAGAGTTGAAGTGTTTTGAAACGAGAGCTCACGACGGTTCGTCGTACCTGTGATGATCCGTCCTGCAGGTCCGTCACAGAGTTCAGAGAGTCGATTTCAGTACTCAGATTTCAGAATTCCTAAGTGTTTTGGAACGAGACACCCTCGACGGTCCGTCGTGCCCATGACGGTCCGTCGTGGGTGTGTGGTATCCGTCGTCCCAGCCAGTTTTTCCAGAAATAAATCTGTTGTTCAAAACGACTAAACAGGTCGTTACATATATACACATGCAAAAATGTATATCTTCGTGTTATACACTTAATTATATAATTTACAAAAATTTTACTTCAAATATTGCAGAGAAAAAGACCAAAGAATTATACAATTGTGAATTATACAATTGCAGTGAAATACAATTTTTTCTAGCTTTATACAACAGAAGTGTATATATTGTGTTTCTGTTTTTGTATAAAGCGAGAAAAACATATATCTTCTTGCTATACACTTATAATTATGCAATATACATACATTTTAATTCGATTCAACTGTATGCAAAGCTAATTATACAATTGCAACGAAATAGGCCAGCGGATTATACAATTTAGGCCAGCGGATTATACAATTTAGGCCAGCGAATTATACAATTTAGGCCAGCGAATTATACACTTTTATATGTATAGCGAATTATACAGTTTTTATGTTTGCTATGGAGCGCAATCATGCAAAGTTTACTATATTATACAAATATGATTTTTTTGTTTGGTATATGTGAAAGTTGCCCATATAATATCATAATTTATTTGTTTAAAGAAGATTTACAGATGGTACGAAAAGGAAGTGTTGCATGTTTGTCAATATAATAACAAAGGGAAGAGTTTGCATGTTGTCACTTGATAAATGAAAATACCACGTGTTCTGCCGTTCAATGAACCATGTGTCCTGTCATGTTTTTGTGCTTATTACTTCTTATGTTCTATTTTTGTTTGAAGAAATATTTATTAAATAAATATCAGTATGTAGAAGTATTTATTGATTTTAATAATAATAATTAACTAAAGATCATTCCTAGTAGAGAAAATATAAGGAGGGTTAGACATACTAATTCTAAGTTCATAATAAGATATCTACTCACTACTAATTAAAAAGAAGAATCCAAAAAATATGAACTTAAAAAGAACAACCGAAGAAGATGCTTTATAAGTTATAATCATTGCTAGAATCGTGATATTGGCTAGGCCCGTTGGGCCGGTCTGGCCTAACCTAAAATTTAGTAGGGTTAGGGTAAAAAATTTGAACCTATTTAAGAAAAGAATTTTTTAATTCGACCTTAATAAACTTGTTGATTTGAGGGACTTGAAAAAAATCGGTAAAGCCGGCCCGTGGGTCAATAAAATTTATTTTAAAAAAATAATATAATATTAAAATTTAAAATTGATGAGAGTCAAAACTCAAAACAATTAGATTAATATTTCTATTTAGCTATTTATACTTAACAAAATTTGATAGGTTTGTTTTATTTTTTTAAAATGGTAACTTAACTTAATAAATATTTTATAAAGACAATTTTATTTGTGAATTTGATTAACAAGTAGTAACATCAATATCATGCAATATTATTTTGTTGATATTTATGATAATATATTTAAATTATATTTATAATTTAAATTAGTAATTAAAAAATATATATAACTTTTTTAAAAGTGGACTGGCCCGATAAGGCTGTAGATCACGTACTTGTGGATTGAATTGACCATTTTCCGGTCCACACTAAAAATGGGTTAGCCCGACCTGAACCGTAAAATATCAAACTTTATATAGATTAGCCTGGATGGATATCAAAGCTCTAATCATTGCACAGTTATATCATATACTAATAGCATGGGCCTAATATTTTAGTACAATCATATTTTAATACGTGATATTTGTAAAATTTTAAAAGTTTTAATAAATTTAATATAACTTTTAGATATTGATGTGCTTAATTAGATTTATTTTAAGCAAATTTATTATGAAGAGATCCATTAAAATGTCTATAATCAAAATAGATTTCATTATAATCTATTGATTTTTACTCCGTATGTTACATGATATAGCAAATTATAAATATTCAATATAACAAAGCAATAACGAATGTGAATTTTAAATAAAAAGTCATAGCTAAACGGATTTTATAATTTCAAAAAAATTATACACTAATTATTAAATTAAAATAGTATTTATAGTTTTTTTAAAAAATCTGAAACACGCTTTAGCAGTCACGTCGATCAAGACGTGTCTGTTTAAATGTGAAAATGAATTTAAATCCAAAAGTCATAACTAAAGAGGAATTTATAATTTCGAAAAGATTATACACCAATTAAATTAAAGTAGAATAAAAAAATAAACTTTAATTTTTTTTTAAGAAATATGCTTAAGCAGTTAAGTAGATGGAGACATAAGGGTCGTATCTAAAAATAATTTCATTTAATATCAAAAAATTTATACAGTCATTAAATTAATGTAGACTAAAGAAATAATTGTTTGAATTTTTTTGGAAACCCCCTTAAGCAGGCATATCGACTTTAAGTGTTGTCGCGTCCCATTTTTTCATCAAAATAGGTTTTATGCACGATCAAATAATTCTTTTGAAATTTTGGGTTTTGAAGAGTCGTCACCTAACAAATTAAGGCGTGTTACGGGATCTATCTGACCTAAGTAAATCTAGCTAAGGTCAACGAGCCAGAGATCCGGGTAAGAGTTCAATTTACCTTGAGGGGAAGGTGTTAGACATCTCTCGAGGTCCACAAATGTGGATCCCGACCGTATCTCATGCATTTCATGTGCGGTTACAAGTAGCAAATAAGGTCACTTCATTATTAGTTAATTAATTAGCATGCTCGCTAAGCGATAACAAATTTAAAACTATTAAGACTATTTTACTAATTTAATTAATTTAAACATGCAAGGCTAGGTGATAGCAATAAATAAACAATAAAACTCATTTTTATTTAATTTAACATACGGGACTATGTGATATAACAACAAGTTGAATCAAATTATTATTATTTTAATTATATATATAAACATGCGAGTCTATGTGATAACATTAAAATATATATACTAAGCAATTAAATAAGATATAAGCAAGGATTGAAAAGGGGCAAATAAATAAGCAAATAACTTTTTTTTTTTAAACTGCCCCAATTAAACATAATTATTAAACAAGTAAAAGGGAAAAAAAAAGGGAAGGGAGACTCAAAAGAGATTTTTTTGGATCAGCACTCGACTTCTTTTTATTTTTCGATAGGCTGCCGTATAGGGATTGACAAAATCAAGGTTCATCATTCAAGTCTGAGTCGATGTCATTATCTCCGTAGGTCCAACTACCCCTACCTCATCATTGTATGCATTTCATACCTAAAATGTGCCTAATGTCACGACCCAAAACCGGGACTGGCACCCACACTTACCCTCCTATGTGAGCGAACCAACCAATCTAAACCTTAACATTTCAATATAACATCAACAGAAAGTAATGCGGAAGACTTAAACTCATTAATAAAAACCAATTCAATAACTTCTAAAATTCAACATCTATTATTCCCCAAAATCTGGAAGTCATCATCACAAGAACATCTATGATCAAATTTCTAAACTAAGAGTATCTAAGAAGCCAAAATACATAAAAAGCTAGTCCATGCCGGAACTTCAAGGCATCAAGACATGAGGAAGAAAGTCCAGTCCAAGCTAGAAGCGTTAGCTCACCCTGAAGATCCGATGTGACGAAGACTGGCTAGAATTGCGGTTGGGTTGAAGATGACGGTACGTTTGCTGCACTCCACAAATAACAAAAAGAAACATAAAAGTAGGGGTCAGTACAAAACACGGGTACTGAGTAGATATCATCGGCCAACTCAAAATAGAAAACAGTATATACCAAGTAATATCATAAACTCAACTATGATACTCAACATGTAGCAACAACAAGTACTATATCATTAACAATTTCCGTCAAGTTCACACATGAGGACTCAAGCCTCAATACCATACTCATTTGGGAATTAGGTTCATTAGATTGAGTATATTAACATCTTTCAAGATTCATTATCTTTATTTCTCTTGTGTCGGTACGTGACACTCCGCTCCCTCATATTCGTTAATCCACTTGTGTCGGTACGTGACACTCTGATCCCCTACTACTATGTGTCGGAACGTGACACTCCGATCCCCTAAATCTATGTGTCGGTTCGTGACACCCGATCCCCTAAATCTACGTGTCGGTTCGTGACACCCGATCCCCTAAATCTATGTGTTAGTTCGTGACACCGAATCCCCTAAATCTACGTGTCGGTTCGTGACACCCGATCCCCTAAATCTACGTGTCGGTTCGTGACACCCGATCCCCTAAATCTATGTGTCGGTTCGTGACACCCGATCCCCTAATCTCATTCTATCAATTCATCAAGCCTTCTCCCTTACCAAGGCATCATCAATCTCATTACTTTAGTTCATGAAGCCTTCTCCCTTACCAAGACATCATCATTAACAAGAGATTAGGTTTTTATCAAGATTTGGGATTCAATAACTTCATCATGCTTAATATAATCACAATTATATGATCACGTTCATGCAAGCATACAATTAAGCACATAGCAGGGTTTACAATACTATCAATACATATCATTCGCTATTAAGAGTTTTCTACGAATAGCATGAAAACCATAACCTACCTCCACCGAAGATTCGTGATCAAGCAACAATTTCCCCAAAGCTTTGCTATCCTCTTCGTTTCTCTCTTTCTCGATCGTTTCTCTCTTTCTCCTCTGTTCTTTCTATTTTCTTTATTCAAACCCTCTTTCTTTTACCCTAATTAGCATATAATTAAGAATGAAAGATGGCAATAATAACCCACTAATTAACTTAAGGTTACCTCTTTTAACCCCCAAGTAATTAGAATTATTAACCTTAACCCTCTAACTTTATAATTAAAGTAGGAATAGTCCAAAACGTCCCTTAAAACGTGTAAAGAAATCCGACCCAGACTGGGATTACGCAGTCTGTGACGGCCCGTCGTGCCTGCGACGGTCCGTCCTGCTGCTCCGTCACAAAGTTCTGAGACCCCAAATTTGCTAAAGAGTCTGTGACGGCCCGTCACGCCTGTGACGGTCCGTCCTGCCAAGTCGTCACAGAGTTCAGAGACTCAATTTTCACTAAAGGGTCTGTGACGGTCCGTCGTATCCACGACGGTCCGTCCTGCCATTCCGTTACGATGTTCAGAGAGTCGATTTCAGTACCCAATTTCAGAATTTCTAAGTGTTTTGAGACGAGACACCCTCGACGGTCCGTCGTGCCCATGACGGTCTGTCGTGGGGTCCGTCGTCTCAGCCAATTTTCCAGAAATAAAATCTGCTGCTCAAAACGACTAAACAGGTCGTTACAATAGATACCAATTTACCCATCGTTCGTCCTCAAACGATCACAAGAAGAAAAACAAGGGCGAGAAGGAGTACCTGAATCTTTAAACAGATGTGGGTATCTTTCTTGCATATCTGCCTCCTTCTCCCAAGTGGCTTCTTCAACCGGTCGATTCTTCCATTGCTCCTTGATGGATGCAATCTCTCTTGACCTCAACTTATGAACTTCTCTATCTAAAATAGCAACAGGCTCCTCCTCATAAGACAAGTTCTCATCAAGAAAAACTGAATCCCAACGGATAATGTAGTTTCCATCCCCATGGTATCTCTTCAACATCGACACATGAAATACCGGATGCACTCCGGACAACCCTGGAGGCAAGGCTAACTCATAAGCCACCTCCCCTACTCGCTTAAGTACTTCAAAGGGACCAATATATCTTGGGCTTAGTTTACCTCGCTTACAAAACCGCATCACCCCTTCAATTGGCGAAACCTTCAATAAGACTTGTTCACCTTCCATGATCTCTAAGTCTGTAACCTTTCGATCTGCATATTCTTTTTGTCCACTTTGCGCCGCTAGAAGCTTTTCTTGAATAGATTTCACTTTCTCTAATGAATCCCTCAAAAGGTCGGTGCCCCAAGGTCTAACCTCAAATGCATCAAACCAACCAATGGGAGACCTACATCTCCTCCCATACAATGCTTCAAATGGGGCCATATCAATACTTGAGTGATAGCTATTGTTGTAGGAGAACTCTGCTAAGGGTAAGAAACTATCCCAATGACCACCAAATTCTATCACACATGCACGAAGCATATCCTCCAACACTTGAATCGTTCGCTCACACTGACCATCGGTCTGAGGATGGAACGCAGTACTAAGGTCCAACCTAGTACCCAGTTCCGCATGCAATGTTTTCCAAAACTTAGAAGTAAACTGCGTACCTCTATCTGATATGATGGATAGTGGAACCCCATGCAATCGAACGATTTCTGAGATATAGATCTTGGCTAACTTCTCGGCATTGTAAGTCACCTTAACCGGAATGAAATGAGCAGACTTAGTTAACCTATCAACAATCACCCAAATAGAGTCGTACTTACCCATTGTCTTTGGAAGACCAACCACAAAATCCATTGCAATTCTCTCCCACTTCCATTCAGGAAGGGGCATTCTCTGAAGTGTTCCTCCGGGCCTCTGGTGTTCATACTTTACTTGTTGACAATTTGGGCACTTGGCGATAAATTTAACAATATCACGCTTCATTCTACTCCACCAAAAGTGTTGCTTTAGGTCACGATACATCTTGGTTGCACCCGGATGTATAGAATACCTTGAACTATGAGCTTCTGTCAGAATAGTGTTGATCACATCATCGATGCGGGGTACACATACCCTTCCCTTAATCCTCAAAACACATTCCACATCGATTGTTGCTTCTTTAGCCTCTCCTTGCAACACTTTATCTCGGATCTGGATCAATTTTTCATCATTAAACTGCTTTCCCTTAATCTTGTCAAGGAAGGAAGATCTTGACTCCACACAAGCTAAAAATCCTCCCTTCTCATTTACTTCTAATCTCATAAGGTCATTAGCCAGAATCTGAACTCCTCTAGCCAATGGGCGTCTAGAAGCTTGCAAGTGAGCTAGACTTCCCATGCTTCCCGCCTTTCTACTTAAAGCATCCGCTACAACATTCGCCTTCCCCGGATGATACAAAATAGTGATGTCGTAGTCCTTCAGTAGTTCCATCCATCTCCTCTGTCTCAAGTTCAAATCTTTCTGAGTAAAGACATACTGTAGGCTACGATGATCCGTATAGACTTCACACTTAACCCCATATAAATAGTGCCTCCATTGCTTTAATGCAAACACTACCGCAGCCAATTCCAAATCATGGGTCGGATAGTTACGTTCATGCACTTTTAATTGCCTCGAAGCATAAGCAATTACACTCTTCTCTTGCATTAGTACTGCACCCAAACAAGAATAGGATGCATCACAATAAACAATGAAGTTCTTACCCTCTACTGGCAAGGTAAGGATAGGTGCGGTAGTCAACAAAGTCTTGCGTTTCTGAAAGCTTTCCTCACATTCGTCCGACCATACAAATGGAACATTCTGCTTAGTCAAGTTCGTCAATTGGGAAGCAATAGAAGAGAATCCCTTTACAAATCGGCGGTAGTAGCTAGCTAACCCAATAAAGCTCCTTATTTCTGACACATTAGTGGGTCTTACCCAATTCTTCACTGTCTCAATATTAGAAGGATCCACCATCACTCCTTCCTTAGAAACCACGTGCCCCAAGAAGGACACTGCATCTAGACAAAACTCACACTTAGAGAACTTGGCATAAAGCTTTTTCTCCCTCAACATTTCCAATACAATTCTCAAATGCTCCTCATGTTCCTTCTTACTCTTAGAGTATATCAGTATATCATCAATAAACACGATCACAAAGAGATCCAAATATGGCTTAAAAATCCCGTTCATCAAGCTCATTAAAGCAGCAGGGGCATTCGTAAGACCAAAAGACATCACTACAAATTCGTAATGCCCATACCTGGTCCGAAAAGCAGTCTTTGGCACATCCGTTGCTCGTATTTTCAATTGATGATATCCGGATCTCAAGTCAATCTTAGAGAAGACACAAGCACCTTGTAACTGATTGAAAAAGTCATCAATGCGAGGAAGAGGATACTTGTTCTTAATAGTTACCTTGTTCAACTGCCGGTAGTCTATGCACATCCGAAAACTCCCATCCTTCTTCTTCACAAACAAAACCGGAGCACCCTAAGGAGATGCACTTGGTCTAACGAAGCCTTTGCTCAACAACTCTTGAAGTTGGGCCTTTAACTCTCTTAACTCCGCGGGAGCCATTCTATAAGGGGATATAGAAATGGGGCGAGTACCCGGTTCAAGATCAATACAGAAGTCAATATCCCTATCTGGTGGCATACCAGGAAGATCTGCAGGGAACACATCCCAAAACTCACGGACTACCGAAACCGACTCAATCGAAGGTACTTGGGTAGAGTCATCCTTGAGATGTGCCAAGAAAGCTAAACACCTTTACTAACCATTTTCTTAGTACGAATAAAGGAGATGATACGCACCGGATTGGAAGTGTAGTCCCCCTCCCACACTAACGGATCTGTCCCAGGTTTGGCTAACGTCACAGTCTTAGCATTACAATCCAAGATCGCAAAATTCGGCGAAAGCCAAGTCATACCCAAGATTACATCAAAGTCAACCATTTCTAAGATAACCAAATCTACATAAGTGTTACTCCCCACAAAATTCACCAAACAAGACCTATATACCTTTTCAACTATCACAGACTCACCCACCGGAGTAGAAACACGAATAGGCATGTCAAGTAATTCACAATGTAAATTTAGACCATTAGCAAATGAGGAAGATACATAAGAAAATGTGGATCCAGGATCAAACAATACAGAAGCCATGCAATCACAAATTAAAAGATTACCTGTGATGACAACATCTGATGTCTTCGCTTCAGATCTCCCAGGAAAAGCGTAACAATGGGCCCCATTACTTGTCTGTCCGTTGCCCCTACCATGTTGTGTTGTAGTGGCTCCAGTTTGCCCATCACCTCTGCCGTTTTGGTGACCACTATTACCTCGACCACCACGTCCTCCAGAATAACGGCCTCTACCATGACCACCTCTACCTTTGGCTATCGGGGGTCTATAACTCTGTTTCGGACAATTCCTCCTAATATGCCCAGTCTCCCCACATCCATAACACTCTCTGGAGTCAAGCGTAGGTCTCTCAGAGAATTGTTGACCGGTCTGAGGTGGACCCCCAACTACAGTCTGTAGTGAAGACTGAATGGGTCGAACTGAGTAACCTCCAGAACTCTGTCCTCTAGAGTAAGAACCATTAAACTCACCTCCCTTTTGAAACCTTTTTGATGTCGATGTCGAGGTGAAGTCATCGGGCTTCACTTCTTCCACCTCTATCACGAAGTCTACCACTTCTTTGAAGGATTTTGCCGTAGCCGCTACCTGTAAGGCCGAAATCCGCAACTCTGACCTCAACCCCTTCACAAACCGGCGAATCCGCTCTTGTGGACTAAAACAAAGTTGAGTGGCATACCTGGATAATGCTCGAAACTTAGCCTCATATGCATTAACTGACATCCTACCTTGCTCTAGGCTCAAGAACTCATCCCTTTTCCTATCCCTCAAAGTCCGGGGGATATACTTCTCCATAAACAAGCTAGAGAATGAGGCCCAAGTCATAGGTGGTGCCTCTATTGGTTGACACTCAACATGTGATCGCCACCACATTTTGGCGTTCCCTTGAAACTGATAAATCACGAACTCAACACCAAACCGTTCTACTATACCAATCTTGTTTAGTAGCTCATGACAATCAACCAGAAAATCGTAGGCATCCTCAGATTCAGCACCCTTGAAGACTGGAGGTTTCAATTTTAAGAACTTACTGAAAAGTTCATGCTGATCATTTGTCATTATGGGCCCCGTAGTCAGACGAGGAAACGTGCCCATCTCCAATGAGGCATCCATGCGGGGAGCCCCAGCAGCGGCATGTCGTACCTCTGAAACCGGAGGTGTTGGTGCAGAAAACACTGGAGGTGCCTGACCTTGATCAGATAACCCGCTAAGATAAGCCAGGACCTGATTAATCATCTCTGGGGTAGGTTGGGGTTGCATTTCCTCATTCTGCACTTGTTCATTCTCCCCTTCCTCACCCTCTCTTACTACTTCCTCAGTCGGTGGAAGAGTCACCGCCCTAGCATCAGATGGTCTAGGTACTTGTCCTCTTCCTCTAGAGGACGTCCTCCCACGACCTCTACCACGGCCTCTTGCCGCTGCTCATCCTCGAGCCACAGCCCCAGTGGCTGGCTCAGACGTTTCTTGTCTTGCCGGTGTTGGTGTTGGCGCAGTCGTTGCTCTAGTTCTAACCATCTACGAAATAGAGTGAAGATGGTCAGATACCAATTTGTATCACCTAGATACCAATTGGATTCAAGTAGTAGCACGAAAGAAAGAAAGAAAGAATGGAATTTTCCTAAAGTCTTATAGCCTCTCAAAGAAAAGTAAAGGCGTCCCCCTACCGTTCCTTAAGACTCTACTAGACTCGTTCTTGTGTGATGAGACCAACGAACCTAATGCTCTGATACCAAGTTTGTCACGACCCAAAACCGGGCCGCGACTGGCACCCACACTTACCCTCCTATGTGAGCGAACCAACAAATCTAAACCTTAACATTTCAATATAACATCAACAGAAAGTAATGCGGAAGACTTAAACTTATTAATAAAAACCAATTCAATAACTTCTAAAATTCAACATCTATTATTCCCCAAAATCTGGAAGTCATCATCACAAGAACATCTATGATCAAATTTCTAAACTAAGAGTATCTAAGAAGCCAAAATACATAAAAAGCTAGTCCATGCCGGAACTTCAAGGCATCAAGACATGAGGAAGACAGTCCAGTCCAAGCTAGAAGCGTTAGCTCACACTGAAGATCCGATGTGACGAAGACTGGCTAGAACTGCGGTTGGGTTGAAGATGACGGTACGTTTGCTGCACTCCACACATAACAAAAAGAAACATAAAAGTAGGGGTCAGTACAAAACACGGGTACTGAGTAGATATCATCGGCCAACTCAAAATAGAAAATAGTATATACCAAGTAATATCATAAACTCAACTATGATACTCAACATGTAGCAACAACAAGTACTATATCATTAACAATTTCCGTCAAGTTCACACATGAGGACTCAAGCCTCAATACCATACTCATTTGGAAATTAGGTTCATTAGATTGAGTATATTAACATCTTTCAAGATTCATTATCTTTATTTCACTTGTGTCGTTACGTGACACTCCGCTCCCTCATATTCGTTAATCCTCTTGTGTCGGTACGTGACACTCCGATCCCTTAAATCTACGTGTCGGTTTGTGACACCCGATCCCCTAAATCTACTTGTCGGTTCGTGACACCCGATCCCCTAAATCTACGTGTTGGTTCGTGACACCCGATCCCCTAAATCTACGTGTCGATTTGTGACACCTGATCCCCTAAATCTACGTGTCGGTTCGTGACACCCGATCCCCTAAATCTACGTGTCGATTCGTGACACCCGATCCCCTAATCTCATTCTATCAATTCATCAAGCCTTCTCCCTTACCAAGGCATCATCAATCTCATTACTTTAGTTCATCAAGCCTTCTCCCTTACCAAGGCATCATCATTAACAAGAGATTAGGTTTTTATCAAGATTTGGGATTCAATAACTTCATCATGCTTAATATAATCACAATTATATAATCACGTTCATGCAAGCATACAATTAAGCACATAGCAGGGTTTACAATACTATCAATACATATCATTCGCTATTAAGAGTTTACTACGAATAGCATGGAAACCATAACCTACCTCCACCGAAGATTCGTGATCAAGCAACAATTTCCCCAAAGCTTTTCTATCCTCTTCGTTTCTCTCTTTCTCGATCGTTTCTCTCTTTCTCCTCTGTTCTTTCTATTTTCTTTATTCAAACCCTCTTTCTTTTATTCTAAATAGCATATAATTAAGAATGAAAGATGGCAATAATAACCCACTAATTAACTTAAGGTTGCCTCTTTTAACCCCCAAGTAATTAGACTTATTAACCTTAACCCTCTAACTTTATATTTAAAGTAGGAATAGTCCAAAACGTCCCTTAAAACGTGTAAAGAAATCTGACCCAGACTGGGATTACGCTGTCTGTGACGGCCCGTCGTGCCTGCGACGGTCCGTCCGGCTGCTCCGTCACAAAGTTCAGAGACCCCAAATTTGCTAAAGAGTCTGTGACGGCCCGTCACGCCTGTGACGGTCCGTCCTGTCAAGTCGTCACAGAGTTCAGAGACTCAATTTTCACTAAAGGGTCTGTGACGGTCCGTCGTACCCACGACGATCCGTCCTGCAATTCCGTTACGAAGTTCAGAGAGTCGATTTCAGTACCGAATTTCAGAATTTCTAAGTGTTTTGAGACGAGACACCCTCGACGGTCCGTCGTGCCCATGACGGTCCGTCATGGGGTCCGTCGTCTCAGCCAATTTTCCAGAAATAAAATCTGCTGCTCAAAACGACTAAACAGGTCGTTACACCTAATCGTCCTAACTTAATGTCCAAGAGGCAATGGACTCTTAATATGGTGGGTTTCGACAAAAATAAAATACAAGGCTCTTCTAGACACCTAGTCAAACAAGAAAAACAAACAATACGGTCATTTAGCACGATAGTCTCAATTTGGCCTCTAAATTTAACTAAATATGCTTGCAAACAACACATAATTTTGAATGATTTTATGCTAATTGTGTGAGCATACAAAGTTATAATAATAAAAATTTAATTATGAGAGGACATGAATATGACATGCATATGAATTTCATTATTCAATTGATTTAAGGCTCATCAGTTAAATAACAAGATTTTTTTTCTCTTGATTCCAAGTAGCAAAGAAGTGATCCATGCATATTTTTTAAAAAATAGTAGTCAGTTTAATTACTAAGGCATAATTTTTTTTAATTTAAGGCAAAAGATTTCATTTGTTTAAGGAGAAAAATTATTGTATTTTTTGGAACAAGAATAGATTTAATGCAGAAAATTATTTTAGAAAGAAGCAGTAGCAAAATATAATGAGTACAGAAAATTGATTTAAAACAATGTTTAACATGCAAAAATTAGTTAATTGCGAGTATTTTATAATATCAAATTTATTTATTAATGCAGAAATTATGTTTAAGAGGTAGTCAATTTATTAGATGCAATAATCATTAGAAATTGTTTATTTTAAAAGTGTCAAAAATATGCACAACGAATATTATTTCAATTATTGATATGCTGAAAATTTACAAGCCCATTGACATCAGTTCTAGGTGTTTAACATACTAAAAAAATGACAAAGTAAAAAAAAAGAGAAACAATTCAATTAACATGCTAAAATTTAGTTGATAATTCCTATAAACATGATTTCTAAGTGATTTAATAATCAACACATTTAAATAAAACCTATAGCATGATTTATAACTTCAAAAGACATATTAATTCATAAATTCTATAGAAATGATTTAATCAATGAGTAACTAAAATACACACAAATTATTTACTTAACATTTTAGTGAACTAATCATAACGCATTATTTAATACGTCAATTTGGATAAAATTAACTTCAAACATATATAGGGTAAAATTAAATAAATAATTGAGCAAAGATGATTTTTTTTCTTTTTTTATTTTTTGGTTAGAACTGAAATCACTTTATTACATAAAAATTTATCAATCGAATTACGAACCTATAAGTGTTCTTTCTAACACAAATAAGTTTGCAAAATAGAAAAGATGGTTAGCACATAATTCACATCTCCTTAGACAATCCCCAAATATGATTTATATACGAGAGCTTTAGAGTCATACAAATATTACAAAAAAGGTTCAAATAAATAAATAAGAAATATATGGATTCAAATATATGAATTAAAAAAATAATCTTTCTTCATAGCTAATCTTCAACTTGAACTTCAAGTTTGAACCCTGTCAAAGCAAATCAAATAGCTACACAAGTAATCACATTTATTACTAGACAAGATGAGACACATGTGCAATTGTTTAACAACAAATTATACATATAGAAAATAATTAGAAAAATAAACTTATACAAACATATGAATGCAAAGGTAATGTAAATGCTAATTAAGAATACTAACGGATTAAGCAGAAAAAAATTGGTAGAAATGAAATTGAGTTGATCCAACTTTTACTCGAACAAAAGTAAGTAGCAAAATAGCAAAGAAGAACACTTGAATATTTTATCGAAATCTTAATTTATTTAAGAGTAGCAAGAGAGCAATGAGAGATTGAGGAGTAATGACAGAAACTTATTATGAAAAGTGAGAATGAGTGTGAATGTTAAGAGTTAGTGTTGAAAGTATGACCGAATAATAATGAAAGGATGGTCCTATTTACATAGCAAAGAGGGTGTGGGGGGGGGGGGGGGAGCATATCAGGAAAATAAATAAATAAAGGAGTAAATTATAATACAATTTCCTTATTTTTAAGGAGGTCCAAAATCAGAAAAATAATTTTAATTATTTTTTACCAAATATAAGCAAGTAAGAAAAAATTTAGAGAGAGTAATATCTATTTTCCTTAAATAAAGAGGAGCCAAAATCAGAAAATTTTAAAATATTTTATTGTCAAATATTAACAAGTAAGAGTAATATTATTTTTTTAAATAAAGACGGGTCAAAACAAGTTTATTTTGAATTATTATTATTATTATTATTTTACCAAAAATATAAACAACTAAATATGAAATAATTTAAGGTTAAACATTTATTTAATAATAAATTATCATAAATAAATTTGTAAGAATCAATCTAGGCAAACATTAAAGAAAAATTAGATCAATTAATATTATATTTCATTTTAAGAGAGATAAATCAAAAAATCAATATTTTCAGAATGAGAAAATATCTTCCAAAAAATAAAGAAGAAACCCTCTTTTTTTTTTTCACATGAGCAAAGATTTAATATATAATTTTAGCAAATTAATTTAAGCCTAGTTGACCACATATAAACATATCACATAAGTCAATCAGGGGGATAGCCATAAATAATAGTAAACTAACAATATATATATATATATATATATATATATATATATATATATATATATATATATAATGAAAATAAAAAATAATAAGAATAAAAAATAAAAAAATACACTCTATATTCATATCGATTTATTATCAAGTAATCTACACTAATTAAATAAGCTAGATTTACAAATTAACAATTAAGGGGGGACAAATGCAGAGATTAAATTTAGCTATTCATGGACAGATTTAAACAAAAAAAAATGTAAAATCACACTATTATGCACATCAAAGTTCAGGCATACGAATTATGAACAAATGCATATCATTCTAGCATTCGAACAATGTAAAATAGCAAAAATATAATTGAGGTATCTGAATCACTTGAAATATGAATAGACAAAGTAATAATGGATTAAAAATACCAAAGATGGATTTGTTGAGATCCGTCACATGACCAAAAGCACGGACCTCGCTGGAGCTTCCTTTGTTGGAGTCACTGTTGGAGTTCGCTGCTGGTACCTTCCTCGTCCGATGCTGGTAACCTTCGCCGGTGCTGCTGCCTGGGCTGTATGCTCACCAGTGGAGCTCTGAGTCATCCGCTGGTCTTGCCTACAAAGGAAATGGAAGGAGATGGGGAGAAAGAAGAGAGGAGGGAGAGACAAAGGAGAGGGAGAGGAGAGTGGGGCGGCTGCCACCACTTGGAGGTGGCGATTCCCGCCGGAAAGAAATGGAGAGAGAGAGAGAGAGGGAAAGAAGATGAGGGAGGAAGCAGAGGAGAGCGGAGGTAATTGAGGGGCGTCACCACCTCTGGCTGATGGCCTCGCCGGCCGGAAAAAAAAAGAGAAGAGGGAGGGGCGGCGCTGGAGAGATAGGGAGAGAGTGGTGGCTGCCAAGGAGAGGGGAAGAGAGAGGGAGAAAAAATAATAGTTAGGTTTTGGGTTCTTTTGATTAAAATAGCAAGGTTGGGAGATGTCACGACCCAAAACGAGCCGCGAGTGGCACCCACACTTATCCTACTAAGTGAGCGAACCAACCAATCTAAACCCCAAATCATTTACCAATAATTGAACCATAATGAACAAAATACAATGCGGAAGACTTAAAACTCATTAATATAACCATTAAATAACTTCTAAAATTTATTACTATCATTCCCAAAATCTGGAAGTCATCACTACAAGAACATCTATCCTCAAATTACTAAGTCTAAGAGCATCTGAGAAGCTAAAATAAATAAACAGCTATTCCGTGCAAGAACTTCAAGGCATCAAGACGTGAAGGAGAAGATCCAGTCCAAGCTAGAAACAATAGCTCACCCTGAAATCTGACGTGATGAAGACTGGCTAGAGTTGCGGTTGAGTTGAAGACGACGGTACGTTTGCTGCACTCCACAATTAACAAAGAGAAAACATACAAGTAGGTATCAGTACAAAACACAAGTACTGAGTAGATATCAACGGCCAACTCAAAATAGAAAGCAATATATATATCAGATAATATCATAAAATCAACTACAATACTCAACAGGTAGCAACAACAAGTACAAGAATCATTGATAAATAACGCCAAGTACACCCATGAGGACTCAAGCCTCCATACCATACTCATTTGGGAAATAGGTTCATTAAATCTGAGTATATTAACATAATTCACGATTCATTCTCTTTACTATCCTGGTGTCGGAACGTGGCACTCCGATCCTCTACTACTATCCTGGTGTCGGAACGTGACACCCGATCTATTCATACTATCCTGGTGTCGGAACGTGACACCCGATCCACTAACCTCATTCTTTTAGTTCATCAAGCCTTCTTTTATACCAAGACAACATCATTATCAAAGAGGTTCAAGTTTTAAGATTCAACAGCCTCATCATGCTTATTTTATCACAATTATATAATCACATCATGCAAGCATATAATTAAGCATATAGAAGACTTCACAATACTACCAATACATATCATTCGCTATTAAGAGTTTACTATGAAATAACATAAACCATAACCTACCTCCACCGAAGAATCGTGATCAAGAATCTACTTTTCCAATGCTTTTGCTTTTCTCTGCGTTCTTCTCTTTCTCTCTGTTCATTCTATTTTTCTTATTCAAACCTTTTTCTTTTACCCTAATTGTCATATAATTAAGTATAAAAGATGATAAAAATAACCCATTATTTCTTCCAAGGTTGTCTCCTTTAACCCCCAAGTAATTGAATTATTAACATTAAACCACTAACTTTATAATTATAAGCAGGAATAGTCCAAAACGCCCCTTAAAACATTTAAAAGAAATCCGACCTAGTCAGGGTTACGCAGCCTGTGACGGTCCGTCGTGCCTACGACAGTCCGTCCTGCTGAGTCGTCACAGAGTTCAGAGACTCAATTTCACTAAAGGGTCTGTGACGGTCCGTCGTGCCCACGACGGTCCGTCCTGCCATGTCGTCGTGAAGTTCAGAGAGTTGTTCTCAGTACCCAAATTTTCAGAATCTAAGTGTTTTGGAACGAGACCCCCTGACGGTCCGTCGTGCCCATGACGGTCCGTCGTGGTATCCGTCGACTCAGACAGTTTTTACCAGAAATAAACTCTACTGCTCAAAACGACTAAACAGGTCGTTACAATAGAAACAAATTTACCCATCGTTCATCCACGAACGATCACAAGAAGAAAAACAAGGACGAAAAGGAGTACCTGAATCTGTAAACAGATGTGGGTATCTTTCATGCATATTGGCCTCCTTCTCCCAAGTGGACTCTTCAACTAGTCGATTCTTCCATTGAACTTTGATGGATGCAATCTCCCTTGATCTCAACTTGCGGACTTCTCTATCAAAAATGGCAACAGGATCCTCCTCATAGGACAAATTCTCATCAAGAAGAACTGAATCCCAACGAATGATGTAGTTTCCATCCCCATGGTATCTTTTCAACATAGACACATGAAACACCGGATGCACTCCTGACAGTCCTGGGGGCAAGGCTAATTCATAAGCTACCTCCCCCACTCGCTTCAGAACTTCAAAAGGACCAATATACCTCGGGCTTAGCTTACCTCGCTTACCAAACCGCATCACCCCTTTCATGGTGAAACCTTCAGCAAAACTTGCTCACCCTCCATAAACTCCAAGTCTCTAACCTTTCGATCTGCATACTCTTTCTGTCTACTTTGAGCCGCTAGAAGCTTTCCTTGAATGCATTTCACCTTGTCTAACGATTCCCTCAGAAGGTCAGTACCCCAAGGTATAACCTCAAATGCATCAAAAACCCAATGGGAGACCTACATCTTTTTCCATACAGTGCCTCAAATGGAGCCATATCAATACTTGAGTGATAGCTATTGTTGTATGAGAATTCTACTAAGGGTAAGAAGTTATCCCAATGGCCACCAAATTCTATCACACATGCACGAAGCATATCCTCCAAAACTCGAATCGTTCGCTCAGACTGACCATCGGTATGAGGGTGAAATGTAGTACTAAGATCCAACCTAGTACCTAATTCGGCATGCAATGTTTTCCAAAACTTAGAAGTAAACTGCGTACCTCTATCTGATATGATGGAAAGTGGAACTCCATGCAATCGAACAATTTCTGAGATATAGAGTTTGGCTAACTTCTCTGCATTGTAAGTCACCTTGACCGGAATGAAGTGAGAAGACTTAGTCAATCTGTCCACAATTACCCAAATAGAATCAAACTTACCTAATGTCTTTGGAAGACCAACCACGAAGTCCATTGCAATCTCTCCCACTTCCATTCAGGAATGGGCATTCTCTGAAGTGTTCCTCCAGGCCTCTGGTGTTCATACTTTACCTGTTGACAATTCGGCATTGAGCAACAAAATCAACAATGTCACGCTTCATTCTACTCCACCAAAAATGTTGCTTTAGGTCACGATACATCTTGGTTGCACCAGGATGTATGGAATACCTTGAACTATGAGCTTCTGTAAGAATAGTGCGAATCAAATCATCTACGCGGGGGCACACATACCCTTCCCTTAATTCTCAAAACACCTCCTCATTGATTTTTGCTTCTTTAGCCTCTCCTCGCAATACCTTATCTCGAATCCGGATCAGTTTCTCATCAATAAACTGCTTTCCATTAATCTTGTCAAGAAAGGAAGATCTTGCCTCCACACAGGCCAAAATCCTCCCTTCTCATTTACTTCTATCCTCATAAAGTCATTAGCCAGAGTCTGAACCTCTCTAGCTAATGGACGTCTAGAAACCTGCAAGTGAACTTGACTTCCCATCCTCCCTGCCTTTCTACTTAAAGCATCTGCCACAACATTAGCTTTTCCGGATGATACGAGATAGTGATGTCATAGTCTTTCAGTAGTTCCATCCACCTCCTCTGTCTCAAATTCAAATTTTCTGAGTAAAAACGTATTGCAAACTATGATGATCTGTATAACACTTCACACTTAACCCCATATAGATAATGTCTCCATTGCTTAATGCAAACACTACCGCAACCAACTCCAAATCATGGGTCGGATAATTACGTTCATGCACCTTTAATTGCCTCGAAGCATAAGCAATTACATTCTTCTCTTGCATTAGCACTGCACCCAAAACCAAATAGGATGCATCACAATAAACAATGAAATTCTTACCTTCCACTGGCAGGGTAAGAATGGTGGTGCAGTAGTCACATGTCTTGAGTTTCTGAAAGCTTTCTTCACATTCGTCCGACCATACAAATGGAACATTATGCTAGTCAAATTTGTCAGTTGGGAAGCAACAGAGGAAAATCCCTTGACAAATCGACGATAATAGCTAGATAACCAAAAAAACTCCTTACCTCTGTAACATTAGTAGGTCTTACCCACCCTTCACTGCCTCAATCTTCGAAGGATCCATTATCACTCCATCCTTAGAAACCACATGCCCCAAGAAGGACACTGAATCTAGCAAAAAACTCACACTTGGAGAATTGGCATAAAGCTTTTTCTCCCTCAACATTTCCAATACAATTTCAAGTGCTCCTCATGTTATTTCCTGCTCTTTAAGTATACCAATATATCATCTATGAATACAATGACAAAGAGATCCAGATAGGGCTTAAAAATCCCGTTTCAAGCTCATGAACGCAGCAGGTGCATTTGTAGCCCAAAAGACATTACTAAGAACTCATAATGTCCATATCTGGTCCGAAAAGCAGTCTGGGCACATCCGTTGCCCGTATTTCAATTGATGGTAGCCAGAACTCAAATCGATTTTTGAAAGGTACAAGCAGCTTGTAACTGATCAAACAAATCATCAATGCGAGAAGAGGATACCTGTTCTTAATAGTTACCTTATTCAGTTGCCTGTAGTCTATGCACATCCTAACAACTTCCATCCTTCTTCTTCACAAACAAAACGGGAGCACCCCAAGGGGATGCACTTGGTCTAATAAAGCCTTTCTAACAATTCTTGAGGTTGGGCCTTTAACTCTCTTAACTCAGCGGGAGCCATTCTATAAGTGGGTATAGAAATGGGGCGAGTACCCCGGTTCAGATCAATGCAAGAGTCAATATCCCTATCCTGTGGCATACCAGGAA